>JAGVSN010000001.1:18750000-20000000 GCA_022651745.1 Parapsyche elsis | reverse complement strand
TCTACGTAGTGCGCCGGCTAAAAGCTCACACGGAGATGAACCTCAATGCACCGGTGAGCTTTTCCTTTGAGTCTGCACACAGACAGACCCGCGGAGCTTTCTGTTCGTTACACTTTCCTGTCACTTGCAACGTCAGTGTATCGTCGGTGTCAACGGACAATACCGAAGTTAGTCATGCGATAACATCTCGATGATGTCGATTACAATAACCGGCGGTGGCACACACACACACACACACACACACACACACACACATTCACCCACACGTGTACGTGTACAATTGACGTGTATGAGTTATGCAAGTGGTTTTTCTGTTGGCGTTAAGGGTTGCGCGCGCATGCTGGGTGCGCCCCTGTAGTCTGTCAGTCTAGGGTTGAGCTCAGAGGGGTGTGGACGATACGACTTGTGCACATCGATGTGCACCCAGGTGCACTCAAAAGTGCATCGAAGCAGACCGGAAGTGCGTCAGATCGAGTGAAAAGCTCCCGGCGCAAACTTTCCCAAGTTTTCCCACAGCGGTGGAAAATTTTTCACCCGGCGAAACATTGTGCAAAGTGTTCATACATAGTTTGTCAATATAAATAAAGTACATGTAGACAGGTTCAAAGTTAAGTCGGTAGAACGAGCGCGATATCGGTGACGTTCGCGAGTTTGAAGTTATTCTATCGTTACTTGAAAAGTTTTTTTTAAACTAAATTTCGACGAACTTCTCGGATTTACGCGTTCGACTTGCATCGGTGAGTATCTTTCATTTGCTTCAACTTTCTTAGTTATATATATATGTATAAATTCAATCTGTATTTGTATACATTTGAAGCGATAAATATTCTGTTGTACTATTTTAATGTACATATAAAGTAAATAGAAACAGGAGAAGCATCTTGTACAGAGGTGTTTTGAAATATAATAGACCGCCGAATGTAATTACATAGAAGTTGCAAAACTATTAATAAATTCCTGGCAGTCTTATAAAAACATCTCTGTATAGGTGCTTAGTTGAGGATTATGTAATTAGCTTTTAGCTACTATATTACATAAATAAATAAATAAATATAGCTAGTTGACATGCTGTAAAATATATTAAAATCTGTTTAAATCGATTTTGTTTTGTTTAATGTACCTAGAGAGCAATGTAAATAATTCAAATCACTTAATGACAGTTTCAATGTTATTGGATTTGAATATAATACGACCTTTTTGTGATAATAACGAACGGTCAATATAATATAGCGGTTCACTTATTGAAATCGTTGAAAGGGGGATAGCTTGTAAACGATATTATTATGGACGAAATATGACTATATTCAGGATGGTGATAAATATTCCGCAAAGTAAAATTAATTTTATACTGGGCAATTAGAGTCAACGTGGTTCGGATGGTTCTATTGAAATTTCAGCTTAAAAGTAATATTTTTATTATATAATTAGCCCGGTTGAAACAAATTTAACGTAATTGGACTACGATCGACCCGTTTACATTATATTAAGTACAAAATTAAATCTCTCGCGTACATTATTCACTGAAAATTCGTCAATTTTTCAACGAGAGCGTTACTAATACGTGTACACGTACATTTCGAGCGTTAAGCCGTTTAAACACAGTCGGGTTCACAAAAGGCTCGGTAATCTCGGTAAAAACAGGAGATATCCAGCTAGAAACTCCAGGACATTTATTATACAGGATAATATCGTTACACACACGCGCTTATCTATACGTACACGCAATCCAAACACTTCCAGGAATCATAATACCGCTGGTAACTTAATTAGGACGTACGCGTGATGAGATATGTATTAAACATACGTATGTGTATAATAAGCGCGCCACGCTCCAACACCACGCAGATAAGAGATTTGGTCAACATTGACTATGTAATATACGTATACTGGTGTATATTAAACCGGAAATGGTATTTGTTAACATGCTCGAGTGTATTTCAATCGACGCGGCTTAATAATTTTTAGTATTTGCACTTGCAAAGTACCTAGAAGATTAGCCGCAACTCTCGAGCGTTTGACGATTTTACTTTGGATTGATCTTTTAGCTTAGGCTACTGTGTAAATCCCCGTTTATAATATGTTAATGGTAAATTCGACAGACAATTGAGTCTTTTGTTCGGGTTAATCTCGGCATTGTGTTTGAATCCAAAGCGGTTTTATCGACATCCAGTTACGGTATTGATGCTGCTTTTTTTTTTTTTGTGTGTTGTAACCGAGGTAGTACCACTTTAGAGGCGAGAGAGCCGTTTTTAGCCGTTCAATGGGTCATACACACGAGTGGGCTTCGAATTTCAGCAAATAAAAGAAATCATTGTGCAAGTCGTCGTTTGTGTATATTTTCGTATAAAATGTGGCAACGCAGAGCAGTTAAATATTTAAAGCCCGTCGTTAAACTGTTATCTCGTCGTAAATACGCTCTTGCATTTCTAAGCGTGTCGCATGATATAATTTAAACTTATAATCTGGAATTGGAAACTGGCTTCGAGGAAAATATAATATCGCGCGAGGAAACAATCCTCGGAATAAGTTTAGAGTTATATTCATATTTTCTCACTTGCTTGCGGGGAAGTTTTTTGGTGAGCGTGAACACGTTTTAAATTTCGGAGGAAAACCGGAGATTTTGTCAATCTTACCGACCTTTAAGCTATTATTAGATCATACTATATAGTCCTATGTACATTTTTTTATTGCACTATCTTAAATTATTTTAAAGCTTTTAAATATTCATTAAAAATACACATACAGAACAGAAAAGTTTCCATATTTCATTGATTTCTTATGTAATTAAATATACACACACTTTAGATAAATTTATGTTATGTTGATAATTGAAAATATGATGATTTTTCCCAATTTAAATTTTCATATAAAATTAAATATAAGGACTTGCAGATACAAAGTAAAACATTCAACTTTGAAAGTTCAAAGTACAGGCGCTTTAAATGATTAACGCGAAAAGTTAGCGTTTATACCTACTCTTTCGGCAACAAATTCAACACAATTTCGATAATCCAATTAAGAGCGATCCTATATCATAAATATTAAGAAAAAAAATTATGGAAAATTCACTGCTTTATTAATATATTTATGGTATACAAAGGAAAATGAAAATAATTTTAATAAACGATTTAGGGGCGTATATTCAAATACAATAGTATACCACTTCCAGTAATCCGATTCCGATGATTAGTTTTGTAACTCATCATCTATATTCTATAAGGTTTATATATTTACAATATTTAAAAAGCGAAAAAAAATAATATCGAAATTTTGTTCAAGAGAAAACTAGCACTTCTGGTTGGCGGATTTTCTTTGACCAAAACCTTATCATCTCTTACATTTTACATGAAAACTACATATAATTATGTGTTTTCAGCTTGATCGGTTTAGTAATTTTGGAAATATGACTTTCTTACACTATTTTTGACTTTTCTACAAGAAAAAAGTCCCTCTTCCGGTTTATCAATTTTGGCGATTTTTTTTCACAATATTAATTTGAAGGTACATATGCAAAAGTTCAGTTTAATTTACTGGACAGTTTTAGTGAAAAAAGTTCTAAAAGAAAATCGAAAATTAGGTGACTTACGAGGGACAGTACCACTTCTGGTTGACGAAAAAATTTTAAAATCTTATAAACTATAAAGTATGCAGAGAGATAGAATTCACGGTTTTTGAGATATGGCGATTTTACCACACAGGAACACACATACAGACATTTTCCAAAAATCATAAAAAAAAGTGATCAGGGGACGATACCCGAAACAAATCAGTCAAAATCTCGAGGTCGAATGTTCGCACGATCACAATACTTTATCCGATATGTTTGTATAACGTAAAATACACACTAGAATAATATTTAAAAAATTGTCTCACTGTGGTAAAAGTAGATTTGCACGTTTCTTATATGGTTTATTGCTTCCGCAATAAACGGTTTCCTAACTACGGCGGATTTGTCAGCTCTTTTCACGAAACACAAAAGAAACTCATGAATAAGGCATATGACATCTTTTTTTCTGAAAATGGACGCAGAATTTTGAATAAAATCTCCATAAGTACGAACGCCACAAATTGTATAATCGACCGAGCGTTTACATTACAACACGCAAATGTACGTACATACTCTTGTGTATTTATGCACCTATATTTATGGTATGTTTAATTCGATACCTAGCCCCATTATAAACGTACGTAGAGCTTCGAACAATTTCCAAATACGAATCCAATCGTTAAGTAAGAACCGATAGCACTCGAATCACCTTCCGATCAGATAATTCAGGGTACCGATTTGATTTCTATCCACGTGAAATTTAGAAAGGGCCGGTCCCGAATCTCGGCGGGACATCACCGGATAGGGTTTACCCCTAATACCATTCGCGAATCGGCAAATTGGCAAAACCCGAGGATCGCAGTCTTGGGAACAGAGAGCCGATAAGTTTTTCCCGACAGACAGGAGTAGTTCGAATGGTTTCCTTCGACGAGGAGTTGTAGTGGTGAATAGGGGAGATGCGAAATCGTAAAGCAAGTGTAGGCGAGAATGTGCCAAACCGAGTGCGTTTACTGACGTGAATGTCGTAAAATCTATCCCAAGAGGGTTGTTCTTTTCTTTTAGTGGTATAAGACTAGCACTAAGAGAATAATAAATGAGATTCGCGTGTGATCTACGCGAGATATATACATACAATATATATTATTTCTATTCAGTTGTTGAATTATGCATTATGCGATGATGCTTATGATAAAAAGGTAAATAAATCGTGTGTAACAGTAACGCTTCACCATTTCCAAATAATGCACGTGCACTGTGAGGTTAATCATCGACTTGCCAAATGTATGGGATCAATAATGAACATAATAATAATAATAAGATCCTAAAAATGGTCAAATCCCAAAACACAAATTTGATTAAAAATTCAATTTAAAATTTAAACCTACTTTTTACCATCCAAAAAAATACACATATCGCAATATAATACAAGCGAAAATATAAATTTACATAAGATTTTACAATATTCAGGATGTAACCTTCGCTTTATTAAAAACGTTGAACTTTACTTTTTGCGGCTTTCGCGAGTAGCTACACATTTTCCTAGTGTGTGTGTGTATGTACATATGTACTTTGAAACATAGGATTTTGGTTTAAAAAGGTGAAACAAATCCTGCAAATGATAAAACAAATTTCAAAAAAGTATTTACATATACACCGATGAAATATTTGTTATTTATTTATTTTATTTTACAAATTATACCATAGTGACATTACAGGTGGCCCCAATTCATCACTATGCCGAGACATGAAAAAAACATTATATTTCACATATTGATAGTAAAATTAAATATAATCAAATAATTCACAAATTACATTAAATCAAACAATTCACAAATGAAATCTACTATATAAAATTCAATGTTTGTTTGTTTGTCGTTCCGCTATGCAAATCTACAGTTTTCAATTACTTAGAACCGCCAAACTTGGTATACTATCTCATGATACCCTAAGTTAGACCGTAGGTGGGTTTTGGAAGGGGTCGGATCAGGGGGTCGACGGGCCCCATACAATTTTTTTAATTTGAAAAAAAATTTGTACTGGAGAATAAATGTTTTCATTTGTTTCAATTTTTCATTCAATTTTTGTTTGTACTGAAGAATAAATGTCAACCGCCCGAGCAACGCCGGGCAATTCAGCTAGTATTATATAAAAAAAAAACATAATAAAATTTTCAACTTCATCATAGTTGGCATTAAGGATGTCAATTAAAATGAACGTACACTTTTTTTTTTTTAAAAAAGTTTTTTTTTTAATTAAAATTAAAGTTATGCAAAAATAAAACAAATTAAACAGCACCACTGACTGAATTAAAATTTATGTAAATGTACAATGCATAAACGACTGTAGTAATGTTATTATTAAAAGAAATTGTTTACAATTAAAAAAAAAAAAAAATACGTTACAAAGGGGTTCTATGTAGTGGAATGATGAAAATTCAAATTGATGTGTTTCAAAAGTGAGAGAGGCTGTGCTGAGCTTCGAATCTTGGGCGTCGCCTCTCTGAGAAAGGAGCTTCCGGAGAGCTTTCGGTGAACTTCCGGCGTAATGCAAGACCGGTGGCCTTGTCGATTAAGTCATCAATCATCGAGCCACGTTGACAGTAATTACATAGTCGAAGTAATCCACCGTCAAAATAAACCCCTTGCGCGCTTTGATGACTATGTCCAGCCTTATAATTAACACCCCCACCGCAACGCGAATTATTTAGCGAAGAAACGACACGCGTACGAGTTGATGTACATACATACATATACGTGTATGATAATAATCTCAAATGTATACGTCTTAAAATGACAATCGAGAGTTAATGAACCGACAGTTTGATTTTATATCTTAATGGTACGCCAAATCTGTCGATATACATACATACATATGTATAACATACTATTGACAGTGTCATCAGGTGGTTATCATTTATGTATAATTGTATATACATATGTACATGACACACCTGTAGTGTATTTAGTAATTCAAAATTTAGTAGGTAGTTGAAAAATGCGAGCGCTTCGCGCTACCCGTATCGTAAGTGTGTGCAAGCGTTCCATTGATACCCAACCAGGCGCACACTTGCGCTTTTATTTATAGTGATTATTTCACAGGTCGAAGTTTAATGGAATTTTTCGTGCAATTCCACCTGCCTGTCTGGGTTGTTGGGTTACGCTGGCACTGCCAACATTACAAATTTATTGTGGCGCTGTGTTTGCAATAAGCCGCTGTATGTCAAAGCAGGAGGCCGTACACCCATTCAATCGACGATACACTATACAATATTGTTTTACGTACTGTCAAACGAGCTACGGGCTGAACTGTCATTGTACAAATAAGCGCGCACGGGTGTAAACTGGCCAGTTTACTATAAACAAATTGGCAATAGTTCAATTAAATATATACATATTATATTCATAGTATAGTTTTAGGTGGTTGAATGGTTAAATATTACTTTAATGAAAATTAAAGATTTTTTTTTTTTAACATAAAATGAAAAATGTAATACATAGAATTCCTCTAACAATGCGAATAAAAATAGCACGAGATATAAAAAAGAATTGTTGACAATGAAATCTAAAAAAAAAAAATTAAGACAAAAGTGAGTTACGTCAAATTTAATTGAAAAAATATACATATATTATAATATGTACATATGTACGTCTAGAAAAAAACTGACAACATATTTCCAACGCAAATTCGATTACGCAACTCGCATATGAACATCCCGAAGAAAATCTGAATATTTTAAATACGCACATAGCGTTCGTATCATTTTAAAATTTTGCAGGGGCGTACGTACGCGTCTTATAAATGCTAATTTAATTTTTCGATTTCGTGCGTACAATACAATACAGTGCCAATAATAAATAAATATAAATTTTCAACGTACACCGCTTAGTATGTATGTATGTATGTACCTATAGAATATAATTTAAGGAATAAAAATAATTTAATTATAAAAAAATGTTAAAATAAATAGAAATAGGAGAAGCATCTTGTACAGAGGTGTTTTGGAGTATAATAGACTGCCGGATGGAATTAGAAGTTCCGAAACTATTGAAAAATTCCTGGCAGTCTTAACAAAAACATCTCTGTACAGGTACTTAGTTAAGGATTATATAATTAGCTTAAGCTACTGTATTATATAAATAAATAAAATAAATAATATAGAATACCAATATATGTATGTACATACATACATATATGGGATTATACATTTAAAGTAGAAATGCGTGTCCGAGTGGCATGTTTGAGTTGGTTATACAACCTCGTCGATTATTCGCATCGAAGGTCCCAAAATACTCTCGGATTTGGGTTAAAGTTGAACCGTGTGGGTTTCGGTGACAAGTTTGCGTGTCCGTCCGTCCGTCGCGCAAATCTCAACAGGGCCTCAAACTTGGCCGTAAACTTGACGACGAGCTTTCCAAGTTTGCCCACAGTCAAAATCGGAGGTCTTCTGCGATTCGCCAAGCGTTTCGCAATCCGAGCGAGAGATATTGCCAATTACGACGACAACAATCTTCGAAGTTATTTTGGAACCACTTCTGGCGTTTCGGACGGATTTCATGATAATTTGACGACTGGGACAATAATGATCGGCAACCGGTTGCGAAACGACCGCAATATCCTCTATCTTGCGTTTGACTTTACTTGGCGGATATACACACAGCTTTTGGTGTTGTTTATTGTTGAATTTGTGTTATGGTGATGTTAAACACGAGCCTAAGGCTTTGTTTGATCAATAGAACGGGTGAAAACTTACCGAAAGTATTATAAAAGCATTAAGAACTTGATTATATACTCGGGCCCCTTTGGATATTATGAGGTAAAAGTATATACATACATACATGTGTACATACATATATTATTTATTATTAAAAATACATTAGAAATCACAACCTTTCGTGCACAGCTTTAATTTGAGCAATATAATTAAACTTTTGATCGCAAATTCCTGATGGAAATCATTAACTGTCTGTATAGGTATATACAATTATACATACACTAGTGTAAGCCCGTTGAATATCAACGGACGTGTTTGACGTAATTGATTACGTAACAATTTAACAATGTCGCGAACCTACTAAGGATTAATATTTTCAAATTATAGGAGGCCTCCCATCACCGGTGTTGGGTGAACGCGTTAGCGCTAACTCACCCAACCTGGTGATCACGCGTTCAAATCCCACTCGCAATGTTCGTGTTTTTCCTTTACCGAGGCGAGCGTTATCAGCAGATGGACAGACAGGCAGATAGACAGACGTAATTGGGCTAGACGTAAGGTGACATGTTCATGATTGTGCGAAAATGAATGCAACTGTGTTCCTTTTTAATTATTTTATCAGGGCAGTCAAGTTGCACATTCGAATGACGTCACAATTTTGTTTGGATCACAAAATACAAAAGTTCTACTAATATTCTTAAAGTACGCGAGTGAAAATTTTACATATGTAAATACAATAAAAATGAAATAGCATCTAAAAATCTAAAGTAACATACATATGTACATATGTACAATTATCATTTTTATATATGTAGTTTGATTTGTAATGACCAGTTCAAACTTTAAAACTGCTGCCCTGAACAATTTACTATTATGGTCATGTCACCTTTGTGCTCTGAGGACGCGATATGTATGTACATAGTATGGTTAATTATATTGATTTGAAATGTATGAAAATATATAAGGAACAAGAAAAGACCACATAAACTTTTTATGCAATGATGTCTTTCGATGATGTTTTTTTGGTAAACAAATATTTCAAATAAAAATACTACTGAGTGACCTAAAAAAAAATGACCTGTAGAATAATAAAAAAAAACGTTGCTTAAATTCGGTCAAATAAAAAAAAGGAAATGAACCATAACATAAACGTCGAACGAAATGCGAAAAAGTCTCAGATTTATATTGTATCGCGCGCGCAAACATCATCAATCAGTTTTCCCCACACACAACTTTATATGCGAAAAATACAACTATTGTATACAATCTACCAACATACATTTCTCAACTTTAATATCGTGACTGATTGCCAATATATGTATATAACATAACACAAACCCCCCGAATTCGAACAACCCTTTAAGTTTTATCGCAACCATTGCCAAACTTTCACAACGAAGAAAACTATCAAAATATTGTGAGCGAGCGAGACAAAAGCATAATTGCTTGTTTGATAATGGAATTCCATCACGAATTTAATAAATTCATTCAAGTTGGGGCCAATTAAGGCTTTTTTGTAATTTTATCCATATACTTTTTTTTATGCGGCGAATAATAAATGCGCCTAGTGTAATTAAGCATAATTAGCCTAATTGTGCGATATAATTTTACAAGCGCAATTAGCGAGATTCGAAGCCAAACACATCCAGTCATATTATGCGATATCTACATATGTAGGTACATAGAGAGAGAATTTATTTCATTACCAGAATATTTTTTAGTTTAGTCGGACAAAAATAGTGTACGCGCTCGGGTGAAAAGCAGCTTTAGATACACGCTTTAAGTGAACGTCCCGCAGCTTTTTTGTCACTTCCTCTTGATCGATCACGTCACAACGTACAGTTCCGGAAAACAGATTGATATGGAAAATAATGGGGATAGACGTGAAAAGCGTTCAAGCGTCACGCGAACAAAAAGCCGACGTGACCGATGGATCGCGCCAAGATTGCAAATCCAAAAAAAAAAAAAAAAAACAAACAAACCGACAAATTACGAGCAGGGAGAGGAAGTCTTTAATTTTAAAACCGGATATAAATGTCTCGGACGCGTGCCACACAATTCCGTCAAAGGGACGTGCATGTAAAAAGTCCAGCAGTTCCCAATTTTTGGAGTCTACAAAGAATTTAACATTAGCTTAATAAATAAATTCTTAAAAAAATAACTTAACTGTAGTAGCACAATTGAGCTTAACAGTTCTGAACTTATTCCTTCAACATAGCACTAACCGTCCCATTCATTATATTTTGTTATATAAGTCACTCGATAGTTAAGCGATAGCGCATTAGATTCGTGAACAAGGTTCACGTTGTTGAACCCTGATATCGTTAAAAAAAAATCTCGACGTTTTTGGACTGTTACTATCGCTCTTGGCTAATTTTGAATATCATTAAATCCAGGTGAGACGTCTCCGAATCATTATCCCATACTTGACTGTGACAAACGGTAAAATCTTGTCAAAATAGTGATCGATCTACTACATATGTATATAAAGTTGAATGTTTATTTATTTAATTAAAATAGCTTAAGAAGCTATTAAAAGAAAAAAAAAAAAAGAGGTTAAAAAGTAACTTAAAGCTAAAATTACAAAATAAATTTAATAATCTATTACCACTTATACAGAGGTGCTGTTTTAAGGCTGCCGGGCTGTTTGTCTGTTTGTCCGCTATGCAAATCCACAGTTTTCAATTAAGATACACCAAATTTGGTATACTATCTCATGATACTGTAACTATGTAAGACTGGTAGATGGTTTTTGTAAGGGGTTGGAGCCCGGGGTCAAAAGCCTGGGTACAGGGTTGCTGTTTTGAGACTGTCGGGAATCTATCAATTTTGTTTATATTTCTGAGATTTTCTGGCAAGCCATTGTATTCAACAACGCCCCTGTACACGATACTTATATAATACCCCATAGTATAGGTATTATGACTATTATATATGTTATACCAGTGTAAACCCGTTGAATATCAACGGACGTGTTTGACGTAATTGATTACGTAACAATTTAGCAAACCTACTAAGGATTAATATTTTCAAATTATATGAGGCCTCCCATCACCGGTGTTGGGTGAACGCGTTAGCGCTAACTCACCCAACCTGGTGATCACGCGTTCAAATCCCACTCGCGACGTTCGTGTTTTTTTTTTCAATTTACCGAGGCGAGCGCTATCAGCAGACGGACAGACAGACAGACAGACGGAATTGGGCTATTTTATCATATATATATAATACCCATATACCGTCTGTTTGTGTGTGTGTGTGTGTCTGTCTGCTGATAACGCTCGCCTCGTTAAATAATTAAACAGCCAGAACGTCGCGCGAGTGGGATTTGAACTCGTGATCACATCATCCAACAAAGGCGATGACGGGCCTGCTACGATTTGACAATATATAATAATCTTAATGGACTTTGCTAATTTGTTACGTGTTGTATTATAACGCGCCATCTATGCAACGAAAAACTATTAAATACACATATACAGAAACATACGTTGATATTCAACACTAGTATATAATAATACCCCTAGTACATACATATATTATATCCCCTCATTAAATACTTATTGAAATATCTTGATACTGATATTGAAATGATACTGTTACTGGTAGATGGTTTTTGTAAGGGGTTGTAACCCGGGGTTATCCATACAAAATTTTTAATCATATTTTGTTTCTACTGGAGAATAAATGTTATGATTTTATAATTTTAAAGTTTCACCCGCCCGAGTAACGCCGGGTAATTCGGCTAGTTTAAAATAAAAATAAGGGCCCCACAACTTCAAACGATTGGGAACCGTCGTAGTAGTAAGAGTGGGTACGTTGTATGTAACTCCAACGTTCCAGGCGAGCTTTAGTGCCTTTCATTCCGGAATAACGGTCGGGCCGTAAACTTAAAAATTTAATAACGCCGAGTGACGTCACGGAGCGTCACGTGACTTCCGGTTCACCCATCCGGTAGTGAGCGCGTTCCACGGCGATAAATTGCATTTGTTCGGTGGTAGTCCGGCCGAACAAATAAAACACAATTTGTCCCGTAGGAGGTCCCGCACACGAGAGAGAAGTGTAAAGTTTTCGCCGGGGTTGGGGCGCTTACCCCCCCATTAACTCCTCCGACCCTCTCCCCATTTGTGGGTCCCTTACGTGGGAAATTTATAGGGCGAAACTAACGCCCCGGGGCCGTATTCTTGAACATATGATCCCTTTTAGCCGATGCGGCCTCGTGGTCTTCTCTCGTGTTGCGTACGACAATATCGGTTTTTAATACTAGTAGATAAAAATCGGATGAGATTTGTTTGCTTGGAGATTTGCAAGAGCAAATATTATTGTTTCGCTAAGAAAATATTCGGTTGGTACATATATTTATGTACGTTTGCAAATGTGCAATCACGCAATTTATCTGCGTGCACTCGCTCGTACAATACTATGAGAAGGTACTTCGATGAAACCACAATAAGTAAAACAATTTTATTTTACAAATTATACCATAGTGACATGACGGGTTGCCCCAATTCGTCAACTATGGCCAGATATGAGAAAAAATATTTAATACATTTTAATTATCAACAACTGGTGTAAGCCCGTTGAATATCAATGGAGCGTTCTCAGCACCCGTACTGAAAAATAATATTAAAATCAATAGTTTTTATAGTTGTTGCATAGACGGCGCGTTATAATACAACAACGTAACAATTTAGCAAATTCGCGATCCCACTAAAGATTTATATGTTAAATATAAGACATCTCGCATTATTGGCTTTGGATCATAGCGTATGCGGTCAATGTTCCGAATCAGTGATACTCGGTTCAAATTCTGGTGTTTTAATTATTTACCGAGGCAAGCGTTATCAGCAGAAAAAACACACACACGGAATAGGGCTATTATATGCATATATGATGATAAAAAGATTATATTAAAAAAAACATAATAAATTTTTCAATCTCATCATAATAATCTCTTTTATCAAAGCTAACTTTTCAAGTGGTTAGGTATGTTAATTTTAGAATTATTAGACAGATGACATCAAAATTAAATCTATGATTATGAAAAAATAAGTATGTGCATAATTGTTTCCAGCATCCATACCTCATTGTTTGGATAAGCAATATTTCAAATAAAGAGTTGATTCATTGTGAAATCGATATCAAATTTTCGACAGCACATAGCACTTTTACTCGTAAGCCAGATTATCTTTCAACAATAAAAGAAGTATTAAAGTAAATCGACACATTGAAGAATATGTACCTCTATAAAGGCTGCATTAAAATATCCAATCAGATTAAATTTTTTTTCTTGAACTACCAAGTCGAGTGTAATAATGCGCTTACTGTAATCTTTATCATCCATTGATCGAATTAAATTCGATTCAGCGACGCACGCGCGCCGCAGGCTTGCATTTTACAATTACGCCAAAATACCACGGGGCATTTAATAGTTTATTTACGGCTCGTATAACCCCGGTGAAAGCAAACACATTAATTACACGTTACAACTATTTGTACGAAAAGCGACGAAGCGAAAGGACAAGACGCACGTTTGACCTTAAGTAATGGACCAATTTACGCTCAGAAATCCCCCGAGGGCGATAATTCGGGAACGGGAAAGAGGCATCATTGTACTCGTGTCTCTCGGTGTGTACGTTGAGGTTTTCGCGCCTTAAGGCTTTGAAGAATGGGTTTTCGGTCCAATGTTAATAACGTAGAATAATCTCGGTGTCGGCGTCTCAAATGTACACACACTGGTGCGAGCCCTTTGTGCCCGTGTATGATTAATGGAATCGGTCATTGTGCCGCCGAAGCTTCCTGACCCTCGAACCGGTCCGAGGGAATGAATCGGGAGGGGTGAGGGGGATAAGGAAAACCCTGAAAGCCTTCTGGATATCTCCCGGTGCAGGAAATGCCTCACACCGAGGCACTTTCCCCATGGTCTGATAAGCGCGCGTCAATGGCGAAACATCGACCTAGACGGCTAAACTTTAAATCACCTTGAACAAGTTTTCCATCGTTGGAAGGCGTCAAAAAATGAAGAAAAAATAAAGTAAAAAAAAAAAAACCAGCAACCTCACCCTCGCTTATCGGTGAAAATGTTCGATGAAAAGCTTTCACTCACTAGGGGGCACGCGATCGCCAAAAGTCGTTTTTTTTCCCATCTAAGGGGAAAAAGCGTCAAGTTTTCGACGAATACTGGTGATTTTTCACTTAAGGAAAATTGAACTGAGTTTTACTAAGTATCGGCAAAATAATTTAAAATATATTAGAAAGTAGCTGAAATTGCCCGGCGTTGCTCGGGCGGGTGACATTTATTCTCCAGTACAAACAAAAATTGAATGAAAAATTGGAACAAATGAAAACATTTATTCTCCAGTTCAAAAAAAAAATTGATTAAAAATTTTGCATATGGGGGCCCATCGACCCCCTGATCCGACCCCTTCCAAAACCCACCTACGGTCTGACTTGGGGTATCATGAAATAGTATACCAAGTTTGGCGGTTCTAAGTTGAAAACTGTAGATTTGCATAGCGAAACGACATAATAAGCATTGTATGCAACAACACGTGCACATTACAATACTAAAAGTCTTTGCACTGGTGAAATTGCGATAGAAAAGGGACAAATATGGAAAGAGAAAGTGAGCGCCGTCAGAATCTTATTATGCTGCGTACACACCGACGAACGGAACAGAGGCGAAAGATTTATTCGCATTGAAGGAAAACCAGAGAAGACGAACCGAACAGCGAAATACGAACCCTTCGCTATTGTGTGGACGTTCATAAATCATCATCATTTTCAGCCGTTCACCATCCACTGCTGGATGGAGGCCTCTTCAATCCTCTTCCATTCCTGTCTGTCTTGAGCATTCTGCATCCACTTGAATCCACACATTCTTCTCAATTCATCAGACCATCGTCCACTCGGTCTACCTTGCTTTCTTTCACATCCTCTCGGATACCATTTAAGTATTTCTCGCGTCCATCTGCCACCTTGGTCATGCTTCTTACCCATGTATTCCTCTTCCGATCTTTTCTCGTTATACCGAGCATACATCTTTCCATGCTGTGTGCACTGGATCCTGCGTAACATTTTTGAATTTAACATCCACGTTTCACATCCATACGTCATAACTGGCAGTACGCATTGGTCGTATGCTTCTTTTTTAAGCAGTTCATAAATCAACAATTCGCCTTCGCTCTTCGTCATTTGCTGTTCTGTTCGTCGGTGTGTACGCAGCATTAGCAATCGACCGCTCGCTCACCAGAGGACGCTAAATACACCGATGAAAATACTTTCAAGTAATTACAGTATTATTGATCGTGTTTACTCGATATTCATGGAATGACGGGCAAGTGATGGCGAGTAGTATTGGCGAGTAGTATTGGCGAGTAGTATTGGCGAGTGGAGGGGATTCTGTCATTAATAATGTAATGACAGTATTATTGAAGTCTGCTTTACAATTAAGACCTTATTCGAAACATGAATGAGGCTACGAAAACCGTGAAATCCTTGGCTGAAAATATCGACAGCGCATATGAAAGTTCTGGGTTAATAAAACAACCGGAATCTATGTATGTACATACATACATACATATGTACATAGTAAGGACTTTGTGTAGTTTCAAGGGCGGGAAATTCGCCATTTAGAAACAATTCAACACGAAAGCGAAACATTCCACTTGAAGAACATGTGTGTGTCTACCATGGAGAAATCTCAATTAGATGATCTGCAAAAGAGGATGTACGTACATACGTACATATGTACATATGAAAAGGTCTTGCAAAATATTGAAGATATCGTAAAGTCGGAACTGCAAACGTGTGACTTTGAAAAATAAATATTTCTGTATAGTTATTATTGATTTTGTTATTAAAATAAAGTTTAAATAAAGTATAAATAAGTAAAAAAAATTTAAAACTGTATATACAATTGATATCAAACCCCTGGGATCCATCCTTATTGTATTATATGTATTTTATGTATGTATTTTAAATAAATATTCATGTATAATGTATTTTAAATAAATATTCATGTTTATGTATTTTAAATAAATAAATAAATATCGTTTTAGAATTCAAGCTACATATGTATTCGTTCGACTATAAAATTTCATATCTCTGACTGAAACCAAATAATGGTAATGATAATGTGAATAGCTGTACAACGTACACAAATTCTTATTAAATATGATCAATATACATACTTCGTGTATTAAAATAAATTAAATTGTGTAGAATTTCATTTCATATAAATTCCTTAATTATTGTGAACGTTTGGTAATATGTAGTAAAAATTGTACCTGACCTCACAATATGATCAATAAATGAGTCTATTTATTAAATTGTTTTAATAATTTCGTATTTGTTCATTATAAGCAATTTAAATGAAAATTAGATCAACTTGAATTTAATTGACGATACATAATCTATCCCTTTATTTATTTATTTTTATGTTAAGACTAATAAAGTTCCTTTTTTTAATTAGGAATAAGAAATACTAAACGAAAGTCTCAGCCTTACCAAAAAAATCTTTGAAAATAAATAATCTAACAAATGACTATATTTATTGGCAAGCCTAATCAGTCTTGGAATTGGTGAGTTTAAGTAGTAATTAGTACACGAGTCTCTCTCACACTCAAATAAAATTTGAAATCGAGTAACTCGTGTAGGAACTCTTAAACTCAAAAAAGACTCAACAAGAGAAGGACAATCAAAAAGAGAATTAACGGCTTTACAAAAAAAAGATCAAATCATTTATGATTCTCCTATCACTCCATTTATTCATTTATAAACCAAGTAAAAGAGAATCATAACTCATATCACCAAAAGAATTGTTGAATTTGTAATTAATATATTTTGAATTCTTTCCAAAGAATATAATGCAAAGAAAATCTGATATTAAAACGATTTTGACTACGTTCATAATTATTGTAATATATATTTTAAACGAATCAGCGAAAAGTACGCCGAAGTCAAAAAATGAAATTGCATGGAAATATTCAAATTTGAATCCGTTAAAATTTATTACCGCCGGAAAAAAAATCCATCGATAATATCGGTCGAGCGACTCTAAGATATGGATGAGCTTTCCCGCTGGAAAGTTTTCAGGATTTACATTTTAAGCTCGCGTTCGGTAAGACTCGCGGAAAAAACACGAAGCTTTCGCATTCCACACACCGCAAAGTTTATGTTCAATTTCATTGAAAGCTTTGTGTGTACTTAAGAGCGAGCCTCGACCGCACACACACACACACACACACACACACATTCCAAATAACTAACATTAAAAAAAGGCTCCAAATAAACGTAGATTAGTGTCTCAACTATACCGTACACACATATTTGTTTAAAGCAATATTATATTTCCGCACAAACGGAAGCTTTCTTTTACCACGTGTCCGGTCCGACTAATGCCCAAGGATCACACTCCAATATTAAAACGTACATAATGGCGGCGATACCTTTTTTTACTCACTTTCACCGAACGAATGAATGAATGAATGAATGAATACCTTTCTCTATCCCAAAAGCAAACATTTTTGAAAGAAAATTGTTAGGTAGAGACGATTGAGGACACACTTACTTTATAATGGTAGCTAGCGCCAAAACAGCTACGTACATATGTATATTCCGTTTAACTTTTCGACCATTCAAACGCGATCCAGGATTAGCACAATTAACCAACGAAAGTATGAAGAAAGTAGGCTTAAAAATTAATTTTTATACAACTAAAATTATGTTTAATGAATTTTGCACGCAAAATGTAGTCAATGTATGGAAGTAGAGATAGTTGATGGTTGTTTATTCCTAGGACAATTGGTGAATATGACGGATGGAGCGCTTTTGGAAGAATGAACATTGTTTTTAAATCCAACATTCAGCTATGCTTAAAAAAAAAGGCATACGACCGATGCGTACCCGTCATTTGTGGCGGATGGATGTGATGCTGTATTCAAGAATGTTACGTAAGATCCAGTGCACACAGAGAAGTATGGAAAGATGTATGCTTGGTATAATGAGAAGATATCGTAAGAGGAATACGTGGGTAAGAAGCATGACTAAGGTGGCAGATATCGCGGAACGTGTGAAAAAGTTGATGTTGAATTTGATGTGATAAATACTGTAATGGTATCGGAAAGCAAGGTAGACCGAGTGGACGATGGGATGATAAATTGAGAAGAATGTGTGGATTCAAATGGATGCTGTTTAAAAAATAAGGCATACGACTAATGCGTACTACTAGTTATGATGTATGGATGTGAAACGAGGATGCTAAATTCAATAATGTTACGCAAGATCCAGTGCACACAGAGTAGCATGGAATGATGTATCCTCGGTATAACGATCGTAAGAGGAATACATGGGTAAGAAGCATAACCAAGGTAGCAAATATAGCGGAACGTGTGAAAATGTTACAGTGGACACATAGCGAGAAGAATGGATGGAAGATGGACGCGAGAAATACTGGAATGGTATGCGAGAGGATGTGAAAGAAAAGCAAGGTAGACCGAGTGGACGAAGGGCTGATGAATTGAGAAGAATGTGTGGAGTCAAGTGGATACACATTGCTCAAGATAGACAGGAATGGAAGACGATTGGAGAGGCCTACATACATCCAGCAGTGGATGGTGAACGGCTGAAAATGATGATGATGATGATGACAGCAACTACATATACATAAAAAAATTGGATAAATTAAACATCTTAGTGTAAATTGGATACGAAAATAGCTCCAATTTAAGTTTTGTGAAGTATAAATCTGTGGATTGGTTCTGACATGGGATAATATCAAAAGATCTGGTTCTAGAAAGTGATATGTTCGACTAATAGATTATGATATTTTAATCCGATTAGCCGCGCGACGAATCAAATTCGATCTGACTCTTTATAAAGTCACGATACGTCTGATAACTCTTTGAACTCGTATGTCGAGCATAGCTCGACATTTACTTGGACTTCATTTTTGAGATGAAAACTGACTGAAACCACTATTTTTTTTTTGCCAATCCAATTAGCATATCTTGGAGAACAGCTGGTCCAGTTTTGTAATTTCTTTTTAAGTAAAAATGGTTACTGCAGAGTCAACTGGATGCAGATTGCTCAAGACATACAGGGAATGGAAAGGCCTTGATCCAGCAGTGGATGGTGAACGACTGAAAATGATGATGAAATGCGATCCTTGAATAATCTGTAAGCAATAAAAAATGGAATTGTATCAAAAACATCAGGCGTTGTGAGCAATTTTCACCGGCCGACTTTTCATTCGTGATGCGTCGTTACTCATACGTGTTTGCTGAAGGAGATTGAAGTTTTCCTCTTATCCTTTCGTACGTTGTATGGAGTGGATCGTGTAAGCGTAGTTTTTCACGTGATCGGTCGTATCCCTGCCGATCGTTCCCACCGAACCTTTTTTTTTTCCCAGGAAGAGCTTCTTCCCTCTTCCCTGCGATTATTCCCGTCACGCGGCCCCGTCCAAAACAAGCTTTTCGACGGAATAACATTTATTCTTTCAGCGAAACTCGTTCAGAGTCGCTTCAGATGAATCTGAGCCGGCTGCGAATGGGTTTATCAGAGACGCATTCAAATTCGCGACGCGAACTCCGATTACAGACGCTTTTGTCTACGGAAGCCTGAAACGCAATATCTTTGTTCGAACGGTAAACGTAAAACTACTGGAATTGTATGGGCTATTCAATGCACGAGTGAGCCTTTCCATTATAAGTCGGGAAAACCGCTCATTAGTACCGGCGATTTTATCCTTTCAAAAGTAGTGGAGATCGTGACAAAAATGACGCTTTATCAACTGGCAACCATAACACGTGATATATACATATACATATGTATAATCGTGATATATATTTAAAATAAAAATGCATCTTTTATCAAATTCTATAAAAATCAAATCATAAATAATCTTAGAAAAAGATTTATGTCATTATAAATTTACCGATCTAATTAATATTATACAGCGTTTAATTTAAAAAAATGCTCCATTATACTGCCGTCCTAAGCCCACTTAACGTAACTGACAAAAAATTACGAAAATGAGTGTTTTAGTGAGTGTTTTATGGTAGTGTATTCTTGTGATTTTTCATATCAAAATTAATGTATGTATTTTCATCCAAAAGTGACTTTTTTAGCGAAAATAACGTATCCAATATTTACTTCAGTCACTACCTTATCATGAAAGATTGAAAAGACTGAATCTCTCCACATTGGAGACTAAGAGATTAAGAGGTGATTTAATTGAAGTATTCAAAATAATAAATAATCATTATTCATGTGAAATTATTATGTTCCATTATATTCAATGAGAACCCTCATCTAAGAGGTCATACTCTTAGACTCCGAAAAGAAAAATCAAATATAAGTGTAAGAGATTCATTCTTTTCAAATGGAGTGGTTGAAGTTTAGAATAATCATATGTATACATTAATAATGAATAATGAAGTGACGTAACTACTTAAGTATTAATTTTTCCTTAAAATTATCAAAACACAATAGAAAATAACCTCATGCACTAAAAAAAAGTTTAAATAAATCAGTAATACATATATGAAGAAAAACACAAATTTAGAATAAAACTTTCAAGTCCATTTATCTCGATATTGTTGTTTTGTCAGTTACGTTAAGTGGGCTTAGGACGGCAGTATACTGATTCAAATATTGATATGTAAATAAAATCAAAATATATATATATATCAGATTCATATCGATTACAAATCAATTTATTTATGTAAAAGAAATTCCACTTCGACTGTCGTAGAGTTGTTTTCGTACGGCAACAAAAACATTCGATATGATAATATCCTTATAAAAACTACCATAAATACTGAAATTCTAAAAATGTCAAAAATGCGGAAATATCGCATACCTACATTTATATACATACATATATATATTTAGTGGGAATATTTCCGGCTATCGTTTGTATAAATAGATTCGCTTTTTTTTTTTTTTTAAACAAAATTTCACGATCGATATAAGCGATTTGCATCAGAAACGACGAAAATATTACTCGCTCTCGAGTCAAACTTATACTTCGTATACATAATATATACGTGTCATCGTACATACATTCGGCAGAAACGAAAGCGAAGGGGAATTTATCGACGCGTCAATGTGTTACGGTCAACGGGTTGAGATCTTGTCAATCGATATGTAACTAAATACTGTTATTAATTACCTACGTACATATCTTTCATACACAGATTCAGTAATAACACACCTGAGGGCTAAGCTAACAAATTATTTGAGTGTTGAAATAATAGTGCGTAATTTTTCAACGTTATGGGCTGAGGATGAAATTTATTTAGGTTTTCTGCGAAACCTCTTTGAGAGAGACCTGAAACCCTTTGCAGTCCGCTCGTAAAGTGAATTCATTAGCAAGCCCTTGACTCACCTTATATTTATTTATCTAAAGGGAATGTAACAAGCACACACACACACACACACTGTGTATGAAATTTATTCTCGCGTTTCGTAACGTTTGTAAATGTTACGCCGATCGTTAGCCGTACAATTTTGATCAAAGTCGAGCCCTTGTTCGTCGAACGGCAAAGTCCACAGACAAAGTTAATTAAAGGGCCAATTATCTGTATACTCGTGAATGTTGACCTTTCGCGGTGCCATGTTGTCGCAAATTAACACTAATCGAAAACTTCTCACTCGAAACTAAAACTGTATCAAGACTTTGATCATCATACGTCGCCTTTTTCGCGATTCACAATTACATAGATTGCAGGTACCCGAGCGTGTTATATCACCTGAAAACACGTACAAGGTAGCACCGATATAACTTTTGATACTTTGAAATTGAGTCTATTAACGTTTTGATTTGCCTCTGTGAAACTGCGAAGTCTCGAAATCGCAACAATACTATTCGTTTCACTAATGAGTCTGTAGCAATTATTAAAGTTCAAAGGATGTCGTCGTATCTCTGATTGCCTTCATTGAAAAAATATTGCGCGTCGTGGACTCGTGTCAGATTAACCCCCTAAAATAATAATATGGTACGTAATAAATGATTTAAACTCAGCGCTAATATTCCATTTTCCAGTTGCGATGTGCCCATACGGCTTTCGCCGTTGGCAATCATCATATTTCATATACAAAAGCTGTGTAATAAAAGCTCTCCGTCCTGGCGCCAGTGTAATAAATCTCTGAAATCCCGAAATCCTCTTAATTTTAGCAGGTTGCCAATATCTCTCCTGTACAAAGGGGAAATCCATACCTGAACGCCATTCTCACCCCACCGCCAGTCTATCCTTCAATATTTCGATTGATTTTCCGAATGTCACCACGTTTTTTATACAACTAATTTCTATGGAGTAAATGGCGTCAAGTTTCTCAGGGTTTTCCGACATTTTATTCTGCAGAATACCATATTTTAACTTCCAAAAATAGTTACAGAAGCGAAAAACGCGCTCAAACGAAACGTCAAAGGTTGCCAAGTTCGGTGTTGGGCGGCAAACGAAAATATTATAATATAAGGATACCGTTTTCAAATTTTACCGTACAAATTTGTTGTTAAATTTTTGTACACGAAAGAACCTGAAGCGTACATTTATAAGTACCTATACAAAGTTTTATCAAAGCATATATTTTATTACACTTTTTTTACACATCCACAATAATTACTTCACTTTTTGACATTGTAAAGATACTCTCGAACGGCTTTCCATTTCCTTGTGGCAATGACAGAAAGTTACACGGTTGCAAATTTGTATGAAACCGTCTCAACATTTCAGTTTAATAAATTGAAAGATTCTTATATAGAATTACAAATCTTGCCATCAGTTATTATAGGTACAATGTTCGGAAAATTTATTTATTTATTTATTTGACAGGTTTAAACCCAAAGTTTATACATTATAAATATATGTATGTATGTATATAATAGCCCACATCCGTCTGTCTGTCTGTCGACCTGTCTGTCTGTCTATCTGCTGATAACGCTCGCTCAGGTAAATAATTAAAAGACACGAACCGTCGGCGCGCGAGTGGGATTTGAACCCGAGATCACCAGTTCGGAAGGTGAGCGCTTACGCTATCATCCACACTAGATAATGACGAGCCTGATACAATTTGACAATATTAATCCTCAATAGGTGTGCGACTTTCCTAAATTGTTACGTTGTTGTAGTATAACGCGCCATCTATGCAACAACGATAAAACTGTTAAATTTAATATTATTTTTCAGTACGGGTGATGAAAAACCGCTTCGTTGACATTCAACGGGCTTACACTCGTAATATAATATATACATAAAAGTACAGTTAAATTATGCAACCCCGTCCCGGTCAAGTACTCCATGTACCTAAATGTAACTTCAAATAGGGCATGTAAAATGAATCGATACCAAATGTATGTATGTACATACAATGCATATCAAACGATTAAATTTCCCCGGTAAATTAATAAACGAAATTGACAACAACGTATTGAATCCGAATTCTGTCGACTAACGTGCACATTTAAAGCTGAAACGTTTCGCTGTAATTTAAATCGTCACGTTTGTACCGCAGCGGGTTTATATCACTGCAGTGAAGCGTATAGCCTCTCAATTAACATTCTGGAGTATTTTAAACGAAAAGCAAAAGGCCGCCGGTGTTTCGAGCCGAGAGAGAAATTGGGGTGAAATGGGGAGATACTGTAAATAATGAGATCAAACCGAAAACCGGCAACACAATAAGGGTAAAAAAAATAAAATAAAAAGCGATTCGATAGGCAGTAGCATAGACCTGGCCGTTTGACGGGATCCGCGTCCCTAATTCCCTCTTTGTCACCGGTCGACATAGGAACCTACTTAAACGGGAAGTTCTTTGACCGGTAGCCCTTTACCAATTCGCCATTTAAAATTTCAACGTCGTCCGCCCTTTGGTTGGCCGTTCGCTTTTTTTTTTTCGCGCGCTTTTTTCCCCCCCTTTGAACGGGGCTCGCCGGCTTCCGGGACTATTAATTATATTGACTTCTGTCCGATAGTATAAAAAAAAAAAAAAGAAAAAGTAAAGTGGCACAGAAAAGAGAGGATCTTTACCGTCTGCAGCGGACAATGGTGGCGAAAGCCTCGCAATTCGAAACTTTTTTCAGCGTGGAAAATTAAATTGTATCGAAAAAAAAAAAATTCACATTATACACCAAATTGACTCATACTTCATTTTTAATGTAAACGATAAAATTTATAGCGGTTCGGATCTTACCATGTAGATTTTTTCGCGGTGGGGAGGAGGGGGGGGGGGGGGGGGGTCAGGGGTACAAAAAGGTACAATATAAACCCACTGAATCGAGATGTTTGGATTATTTATTGCCAGTAATGGCCATTTGGAAGCTCTTAACTCCATTCTCGACCCTTAGAAAAATATCTATCTGCATTTAAATTTTCCTTCTGCGCCGTACAGTGTACGATGCCCGAAAGAAATTCATTGTGTGATAATATATATTCGTATATCTACCCATATAATGTAATATATGTATGTATACGCGCATAAAAAATTGAAAGTAACTGGTGTAAATTTATGTGATACTATGTATGTATGTATGTACATAGTGTAAGCCCGTTGAATGTCAACGGACGTCCCAAGCTCATATTCATATAGAACAGTTTATGTTTCTAATTGAAGCACATTTTAACATAAGGGTGATAGCTCATCGGCTTTAGTTTATGTATATTTATTATTATTATATATATATGTATATATATATGTACATATAATAGCCCAGACAATTTTTTTAATTTTGTAAGTAATTTTAACGGTAGAAAAATTTTTTCAACTTTCTAACTAAATAAATCGATCAAATGTTTTCATAACAATTTAGCAAAGTCGCGAGCCTACTAAGGATTCATATGTTATAATGTAGGAGGTCTCCCATTATCGGCGTTGGATGAGCGTGTAAGCGCTAACTCAGACAACCTGGTGATCACGGGTTCAAATCCCACTAGCGCGACGTTCTGGTTTTTTTTTAATTATTTACAGAGGTGAGCGTTATCAGCTGACAGACAGACAGACTAACATAATAGGGCTGTTTTATATATATAACTAGTGTAAGCCCATTGAATATCAACGGAGCGGTTTCTCATCACCCGTACTGAAAAATAATACTAAATTTAATAGTTTTTATAGTTGTTGCATAGATGGCGCGTTATAATATAACAACGTAACAATTTAGCAAAGTCACGAACCTATTGAGAATGTATTTT
Source organism: Parapsyche elsis (assembly GCA_022651745.1). NCBI lineage: Eukaryota > Metazoa > Arthropoda > Insecta > Trichoptera > Hydropsychidae > Parapsyche > Parapsyche elsis. Next base: position 19,974,556 of record JAGVSN010000001.1, on the reverse strand, counting down.
GTCAAATTGTAGAATGCTCGTCATCGCCTCCGTTTGGATGAAAGTGTTAGCACGACCTCATTCCGACCTGCTGATCTTGGGTTCAAATCCCACTCGCGTGATGTTTTGATTTTTTAATTATTTACCTCGGCGAGCGTTATCAGCAGACAGACAGACGAACAGACAAACAGACAGATGGATTTGGGCTATTATATAATATATACTAGTGTAAGCCCGTTGAATATCAACGGAGCGGTTTCTCATCACCCGTACTGAAAAATAATATTAAATTTAATAGTTGTTGTATAGATGGCGCTTTATAATAACAGAAAACGTAACAATTTAGCAAAGTTTCAACTGATATATATGTATATATATGTTCAAAATAAAATCATATTGTTTGGCTCACCGCGTAAGCGATCTGTTCCAAATCGGTGATACCGGGTTCAAATCCCACTCGTGCGACGTTCTGGTTTTTTAATTATTTACATCGGCTTGCGTTATCAGCAGACAGACAGACATACACACAGACAGATAGACGGAATAGGGCTATAATATATATGATAATAATAATATCATGATAATACCATACTCGACAAAGGTATTATGAAATCAAATTATATATTTTTTTGAATTAGTTACAAGAAGGAGAAAAAATGACAGTTATAACTTATAACAATTTTGATTTTTTTTTTTTGGAATTATGTGCTTATTCGGAAAGTAATAAACCCTATGCGACAATTTAGCAAGGGAAAACTACCATTTCAAGTTGTTCGTCATCATGTTGTGCGAAAGCTCGCGTTTGAACTAAAACCAACCCACCCCTTAAAGCATGGGGTTTGATTTGACACTGTTGACACAGCTCGACGAAGACAACCAACCTACCAATCCAGTCAACAGACAAAGGGGCAAACGTAAATAACAGCAGCTGAGACGTGCCTTTGAAGCGCTTGTCTTGTAATTCGACTTATTCCAATTAAGCACCTGTGTTTGTGGAGCCCTCGAGCGCAATCCCCGCCCAAAGTTTATTCGTGAAAATGAATAGGGGGGGGGTTTATTCTTTAAATCGGCAAAACGGGACTCCATCTCTCTCACGCAAACACTCTGCGGTTTATTTATGTATTCAAGTTGGGTTCCGGTTCCAGTTGGATCATAAATTTATTCCGCGGCACACGTATAAGAGGGTGAGAAAACCCACCGCGATATAAGGGCCGATGCTGCGAATATATGGGCCTCAATAGAACCTCAGCGAACTACATAAAACATCGTTTGGACCATGAAGAGGAGCTCTTTATGTGACAGATTATTGAAAAATTCAGATCAGACAGATCATTCATTCAGATCAGAAGCTCGGCTGTAATGTTAATGCACTACTTACATAAATGCTTTCGACTTGAGCACAAATTTTCAACGATCAAAACGAGTCAAGCATTAGTCGTCAACCTAAACATTAGCAACTTAGTTTTTCGAAAATGTATCCATCAATTCACATTTTGCAATTTATATGAAGTTAAAATGCTTTTGGTTGGCTGAAATGTTGAAAATTTCCAATGATAATATACATACATATGTAGATAGAATCTAATACCAAAATATTTAATAAGAAGGTATAATATACATAGTCACAATACAAGGGGTAAGAATAAGTTAATAGTAGATAATACGCTAGTAGATAATACGTAGTAAATAATGCTAGTAGATAATACGTTTGTGATGTTTGCTTTAAGTAATTAGCTTTTTAAGCTATGTATGTATGTATGTCTTAATTTCTATATTAAATTTTTCAAATGACGAAGACTTAAAAACACTATAAATATTTTCTTTATACATATTTTTAAATTGAATTTGTTGATAGTGGTAGTTTAAATTTTAGCCATTTATGTAGGTGAGCGGTAAGCTCATTCAATAGTATAAATTTAGGAAAATCGAATGCTGAGAAAAGGTTTACTACCGCTGGTTCTTAACACAGTGTAAATTGAAACTGAAAACTTTTTGCTGACTCTTCAATTAATCACTTTATCAGCCGGCCTCAATCTGAACGGCAAACAAGTCACGGTTAATGAGAAAAATTGTATCGCTTAAAACAATAGACCGCGTTGTACGGAAAGCCTTCGAGGCCAGCTTATTAAAGCGCAAAAGCTCTCGCATAGGATTATGCAGACAAAGAGAGAGAGACAGGGATGCTCTCGTTCAAAAAAATAGAACAGGGCGAGAGAGTAAACGACCCCGGCTTTATTTACCGTTTTGTCCTGATGAATAATTCAGTGTGATTAATATAAACGGTGTCCCTTAAGTTTGCGCAAACGGGACTGAATCCTCCGACACTCGTGGAAAAACAAACAGTTCGAAACCTCGATAATAATAAATTTATTAAAAAGAAAACGGGACGGGTAGAGAAGAGAGAAATATGTAGGAAAAGTCGGGGGCGGATATCGCGCTCACTTTATACGGTCTTTTTTTTTTTTTTTTTTTTCGGGAAACATAAACGTATTACGGTCGAATATTTTATTTCGTAAATGGATAAAAGTCTACCGGGGGTCCGATGGTCGTAGGTGGGCTCGCTGGATAGGGGTGATGGTCGTTCGCCAGGATCTTTTTGTGCAGGATATAAAGTAGATGAGAGGAAGTTCTCTCGTTTTTCCAGCGGTGGGAAAATTCAACGCGGAAGATTTTCAATTTGTATTTTGGTCTCAACGCACATATGTACACGTACGTTCGGAGGCGTGAAAATTTGCATGACGCGCGTTGTATTTTCTCGCTTTTCAGACTTTTCGACCGGATGCGACACGCCTCGTAGTATACCATCAATATGTTATTGGCCATATGCGCCACCCCATTGTATACGACGGACGAAATATTGAGTTTTTATTGGAAATTTCATCGGTTATTGGGTATCATTACGTTTAGGGGAAACGATAGCGACAATTTACATAAGAATTTGTCGCAATAGAAAGTATAGCTTTTTCCGCAAATCAGTACTATTATTTATTTATTTATATAATACCTATATAGTAGCTAAAGCTAATTACATAATCCTTAACTAAGCTAACTAATTTATCAATAGTTTTGGAACTTCTAATTCCATCCGACAGTCTATTATATTGCAAAACACCTCTACAAGATGCTTCTCCTATTTCTATTTAATCTAACATTTTTTATAATTAAATTATATTCACATATGTACATACATACATCCATTCTTCTCACAATAAATTTACTAAAATATGATGGTAACATATTATTATCATTCAACCAATCTAATTCAATCATCGTCTTTTTTTATACTAGCATACCTATCAACATTTAAAATTCATCTCATACCTCTATTTTGTAATATTTGTAATCTAGTTGACTTATCTAACATATTTAATAATGAACCACAATACATAAGATGTGGTCTGACAATTACATTATAAATTATTATTTTAGTTTCTTTAGATAATAATCTTCTTACCCGACATAATATTCCTACTTTTTTTTTTAAAAAATTGACCGTGTAACTTAAAATCAAAACTTATCATCCAATATTATACCCAAATATTTGAAAATATTACTTTTTTCAGTTTTATTAATCTTATTATAATTAATTAATCACCATTGCTTTAGTTTTTTTCTGCATTTACTTTTAATTCGTTGTCATTCAGCCGACTTATAAAATAAATTACCCAATTCAAAATTTAATGTTTCCATTATAAAATTAATATTATTATGTATAACATTCAAACTTTAAATGATTCAATTTTCTTGTAAACGTACTAAAATTGACAATTTGATGAATAAAAAAGTTTTACCAAATTGGAATAACTTTCACTTGACATGATTTAATATAAATACAAGGCGTTGAAAAAACTCCTCTTTTGAAAAATTTCATTACAGTTGGGAATACAATTCCAAAGAGCAAGACGCAACAAAAAAAAAAAAAACTAGAATATGTACAATCGGTCAGCTCTTGTCAGACAAGTGTCAAACAGCGTCAAGTACATGAGAACTCTTTGTTCTTTACCCTAGCATTCGCGGAAAGGGACAAGTTGTAGAATAAACAGAGAGGGCGAAAAGCAAACATGTCGAATAAAATAGATATACACACATAAATAAATTATGTGTGTCGTCGAAAAGCATGAATACACATACGTTCCGTCGAAAATAGCGTACGGAAAAAAATTTACACGTAAGCCGAAAGTTTCAGCATTGAAAATGGAAAACGATTCGCCGTACTGAGTGGCCGATTTTATTTTTTTCAATTTTGGCACACAAAAAAATCCTATTCGCCGCATTCGAGCACGTAGCGAAACTGTGCTGAATTTTCAAAAGAACTGCAGTCCCCCCCCAAATGATATACGGCATAGATGACAGCTCGTTATATTCGCAAAAATTGAACGGGTACGCCACTTTTTTTTTCCATTTTCCAATAATCCCGATGGGATTGCGTCCGTCGAAGATAACAATGCGAATAAATTCTTTGGAACACTTTTAATACTGACACGAACCACGATGCCTTCGTATAACGAATTTGCGACCTTTTCGCAGTGGGCTAAAATCATCTAGCAAATTCAAAACACAAAGTAAACCTTTCAGAGTGAAAGCACCGACGAAAAATCCACGCAACATTTGAGCTTTGGCGCTAAAACACAAAGCGGTTCGCCATCGACCGGTGCGGTTGAGCGGTTCCGAACAACGAATGGAGCTTTTGTTGAAGTTTGGACCGGGGCAACAGCATGATATATGAATATGGAAAATGAAGATGGTGTATTTTATAGGCTTTATGGTGTTGTCAATCACCCCGGGCCTAAACAAAACGCCCCCAGAGTGATACATCAACGCCAAACGGAGTTTAAAGGTTAACGCGCGGTAAATCTTTCAACGGACAGAGGATCATTTGCGGAGGGTCGAGACGTGGCATCATTCAACGGTGAAAACTAAGTCTCGTTTTGTTTGCACGAAGTAATAAAAATGATGTTCTGAAAGTTACTTTTGAATGTATTATACATATTGTACATACCTAGCTGTAGTTCTCTAACTGTGTGCTGTGTTCGTATTGAAGTACAGATGTATTATGGCGAACATAAATAAAGATAGAAAAGAGAAGATAAGCACATTAATCTCAGCATTGATTTATCAACAGATACTTTATCTTACGCAAAACACTTTATCGCAAATGTGCATTATCTTCACTAGAGTGTATGTATTTTTTGTATGTAAATCACACTAAAAGCACGAATCAAGGACGTCTTCTCAAAAATCATAAAATATGTGTCTTTGAGCTTTGCTTTGAATAAAATATTATATTTTTACGTTGCCGTAAAAAAATAGTATCTCTAATTAAGTTAATTTTTTTACAATTACAGTGTACCAACTTTAATTTAATTATTTAACTGCTGGTTGTCTTGCTCATAGTTTTTTTTATATATAATGTTAGCTTTCAATTAATATACATATATATGTAAACATATTAAAAACTACTTGCACAGAGGTGTCCTTTTAAAGCCGCCGAGAATCTGTAAATTGGTTTCATTTTTGACAAATAAACAAACAGAAAGAACCTGTATAAAATGCTTACCCACTCTTATTGCTTTTCTAAATAACAAACTTATTTTATTTATTATGTATATCATACCGTCTTATTCTACATATAAATATCAAAATATTCACATTTCAACTTATCATCTAGCTTATAATTTATAATGTTAAATGGTTATCATACAATACCACATAAATTTAATTTAAATGTTGTAAAAGGCAGCAGTCAATTTCAAGTACATCTTATGTTGAATGAAAAGTATGCTTTCGTTTGTTCGAAAGCGTTGATGTTTGCGGTAAATGTGTTCGTGTGAAAGACCGACTTTTAATTCCGAATCGAATGAATTTAAATACGAAGTCCGAACGAAATGAACTCGTAATTCATTAACTTCAACGACCAAAACAAAAAAAAGTTGTATAGAGTGGCCGCGAACGATTTTAACATGATTAATACCCATTCGGGGTTTGCTTTTTGCGGTCGGTCGTTCGTTCGGCTATGTTCAAATTTGAAATATCATCGTCCGATGCGAAAAAATTCCCGGTCAGAAGGGGGTGAGAGGAGAATAGGACGAACAGTGGCAAAATACACACAAAGTATACGGAGAAAGGTAGGGGGGAAGGGAGGTGGGGGGGGGGGGGTAAAAAGAAAGGCACAGATGAAAAAAATAAAAAAAAAAAATGTGCGTCGTAAATAAAGAAAAAACGCGCGTCGCTCTCCATACAAAATGGCGTCGCGATAAGGAGACGACGGTCAAAAGTAAATTTATATTTGTTAGAGTTGTGCCTGCGAGCGCAGATAACGTTATTTATTGTGATTACCCCGCGGAAACTTTTGATTAGTAAATGGAGTCGCTGGTGACTTTTTTTTTTTATATTATCATTTTATTTTTACGAACCAAAAGTGGGACGAAAGTTAGCACGCAAAACTTCTACTAAGGTAAAGCTTTTACATTTCATCACAATACTGATAAATATATTTCAACGTATTGTTATATCCCGAACCTTTCGTATTTGAATAACTTAATATTTTATACTAATTAACTTCATATAAACTGCCACTGTTCAATTGTGTACAAATCCAAAATATCGCCTGTTCAATCACCATGCGCGATGACTCAAAAACTATGCTTAGCAACGAACAATGTCTTACAAAGTGAAGTCATGAAATCTTGGAAACGATTATAAATTAGACCGCGAAGAAAGTCGTAAAACTCGAAAAGTGGACTTTTCGGATGACATCAACTTTGCAAAACGTCTTCCGCTCCCTCGTACGTCTCACCTATATTTTAGCCTTGACAACAAGAAACGACGTACAAAACTTTCCGTTGGATCGAGAATTCTCTCGAAATCCATTAAAAAATACATTTACACGTGTTGGATTAGTCTCGGACAAATTTCTGACCTCTAAAGGGGAAGTCCGTATACCAAATTCTTCGAACTAAACAATAAAGACTACCACACGTATACCCCTTTCTCCTTCTTCTTGTTAGTATAAATATATGTACACGGCGCTCAGTTAGTCAGTCAAGATTTACATATCAACCGAGCAGTTAGCTCTTATAACTTTTATACACAGCCTCGCGCGTGTACTTTGCACGATCAAGTGCCATTTTCAAATCAGTTCAAGATTTATCGTATCAGTTGAGCTTGTGCTCTCTGACTTTTAAACTTTCGCCATGTGAGCGTTTTTATGCGAATATACTTGCATGTATATTCGTCATTCATTTATAAGACACCTGCGAGCGTCTTCTCAACAATGTGCTTTCGAGTATCATTCAAATATATACTTTCGAGTATTTTTATAAGAAAAGGAAATTATTAAGAAAAATAAATAAAAGTTTTAAAAAAAAAAAGTTCTTCATTTATAATTAGAAGTACTTCATTTATAATGGGATGATCTTTTCCCGCTAATCTAAAGATCTGGTGGCAGCGACCTGTCGTCAATTAAGACGATAAGGATTAATCATAACATATTAATTTGGTGACAGTTGGTGGGATTCAATCTTCAAAACATCCACCATACCATTTTATAACATTGGTGGCCGCGGTGGGATTCAATCTCAAACTATCCACCATACCATTTTATAACAGTATGTATGTAAGACTCGTCGTACAGTCACAGCTATAGCTCAGTAGTAAAGCTTTCGTCTCACGAACGACTGTTATTCAATTTTGTAACGGTCAAAAGATTTTATTGGCGATTTTTAACTATTCCTATCAATGTTGGCAAGATTTAAATATTACTAAGCTCAGATCGGAAGTTTACTGTAAGAATTTTCTAGTTCATTTGACATACTTGTTGAGATGGTTCTATATAATATATTTATTTATTTAAAATACAATGGCAGGTGAAATAGCCGATGAAGCCCAGGGCTCTGTTGTAATTTGTACATACAATTTTTATTTGAAGGATTACAAAAATTAATTTATATTCAAAGACTTACCGAGATGATTTTTAAATAAATTAATATTTTCAGAAGTTACTAGCTAATTAGAGAGGCGGTTCTGAACTTCAACTATTCTATTTCAAAATAATTTTAGGAGTCTCAGAGTATGACCTCTGAGATGAGCGTTTTTATTGAACGTGATGAGGTTTTTTTATTGGACATTTATTATTTATTATTTTATATACTTCTATAAGATCGACTCTCAAAGTTCTCGTCTCCAAAGAGGTGAGACTCAATCTCTTCAACTTTTCGTTGTAGTTTTGAAAATTCAGATGGTATTCGTGTAATCCTTGTTTGAACCCTTTCTAAAAATACAATGTATTTTTTTACGTTAGGGTTCCAAACATTTACAGCAAATTCTTATTTAGGTATAATAAAGAATTTATAAATTTTTGACAGCAACTGAATACTAAAATTCTTAAAGACACGATATGTATACAAATGAATAACACTTATCTACTAAAGAGTTTATATGAGTTGAACATTTTAGGTACATATATTGTTATAACAATAGGTCAATTTGTGATGCAACTTTTGAAATATTTATATTATTAATTGAATAATGGATTTGGGGGTTTGATCGGCCTAGGTGTAAAATAGAGCACTTATTAATGTTTAATGACAATTGCCATTTTTGGCACCATCTATTTATCGAGTTTATTTGGTCAACCTGTAACGTGTTTACACGCGGAGAGATGGGACTAAAATGTTTAATGTCATAAGCAAATATTGAATTGCTACATTTAATATCACTAGCAATATAAATTAAAAACAACTAAATGGACCATCTCACGTTGATTCTTCTTTACCTTCTTTCCCCTTTCAAAAATTAACGTTAAGCCAATGTAGAGTACATATATTTCCGGAAGCACTTCACTGCAACAAACCGTAACACGTTGTCAGAAGTGAAGTGGCTACGTTTGCAATCAAAATACGCATTTGTAAATTGATTTAATTATATTATATTTTATAATTGAGTATCAACATCGTTCGATGTTGAATAATTCATCATTCAAAAACAATAAAGATAAGTATAAATGCGCATAAAAGCGGTTTCGCGAAGGGACGAAACTCGGCACGCGCACTCGCGCCGATTATGCAGGGGTTGATTGAATTTTTCGCAAACCCCTCTCTACCTTTCAAAGTCGTCTCATTTTTATTATTATTATTATTATTATTATTCCAGGGCCGAAACGAGGGGACACTTAGCCCGAAGGCATCGTTAAATCTTCCCGAAAAATGGAAAGGAGTGGCTAGTGCTGAACAGTATTCGCCATAGATTTTTGGCGATAAACAATTTATTGAAAACGAGGGTGAGCGCGCGTGCGGAAGGAAGTGGCGTTTATTGTGTTGAAATTTACGATCGAAACCACACCCATGACATATCGATAATAAATATTCGTTGTGCGATCGTAAATATTAGCGGTCAAAAGTCTCGTCCACCGGTGGAACTTGAGATTTTTAGCCTACGGGCTAAACGGTAACCATTTGAATGAATCGTAATAGGAAGATTCGCATTTGCGTAATACATATGTATGTACCAGACTCGGTACAACCTTGTAGTGTACACTGGCTGTATGTATATGTATACATTATGAAGTGGTTATTTTTATAGCTGACATTTACACTGATGAATATGTGCTCGAACATTACTGTGAATCTTTCATAATAAGATCCCTCTGCGCTAAAAGTTCCGTTTAATCTATTCTGAGATTTTTTTCATATGATTAAAGGCTCACACACACTTACCAAACGCCACGCCACACACGATTTCTGGCGAAATTGTAAGCGTGTGAATTTCTATGGTTTTTTTATGGCGTAGATACCACACTTGCAACACCCTACCCCAAGTCAAAATTCATAGCAATGACGTCACATGTGGTGTGATAAGTGTCTGTGTGCCCTAATTCATTACTTAAATAAATTTTAAATCAATGAAAATATTCCCCACATTGCAATGAAATAGCATCTAAAAATTAATTAAGATTAAAATATACATATATAGGTACACTCATCATTTTTATATGACGTTCACCCGATTTATGATGACTATTTTAAACTACATATACATATAACTGCTACCCAAACAATTTAATATTTTGGACATGTCACCCTTGTGCTCCGATGACGCAATATTACTATAGATAAAAACCCAAGAATCTGCGCCCGTCACGCTCCGACTTCTAAGGGGAGACTTCAACGAAAGGTGAAACACGCAACCCACGGGCTTACACGGGTTTTAATTTTTTTGACATGTCAATTCAACAACCTCACTAGCGTACACAAACTCATGACACGGTTACCACCCGGTGACACTGTCAACGGGTACTCGCTAGTTGTATAATAAAATGTCACTCACTGGTAGACGGAGCGAAAGCCATGACGACGGATAAACAATTTCCGAAAAGCTTCATGTACGCAGCCATATTCCACAAACTAGTTTAAATAATAATACAGCATTAACTATTGCTATTGGTGTATATCTTCTATAACCATACATTGTATTATTGGTAGTATCATATGCAGCATTTGTATTAAAAATAATTAATTTTGTTAAAAATCTAGTGAGGATATCGCCGAAGAGGCGAGCTTTCAATAATCCGGTAGAGCTTAAGCCTTAAGTGTACATAAAATTTTCCGTAATGGATTTTCATTAATCCTAACGAAAACTGTTTTATCTTTTATTGTACAAAAGGTGCGCCGTTCTTTGACCCACTTTTCCATTTAATGAATCGATTATTATTATTAAAATTAAATATTCACTTCGAGCAACTCGGAGAAGGTTCCTGGATATTTTTAAATTAAAACCAGTGAATCGGCATCACTTTAATGCGGGACCTTTATTAATTACGTTTTGTCAAATCGCGCTTATCATCATCGACCCGACACCGAAAGAGCGAAAAAGAACGAAACGCCGAGCGTCGTTTGATAATTAATTTATATCGCAAGCCACACTGCAGAGCTTAAAATATAATTTTTCCAAGCGAAAAAAATAAAAATAAACAACCGGTACATATAAACATGCTTTCGACCATAAATTCGAACAGAGTTCGCATTAAAAATTTCTGCCCGCGAATAAATGGCAAAACGGGGATGCGCAAAGCCTCAAAGGGCATTATTTACACGTATGTATGTACGCAAAGCTTTACGCTTATGCGTTTTAATTATATATTGTATGTACGATATCTAGCAGAGAAAAAATTAGGGGTCGGTTACCGTTTTATTTTTTTTTGCTGGTTTTTGTTTCGGCTCTGATAAATAAATCATAGTGGAGTTTTCTCGGAAGCCCTATCGAACAAATCTCATTTGTGAAAACAATACGGTGGCCTGGAAAATTTCTTTCGCGGTCGTACGAGAGCTTTCATTTCCGTTTCGAGTGTCAGGGTTACAATCTCGACATTCGTAATATCCGGTGTCGCTATATCGATATTGATTTTATTGCCATCATAACAATTCATAAATATCGTTAGCTAAAGGCTCCAATCGCGAACATCATTCGAGAAACGTTTTCGTTATATATGTAGAGTACCGGTAATTGAAATTGTATAAATTTGCTATCAGATTTTTTGCTTTTCCACAATTTTATATGGCAGTCTTGACATTTTTTCATTAAATACACCTACATACATACATATTTTCACCATATTTAGAATTTTTACAATCTTAAATTTTGGTACAAAAGACGTTTGAAAAAGTAGATCATAAAAATCAAATCTGTTTTAAAATAACTCTTCCTAATCAAGAAAAAAAATTAAGTTAAGCTAAGTTTACACGGAAAGTATTTTTGACCAGGTTATTGAATTGTAGCAATGACAACACACTGACGACAATTGACGACCTAATAAAAGTGCTGCACTGACCGTTGTTTGACACTGACATTGGTCGAAGACACTAGCCTTGTAATTGTACATATCGATGGATTAGTGCACAGATATTGTACGTCCAGTTTTTTTAAAAATTGAATTATCATACACAAAACGTCCATCTGCATCAAACCTTCATGTTTAAAAAGTATTGTATGTCCAAATAGTATATTTGAGAAGATATTGCCTTATTCAATAATATAATCTGTCCATTTTGTACATAGTTTTCATGCAAAAGAGATGTATGTCACTTGCAATATTTTAAAACAAAACTGGACATACACTATCTGTGAACTAACCCATTGATATGTATGTATGACAAAATGTGACAAAAAGTTTGGACCACTGAAAAAAAACCAGGTTTTTATAGATAATGTTCGATTTTGAAATAGTAAATGAATCAAAATTCTGTAAAATATGTGCATGCTTTATTTATAAATATAAAAATTAATATTTAGTAAGTTATCCTCTATTATCTATAAAATACCTAATTCTCCTAGGCATACTCTTTATACATAGAATTATTTATCATATTTTGAATATTTTCATTATTTATCCAGGTATCTTCAATTTTTTTTAGTATGTATTACATAAGTAGTATTAGGGCTGCTATAAACAATCTTTTTTTAAATCACCCAACAATTTTCGAATGTACATACATGCATATGTACATTCAAAGATAAAATGTCACCACTTCTGTAAAGTAAATTTTCTACACATCTCATCTTTTAGTGCAATTTTAACGACTGGATACCCATTTTAATATCTACGAAACATTTGTATATGTGTGCCAAAAGAAAATACGATATTTCAAAGTTATTACGATGCACGAAGCGTAACATACCTCGGTAATTCGCAGAGTTGTCCAAACATCTTTATATACGTCGGATAAATCACTGTGCGGTTACGGCATACGGGAAATGTGGACACAAGAGCGACCGATACTGGAATATTTTTGCATAAATGCATGCTGAAAAGTCACCGGCTGAATTTCCACCCATTCGAAATGAACCGAAATGTTTTCCGGATGAATTCTTCGCGACGCGATCTGTATAAACGTAGAAAATATAACTGATCCCGTTCAAAACAAGAATACGAGTGCGTATCGTATGACGAAAATATAAAGAGAAAGCTTTCGCTTCGCGTCGATACCCTTTCGTCGCAGCCGGAAAACCTTTTGTAAATAAATACGAAAAAAAAAAGGAAGAAAAATTTGCGCATATTAGCTTCGTTGAAAACAACCCCTACATTTTTGTATAAAAAAATATATACACACACAGGAGATGTAAGAAGAAAGAAAAAGCATCCCTTAAGCCGTCTAATAAGCCACCGCTCCACCGGGCAGAAGTTCGAGATTGACTTTATCTGTATACTTCTCCTCACTTAATCCGATTTCCCGTAATGTTTTTATTTTGAACGAATTTATTTCGAAAATTATTTTTTCCGTATATACTTTTATTCAATCACGGTCTGACATTATTCACCGGTGATAATATCAACGTTAAATGATTTCACGGCGATCGTAATACACCGTAACGACATCACTCAATCTGCCGAATGCTTAATATATTCATATTATTAATACTACCCTCATTATTCTGAGTGAATGTCTATAGATTCAAACACAAAATAATTAATTTCGCCGAGTAGAATAAATGTCGCTTTATTTTCTTAACAAAATACACAATGCTTAACCAAATAGGAGTACAAAACTTCAGCTAAGAAAATATTTTACATTAAAAGTTAATAGAACGGGCGTATTTGTATTAAACCACAAACGAATTTAACTGTCGATAAGTCGTCTGCGGAAATATAATACAACAATATTTTGATGGAAACTGTGACCTTAAACCACACTGATATACAAGTACCAACTATACACAAAATAACGTGTAATTAGTTATTCACGTTCAGTGAAAATTTCATACATATTATGTACATTAAAATAATGCAATCTACATTTATGTATGTATGTATACTAGTTTGATGTATACATTTTCCCATACATTGTATTCATCATTTTCAACCGTTCACCATCAACTGCTGGATGAAAACCTCTTCAATCCTCTTCCATTCCTGTATGTCTTGAGCAATCTGCATCCACTTGACTCCACACATTCTTCTCAATTCATCAGCCCATCTTCCACTCTCTCGACCTTGCTTTCTTTCACATCCTCTCGGATACCATTCCGGTATTTCTCGCGTCCATCTACCATCCATTCTTCTTGCTATGTGTCCAGCTCATTGCCACTTCAATTTTTCATACGTTTTGTTTGTTATGTTGACCGTGACAGGAATGACCCAGATAGGCAGACGCTTACGCTGATATATGTCATCATCATTTTCAGCCGTTCACCATCCACTGCTGGATGAAAGCCTCTCCAATCCTCTTCCACTCATGTCTGTCTTGAGCAATCTGCATCCACTCGACTCCACACATTCTTCTCAATTCATTAGCCCATCGTCCACTCGGTCTACCTTGCTTTCTTTCACATCCTCTCGGATACCATTCCAGTATTTATCGCGATGTCTGCTATATCCGCCACCTTGGTCATGCTTCTTACCCATGTGTTCCTCTTACGATCTCTTCTCGTTATACCGAGCATACATCATTCCATACTACTCTCTGTGCACTGGATCTTGCGTAATATTCTTGAATTTAGCATCCACTTTTCACATCCATACGTCATAACTGGCAGTACGCACTGGTTGTACACCTTTTTTAAGTATAGAGGAATGTTGGATTTAAAAAACAATGTTCATTCTTCCAAAAGCAAATTAAATTATATATATAGGTTTTAAGTAAGATTTCGACAACATCACAGTCACGTACCTATTAGAGTAATAGCTGTAACTGAAGGTGAAGTTAAACATTTACGAGACAGCGAAAGCAACGCTAACTCACGGGCCCACAGTAAGTGTCGTTGGCCACGCGGTCGTATATATTACTTAGACGCGGACACATTTATTTTTTTCGGACGAATTTTCCGGCAGTCACTTACCGGATAAGCCGACCAAACATGGGGACAGTTTTCCCGCGGGAAAAGCCGGACCCGTTCGACCGATCCGATCGCGTCATCCGTTTTATTTTCGAGCATCGATCCAACCGGAAGTACCTCGTCGACCTGTGAATAATTGAAACCAACACTTTCCCTTCCCTGATGAGGGTATCCTGTCAATTTTTCCATCGCTTTTGTGTATATTTTCATTCGCAGCTCGTCCGTGGAAAAGATTAATTTGAACGAATGTAAAAATTACTACACAACTATTCCGTATATTTGTGATTTTTTTTATTTGTCAAATTTACAACGTAGGTACAAGTCGGAAAAACAGCCGGTTTTAATATTTAAAGCAGTCGTAAATCGCCCTCGCTTACCTAGCAGTGATACGAATAGACTTATTTTACCGAGTAAGCGTTGACCCAATCGCAAAAACTTAGATGTAAATATATCAAAGAACCTTTTCTTATGATAATATTAGCATACATATATTGAAAATCAAATTATTCAATACGGTGTTTGAGAACATATTTAGGTCGCTCCAGCACAAAACATATTAACGGAAGACATTTGAGCAATCTAAGATTCTCTGGCGACATATGTATATATGTAGTTATAGATTAACAGAATCAAGCAACGAAAGTATGATAGTAGGCTTAAAAATTAATTTTAATAAAACTAAAATTATGTTTATTGAATTTTTACAGTACATATATAATCATATTGTAGAGATAGTTTATAGTTATTTATACCTAGGACAATTGGTGAATATGACCGGATGTAAAGAAGAAGAAATAAAACTAGGATGGAGTGCTTTAGGAAGAATTAAAATCCAACATTCCGCTATGCTTAAAAAAGAAAGCATACAACCAATGCGTACTACAAGTTATGACGTATGGATGTGAAACTTGGATGCTAAATTTAAGAACGCTACGTAAGATCCAGTGCACACAGAGAAGCGTGGAAAGATGTATGCTTGGTATAACAATAATAGATCGTAAGAGAAATACATGAGTGAGAAGTATGACCGAAGTGGCAGATATTGTAGAACGTGTGAAAAAGTTTCATGGAATGGATGACAGATGGACGCAAGTAATACAGGAATGGTATCTGGAGCATATGAGGATGTGAAAGAAAGCAAGATAGACCGAATGGAAGATGGGCTGATGAAAATAATGTGTGGAGTCAAGTGGATGGAAATTGCTCAAGACAGACAAGAATGGAAGAGGATTGGAGAGGCCTTCATCCAGCAGTGGATGGTGAACGGCTGTAAACGATGATATTGAAAATCGATGTGTATAAGAAGGCGATATTAAATTAGTTTTGATTCAACTCATCGCTGTCGATGATGAAAATAAAGCTAAGACTTGTACTATTCTGTTAATGTGTGTTAAATTGTTTAAATCGATTGAAACAATACAAAAATTAATGTTATTCGAATAGTATTGAATAATGTAATTCAATGAGAAATTTAAGAAATTACTCTGAAGATGATTGATTCGCCCCGGAAGCACATCTAACAAATCCCTATAGATAGATCGTTCGCCGTAACGATATAATCGGATTAAAAACCCCTGAATCCGTCGGGGTTCAATCTCGAAACTTTCACCGAGCAAGTTTGCCAGACACTAATTCGAACACGCGGTCGAATTTAATATCGAATTATGGTCGCGCAGAAATAAGAGACTTTCTACTGGGGAAAAAATTCCGTCGACATCTTCCTAGAAGAATTTCGTCGTTTTATTTTTTTTGCTGTGTATATATTTACTCTGAAAGTGCGTGAGGGTGATCCTAGCTCGGTTTCGGGTAGGGACTATCCTAATCTCCTTCTCATGGACCGCCTATAACAATGGGATCAGTTTTATCAACAGACCCATTGGATAGGCACTGTGGTCGTTTCTGTTCCCGAAATATACCAAAATGTTGCTGTTTTTTTTTTTTCCTTTTTGTATTTTTACTCGACTAAAATTTCCTACGGCTGTATGCCAATAAAGCTGCGCGAACAACCGTATAAAAATGTGTTAGTGTTTCTTATATTTCTTTCGCATTTTTACCCCGTGGTAAGAATGTGTCTCCTAGCAGTTTTCTACGCATTCAATTGCGTTTATGTGCTTTGCGACGAAAGTTGAACGTTTTCCGCCTTTTTTAACACGGAATATATGTTTTTACATTCTCACTGTCTCTATATTTCGACGTAAAAAAAATGAAATCATACTAAAATGTGTACCTTAAAATTTTGATTGATTTTCCTACGACTTCGCTCCTTCCATGTGACGAATTCAAATAACATTTCGTAGAAATAAACAATTTTAGTAATGCCCAGATAAACTTAATAATTCAACAGTTTTATTACTGTATCGTTCCATGCGTACCTTTTATAATAAATTATGTTAATCAAACGATTCAAATATTCTACATTAAAATTAATTAATTCACAAGTCTTATAAAATTTACAAAATATTCAACACACAATTACGTTATATAGTAAATTGCGAAATATATGTAGTATGTGGCGTTAGTAATTAAACTTGGCACAACCATTTCGACAAACATGAAACATACGCTTGATAAATATATAGTTAATAATTAATCACCGTGTAAGTACTTACATATGTACATGTGGGTACACTAAACTAATTTAACAATATACAGGTAAAACGTTCACACAGTAACTTGAATCGGGACGCAATAATTACCACTTCACGAATCATATTACCCATATACACACGTACATAGAACGCGAGTGCAAAATGCGAAAAGTTTTCAACGTTTTACTTCTTTTTTTCCCTCTCATAATAATAATGAAAATTAGCATAATAACAAGCGGACGATGTGGAACAAAATTTTTTTCCTATCGTTTCATTTTAATAAAGGTTTAATGTTTGCCACAGTTGAAAATTGCTCGGTAAGGCCAATAAAACTTTGAGCGAATATGTGGGCCCGAAACTTGTTAAAACTTGATACTGTCACTGGGGGTAAATGTATGCCATTGAAAGCGGTTCTCCAACTTAACACAAACGCACATACATACGCACTGGAATGTATATATGCATAAGGTAATATAATACGAGCACAATATATAGCGTGGCGCGATATTTATTGCTAAATTAATTATTAGCGCGCTGTGGAAAGCGTCGATTTCCGCCAAATAAATCGAGACCTTCGGAAATCGAGTCGGTAAATTACCGGCACACGAAATGCCTATCTATATATTATTATTATATGTATAAACGTACAGTAGGTACATATATTATGCCTATATAATGCATACATGAGGGTGTCTATCGCGTTTACATAATGGGCACTGATCGATTCGTATGCAAAGCTCGCGTGTGCGGTGTTTCGCCATTCAAATCATATAGCAAACATTGGATGTGTACCAATGTATGTACGTATAAACGTACGAATGTTGTTTGTTAACTCTTTAACCGTGAAGATTAAACCGAAGCGACAATTCTCGCTGTCGGTTAATTTATATTGTGGAAATTGTGTTCGTTGTTATGTTAACTTCGAATGTCGCAATCAAAGCGTACGTACGTACTTTTGTTTTAACCGGGTGAAAGTTGACGTTGAATTTTCATTTAAATGTGCATTATGATTGTTCTGAATTTTCACTCTTATTTGATTCACACCCTGTGCGTGTCTGCTAAACCTCAAATGTACTTTGATTTAATTTTAAGCATTTAAGAAGGATCAAAAACATGTTTATTATACATATTATGTAGTTTATATTCCAACTCTCATTAGTTTTAATAATTTCAAAGCTATCTACATAGTTGAGCACTGTAATGGAGTCGTCATCTACATACATATGTATGTATCATCATCATAATTTTCAGTCACTGTTGGACGGAGGCCTCTCCAATCTTCTTTCATTGGTGGTTGCGAATGGAATCAGCACTCTTAGAGCCATATTTGCAACATCGGAATAGGACTGTGCCATTTCAATCCAAAAACCACTACAACACATTTAACGAAAAACATATTTTGCCCCCCCATCATTTATTAAATCAATAAACTGCTCTTCAATTAAATTGTCCTCCGAAGGCAGATCACTAATAGAGATTACAAACGGGTTATTGATAAATCGATGGTATTTTTCAAATTCTTGTAGGTCAGAAAAATAGTGAGAAATTTCTTCGCTAAGAATTTATACATGCTGTTTCATCGACGTTAAGCTCATTTTCATTAATATATGTATGTATGTGTTCAGCTGTGGAAATGGGGCAAAGTTATTCTTCTTCAACTTTACATGCCATAGTTCGAGCTTCATTTTGAAAGCTGTCAATTTTTCGTGACAATGGAGCACTGTGATATCTTTTCCTTGCAGCGCCAGGTTGATAGAAATATAAGAAGGAGAAATGGATCGCACATAACACACCATATAATACCGTTGGCATAATATATCGCAAGAAATGTTACATGCTATAATTATAAACATATAAATGGTATAAATATGCGTTCATCTCTCACGGTCCCACAGAAACCGCTGTGTGTTATGTATTGGAGGTTGAGAAACAGAGAAAAATGAAAAACACAGCACTTGATGGTAATGATGAGTGTTCGTTTATTGATTGATTTGATGGCACAATTACAGTAAAATATAAAGATTTGCGTGTTTAATAATTCGGAAAAGTTGCGTGTTGGCAACTGTTATTATAGTTTAGGAGAGTATACGTCTGTATATGGTAATTATGACTGGATGAGAGCTCGTGTGTGTGATGGTAGAGAAGTGACTTAAGGAGTCTGGAAGAGTGTGACTGGAGAAGTGGATGAGAGTGACTTAAGGTGTGAGGTAAATCTGACCTTTACGTCGCTATATAGATTTAAGAGGGGCGAGGGGTTAGGAGAGCAGTTGATGTCTGGGATTCAATTGGTCGATGATTGTCGTTCGATGGATTGTCGGACTCTGATTGCTCGACGTCAACTTAGACTGAGGGGAAGGGAACGGGGTGCATTATGCGGTAGTCTTTATTGTTTAGTCCTAGACTAATTTGGCACGTGTAAATCTGTTTTTTAATGGGCTTCGAGAGAATTCTCGATCCAACGGAAAGTTTTGTGCGTCGCTTATACGCGAGGGGCATGAAGGAGGGGGAAGGGAGGCAAGAGGCAAGTCGTTGCAAGATGTGATTCATTTTTAGGACTGTCCCGAGTCTTTTAGTCAAAATACGCTAAAAATAACAATGCATGACTCATTTCAAGTTAAATGCATATTGCACCGAAGGCTCGTGCTCAGCTCGACATTTGGTTTATATTCGGCGTCATATTTACGAGCCACCGGTCAGGCAGACATAACAGCTAGTACAATATAACTCTGAATTAAATACTGTAGAAAGGCGCGAGTAAAACAAAATTTGACGACTTATATCGACCGATTCCGACTTCACCTACATCAAATTAACGTCAATTTTCACTGCCAACCCAGAGTGACCCCATTCGTCATAGCTCAGGCAGTAGAATGGCACTTGAAAAGGAAATCTTCGCCTACTTGCTATTCGGCTCGCCTTACAACCCCACACCCGTCGAGGAATAATTTCCGCGGTGACCGTGCCGAAACCCCTAAATTCACCCATCCTTACTTACACTTTTTTTCAAGTCAGTACATAATATATAATATCCGCATAGCCGGGGACCGACGACCGTGGTAATCTCCTCTTGCCATCGTCTACACTCACTGGTCTGAAATATGAAACGTCGTCGAGCAAAACGGGCAATTTTGCGTACAATTTTTACGCTTAATAATGTCTTTCGCGTTAGTCGCGGGACGCGTCCTCGTTATCTCGGCAGATTAAAGGAAAAATACGGAGATAAATGGCGTCACGTATTCATTCGCCCGGCGGCCATTTTATCACCTTTACGAGTAGATGGCGACTGGTAGAATCATGGAAAGGGGGGTAGGATGGTGTGCTAAATGAAAACAAGCTCGAGGACAGAAAGGGTTAAAGGGAACACTTCATTGAACAGCAGAAGAAGCGGCCAACATAAATCAACCCCCATCCACTACTGGAAGCCGAGCTCTTTAAATTATTCGAGGAATTTCCCTTGCAACTTTTCCATTTCGCATCTTTCGCTCTTTATTAATGTTTCACAGTTCGCGCATACTTGAAAGAGCAAAGCGGCGACAACGAGGTGGCGCGTTTTAAAACCGCCTTTCTCTAGTCTAAATTACGAGATTTTAAAAAGGTTTAGTTTCTCGTTTGCAGCGAACAATAAGCTATGATTTCGAAAGTTCAGAAATTTGCTTAACAATTCGCCACCCCTCCCCCCCTAGCACGATGACGTTTAATCAGATTACGTGTAGTCTCGTTGGGTGACTTAGTTTTATGGTAGTGATAGTCAAACTTCAAGAATTCGAATTAAGTACAGCAGATAAAATTTATGTACAGTACATGGATTAAAGTGCAAATTTAAAACACTAGTTGGGAGTGGGTGGCATTTTCCGAGCTCGTGTTGATTTAACGAGTAACTCGCTGCTATTATTTTAATGATGCCAGAATTCCGCTGCAAGAAGCGAAGCTGAACCTTACCTAAATTAACCTAATATAGCGCAACGTAATTGAATCCAGCGTAACCTATGTAAACTTATGCTAACCAAACTTTAATTTCACATAACCTAACCTCTTCTGCAACAAATTCGCAGCAGTTTCAGTATCAACGCTTAAAACAACAACTTTGTAAATTGACATGTATCCAAACTAACCAAATGCAATCGCTCGCTGGTTTAAATGCCCGCATTTTCATATTAACTAGTGCGTTGATTTCGTCGACGTGTTATTTGATCAGATGCTGCAATACGATCTCGTTAATTACTACACCGCAATTTTTTTTAATTTGATTAGTGTTAATACTACCAAAATTAGAATTTAAGCTGTGTGCATTCGAATGCGCGCTAACTATAACGAGTTTAGCGAAATTAACTGCACG
The DNA here is from genome assembly GCA_022651745.1 of Parapsyche elsis. NCBI lineage: Eukaryota > Metazoa > Arthropoda > Insecta > Trichoptera > Hydropsychidae > Parapsyche > Parapsyche elsis. Next base: position 19,952,827 of record JAGVSN010000001.1, on the reverse strand, counting down.
CCGCTAAAGTTCAAAACGTATACATGCACAAATTCGCCCCTGAAAAAGGGGGGGTAATAATAGTTCGCACGTTTAATGGGACTGTCCGGTCGTAATTTACTACGAAATTAATTATAATTAAACCGCAAAACACACATACACCACACAAAAATATGTACTTCGTGTACGAGTGTATATGTACATATGTACATACGTACAGAGTAGGGATTCCATTACCAGTAATACCGAAACCGGTATTCCCGGTTTTTAGCACAAATTAGGCCTTCGGTATTACTGGATTACACAATAGACTACCGGTAATTACCGAAATATATTAATTTTGTTCAAATTTATATTTATTTTTTATTTTCATCCTTAGATTATTTCATATTCGTATTTAATGGTCTATGTCAATACAAAAAAAATGGGGGTACACATTTATAAGGAAAACTTTTATGACCCCCAATATATCTACTTACACTGAATTGTTTTGAATTTCGGAAAACAACATTTTAACGGCTAGTTTGCCGGTTCGTTTGACTAGCAAATCAAAAAACAATTGGCACCTTTTCGTCATTCGAAACCTTTTTCAAACGAGCCTTCAAGTGTAGGTACCATAAATTTATAATCTTGAAAGCGCAAAAATAAAGTACGTTGAAAATATCGTACTTAGTCCTAAGACTATTTTTGAATACATATAACGATTTATGTATGTCGTCGATTTTGAGCTTACCCATCTGCCGATTTTTTTCTCGGAATTCAACTGAAATTCTTAAACCACCCCTTCCACACAAAAATGTATTTACTCTCCTTTTGACGTCCTCGCTGATCGGTAATTCGCGCAGCATAGAATGACTCGGTTTCAGTGTTATTATATATACATAATTCATCGCGAAATACATCAAAGTTCCAACATTAAAAGTTTGTGTAAAAGGTGAATTTTTAAATAATGATATTATTTATAAAAAAACGGTTTTTTTACCACAGTTGGTATTTTTTTCGGTAATTTTGGAATCCCTAGTACAGAGTGATGCAAATATAAGTGATTCATTACAGAATGCTTTTATATTACGCTCTTGTTTTACGCGTAGACATGAGAGCTTCTCCTAATGTGTCAGTTGACTACATTATACATTAATTTTGTGAAACGTGTCGAATTTCTCAGTGGCCGCCGAATTTGCGTTCTTATTCTATTTCGAATTTATTTTAAAAGGTTCTGGAGGCTTTCAGGGACCGCTTTCTGGTGTGTTGCAAATATCGCCGAGGGCCGGTCATAGATCTGAGATTGTGTTCGTTTGTGAACCCTCGACTGCGATCCGACTAAGTGCCGTCGAGGGAGAGGAGTTATCCTCGAATGTGTACATATGTACATACATATATGTATTCGTGTATCTGTATATCACGCATACGGGACCGTGTTGAATTAGGGACGGCCCTTAGCCTTACAGATTACAGATTGTAGGTACACGAGACCCAAACACACTGACAATCAATTAAATAGGGTTGCCGCAACGGGAGTGCACACTTCACACGACCGCCGACGTTTTAATGCATGATAAAAGTGGACCAAGTCCGGTGCAAGTTTCCGGGGTTGGGCCTCGGGTATGTGCTCGTGTGCTTATGACGAGTGGATTTGAGCGAGCTTTCCGCGGTCCAATGGGATCAGAATGCGGCAAAATGGCAAAATCGAGTCAGTCTGACGTCATAGCAGTGTTGAAATGTCGCTTTAGCCCTTAATATGAATTTATATTGAAAGGTTCAAAGTAAACATACTGGTTTACATAGTTAAAGTTTTGATTGGTTTAATATGTATGTTTAGTTAATCCTTTGTAAATTTTGTTTTGTTTTATGATATGTACATATATTAAAATTGATTTTATTTTCAAATTTTATTTCGGAATTAAATTCTATTAATATTCTATTTTAGAAAGTTATATAAGTTAGAAGACGAAAATTTTATTCGTAAGAAAATATGGGACAAAACTTTTACGCTGTGCTTTGTACTGTAAATAGAATCTCTATGTAAGTTCTGCATTTAAATTTATTGGAATCGTTTTACAGAGGTATTTATATTACTTTAGCAGTGCTTTTCAAACTATAGATCACTAATATTTAGAATGTACATGGATTTGGATTATAATCGAATTTGTATTTATTTATTTATTTATATAATATAGTAGCTTAAGCTAATTAATTACGTATAATCCTTAAGTAAGCATCTGTACAGATGTTTTTTTTTTTAAGACTGCCAGGAATTTTTCAATAGTTTTGAAACTTCTAATTCCATCCGGCAGTCTACTATACTCCAAAACACCTCTGTACAAGATGCTTCTCCTATGTCTATTTATTTTAACATTTTTTTATAAGTAAATTATTTTTATTCCTTAAATTATATTCACCTACATCCATTCCTCTCACAATAAATTTACTAAAATATAAATACGAACATACAAATTCTCAAAGTATCATTCACATTCAACCAAATCTAATTCAATCATCATCTTTTTTATACTAGCATACCTATCCGCATTTAAAATACATGTCATACCGCTTTTTACATTCAATTTTTTTTTAAATACAATAATGCACTTTCTTAACTTCATAAGCAGACTTTGTTATATAAAGTAAAAAAATTCCGTCATTTATTACAACGAAGACTTGAAATTTTATGTTTAGATTTTGGGATCGCGATCGAAAAATTGAGAATCTCCGCTTTATAGTACGAAATTCAATTTTGAAGGCAATTTTACGATAAAAATGAATGCAGATAAAACGGCTTTGTACGGTGGGACGTCTGGTATGGACAATGTGAACGACCTGTCACGAACACCACAAAGAACTATCCCTACACAGAAGTCTCGATGTGCATTTTTTTTGTTATTTTTACATTCACGGTATGGAAAAACACTATACCACTTTTGTGTAAAAATTTAATGTGTTGGTGAGACGTTTGCGTGAAGTTTTCTCATTATTGAAAGGCGAATAAAAAGTGTGCGAAAGTCGAAGTGAGACGGACAAGAGGCTGCAGCGAGCGAACGAGCGCGGGAAAACTCATTAGCGCGGGACCATTTCCCAGTTAAAACTAGCTCGGTGAAGGAAACACTTTTGTTTTTCCGACTGCGTGACGTTCGGAGTGTGAAGTTCACAAATTATAAACGACACTGGTTGTGAGGGAGGAAAATCGCACGTCCGGAAAAGCTTTTAATTACGTTCGGTCGAAAGCTGCGTCGCGAAAACGCTTTTAGCTGATGAAAAACCTGTCAAAACGTATTCCACATGCGCACGCACACAAAATATATTATTCACCCGAAAGCTTTTCACTAATTGCAAATTGCAATAGTGCGATCGAACACGACGAAGAGAGCATTTCATACAACGAGTGTAATAATAGCAGGGAAATGGATATTTCAATCGACTACTTACATACTAAACAGATTCATCATCCGCAATGTATCAATTAAAAAAAAATAACAATTCAAACGTCATTGATTCCTTTTGTCGTTTTAAAACATCGATCCTAAATTTTTAACGGCCGAATGAAGACCTTTCCAATACTCTTCCATTCCTGCCTGTCTTGAGCAATCTGCATCCATTTGACTGCACACATTCTTCTTAATTCAGTCAGTTTAATCTACCTTCTTTTCTTCGACATCAGTAGTCGGGAACCTTTTTTGAGCTAAGAGCCAAATAACCTTGTAATTTGGAAAACCTTGCAAAATTGATAAGCTTGGGAGCCGCAACTTATGAATTGAAATTAAATTAAATAGGTGGTGTAAGAAATAAGATATCATGATATTAGTTTATTACTAAAAAGTATTATAATGTATAATATGAAAAACGATCTTTTCAGCCATGAAGTTATGGAGATAGGATTCATTTTGATTTTGTGTAAATTATCTGTCTACGTTTTGTCTTTCACGCAAAACGTTGAATGACAGCGAGAGCTGCAGGCTTTCATAAAAAGAGCCGCCTGTTTCCGACTGCTGTTCTACATCCTCTCGGGTACCATTCAAGTACTTCTCACATCCATCTGCCATCCATGATTCTGACTATACGTGCTTCTCACACCGTGTGTTCCATTTTCAATATCTTTTTGCTATTTTCTAAGCAAACATCTTTCTACGTTTCTGTGTGCACTGGATCTTGCGTAGCATTCTTGTGTTTAGCATCCACGTTTCACATTGGCTATACGCATTGCTCAAAAGTCCTCTTCTTTAAGCATAGCGGGATGTTCATTCTTCCGAAAGCAATCCATTCTACATACATAGTTTAATTCTTCTATACATCCAATGTTTACCAATTGCAATAATAATCATGTCATGAAAATGATTTGATTTAATTGTGTATCACTTTTGAAGTTTTGAAACAATTGGCATTGACGAAACATTAAAAACGTCTTATTGTAATGTAACAAAATGTATTCAACATATTTTAACTTTAATCGTACATGTATTATATTATACAAAGGATAATCTGAAAAAAAAAAGGTCGATGTAAACACATTTGAGAAGCTCCATCCCCAGAGTCAAATAACGACAACAATAGACGAAGGTACAAATACAAAAAAAAAAAAAAAAAAACCTACAACACGACCGTAAAGTTTATGAAACTATGTATATACGTACAATATAAATTACTTTTCCGATACACGTGTACTGCAACACTAACCCGCCGTTGAAAAAGAATTTACATAGTGTGGAAATTTTCGGCGCATCGTTTATCCCCCAATCGGTATTTTTTTTCCTAATTTGAAATTGAGCCCCCTTGCAGAAGGGAGGCAGAAGGGGATGGGGTTTGAGATTGTCGACGCGAGTCGCGGCATCCGTTTTCCGGATTTGCGTCGGTGAAATTTCCGCGATACGATCGGTGGCGTCGCGACGCCTATATTCCGGCTGCGACTTTCGACGACACGTGCCCAATCTACTCTGAATCTCACACGTGAGGATTTTCTCTTTGTTCAATCAGGGCACGTCATAATTATACGCGTCGAAGCTTCTCCGGCTAAATCAGCACGCTAAGCCTAGGTCGAGTTATACAATCTCGGGGGTGCTGAAAGCTAACGAGCTTTACGCTCGAAACTTTCCCGCGTGATAATTTTCATGTATGTATGAGCCTTGGGGCTTGAAAGTGGAATGATTTAAATTTTTTATTGTTTTCAGATAATTCAACAGTGTTCATTACGGGGATCACACAATTCGAAAGGGCGTGGCTATGCTATGTTTTTTATAAATTTCATTAGCTCTATCGCAAGCACTTGCATACAAAAACATGTAAAATAGTCTAAAAATCTATAGTTATAATATCTACCTGAAAAAAATGTGTTCAACTCTTCAAATTAAAAAAAAAATCAGTAGAAAAGTGCAAAGCGTATATAAATTACCTCTAGCCAAGTGGTCGGTAACCTTTTTCAAGTTAAGGAGCCGCAACATACTATTTTCGGATTACATATTCAAAATTAAATTAAACGTTACTAATTTATGAAATGGATTGCTGTAAGAAATAAGTTACCTTCGTGAAATTTCTTAATGTTAGACAGTTTATGTATTACAAAAAACTATTTTATCTGAAAGCTTTTTATAGTCATGAAGTTATATTGTATATTGAAATTGGATTTATTTCAATTTTGTTTAAATTGTGTCAATGATTTGTATTTCGCGCAAAACGTTGGTTGACAGCGAGAGTCGCAGTTTTTCGTACAAAGAGCCGCATGCGGCTCCGTAGCCGCCGGTTTCCGACCGCCGCTCTAGCCTTTTCTAATACAGTAAATTAGCCACGCGTTTAGGAATTTTGTCGTACTTGTGGTGAACACTTTAATACCAGGTAAATATTAAGGTGGATCCACATTGGCGAACCGAACAGCGAACGTAACGGAAATTTTTAGATAAATGTTCTACGTAGCAATTACACAACAGCTTAGCTCATTTTTTACTTAATCCACATACGTAGTATTGTTTTCTAAAGTGAAATTATTTCACTTTTGAAACAAATGACTCAATTGACCGCTTTGTGTGATTTATGATAATTTTTTTTTTGTTTGTGTGTGTGGTCGGTAATTAGAGTACATTTGTTTGAAATCGCTCGACGGTTTTCCACCGTCGAGATTCGGATTAAACGGACGCCAATCAATCAATCCGAGTTTTCCCCGAAGAAAAAAATATATATATATATATATATCCCCGTTGTGTACAAATGACTCACTAATGGAATCTATTCGAGCGTAATGCTTTTTTTTTATATTAAACGTAATCAATTATTTTATTGTACGCGGAGTGAAATGTGTTACGCGCGTTGAGTAATCGAAATGTGATATTTTAACGAAACTTAAGTAATCTTTCTACTATAACGATAGACACTCACTCGTATGCAGTTCCATATTTGATTTATTTGTTCCGATGACAGCTCCTCCTCTTGTATGAATCGCATACAATAATGTACATTGTTTGGCGGCAGAACAAAGGGAACGTTCGCGATCGTTAACAAAACCAAATTTATTTATCACGTCAAGCCAAAAATGGCGATAATTTGTTTGTTTGCGGAAAAGATTGAATCGTTTCAGCAGCGCAACGAATCGTATATAGCAGTGGGTCTTAGCTCGCGCCGTGAAAGTTTCCACCTAATTGCATTACTCATGGAAGACTTGGAAGTGTGACAGAAGTAGGGCCATGGAGAAGAGATGGAGGATTTATGGGGGATGGGGAGGTTATTCAGAACCTGAGAGCGGGCTGCCAAATTAACGAGAAAGTCAGCAGTGTGTGAAGGCAATAAGAAATGTGGAAATATAGCCAGGACTTTCTTACCTCGAGTAAGGAAAATCGCCCATCCTTTTCCCGTTTACACCGCAGCGGCGGCTAGTCGTCCATTTCCCGGGAAATTCTTCAGACGCTCGCTGCTGCCGACTTGTAAAGTCGGGGTTGACTGGCTTTTACGGTTAATTTGATCCTCTTCTAATTAACAATTTCACTCTGCTTTCGAGTGAACGTCACCCTCTCTGTTGGCCCTGCCTACCCGAAACAGCGTTTATTACTTAATATGAACTTTTTAATTTGCGCACCACGGTCAAACTTTGCAAAGTGTATATAAACAGTATAAAACACCTAGCAGAGTGTACAAGGGAACTTTGCATCGTAATAAAACTATTTAAACCTAGCGGAAAATACACTGAAAAGTTGTATCAAATACAGCAGCTACATATATGAATATGACTGGTTGTAAAGAAGAAGAAATTAAACTAGTATGGAGTGCATTTGGTAGAATGAACATTATTTTTCAATCCAACATTCCGCCGTGCTTAAAAAAGAAGGCATACGAACAATGCGTACTGCCAGTTATGACGTATGGATGTGAAACGTGGATGACAAATTCAAGAATGTTACGCAAGATCGAGTGCACACACAGAGAAGCGTGGAAAGATGTATGCTTGGTATAACAAGAATAGATCGTAAGAGAAATACATGAGTGAGAAGTATGTAGATATGACCAAAGTGGCAGATATTGCAGAACGTGTGAAAAAGTTTCATGGAATGGGTGGCAGATGGACGCGAGAAATACTGGAAGGGTATATATGAGGATTCTAGAATGTTACGCAAGATCCAGTGCACACATAGAGAAGCATGCTCGGTATAAAGATCGTAAGCGTGACCAAGGTGGCAGATGAGCTGGACACATAGCGAGAAGAATGGATGGCAGATGGACGCGAGAAATACTGGAATGGTATCCGAGAGAATGTGAAAGAAAGCAAGGTAGACCGAGTGAACGATGGGCTGATGAATTGAGAAGAATGTGTGGAGTCAAGTGGATGCAGATTGCTCAAGCTAGACAGGAATGGAAGACGATTGGAGAGGCCTACATCCAGCAGTGGATGGTGAACGGCTGAAAATGATGATGATGACAGCAGCTCTATACATAAAAAAAAATTGGATAGATCAAACATCTTAGTGTAAATTGGATACGAAAATAGCTCCAATTTAAGTTTTGTGAAATATAAATCTGTGGATTGGTTCTGACATGGGATAATTTCAAAAGATCTGGTTCTAGAACGTGATATTTTAATCCGATTAGTCGCGCGACGAATCAAATTCGATCTGACTCTTTATAAATTCACGCGATACATCCGTTATTAGTATGAAATTAATTATTTTGAATTAAAATATATATTTTTTTGTTTTTCGTCATTGGAATTTTATAGCATATTTGACACATTACTCAATTAAATGTTGGTCTTTTGAACGGAGTCGTTAGTTTTCCGCTGCTGATTTACGCAAAACAGTACACTCGAGCTTTTTTTTTTTCGTCTTTAAAACTTAAGCTGTGAGCTTTTAGGGCCGCAAACGAGCGCAGATTTCTCCCTAATTGCGCAGAAACAAACACTCGGGCGACGAAATGCGCTTCAATATAAATGGAAAACAGTCTTTATCACAACACTAAACCGACATTTATGAAAACGAATGGCAAACTAATTTCGCATAAGCGCCACTGGCTCGGCACGATAATAGCCGCATTTAAAACTTCCCCTCACCTCTCCTTGAGTCGTTAAGCCGTTAATTGCCGATATTCAGACGAGACGCACACCAAGTGGTCTCGAGACGTTCGAGTCCGATGGTGCGAGAAGAATTTTCCCTTTGCTTACCATGGAAAGATGGATGGGGTAAATAATTTCGAGTGTAGTTAAATGTCGAAGCTGTGAACGGGTTACCGGTGTTAAAACTATCCATTTATGCACTCAACGGGCTACGCGATACACGCTCAAGACAGTTTTAAGCTTTTAAGGCGATTATTTGCTGAAAGCTCTCTCGACCTGTTCAAACTTTAGTTTCAGCACAAAAGCACATGTCGTTACTCACTCTGAAGAAAATACATCTAAGATACATTTGAGTTTCGGCTTAAAACTTTTGAGTTTAAATTGGGCTTATTTTTTAATTGAAAATTTTCCGCATAAATACATTTGTCGCAATGCATCACATCATATACATACATATATGAGTCGCCTAGTTCCAAATCCCGATAAGTCCACAATATATAAAAAACGAGGATAAAATATTTTCTGGTTCTAAGAATGTTTTCAAACGATGCCTTATACTTGAATTATTCCAAATACCGCCAAGTGCGCCGTAAAAAAATATTGAAAATCAGTGTTAGTTTCAAAAACTGACAATTGCACTATGATAAAAGCTGATAAAAGCCATATTTAGAAACAAACAACGATAAGTCCATGTTTCTAATCTCAATATTTTGTTTAACATCAACAAAATTAAGTTTAAATGAGTTTAAACGCCATCAAGCGAATAAGTCTGCAGCAGAAAAATCGCGTTTGCGAACAAGTGAGTTTTATGGACTTATCGGGATTTGGAACTAGGCGACTCATATGTATATAATAGCCCTATTCCATATGTATGTCTGTGTGTGTGTCTGTCTGCTGATAACGCTCGCCGAAGTAAATAATTAAAAAACCAAAACGTCGCGCGAGTGGGATTCGAACCCGAGATCACCAGGTTGGAATGAGTCGTGTTAACACTATCCATCCAACGGAGGCGATGACGAACCTGCTACGATTTGACAATATAATATCTCAATAGGCTCGCGACTTTGCTAAATTGTTACGTTGTTGTATTATAACGCGCCATTTATGCAACAACTATGTATAAAAACTATTTAATTTAATATTATTTTTCAGTACGATTGACATTCAACGGGCTTACACTAGTTATACATAAATGATTTTAAAAAAAATGCTTAATTAGACGTTGTATTATTTAAGTATAGTTGAGTCTACTGTATGTTAGGTTTATTGTTTCAGTATTTTTGGGACGATAATTTCAGTAACTAAATTGATAATAGAAAAATAACCTTAACTTAACCTTAAAATAACCTTAACCATAACCTTAACAATTTCAATTTTATTACGTTCATTTCACATGAGTTACTTTACAAATATAAATACAAACAATTAAAATATTGTAATTGAGGATACGTTTCAATTAGATTTAATTCACAATAACTTACACTTTCACAAGACTCGTCTTACTTTGAGCGCGATTAAACTAAACGAAAGATTACATTTACATTAAAATATATACTCGTGTATGTGCACGAGTGAGTGGGGAAAAATGTCAAACGGATATTCAGTGAACAAGATGAGTTTAATGTACTTAATTTTTCGAGTACACTTCCTGAAATACGACGTAATTACAATTCGCTTTACCTCGCCAGCAAAATTAAATACCCTCGAGACGAACGAAGGTCGAAAATTAAGAACGTTTCACGTGGAAACGTTGAAATTGAGTCATCGAGTATTATGTACGCAGACGAGGTATGCGTATCGCTATCGTTGAAACTTTACTTGATATAATAATTATATAATAATCTGCCACTATGTAAGTCGAACAATAACGCTGCAGAGGTTCTAACAAGTCGTTCCAACTTTTATTAAGATGCTTTGGAACTAAACGAGCGCGTACACGTTTAAGAGCGACGTAATTAAGACTTTAACACGCTGTGGTTTTATATCGTTTCAAACGTTGATGGAATTCGAAAAGCGATCTTGCTTTTTTAGGATGCTACTGTGAGGGGTGGGTTTAAGTCTCAAGAGGGTTCTCAAAGCAACCGCAAAGAAGTTGAATGGTAAACAATCCGGGGGGGGCGAAATGAACATTCTAATATAAGTCGAAGGTGAAATCTACCACTGTCATATTCTGGCATAAACACAAATCCGATTACGGCAAACTTGATCCGATCAAACGCGGAGTTGACTTTGGAGAGACGTTACGCAAGCTGCGGGGAAAATTTTCCGGGGGTTTGGTGAAAATCAGGGGAAGGGGAGGGGGGGAAAATGTGTGTGTGCGTTTTCCTTGGGAAAATTCAGTCGAACGAACCGAAGGATGATTCGTCGGCGTTGGTGCGAAATTCGACGAATCGAAATTTGTCATGTGAATTTGGAAAATTTAATTTTCAATAGCGATTTGTCAAAGTTTTGGCCCCGACGGCGCTTTCCACGAAAACTTCTTGATCGAAAGCCCTCCCGGAAAAAAAATATGAATCAGAGAGACGAAAGCGTCACATTCTAATTTATATTCGATAATTGGGTTTGCCGATCCGTATCTTCTTCACATACGTACATACATATGTACATATAAAATATATCGAACGTGTGTTTATTATCTGTTGATGGATACGTGTCAAGTATCTTTTAACGACGTTTTTGGCGTTCATTTCCTTTGCAATATTATAATATATCATTATATATATGTACCATCATCATCATCATCATCATTTTCAGTCGTTCACCATCCACTGCTGGATGAATCGTCTTCCATTCCTGTCTGTGTTGAGCAATCTGCATCCACTTGACTCCTCACATTCTTCTCAATTCATCAGCCCTTCGTCCACTCGGTCTAACTTGCTTTCTTTCACATCCTCTCGGATACCATTCCAGTACTTCTCGCGTCCATCTGCCATCCATTCTTCTCGCTATGTTTCCAGCCCATTGCCATTTCAACTTTTTCACCCGTAGTGCTATATCTGCCACTTTGATCATACTTCGTACCCATGTATTTCTTTTACGATCTCTTCTTGTTATGCCAAGCATACATCTTTCCATGCTTCTCTGTGTGCACTGGATCTTGCGTAGCATTCTTGAATTTAGCGTCCAAGTTTCACATCCATACGTCATAACTGGCAGTACGCATTGGTCGTATGCCTTCTTTTTTAAGCATAGCGGAATGTTGGATTTAAAAACTATGTTCATTCTTCCAAAAGCACTCTATCCTAGATTCATTCATATATATGTATATATGTATATATAATAGCCCTATTCCGTCTGTTTGTCTGTCTGCTGATAACGCTCGCTGAGGGAAATGATTAAAAGACACGAACCGTCACGCGTGAGTGGTATTTTAACCCGAGATCTCCAGTTCGGAAGAGGGTGCACTTACGCATTCATCCAAACTAGATAATGACGGGCCTGCTACAATTTGACAATATTAATCCTCAAAAGGTTCGCGACTTTGCTAAAATGGTACGTTGTTGTATTATAACGCACCATCTATGCAAAAACTATTAAATTTAATATTATTTTTTTCTAAGCTCAGCACTTTATTCATTTGTCAAGTTTGAAGTATGCATTACTACATATATATATATATATATATATATATATATATATATATATATATAATAGCCCAATTGCGTCTGTCTGTCCGTCTGCTGATAATGCTTGCTTCGGTAAAGGAAAAATACGAACGTCGCTAGTGGGATTTAAACCCGTGATCACCAGGTTGGGTGAGTTAGCGCTAACGCGTTCACCCAACACCGGTGATGGGAGTTCTCCTATAATTTGATAATATTAATCTTTAGTAGGTTCGCGATGTAAATCGTTACGTAATTAATTACGAAAATATTTGATTGATCTATTTAGTTAGCACGTTGAAAATATTTTTCTATTGTTATCACTTACAAAAAAAATTCAACGGGCTTACACTAGTATAAATATAAACATATGAAATAATTTAGGGCATATATTTGATGAATAAATTCGAATAATATACATACTGAGACTATAATACGCGTACATATATCAAAGCAAGTAGATACAATTACTGCAATAGATAATCCTTAATTGAGAATCTAATGGGGCATTTCCACTGATAAACATGTACACTAACATCTATCTCTACTTTCATGAAACAATTTGTACATACATACATAGATACGAAGATGTTGAATTTATTATACTCGAATGTACTCAACATAAAATATATGTATGTATGTACATATGTACATACATCGCGCGCTTTATTACCCTAAGTAATCTGGGCTCATTTTCAACTACAAATAGTGAATATATAATGTCTGCGCATTATAAAAAGTACTTTGAAAACGTTAGCTGAATATTACACGCTCTCAATCGAGGAAAATCGCGGCACAGCTTCGAATTGAACGTTCTGAAACATCTATACAAACTTATATACGGGAAAATCTGTTTTGTTGTATACGAGTGAGAGTGTTGGTAATGATTTTCTACGGCAATTTAGTTCCGCAAAATTACTCGCCAAACGTCTTAATATTCCGCTGTGAATGGGACTATAAAATATTATTGTTCTTTGTCATGCAGATTGTACGGGGAGAGAGAAAACTGGCGGCGGTGCACCCTCAATTAATTCAAAGCTTCAATTAAAACAATCGTCGAAGCTTTCACATCGAATTTATCACAACAAATAAAATAGCACACGGTGCTACATATCATATTATATATTTATTTATATTCGTTCCTTATATATTCCGTCACCGTTTAACTAATCGAGACTAAACTTTGAAAACTTACTACCTACCTACATAAATATGATCCCGAGGTTATTATATGGCACTTGAGTTCGATAGAACATTGTTATAAGTAGGCTAATAGAAGTTTTGATTCAATGACACAGACTATTGACAGTATTGCAGGCCGAAAAAGTTCAATTCAGTACTATTTTAAATGGGTGTACGGGTGTACAACGAGACACTGCGACCAGAGAACAAAATCAAAAAATTTTATACGGAAAACGGAAAAATTCGTGGATAATATTAACTGGATTTCAACCAGCAATCTCCGTCCCAAGTAATTTAAAGTAAAATACACAAATTAATTCGGATTTTATATCCAAAATACACAGTTTAACAACCATCCAAAAGGTAGAGATTCTTATTGGTCGATGGTGGAATCGAACCCATTGTTATCTCGCTCACTCACATGGCATTGAAGTTAACTGGGTAAGATATGCAATCCGGATACAAAACGACATTGGTTTTCTTTCATTCCATTTTAAATACACACAAGTAACGCCTGGTATTTATAGCTAGTACAATATATGTAATACAATAGGCAAACATATTAGTACGCGCGTATTCCAGCGTATCCTCCTACACGCGTGCGCAAATACGTAGGGCTCCTTTCGAGCTGAATAATCATGGAAAGGGATAATGCGGAATAGTTAACCCTTTACTTTATCTCGTGTACAACAACATATTCTCGTATAAGAAAGGTATGCGTACATGTGTGTGTGTGTGTGTGTGTAATTTGAGCATGCCGTGACAAAGCTGCACCACCCGGAGCTTTGCTCATAATCATATTTGAACAATTGCTGCCACAGAATGGGTACCCCTGGAATTATTACGAATGTTTTGTCCTGTTTATTACACTAAGTGTAAAGTTTTAGTCGTGTAACAAATTCCATTAGACGGTTTACGTTTGCCTAAATTGAATTTCAAAACCACACCCCCCACCCCCAATATTATTATTAATGCGTGTGTTACGTGACCGTGTCGAATGATGAAAGAAGAAAAAATATAAAATTTCAATTCGAAATCAATACGACGATGAGATGGCGGAGAGTGGTGAAAAAAAAATTCCCAAAGAAGTTCAAACGGAATGAGTAATATAACGAGCACTAAAAAGAAAAATCGAGTAATATTGAAAGTTTGCGGGCGGGAAACTTTTTTTTTCCGTCTAATAAAATAACAGAGCTTCGAGTTCTCTATATAGGGATTCGTAATAAATGTGTGTAAATATTCGTACGTGCGCAAAATACAAACAGTATTTCGTAAACAGTTATCGATAAAGTTACGAAAATTTGACTCGCCGCTTCCTTAAGTATTTTATTTATTCTATTTTTCATTTAATTTTTCCTTCTGCACGGCATACGAAGTGAAATGAATTATTATTTTTTTCAAGCTTTGATGTCTTGCTAAAGGTATTTCATTATCAAACGGTTGAAAGGAAAATATCTCGTGTTTGATAAACACGCTACTTTCGCGCAATTCGAGTATCGCGTTCAATATGAAAATAAACTTATTTTAAATTTGCGGATGGGTTTTTCAAAAAAAAAAAAAATACTAAAGTAATTTCTACACCGTATCAAAATATGAACAAAATTGAAAACAATTTCAATAATTGTTGAATCCCGGAAAATACGTTCAAAAACAAAACGAACATTCCGCATTTTAATGAAATTTTCATACGTTTACGTTATTATGTAACAACTACTATACTGCCGTCCTAAGCCCACTTAGCGTAACTGTGTATTCTTGCGATTTTTTATATCAAAATTAATGTATCTTCATCCAAAAGTGACTTTTTTAAGCTATTAAATCTAACGTATCTGCACGCGCAGAGAAATAGTATCACCAATACTTGGCGTAAATAACGTATCCAATATTTACTTCGGTCACTACCTTATCATGAAAGATTGAAAAGACTGAATCTCTCCACATTGGAGACGAGGAGATTAAGAGGTGATTTAATTGAAGTATTCAAAATAATAAATAATCATTATTCATGACCAACCTCATTATGTTCAAAGAGAACCCTAATCTAAGCGGTCATACTCTTAGACTCCGAAAAAAAAATCAAATAAGATTGTTAGAGATTCATTATTTTCAAATAGAGTGGTTGAAGTTTGAAATAGTCACATGTATACATTAATAATGAATAATGAAGTGACGTAACTACTAAAGTATTCATTTTTTTTTAATTTTTCCTTAGAATTATCAAAACACAATAGAAAATAACCTCATGCTCTAAAAAAAAGTTTAAATAAATCAGTATAGGTATGAATATATGAAGAAAAACATAAATTTAGAATAAAAATTTCAAGTCCATTTATCTCGATATTGTTGTTTTGTCAGTTACGTTAAGTGGGCTTAGGACGGCAGTATATGTACCTATATATATGTAATACATAGAATCCAATTAAAATATTGAATCAACGACCATTTACGCTTTTGATTTGAAAAATATAACCGCAACGAACTACTTTTAATGCGACTTTTATTTAAAATATTGAAGTACCAAGTAAATCTCAGTATTGAGATAATACTCATTATAAATGATTTACTTTTTTTTTTTTCAACAAGAATCAGCATAAATTAAGTCGAACCTTTTAAAATGTAGGGGTTGGTTAGAGTTGGGTCGATGAAGATTTCGCGACGACCTCATTGCCATTTCACCCTTCCAAAAGTTAGTCCGTTCATTAGGTACAGTTGTAACAGTGCCATTTTACCTATACGTACATTTATTCATTTTCAGGTCCACCCCGACCCACCGACGACCGCTGAGATGGTGCTGAAAAAGATTACCGACTAAACGATCTGAGAAAACCACCATAATGAGTCCGCAGATATAATGAAAAGATAAACAGCACCTCGAGCGAGCACCCAAACACCACCTCCACCCACCGGCCCCAACTGGGATATAATGGCTTCAAAATCAAATTTAAACCCTAATTCCGACGATTGAATTAGACCGGGAGCTGGGGGGCCGCTAACGAGCAGAGCTGCAAAAATCGAAGATGAGTCTCACTCTAATGACATTTTCAATTATCGGGGCAGAAGAGGCGTCCATTGTGATCTGCGACGCCGAACACCCACAGCCCACTTCTCTAGCCTGTAACAAATAGCTCTATTCGGTGGAAGAATGGCTTATGAACCAAATGAACCGTGATGGATTCGCGCTCCGCTCGTGACTTATTATGAGCGGATGAGCACCGAAAATCCAAGTGATAATCGCATAAATTCTAGTGTCGCCACTTTAGGGGGAAAAATGATGCACGAATCGACATCAGGAGCGAATCCTTCGTCGACTTCATACTCCCAACATTCGTTGTACAGATCGGCATCGTGCAGCACGAGCTCGTCAACGTCTTCCTCGTCGTGCTGCTTCACAAGGAAAAAGTCTTCAAAAGTGGCTCGAAACCCACGTGAGGACTCGGTACTATGCTGCTGTTGCACATGTCCCACGCCCACATCGTCAGCATCAGTATTGACCTGCTTGGGAGTGTGTATCATAGTCCTAGTTTACACTCTAATCGGTGCGTTTGCTTTCATGGCTCTCGAGGGGACTTTCACCAGTTACAGAGAGACGGAAACGTCAGTTGCAGCATCTCAGCCGAATCCTAGCACCACTGAGAACGCGGTCGGTGCTGAGCTGAGGTCTAAGACTGTGGAGAAGCTCTGGTCTATAACGGAAGACTTGAATATATTGTATAAGGACAATTGGACGAGGCTGGCCGCTCAGGAAGTGCTCGAGTTTCAGGATACGCTCGTGAAGGCAATGAGGGGCAGTTCGAGTTTGAGCTACAGGCAAAAGGGTACTTTGACGTACTTACATGGCCAACAACACAGGTGGTCCTTCTCGTCGAGCTTCCTCTACTCACTCACGCTCATTACGACAATAGGTAAGTCCTTGAATATTTTTGTAGATGTGTAGAATTTTGACTAGATACAGGTACATATACAAGGTTGGGAAAAAATATTATACTTTTTTTTTTTTTTTTGGAGGGAAATTTAACCACGAGGACCCAGACCCAATAATAGATTCATCATCATCATTTTCAGACGTTCACCATCCACTGCTGGATGAAGACCTTGCCAATCCTCTTCAATTCATCAGCCCATCGTCCACTCGGTCTACCTTGCTTTCTTTTGCATCCTCTTGGATATCATTCCAGTATTTCTCGCGTCCATCTGCCATCCATTCCATCAAACTTTTTAACACGTTCTGCTATATCTGCCACTTTGGTCATACTTCTTACCCGTGTATTCCTCTTACGATCTCTTCTTATTATACCAAACATACATCTTTCCATGTTTCTCTGTGTGCATTGGATCTTTCGTAGCATTCTTGAATTTAGCGTCCAAGTTTCACATCCATACGTCATAACTGGCAGTACGCATTGGTCGTATGCCTTCTTTTTTAAACATAGCACATATATGTATATAGCTGGCTATATATATTTTACGATCAATATTATTATAATTAGCCTTGAAAAGATTTTTGTAAATTACAATATACAGTGGCAATAGCGGGTATATGTATGTATGTATGTATGGTGGTTGCGCAATTAATTATTGGCAAATTTGGTTGGTAATCGTGGGATTAACGGGGTACGGGAAGAGTGTACGGGCACTTCAGTTTTATATCGAATTAGAGGGATTCTCCAGGGGATGATTAATCGGCATCGGTGTACTACAGCCACCCTCGTTCTACCAGCAGAAGAGAGGCCTCTTTGGAAGAGTGCGCGGCTCTCCGATAACAAATGACTTTTGAGATAGAGCCACAATATATCATTGTCGATTGGCCTTAACAACTTGGCCGTGACGAGCAGCTCCTCTGTCCCTCGACTCTGCGGGTGGGTGGAAATCGAGGGGGTGGGAAAACTTTGCCAATCGAACAAATTCGAGCTTCGACTTATTAAGACAGGGGTAGGTTGTGAAGGAGGGGTTGTGGTATGCCGTTGAAGAACCACTTAGGGATTATACCGCTCTTGATTCCCACACTAACTCCGTATATAACTCGAGATATGTATATTTCGTAATTGATATGAGTTTACGATTAATTGGTCGAAACGTCATATTTTCGTCAAACGTCAAACGTCGAATTTTCCTATTTATATAACTTAGTTATCCAATATATGTACATATCTAACCTGTTATAACATTCCTATGTTAATCTGTTGCTTGAGGGCATATTTAGGTCGCTGCAGTGGTACAAAACGGGGGTCAAGATCAACGGAAAACACTTAAGCTATAGTCATAGTTGCATGCGACTCAGTAGATTTACAAAATAGACTAACACAATTAAGCAACGAAAGTATGAAAGTAGGCTTAAAAATTAATTTTAATAAAGCTTAAATTATGTGTAATGAATTTTGCACGCAAAACGTAGTCACAGTAAATAATCATATTGTAGAGATAGTTGATGGTTATGTATACCTAGGGCAATCGGTGAATATAACTGGATTTAAAGAAGAAGAATGAAACTAGGATGGAGTGCTTTTGGAAGAATGAACATAGTTTTTAAATCCAACATTCCGCTATGCTTAAAAAAGGCATATTACCAGTGATGACGTATGGATGTGAAACGTGAATGATGAATTCAAGATTGTTACGTAAGATCCAGTGCACACAGAGAAGCATGGAAAGATGTATGCTTGGTATAACAAGAAGAGATCGTAAAAGAAATACATGGGTAAGAAGTATGACCAAAGTGGCAGATATAGCAGTAGGTACGGGTGAAAAAGTTGAAGTGGCAATGGGCTGGACACATGGATGGATGGCAGATGGACGCTGTATGAATTGGAGTAAGTACTGGAATGGTTTCCGAGAGGATGTGAAAGAAAGCAAGGTAGACCGAGTGGAAGATGGGCTGATGAATTGAGAAGAATGTGTGGAGTCAGATTGCTCAAGGCAGACAGGAATGGAAGAGGATTGGAGAGGCTTTCATCCAGCAGTGGATGGTGAACGGCTGAAAATGTTGATGATGATGATACATACATATATGTATATGTATAGATATATAGCCGGATAATATGTGTACATACATATACATATGTATAACAGCTCAGTGCAGTGGTTAGAGCGTTAAGCGGGTATTACACAAGGATATTTTACTCGCTACTGTCTCGCTAGTTTACTAGCCGACACGTAGAGCTAGTAGCGAGTAGCTAGTAATCCTATTACACGTATTTAGTGAACTCGCCCGTGGCGCCGTCAACTTTTTTTACAGTCTTTGTACACAGTCTACAGTACTTGATTTACTTCCTTTTTTTATACATTTTTTAAAATAAACATGGTTAGTAAATATGCGTTTTTTAATAATGCAATTTTAACTAAGCCTTCATATGTGTGTGAGTTGGGAGCTGAAAATGAACCACTCAACCTCAAGCTATCAAAATGAAGTGACGTCCAACTAGCCAGATAGTAGCGAGTAAAGTTCAAACATTCGAACTTCACTCGCTCGGCCGAAAAAGTCAGATAGTTTACTGGCTTCGCCTATTACACGAACTAGTAAATAGTAAATAGTAGCGAGTAAACTATCCTTGTGTAATACCCGTATTAGTCTTTTGAGCGAAGTTCCGAGGACCGAATGTCGAAATGATTTTCTCGACAATTTTTCTACCTTAATTAGCGTCATTGCATTGGCCATTACTAAATCCAAATTGGTTGTCTCCTTCTAGAATTTTTCAATTTATTTAACTTAGATGTGAGACGGTTGCATTGAAAATTGACACCACCTATCCATTATTCATATGTTAACCTTTTATTAGGTGTAGGTATCGTGTTCTTTTTTAACTTTTCCCCGAAAAAAATATAGTGAAATATTGGTATAATATGCAAATTAATGAAGAAAGCCCAGTTTACGTTAAACATTTTAAGTGTCAAACTTAAACCCTTTTTACTTTATCCTAATCGGATAAAGTATTGTGATCGTGCGAAAATTGGACCTCGAGATTTTGACTGATTTGTATCGAGTATCATCCTCTGATCACGTTTTCATGATTTCTAAAAAATGTCTGTATGTCTGTGTGTCTGTGTACTTATGCGTGTGTGTGTCTGTATGTGTGTTTTCTCCGAAACTATCAAGTCTATCAAGCTGAAATTTCATATCTATTATTTTCACGTAAGTTGTAAGAGCCATAAGGAATTTGGTCAACATCAGTGAACCGGAAGTAGGGTTTTTTTCTTGTAGAAAATTCTAAAATTCTTTAACCACAGAATATTTCCGAAACGGCTCCGGGAATTTTGATAAAATTTCATATCTATAGTTTTAACGGTAGCCGTAAGCGATACTGTGATTTTAGTCAACTTCTGACGAGCGAAAGTGGCAGTTTACTCTTGAACGATTTGTTGTTTTTTTTTTTTTTTCGGCCTTGTAAATATCTAGTATAGTCACAATATTGTAATGTTGTAATCCTGATAGAAATTGCTATTTAGGAAAAAATAAATTATTAAAATCAGTCAACCGAAAGTGGGTTTTTTTTGTCGAAAAGTTTACCACAGAATATTTCTGAAACTGCTCCGGCGGTGGAAAATCTTGTGGAAAATTTATATTTATAATTTTCATATAAAAATTAAGAGTTGATAAGGTTTTGATCAAAATCCGCCGACCGGAAGTGGTAGTTGAATATCTGCCGAAGATCGTATTTTACATACGGGCGCGCACTCAACATAGTAATTTCATGATATTTATGTATGTATTTTGGTCGGTGTGGTGGTGTACTTAAAAAAATAATTTCGTTACTCTTTGTATTCCTTAAATATATGGATAAAGTCATGGGTTGGCCACACCCGAATTTTTTTTTTTTAATATTGAAAATTTTACCTACTTTTATCCCACAAAATAACAAAAAAAAATTTAAAATTTCAATTGCTTAATGATACATATGCTCAAATTCCACTTAACCTAATTATTTTCCCCTAAGAATATTTATCTAATATTTAATTGTTTTTCGACTCGGCTCATTCCCCACAATTAAACTTCGTTATATTTCATTATTCCAAAGTGTACTGTTTTTTTTTTGTCTTTCGAAGGTATGTACACTGAATTCGTTTAAATACACACAAGAAACAAAATCATTATACAATGTTCAATTTCCATTATAAATTCGTTCATTCTACGGCGGAAAAAAAAAAACATTCACCAGATGAAAAATTCCGACCTTTCAATATTTCCACCGAAAGAGCGAATTTATAATAACTCGATATACGCAGACTACAAATACGATGTACATAAATGAAGATTGAAAATTTCCCGCATGCGATTTTCTGCGAATTTAATTAAATTTATACATTAATTAGGTGGGGGAGAGGGGGGGGAGGGGTGGGGGGCGCGACACGATACTATATATGGCGTAATCGCAAAAGCTCACCGCATCAATCCTACGCGAAATCCTTTCATTTATATTATAATTACGTGTGCGTACACATATAAATAAGCATTATACATACATACACTTAATGTAAATATAACTCATTATGCGCACATGACAATGCGGTTGGTTGTCGATAAGTAGGATATGCTGGTGATATTCAGAGGGTTGGTTTTGGCGTTAATGGCTTTCACGGCAGCTCGGTGGGCCTTATCCTCAAAATATTCCCTTTATGGGACCCCTATGGGGGTGTGAGGCAACCCTCCGTCACTCACTTGTCACCCAGTCAAACTCTAGCCGACAAAACTTTTAACCGAAACTTGAAAGACAAATCAGACCCAGCCGACGCACGCTACTAGTAAAAAAATAAAAAAAATTCGGGGTGGGGCTGTGTCTAACACGGCCGTGGGTTTTCCGTGAATACGTCCGCGTTAGCGGCTAATATTTTATATGGAATATGAGAATGAAATGAAAGCATCGAAATGGATACATTAATATATATTTATTTAGCACAACGAATAAAGTCTTAACTAGTAATCGATGACAGTTTTATTTATCACTAGCTGACCTGGCATGCGTTGCAATGCCCGATGCCGTTCCGTTCCCGTTCCCGTTCCAGATCCCGTTCCCATTCCCGTTCCCGTTCCTAGTACGTTATCTGATGCGTGAGCAGGCCCGTTCCTGTTCCCATTCCCGTTTTTTCCCAATTCCAGATCCCGGTCCCGTTCCCGATCCTGATCCCGTACCCAATCCCGTTCCCGTTCCCGTTCCTAGTACGTTATCTGACGCGTGAGCAGGCCCGTTCCCGTTCCCGTTTTATCCCGATTTTTTTTCACAGGAACCATCCCCGGCATGATCACAATAATTCCTGAAAGTTTTATCGCGATCGGTTGAGTGGTTTAGGAGCCTATAAGAGACAGACAAACAGACAAACAGACAAACAGACAAACAGACAAACAGACAGACAGACATTGATTTATATATATATATATAGATTGGCCTGTGGTAAACAGTGGCCGTCGAGGTGCTCGCGCAGCGTCGACTTTTGATGTTCCCGATACCGTCTCACTCGTTCTGTCTCAGACATTTTGATACTGATCGATAGATGATTAGACCCTCTTTCTGATGATATACATTTCATGTATTTCCTATTGGCTTTTCGCCGAGTATGGGCCGACATAGTGAAATTTTAGATTTTATTTCGACTTGTTTTTGATTTTTCACCAAAAAATAATTTATACCATTCAGTTTTACGGCTTAAATCAACAGATCTTAAAGAGATATTTCGTATAGTAGCAAAATTACCGCGCTAACACGTCAGAGTCGCAAGATATACTGCATAGAAATTTCCAAAAACGTCCAAAATAGCCGTTTAAAAATACGGCCCCTCCTCTGCGCCTTGCGCATGCACAAGGTCAAAAATAATCGTAGACGTATACCCAAGCGAATAAAACAACATTTATGTCAATCGTGTCATTAGTAACGAAGTTATAGTTTCGGAATGTACATATATGCCCATCCAAACGTAACACCGCCATTTCCGTACTGGTACCCCAATACTGACGTATTCACGTCAAAAAAAAAAAAGACTTGAAAGTGTGCGAAAATTTTACGTACACAATTTATGTATGTACGTACATTCACGCAAAATAATACAGCGCGCATTTTTGAACTAGCTATTGTATTATATCCCACTTCGTCCGTTGAAATGAAACCTTTTATTTGCTGCACGTGAAAAGTTGTTTTGCCTGACAAAGAGGCCGCCAGTGGCGTGCTCAATGGTAACACATCAAAAAGCTCACTTTTTCAGCAAGCTTTCCTATGTAGATTTACAAAGTAAGCCCCCACGTTATTATTTGCACATCTAAATATTTTCACGAGTCTGAGCGTTTTTTGTTTGTTTTTTTTTGTATTATTATTATTATCGACGTTGATATTAGCCGAGCGTTTAATATAATAGTTGGAAAAATATACAAAACTGAGGTATTTGTTAAGCGTTTCGTTCGCTTTTGCGTTTTACGGTCACAAAGGAGAACAAAGACTTAAAACGAGACCAGCCCACCCATTTCTCCCCATATACACCTCAAACCTGCTTCCTAGAAATGTTTTCTCGTTTTTGGGGAAACCGAATAAGTGTAGTTCTCAGTTACGTTCGCTTTTATTTTGACGCAGATATTCAAAGCGAGCATTTAAGTGTTTTGAATTACTGTGTAATTTGAGTAGGTGTAAAATTTTATCTACATACACATTTTTGTTAAAAAAAAAACAAACAATATTATTTCGGGACAACTTCTGGTAGATGGGTTTTGACGAATTTCTACAAAGCAGAGTATAAATAGGCAATAAATAAATTGACAACACAATTAAGCAAAGTAGGCTTAAAAATTAATTTTAATAAAACTACATGTCATGAATTTTGCACGCAAAACGTAATCACAGTAGATAATCATATTGTAGAGATAGTTGATAGTTATTTATACCCAGGACAATTGATGAATATTACTGGATGTAAAGAAGAAGAAATAAAACTAGAATGGAGTGCTTTCGGAAGAATGAACATTGTTTTTAAATCCAACATTTCGATAGCGGAATTTTGAATAGTCTTAACAAAGAAGGCATGCGTACTGCCAGTTATGACGTATGGATGTGAAACGTAGATGCTAAATTCAAGAATGTTACGCAAGATCCAGTGCACAAAGAGAAGCATGGAAAGATGTACATGTGCTCGGTATAACGAGAAGAGATCGTAAGAGGAACACATGGGTAAGAAGTATGTCCAAGGTGGCAGATATAGCGGAACGTGTGAAAAAGTCAGAGTGGACACATAGCGAGATGAATGGATGGCAGATGAACGCGATAAATACTGGAATGGTATCAGAGAGGATGTGAAAGAAAGCAAGATAGACCGAGTGAATGATGAATTGAGAAGAATGTGTGCAGTCAAGTGGATGCAGATTGCTCAAGACAGACAGAAATGGAAGTCGATTGGAGAGGCCTTCATCCAGCAGTGGATGGTGAACGGTTGAAAATGATGAATACAATGTATTTGTGTTTACATCACACTAGTATACATACATATAAATATATGGTGAACGCCTGAAAATGATGATGATGAAATAAATTGACATCATTGAAACCTTGTATGATTTTATTATATGGAATTGATATTGTTAAATGAATCTCAGAAAAAATAATTGCCAGAAGTATCGTTACCAATTACCGTCTGCTTATTTTATAATAGATAGCAAAAGTTCGTATACAAATAAATGAAACGATGCAATTTATTGATTTTACGTCCGAAACATCAACACAGTCTAGGAGTTTTTGTCGCGCTGGAAACTTTTGTTGTATTGTCGAGAGCATTGTGCTCGGAGAAAAGCCGTCAACAGTTGAACTTTAGCTTTCATCGGCAAACAGCAGGCAGTCCTCAGTTGCCACAAACAAATTTTATTCTAACCCTTTTCTTTAGACTCGAGCTCTTTTGCAGCAAAAAAATAATTCCGACCGAAAAAAAAAGAACAGCCCTCAACTTTGAAGCACTTCCGAAACTGAGAGTAAAATTTTGTACACAAACTCAACCCCCACACTTCTTTCATTAGTGGAATTTCCACTGAACTTTGCACTCACTCGAGAACATTGCGCGAAATTGTGTACCTACGTACGTAAGTGCGGCGACAGCTTTGATAATTTAAAATCTGCTAGTTCCGTGAGATGTTTGCAACGTGGGCGAGAATTTTGCGTCAAATTAAAATTTTCAAGGAAACGATTATTCTTTTCCAAAGTAATTACGACGCTCGTGAAATCTCCTTTGGCGTTGCGAGAGCTCAAATTTTCCCGGTCTATTTAACCGAAGAAAAAAGCGTCATTCCTCCAAGTAATTTATTTCAATTTAAAAAATAAAGTAAAAAAAAAGCCGAAAACACAATTTAATACGAATGTCGCTAATCGTCGTAATGAAATAAAAAAAAAATGCAAAAATTTAATAATACACTGGGGTGAAATTTTAAAAAAGGCATTTGCTCTAAAAGACGGGCACACTTCAACAATCCTTATCATAAATTATTCATGGTGAATTTATCATGTTTACGAGTTCATTTCACCATCATACACACCCTCCCCGAGGTGTTTGGCAATACGCGTGTACGAACGAGTAGTGTATTTTGCGATTCCCTTTTTGAGAAAGCCTTGACTTGTATTATTCATTACTGGCTTAACACTACGCGTGCACAATAGAACGAAAGGCCTTACAAATTTCCCTTTATTTCCATGTTTAAATATTTAGTACGTGACTCCGCTTTTTATCCATGCGCATACATACACTTAAATACGGCGCAATCTTATATTATAATAATATACACATGTTTTCGATATTTTTTTTGGGAAAATATGCGCGTCCTTTATTGTATACGATTTCTCGATACGCGAATGTGCACATAATGATTTATAAATATTTTATATAGGCGCGCGAGCACAAAGAAAACAAATTGGACTTCAAGCGTAACTCGAAGGCTTTGAGCGATCGAACGTTTTTGAAGTGTATTTCAAAAAGTTAAACTCGATCGCTTTGATAGAAAATTTTTTTTATCCCAATCAGAGCGTAAATATCATATCTGCTCTTATGAACGTTCACGTCTTACATAAGTTCAAAATTTTAATTTTATTTTCAAAATACGAAATTAAGTGAACTTAAAAAAAAGGCTAATGTTTATTAATGATGTAATACGAAATCCATTGAAAATACCGCACACAAAAAGTTTATAATCCTTTCTATCTAATTTATTTTAATTATTTATTTAAGTAATAGAGTCACTCCGCTTTAAGCGTTAAGCTTTTCACGTTCAAACAACACATGGTACTGTCACTGTCTAATCTGACGTTTCTATTATTTTCAAAGGATGGAAATGCACTGCAAGTGTTTGCAGGAATTAGAGAGAAACTGACACGGGACGAAAACGTGAATCTGTTTTTGCTGCAGAACAAAAGACAGAACATTGAATAAAACAATAGGATATATACATATATGTATAATATAACGTACACGATTCCCGTTTGAGATTAGTATTTATTCCATACTCAAAAACTTCATGTCATGTAACCGGTTGACGTAAGACAAGATAAACTACATAATACATACAATCTTTTTTTTTTGATATTTGGATGTAAATTTGATATTGATATACAATCTTCCGTTATAAACAAACGATCATAGAATATGCGACCTTATGTACGTATAACTTCATTTCGCTAATTAGCTTTACTGAAAGAAAAATCCATATTGTATTAGATTGTTATACCACAAACCCTTCATACAATTGCAAAGATGTAATCGATCTATAATTAAATTTTAAACGTGAGAGGGTGAATTTGTTTCTCTACAAAGCAATTCGATTCAATTGCTTCATACTACATATGTATATCAAGATTATTGTATCCACATTATTTATTTGACTCAAAAGTATTCACTTGGTGTTATTCAATACATACATATATTGAATAATTAATCAAAAACACCTATTTTATTTATTTATTTATTTAAGGTAGCTTAAAAACATTACTTAAAGCTAAAATTACAAAATAAACTTATTATCTACTAGCACTTGTACAGAGGTGCTGTTTTATGGCTGCCAGGAAAATGTCAATTTTATTTATATTTCTGAGAACTTCGGGCCATTATATTCAACAACATCCCTGTA
Source organism: Parapsyche elsis (assembly GCA_022651745.1). Taxonomy (NCBI): domain Eukaryota; kingdom Metazoa; phylum Arthropoda; class Insecta; order Trichoptera; family Hydropsychidae; genus Parapsyche; species Parapsyche elsis. Next base: position 19,925,478 of record JAGVSN010000001.1, on the reverse strand, counting down.
CAAGATACTTCTCCTGGATCTACTTAATTTTAAATTCTTAACTATTAACTTATTCTTACCCCTAAAAAAAATGTTTGCACACATTTAACATAAGCAATCGCCATTGACGCTGTGGTCAAAATTATTTTCTCATTCAACGGTCGTGGTTAAATTAGCCGAAATAAAAATCCTGTCTGTCTGTCTGTGCACTGTGCACCACTAATGGAACCGTCGAAAACCCTTTTATTGCCGTAACCCTAATTTTACTGCCGCGATATAAAAAAAGGATCTAAAAATTTCATTAACCCGATGAAACACGGTCAGCGATAAATAAATCCGCAATGAAATCGTCTAATTTTTCTAATTATTTATTTACAGGCGTCAGTTTTACGATTTAAATTACATATATCTATACTAATCGTGTTCGTTTTGTTTTTTTTTTTTGCCGGAGAAACAGTTTGCAACATTTCACGCGGTCGAATGAAACAACCTTTCGCTCTCTAACTAAGGTTATCGAATTACGACCTCGTGCTAAATTAATTTGCAATCCCGCGGGTATCCAAATTGTGCCCACAGACGTGTAAAAAATCAAATCATTCGGGGTTTGGACGAGGCGATGTTTGCATCTGAAACTCGCACACAAGTCCCTCGAAATGCGTGATTTTCCAATAATGATTTATTTTGCGTTGTGTATGTGTGTGTGTGTTCGCGAGGAGATTGATCAATTTAAAATTCAATTATCAACTCAAGTAGAGAGAGCTAATCGAAATAAAAATCGTTTACAATTCGGATGCGGAGACCTACGTAGCATCTGAAGTTGACAGGTCTTCATCAAAATTGCTCAATTTCCGCTTGATTTTTGGTTAAAAACCGCAGGTATTGATTGAGTTAACGTGAAATGTATACCGAGAATACATATGTACATATGTAAAGGTGAGCTTATAAAGAAAATTATTCAATCTATTAAAATTTAGCTAAAAACATTCCGGAAAACAATCTCTATTATATAACTTACATAATTTTCATAGCAACGAAAATATTTAGCCATCAAAGCAGTGAACGATCGAATTTCAATTCTATTGCGCACTACAGAGAGCAAGTTTGTAACTTTGTTAAAATGATTTATGAGGTGAAACATGGAAATTTTCAAACGTAAAAAGTTCACACACTACTACATATATTAAATATGCACAATGTACCTATTATACATATGTAGGTATTACAAACATACATATGTATGTATGTATACATCACAGTAAAAGTATATTTTATACACGTACTTCAACCGACGTGCAATTTTGCTTAGCGTTTCGCGAAAAATATGTACATAAAACCTGGATAGAAACTCGTATTAACGTGTCGTCAAGTTTCAGGTGTGTACATATACGAGTACATATGTACCTATCTATCTAGACGAGTGCTGAAACCCCTGTGAGTGTTCGTTCGCACAATGGTGGCACCGCGTCATTGTGCCATTGTCCGATGGGGAATGACGCGGTTGCGTTGAAGATGGATCGCCTTTCAAAATGGTATTCCATTATGCAAAGTCCTAAATAACGAGACACACACATCCATACACGTGTTTGTAGCCGATATAACGACACCGCATACTGCTCGCAATAGTCGTGACGTAAAGCCTTTCTGCCATGCCGCGTTGATACATTGCTAGAATGCAGTTTCGAGCTACTAATTTAGAGAATTGCAACACTCTGGTACCTCAACGTAAATACTGTGTCGTCTGAACGTTTGTTAGTGGTGATTCTGTGTCGAGACCCGGGAATGCCAGGTTTTTTTTTGCTGTCTCGAGTCCCGGGACTTTCAAAAAAATATGTTAAAAAAAAATTAACCCCGAGACTCGAAACTTTAAATATGAATAATATATCGTACATTTTAATTGTTGAAAACAATAACTCCATAGTTGAAAGCCACTAAAAATCACGACTCATGCCATAATTTCCGGGAATTTCGATTCCCGGAAATTGAAAAAAGCCGAGACTTAAAAAACCCTAATTGGTAGTAATTGGTCACAAAGTCATTTGTGAGAAAATTGACTGTCAAATTGTGTGCTTTTTACGTTCCTTTCCAAATCGTTACAATACCACATATTTTGATTAAATTTTTTACACACACAAAATAATATTTGTTATACAATGATATTTAAAAATCAAAGCAAAATTCCAAAGGTAAATATTTGAATAAAAAAAATATTGTTTCGAGGAATAATTTAACACTCAAGGGAGAACTATTGAAAGTGCTCGTCTCGTCGCACCGAATATTTTCGTATTGCGCTTTCGTCTCTGTCGTACTTACTTTTCTATTTTCATTTATTATTATATTTATATTCTTATTTTTTGCTGAGATCGTTTTCGTGTATTCCCCGCTGCCGACGTTTCTCTCCCCCTTCTTTTTTTTTTTTTCTCTAGGTTTTCGCGTTCCCTTATCACTATGAAATATAGGTTTTGTGTGAGAGTTTTGCCTGACAAATGCTCGTATTATCGTCGTTGCGAGACACAAAGTGATTCTGCGCAAAAGGAAATCATACATATGTACATATATACATCGCGGCAAACGTTCATTCGCGTGCGAAAGCGTGCCGAACCATCCACTTCAACACGCACACACAAATAAATAAATATGGATATTTAGATCTAATGTATGTGCATATGTGCGTAAGACGACTCTAAACATTTAATCGTAAAAATAAGACGAAATAGAACGCCACACACATCTAAATCTTGACATCGTTCAATTTAAACAACATAGTAAAATGACAGTTATAATTTATCACATATACATATGTACACTAGTCTGCAACTTTGTCAGAATAGGTCATTATACACCAATTTAAAATTAACCCTCATATGGATACAAAATAGTACAATTTACTCTACGTGAATGTAAGTTGATTGTGTGTATTTTATTTCATATTATGTTCAAGGTGATTTAATATGTTTTGTATGCATAGGATCTTTCAAGTTTCATACGGTATATGGAAACAGTTTTATCGTTAGAATTGCGAAAAAAATATAGCTTTGCCAATTCAAGAATATCATCTAACATAAGAAGCATTTCGCTTCAAGTATAATAACAATAGATATTCGAACATACTCAGAAAAAAGTAGATAAGACTACATTCAATTGACGTGTATGAAAAATTTTACTTGTTCACCATTTTAATCAAATAACAGCATAACAACTAACAAGTTAAAATTTCCAATCGGCGAACGAATTTAATCAACAATCCGAAGCCCCTCAACTGTGCTTGTTACAATGACATTAGTGATGGATGAATATTGTAAACTGCCAACGTTTGCCATTTTGAGAAAATCGATACATAATTTACCAGAGGGACTAGAGAGCGAGCCTTTGATGATGGACTAATGACGAGTTGCAAAGCTCAAAGGATTGTATGCAGCATCGTCATCATACACGGACGTTCATTATAAAAAAATAATAAATAAAAACACGACACACTCGTAAACACAAACAACTACAATTTCCTCGATGTTTTTTTTTTTTTTTTGACTCTTTTAAGCGAACGTAGTGGCGTATAATAAAAAAGATATCAAGTTACGCGTACGGATATTTTATATTATTAGATATACTATGCGGTCCTTATGGGGATGTAACGCGCCACATAAAGGACTCGCGCGTGTGTATGTCAGGGTTGCTGGGAAAAAATCGTCCCATTACATTTAAAGATGAGCTCGCCGTTGTTTTTTTTTTTTTTTATTATTTTTTTTCAGCAGTGGCTTACTCGAAAACATGTTTTCCTTTGTACATAAAAGGAAAATAATTGGTTCACCAGCGTGTGGGCCTCCCCTTTCCCGCCTCGGCCGCTTAACTCTCGCCACCCTGTCATTAAATTGGTATGAGTTGATGGGGGAGGGTTTTTAGGGGTTGTAGCGGAATCGCTTACAAAAGAAATACAAGTTATTAAAGGTTAAATTGTGCAGAAGACCGCGTTTCGTCTCGCGGCCGAAAAGTCGACTATGTGTTGTTGCGGCGAATTAACAAACTCGGTGGGTAATTTATCGACTTTGTCGAAATGGCGGGTGTAATTGCATTTTATATGACCCAGAGGACGTACGCTAACCGGACATAAATCTGGATGTAAAAAATCCTACGGTAATCCTATGAAAATAAAGTTTTAAAAAAATACGTTCAATTGGCAATCTCATAATGTACCTACTGCAATTTTTGAATGAAAATCTAGCGACACACCGGTTCAATATTATATTTACTTGACGCATTCACGAATATATTATACATAAAGTAGCTAAAAAGTAGGAATATTATGTCGACTAAGAAGATTCGTATCTAAAGAAACTAAAATAGTAATTTATAATGTAATTGTCAGACCACATCTTATGTATTGTGATTCATTATTAAATATGTTAGATAAGTCAACTAGAGATAGATTACAAATATTACAAAATAGAGGTATGAGGTGTATTTTAATGGTTGATAGGTATGCTAGTATAAAAAAGATGACGATTGAATTAAATTGGTTGAATGTGAATGATACTTTGAGCATTTTAATAATATGTTACAATCATATTTTAGTAAATTTATTGTGATAGATATGTATGTGAATATAATTTAATTAGCTATATAAAAAAATGTTAGAATAAATAGAAATAGGAGAAGAGAAACTATTGATAAATTCCTGGCAGTCTTAAAAAACATATCTGTATAAGTGCTTAGTTAAAGAATATGTAATTAGCTTTTGGCTACTATAATATATAAATAAAATAAATAAATAAATAAGTACACGTTCTAAAAAAAAAAAAATTAAAATGAACATTAACCTAATATGAAAGTATGGGGCGTTTTCGTAATGCGTTGAATAAATAAAGATGACAAATAACGCTTTGGCGCCAGCGCGCAAAATTGTATTACAGAAGGCGTACGCGTTTGAAAAACTGATGATTTTTCATAAGTAGTCATTCACAAGAATATAATACATAGAAGAAGAGGAAACTAATTTGAATTTATTCTCTGGAAATGAAGAAAAAAAAAACGCCTTGTATACCGAATACTATAGCTCGCCTCTGTCGCACACTTGCCGAAGTAAATTGCGTATTTATGTAATGTCTGAACGAAAAAAATTGTCCACCGTAAGATAGCGCAGAATTTATAATTATAAGTTTGTTGGATGGCGTGGCAAATATACGCATTATTTGTTCGGCATTGTTGTGAATTCCTTTTGTGGAATTACACGCTAAAGACTAAATCCGCATTATTAGGGATAATATCGGAATTTTTTCCTCCACAGCGAGGATTAAGAGGAAAAGAATCCGCTGAGAGCCCAAGGTTATCGATCCTTGGAAGATTTCCTTGAAAAATACCATTATTAATATTAATACAACGGATCAAAGGAAAAAAATAAACATAAAACCATGTTTATTCCCCGACAAAGAAAATTGTCTGATGCATTGTTGCTCGAGTCGTATGATTTCTTTTTCGTGTACCACCTACACGTGCATGTGAGGATTTACGTCCAGTTTTGTACTTACTTGTACTTTGTTTAGGACCTCTCCTGATGGAGGAGAGCCGACCTGAATCTCACGGGGGTCGCCTTTCATCCCGAGGTCTGATAGAAACTTCAAAGCGGCTCTGAGCCACTCGTATCTAATGAACCAAATCTGTAGCTAGCCCGAGACCCTCTCCTTCCCTGGCCCTCTCATTTCCCCTTCATTTTTTTTTTATTTTCAAATTGACTATGAACGAAAGGCGGGTCCTCTGAGAGTTTGACCGAGCTCAGACCGCAAAGGGCTCTAGCGATTTGATTTTTACCGCATCTCATCCCACGTCCCTTATGTCGATTATATTTGACGGGAAAATTTCATATGGAGAGCATAAAGCTTTTTTTATTATATTTTATATGTTCAACTACGTATGTGTCCCTGTATATACCTGGCACGAATCCCAAGCAAAACTAAAAAGAAGGAAAGGACGCAAATATAATCTTTTGATCTGACTCTGAAGCTAAAACAGAGTATTCCAAACTAGCTTTTTTTTTATTATTGATACATTCCTCGAAGCTTAATGTTGATTCGGTTTATATGTATATAAACATGAATTGCTTTTTGTGTTTGTAAGACGTATAAGAAATTCGTGGCATGAGACAGATTGTTAAACGCACCCTCAAGGAAAATGGATTAAATTTGCTAGAATTTCAGAGATGTGTAAGTGACACGGCGGATGCTGTAAGCGCACGCCGTGAATAATGTTTGCGAACCACTGCTTCAAAACAACCAGAACCGTGCGTCGATAATTAAATTATCATAATATTACACTGATTATTATAAGTTTGATATTGATAGCACTGCTTACATGGAATTGTTATAATAGTGTTGATGGAAGTAGTGAAAAAATTTCAATTGGAATTTATTAACATATATTTTATTTTTAAGTTTTACGCACTATTTTTTAAACTTTTATATCTGAAGACATCCACCCAATTGGTCCTTTTCATCTTTGGCCATTTTTCACCGGTTATAATAAATCCTCTTATGGTCTCGCACGTGTCGACGCAGTGTCCTTTTCCATTTGAATTATTCTCGGTTTTTTTTACGTACCCAGAATATGTATTCACATTGCGAGGGACACGCGAGATATAACAAAAAAAGAATAATAAAAAAATATATATAAACCTAAGGGAAAATTTTCCTTTTCGTTTTCATAAATGTTGGAAGCTTGCGTGCCGCCACAAACTCAAAACGAATTTTCGCACGAAACTGTCCTTTATTCCGTATAGATACAGAGATAGATAGGCAGATAGGAGTGCGGTTACAAATGTCTAAAATTGCAAAATTTTAACGACCCTTTTCCGCCCGTTTCGTCACGCTCAAATTTATCGGCAAACTTTTACAAAGAGCTTTAATATCTTCAACCATTACGACCTTACCACAAATCGTATAACTGTGACCTACCAATCGCCAATATGTACATACCAACAGACATTATTAAATTCTTTGTACAAACTCTATCGCCAAAGCATTCTTCATATTCTACAATCTACACCATCAATAGCCACAACCAACAATTGATCCCAATTCCATCCGTATCGATTCGATATTGACACATTAGATTCAAATTTCATGACTTTTAACGAATTGCGTTTGTTTAGTATTAAAATTTTACACCAAAATGGAGACCGCCAACTTCAACTCCGTTTAACTAATAATTTATTGTGAAATACATACATATATATTATTACATTATACGTCACAATAATATATATATATATATATATATATATGTAATCTGACAAATAAAAGGATTGGAATTTGGACGCTAATGCCTCTCGAGACCGTAAAAAGACAAACAGTCGTGTAAACATTCGTTTGCCTTAAGCGCTATCCCTTTTCCAATACAAACAAAAGCGAAAATAAATTGATGAACCCCAAAAACATAAAAGGTAACGATCGATTGTAACGGGGCACCGTTTCAACTTTGACTATAATCCAAAATCGAATCGAATAATCGTACATTTTAATACTTCTTTGAGCGGTAAACTATAGTCGATATCGCCGTTTGCGGTCACCGAAAGTCAAAAGGAAACACTCGATCAATGTCGAACGAAAGATAGTAAGTAAGCGCACGATATGACTCATTTAATACTATGTATCTATCCTTTCTGAATTGCATTTTATAAACTCGAGAGTTTCGAGAGCCACAATCAGACGTCAAATAAAAACTTGTGTGTGTCTGAAAAAATTATGTGACTAACGTTTTCAGGCTGGATATTTTTTTTATGGATCTTGATAAGTCGCACTTTGGCCACGTCTTCTATATCGTGTGGCAACGGTGTTCAAACTTTTTCAGTTTGGAAGCTACTTTTTTATTATAATTTGTATGGCGATCGACTTCCATGTAAGAATTTAGGAGATTTTCGGATATCATACTCTAAAAAGAATCTTACAAGAATTTAATAAAATTTCTTGTAAACTTTTTTTAGTTTTTCGAAGCTATCGATAAAATATGCAATACAAATGCGATGCAAATATAAACCAATTTTAAAATACTTGTAGCAAAACGCAAACAGTCGTCAAGGTTGCTGCATTCAGTCGCTTAAATATAGTTTCCAATAAGAACGATTCAACACTGTTCCAATACCCATCGTGTGAATTTTATAAATATCTTCAACCACCAACCACAAAAAGCTTCCCGTTGATTGAAGCGCTCTAAAACATTTTACGGTGATATTATTAAAATGCATCTGACAATAATTTTGTGGAAAATTCAGCAGTTATTGTACTGTTCTGAATGGTAACCTAAAAATAAAATGTAATTTGATATTCACCATGTCAATCATCGGAATACAATACGGACAAGTGTTTGATTTCGGTGAATACATTTGGACTTCTCTAGTGGATTGATACATGCCATTTTTATAAATTAAATCACCTGTCACATACAATAGATTCTGTTGTCAATGACAGAAGCAACATGAAAATATTAGTTTCCAATAAGAACACCTGTTATGGATTCATCATCATCATCATCATTTTCAGCCGTTCACCATCCACTGCTGGATGAAGGCCTCTCCAATCCTCTTCCATTCCTGTCTGTCTTGAGCAATCTGCATCCAGTTTCCTCCACACATTCTTCTCAATTCATCAGCCCATCGTCCACTTGGTCTATCTTGCTTTCTTTCACATCCTCTCGGATACCATTCCAGTATTTCTCGCGTCCATCTGCCAACCATTCATCTCGCTATGTGTCCACTGCAACTTTTTCACACGTTCCGCTATATCTGCCACCTTGGTCATGCTTCTTACCCATGTATTTCTCTTACGATCTCTTCTTATTATACCAAGCATACATATTTCTATGCTTCTATGTGTGTACTGGATCTTACGTAACAATCTTGAATTCACAATTCAAGTTTCACATCCATACGTCATCACTGGTCATATGCCTTCATTTTTAATCATAGCCGAATGTCGGATTTTAAAACTATGTTCATTCTTCCAAAAGCGCTTCATCCTAGTTTCATTCTTCTTCTTTACATCCATATTCACCAATTGTCCTGGGTATAAATAACTATCAACTATCTCTACAATATGATTATCTACTGTGACTACGTTTTGCGTGCAAAATTCATTACACATAATTAAGTTTTATTAAAATTAATTTTTAAGCCTACTTTCATACTTTCGTTGCTTAATTGTGTTAGTCTATTTTTTAAATCTACTGAGTCGCATGCAACTATGACTATGTATGTCGTCAGCGGATCTTAGATGGCTCAAGTGCTTTCCGTTAATTAATCCTTTTCGTTAACAGATAATCACGAGCCCGAGAAGACCGTTTAGTTATTTGTCTGGGCTTGGTTAACAAAAGTGAACCATTGTAGTAAATTTGAAAAACGGAAAGTAATATTCATTTAAAAATTCGTATTTGACTATACATACGTACATATAGCAAAATCAAATTCGGGATCGACTAAATTTTGCTTTGCGATCGACCCATGTGACATACATATAATATTTGGAGTATGAAATTGAGGGGAAAATTGTGTCAATTTCAACACCACCCACTTTTGGCCAAGAAATATCTATGAGTTTGCCGGGTAATTGATGATTCTGGCGACGTCATCACGCCGAAGGGGTTCTCCTCCAGCTCGAAATGTATGCTTAGTAATAAACAGTTCTTCGTGATTTATTACACTAAATTATTGTAATGGCGTACCACAATAGCCGCACACTCAGTTGCTTGTCTCCTAGCCGAGAAAGTGTCATTCAACCACCGAAACTCAACCTCACCCAACCACCCCAAAAACCCCATCCCATTCTATAAATCAATTATTTCCCCCGGGGAGACCTTTATTCTCCTCCATTCGGTTACAAAATTTCCACGTCGCATTGTGAGAAAATATATATCGTATTTTTCCGCGAAGTAAACGTCCGACAAAGAATCGTAAAAAAAATACAATATATAATAATATAATCTAAGCACGTGTGCGTTTATTTATGAGTGTGTGTGTGTGTGTGTGTTTTGTAATATAAAAAAAGATATATTGTCGATACGGAAAAATAGACATTATTAGCACATAAGAATTGTTTGGGCTGGAACAATGAAATTGATAGACAATAGTTATGGGCGTTTGAAATACCAACACGTACATGCATTTAGATATATCAAAAGCAATATACATACATAACTTTAATAAAAATGTAAAACTAAATAATCGAGAGTACATCCTAATAAATAATGAATTTGTATATACACAAAAATAAGAACCGAATATGACATTATTGAAGGTTGCTTATTACAATAAAAGATTGACACAATTACACCCCATTCACTTTTTGCACGTTCCACGTACTAGCGTGCAAAGAAAAAAAACATGTAAAAAAAAGATACATATGCACATCGACAAAAAAAGTTCTCGCAATCAAAAATAAATCGAATTTATTTTTTATTTATACATAAAAATATTTTCATAAGTTACATATGTACCATAATGATGTAATACATTGACATGGTTTTCGATTTAAATTAAATTTAATATAAATAAAGTAAAAAATATATTCATTCGGTGTCCCTATTTGACAATAAACGTAATTGGTCCGTTTTCCTAGACCGTGTTATTTCAAAATCGTACAAAAAAACCGCGCAAAAAGATAATCCGGGTGTAGTTCAATTGTATGTACGTACATATGTACATATAATGAGCATACGAAATAGTTTTTATTTGATTCTAATCTTTTTTTTTTATTAGTATACCTAGAAAAATATGCCATTTTATCATTATTACTACTCCTCACTCTCTAGCAATGCATGAAATCATTCATAATAGTAAACGATCAATTCCTTTTGACGAACGCAAATTTCAAAGTTATGTATGTATACAAAGTTACAATTTCAAAGAACGATAACGTCGAAGTTTCAAGTTGAATTTTTGCGAACACAAACAATCGCACACTACATACATACATACATACATGTGTAGCTAAAAAAAAAATAATAATTTTTGATAAATTATCTCGCGAAGGCCCACAAACGATACCGCAAAATACAATGGTGGCCGCATTTGCATTATAAGTCCATACATTTCCAATATTGCGGTCGAAATTATCGATTCGACATTCGATAGGGGCAATTGCGAACGGGCGTGTTTTGCCATATTATCATTATTCGGTCGTATATTATCATTCTTATTGTCCGTATTATCATCATTTCGACTTTCAGTGCGGCAACTTTGCACCCGGCAAAAAAATATATATTTAAACGAGAAAATTCCCGGAGAGTTTTCCCGCTAATGTCGATGCGCAATTTATCGTAAGAAGATTTCGCTAATGGCTCACTTGTGCGATTAACGATTCCGCAACCTTCTCGAATATCATTTCGTTCCATTACACCAGTATCGTCTAACGTTAAGTATAATTGAGGCCTAGACTATCAAAACTAACAAGATCTATGTACTAAATGGTAATGAACTCCTCTAAAATTCAAGGCTAGAGTGTTAGGTCTAACAAAAATTCATTTTTATATCATGTTTGCTTTGATTCCTATTCTTAAGCGATACATCAAGCTAAAGTGTCACAATTTCGTACCGTACCATGCCATTAGTATCGTAACATACGCCGTTAAATCGACAATGCTATATCATACCAAGCACCGTAATGTGGAAATGATAGATCGACACACGACACAATCTCGTCTTTACTATTTTCAAAGTTTCAAAAGCCATACACGTTTCTTCATACCTCACCCTTCCACCCCTCTTGCAAGACAAGACCATAAAATCATCCCCAATTTCTTGTTCCGGTCGTAAAGTCCAACTCTGTCGCCCCCAAAAAGTTTATAACACGGTTAAAAAGATTCGAGAGAGTGTCTGGTGGCAGTCTCGCAATTTATGTAGAGAAGTCCTTCTAAAAAAAAAAAAAAAAAAAAAACGCGTCGTTAACCCTAATGTGACGGCAATTTTCACATCATATTTTTTTCCACACCAACAGCATTATTATGATCGTCGATATGACCAAACGTATGTATTGGTTGGGTTAGGAATACTAATGGAGTTAATGGAATACTAATTAGTTCTGGGTTTTTTTGGTGCAACGCTTTTGTTGTTTGCGCATTGTACACACCACCTCATATATGTACGTTCAAATTAATGCGTGTTCATTTAATTATCGATTCGATAAATTATTTCCATAATTGGATAGCAGGGTTTACACCATGGAATTACCAATGTACAAAATAGTATCTAAAACTAGATTACAACACGTTGCGGTATAATGAAGAACAATTAGAAACTAACCATGCATATTAACAGTTACGCGATCTATGTATGTATGTACTTACATACATATTTCCAATGCCAGAAATTTACAATCGTTTCAATCAAACTATTAAAGCTTAAAATAAATTTAACAAAATCGAAAAAGACAACTAACCAAATACCAAAGAAGAAAGTCATTCAATAAAACATCTAAACGTGGATAAAAACACGTTGTCCAATATAATTAAGAACAATTAGTACCCAAATATGCATATTAACAGTTGAGCAATCTACATATTTCCAACCTACAATTATTTGAATTGAGCGATTTAAACTTTATCAGATATGAAGAAAACAATTAAAAAGTATACCAAAAAGGAAAGTGACAACTAATCAAAAACCAAACAAGAAATCCATTCAAACTAATATTTGAATTTGTATAGATATACCCCAAAAACTATACTATTATGTAAATAGCATCAGTTTAATAACTTCCATATTGTACATTTTAACATTGATTAATTAAATAGCATACATAAAAATTTAAATCGTCAAAATATGTCAATCAATTCAATAACATATAAGGTTCATAATAACGCCGATTTTAGCTTGCTTTTTTTCAGATACAGTAATCTATCGGCATTTTTTTCATATTAAACATCCAAGTACGCAATTTTTTAACCACAAAGCGTCATAAAAACCCACATTTAAATCATATCCAATGACAAAGGGTCATTTCGCAACTTCGAAGGCGCTAATGCGACAGAGGCCGTTTTTTTTTCTTTATCATCGGTCTTTTTGGCCATCACGTCGCCTGAGGGTTAACGACATCCGCAGTATGAAGATATGTAGCCTCTCATAGAAAGTGTACCCAGACATATTATTATACTTTTATCTTGCAACACTTGGCCAGCTAATGAGTGTCGATGGTTGCACTTTCACCACCCACTATAGTCCACTTACCGCCATGTAAATTTCATTTTAAAACTCTGCTAGAGTCGTTTTCCCTCTTTCACTGATTTTATTCACATTTCAGTTGAAAATTTACAGCTTCAACTCTAGCGTATCTCGCATTCGGGCAGCTTCAAAATCGCTCTTTATCGCCACCGTAACACTTGACGATGCATTGAAATTTCTCACCGTGCAAACGTTGCTCGCTTTTTAAAATCACACTAAAAATTTGTATGAATGTCGTTATTTCTGTACTTCAATGTACATAAAGTAATGAAATACTATAGGTTTTATACCGTGTTCTTTGAGTCAATTTTGTGTTGCACGCTCCACGCTTAATACTGATCCGAACGTTAAATCAATTGAAAAATCCACATAGATGCATAAAGTGTCCTATACAGGAGGCTTCAAAAGTGGTGTCTGATTTATGCTCCGGAAAGCTGAAAGCTCACCTCACCACAATATCCAAAGTATCGTGAGATCGCTTTTGAATAGCTGTCGCATAAATTTTGAACTTCCCGTTAGGGAACACTGCTTTACATATGTCTGCAGATACATAACGTTGGCGAATTTAAAATATGAATTTTCGGCTTAGTGCAAAATTCAAAGTGGATCATTTATCCCATATAAGTAATCAATCATCCATGCTTAAAAAAGAAGGCATACGACCAATGCATACTGCCAGTTATGACATGTGGATGTGAAACGTGGATGCTGAATTCAATAAATAAAGGACACATCGAAAGGATGGCAGATGGACGTGAGAAATACTGGAATTGTAACTGAGAGGATGTGAAAGAAAGCAATACGATGGGCTGGTAAATTGAGAAGAATATGTGGAGTCATGTGGATGCAGATTGCTCGAGACGGACAGGGATGAAATAGGATTGGAGAGGCCTTCATCCAGCAGTGGATGATGAACGGGCGATGACGATGATGATGATAAAGTAATCAATCATGAGAATAATTCACGAGAACAAAAAATGTATGGCACACGTACGCATGTGCGGCAATAATACGAGTAATTTATAACAAAGATAACCATTTATTTATTTCCAAGCAAATAATTCAATTAAATTATACAGTTTATCTTCTGTGAAAAAGCAAGGTTTTTATCTAACGTACATCAGAAAATATAGCGAACGTTATTTTCAAATCTTTCTGTGTACTTACATATCTGCTTGACCAATTTGATGTCAGTTCATACCGTTTACATATGAATTATTAAAAAGATTTTAATGCGGAATGAGATAAATGGTATTTTTTTGGATGAAAATAATATTTTCTAGCAACATAAAGAGCGATACATATCACTGTCCTTGGAGACCTCTATGTATGTACTATACTCGACATAGGGCTTAATATTAAAGTAGATTTTGCGCAATAATATAGCTCGTGTCGACAATTTTGTCAACAGCGTATAAAATACTATTCTATACACTGCACTGTGAGCTTAAATAATTTAAAACGAATTATTTTCATCGGTTCCCCGCACCTTTGCCGCATCGAATGATTCGGTTCAAATTTAGCCGCGTATCGAATTCCAATTTTCAATTCATAAAAAAACAATGACTGTTTTGAATATCAGTTATACGCAGTATTCTCAATCGTGTCATACTTGTTATTTGTAAGATGTCGAGCGTTAATGCGGTTCGGTCCGAAGCCGCAAATGCGGCTTCGCGATGCGGCTCGGTCGCCCGGAATAATTTAATTGGCCCGGGGTCCTGGACGTGTCGGGATTCAGGAAACTTCCATCATCCCTGACCGCTCCCAAGTGAACCCTTTTCCAGGACCGCGAATCGTTCCCAAAAGTGAAATGGGAAAAATCCACAAATTAATTTCACAAAATATATATATGTATGTACATATCTCATTTACGCGCCGCTCGTCAATCGAATCAAAGCGCCAATTTTACGCGCGAATCGTCAACATCGTCGTCCATTTGCATAATATAGACAATTTTAATGCGATGTATTTACATAAATATGCATAAAATCATGGAAAGATTTAACGTTTAACGATAAAGAATCGTTTCGCCGCGTTTTCGAGCTAATCGTCCGTACCGGGGCTTTTTTTTTTCGCCGGTCGGAAAAATCGTCGAATATTTTCCGCATCGCGAGCTTTCGAATATCGGAAATTTATTTTCATAATACTGCGTCTAATTATTCCGTCTCGAAATTAATTTATACTGATGCCTCGACATATTGGATTACCTGTCGTCAACCGGGGCCAATATTACTTTCGTCCAATTATTAATTCCGCTTTCGCCATCTTAGGCGAAAGGCATTTTCCGAAAACCAATTAAAAACGGAAACGCGTATTGAAAATTTCGCAAGCCACCCCCATCCCCATCACTCTCTTCCCGGTCTTGGTTTTTCATTTTTCACCCGTGCAAACGTTTTTGTTAGACATTTCTTTGATATTTTACCCGAGTGGACCTTTCGAAAATTGACTTTTGTTGAATTTTCGCTTCGATTTTGGCACACAAAGGGTGAAATTCGAAATTACGCTACTATTAATGTGAATCCTTCGCGAGAAATAAGAAATGATCATTTGTATCTCACACCCCCAACCCCTCTTTCCCAATTTCAGCCCAGGCTCTTTCGAAAATGGGGAAGAAGTAAGGAGATGGCAAATTCGACAATACAAATTGTCCTCCTTATGTATACAAGAAAGTCATTTGAATACATTCCTCGCTCTCTCGAAAGCGTATCGATTTTTATTTATTTAGTATCATTTGACGATAGAGAAACGGTGGAAAGTGAAAACAAGATGAATACGTTTCGGAATAAAACTCCCTTCTTGGTCCGGGAAAGAATCAAAGGGACGCATCGAGCAGACAGCCCGGCAAATTTCAAATATATCTTTTTCAATCGCTACATACCTATTTATTTATATTGTATTACCACCCTGCAAACAAACCGAGTGTTATAAATAAATCAATGAGTAAATATCGACTCGTATAAATCATAAGCGAATCGAAATTCAGGAATGTTCCTTTGGAATAATGATAAATGCTCGCAATACTGTTGCACGACGCATAAATTTAATTTAACACAAAACATCAACAGAAAATCAATAGTCAGTTTGAAATTTGTACGGAAATACCTGATACTTGAATCTGACGTACGCTTAAACGTATTATAATCCACTCACCTGAAACGAAGCGAAAAAAATTATGTTAATTAAAATAATCATTAAAAACGTGTCACATGTGCATATTCACCAAATTAATTGTATTCCGAATCTTTTTCCATATTGTGGCATTGAACTTGCAAAGGATACAAAACTAAACGAGGCCAAAAAAAATAAAATAGAGCCTTGTCGAAAAAAAAAAACGTTCCTAACGTTCCTTTCAACGATACCTTTCAAATTGAATAAAGCTCATTCGATTCTACTTCATTTATTTTATTGTGACATAGGACCGTTCATTTATAAGACTTTGACGTATATGAGGGAGGACGTGAGATAAATTCGAGAGAATGGCATCCAATTATATTCGACTGTTGGTATAATAAGACTGCGAAAAAAATTTGTGAATCAATTTAAAAAAAAACTTTCAAAATCAGACGATTTTCGTTTTAATACGATTGAAGGTGAGCGATTTTCTTTTTCGTTCAAAGTATAAATACGATATTAAAATATTCGATAGGCGTTGAGAAAGCGATGGGGGAAGAGAATGGTAGTCTTGGAAAAAAGACAGAATGTCGTCAATTTTCCCCCAGTTGGTCCTTATTCAAATGGGATTATATTATTACGAAATTACTGCGGTGTACGAACAAATGGGGGTGGTTCTTCGCGGTTCAACCTGACTGTGACGATTTTCATTATACCTATGTATAGGTATATATATACCCGTCTGTGTTAAAAAATATATTTTCGTTTTATTTTACTTTACTTCGCCGTTTGTAAAAATCGGAAAATTCTCGCCGCTCCTTTTCACTTCGCCCGAGAGAAAATATTGGCGAACATTTGCGTTTGAATAACTTGATTAAAATAATTTAAATATATACGTTGGCCTGTCAGTACCGATGCTTCAAAATTAAATTTTACTTTAGGCGTTCGCTTCAAATCGGAATTTCTCTCCTCTCGTAAGTTGTGAAAACAAATAACCAATAAAACGTAACCCAACAATACAAATTCAGATTCTTAAACTCGAGCGTATGAATTTCCAAATTATTAATATCTGAAATGAGCTTATAGCATTTTATACATACCTTTGCAGTACACCCCCTAATACGATTAAGAAAATAATATTGATAATAAACTCCAGAAAATAATATTCCACAAATGGAACGGTATTGGTAATTCATACCGATATCGAATATTCACATTCACAATATACGATATCGAATGGCATATTATAAACACACAAACAACATTCTTCAAAACGTATTCACAACGGGACACTTGATACCACCAGTCTAAATGTGGAATTATTTTTAATACATTCGAACGTTTAAAAAACTTAATATTTCATTATATATGTAGCTTGCTCGTGTACACCTGGAGATTTATTAAAAGCAATTGCATTTTTAAACAAATTTTTGTAAAGTTTTTATGTGCATTAGATTCAGAAGCGCCGTGTAGGTCACATTCAATGTTAAAACTCGAAGTAAATGTGACCACTGGTGCACTGGGACTGTTTGTTCGAAATAAAATGTGTAGGTCACCGGTGATCTACATGGCGCACTGGTCAAAAACAGCGTAGGTCACCGGTAACCTACGTGGCACGGAACATGTTAACTGGTTCCACGCACAATCGTGGTGTTTAATTACAATAACACAAATGCTATACGCCGTGTATGAATTGCATGATGTAATAGTCTCATTTAAAAGTACATACAGTAGAACCTCGATTATCCGGACTAATTGGGGATGAGGGTAGTCCGGATAACCGAAAATCCAGATAATCGAAAAAAAATTATAATCAAGAGGAGAAAGAAAAATATATCTAAATATTTTTGTGAATATTTTTATTGAAAAATGTACACATGTATGTTCATATGTAGATAGAAAACTTAAATTTAAAATTATTGACAATAAAAAAAATCAATAATTGATTTATGCTTAAAATTAGCTTTCCTTTTAGAAGCCGCCAAATCACGTATACTTTTGGGACATATAAATTGTCTTGAGTTACATTCTTTCTGTTTCTCATACCACTTCATGGCGACATCTAAACACTGAAAAGCTTCAGAATGTTTAATACCAATATTTTCCTCCTCGTCGGCAATCTCCTCATTGTCTTCTTGATCTTATTCTTCTAAAGGTGTGTCAAATATTTCCTCATCATTAAAAATTTGGAATCAAGGATCGCTCGCATCACAATTTAACCACTCGCGAAATTTGTACTATTGTATTCGTGATGTCTTCTATATATATTAACCGAATCAACGTGATTACTGAATCCGAATTACTGGAACTCACTAACGGTTTTTTCAAAAGTTTGACACATTTACAAAATCCCAGCTCTCTGCTGTCATGTAGCACCAGTCCTTTAAATTGATCTTCTTGTGGAAACTGATAATTGATTGATTCTTCATTATTTTCGTCTGCTAACAATAGTCTTTGAAGGATCTGCTTTCGATATAAGCGCGTGACATTTGGTGGAAGAAATTTTACCACAAACATTTCATCAATCTAGTTTTTAAGCATTCTATTAACGGGTGCGACGGTGCATTGTCGAGTAATAACAATACTTTTCCCCTCTTATCTATTGAATTTTGAAATTTTTTCACTAAAAAAAATTATTAAATCCAATCCGGGATTCCAGATAATCGAAAATCCGGATAATCAAGGTTCTACTGTACATATGAATTGCACGATGCTATAGTTTCATTTAAAAGCTGCTCTGATACATTTCGTTACTGATTAAACTTTTTTTTCTTGTTTCAGGCTACGGCAACGTTACACCGAAAACACCAGCTGGCAAACTGGTGACCATAGCGTACGCCCTGCTAGGGATTCCTTTGATGTTGGTTTATTTATCGACAGTGGGCGATGTCCTGGCGAGGTCCTTTCGTCGCCTTTACAGCAAACTGTGCAGCTCCGCGCCGAAGAGCAACGCTCAACCAAAATCTGCCAAAGTGCCCAAATTCAAAAGCACACCTACCAACCATCTACCAGACGCCACGTCGAAAGGCTTCTACGAGAATAGAAAGAGCAACGAGAGTGTTGTCATACTCGACTGCATCGACACGTCCCTGCCTTTGGGTGGACCACTCTCATCAGCGGGACTACCCTCGTCGATAGGCATAGACAGCTTTCCCAGGAAGCGTTTCTATCACAGGGGTTGCCCGGACCAGGTCAGAGTGCCAATCTCGCTATGCATGCTCATAATCGTCATATACATGACGCTCGGAGCCGTGCTGTTCAACAAGACGGAAAATTGGACTTTCTTGGAAGGATCGTACTTTTGCTTTACGAGCTTGAGCACGGTCGGTTTCGGCGACTTGTATCCGGGACAGTATGCCAGTAGTATATCGGCACAGTCTGAGGACATTGCGTTGTGTGTGTGTTCCGTTTATATCCTGATCGGTATGGCCGTGATCGCCATGTGTTTCAACTTAGTGCAGGACGAGATAATAGTGCTAGTTAGGAAGTTCAACCGAGCTTGCGGAGGACAGGCGAAGCACCACATACCTCCGAGAAGTTCGGACGACATGGAGGGCATAGAGGATATATCCATGTCTGTCGTATCCTGACAAAGGCCTCTCCCCATAGAAACGACCGTGTTGACAGCCTCGTCAGCGGTGAGCGCTTCGACTTCATCCACGAAACCCCTGTCCCTGCCAGTTCCGATTCAAATTCAGATTCCGCAAAACTTCACCCCTGGATCAATGCTACCGGGCAAGTGCAACAGTCTTCCAAGGAAGAAGGCGTCCGACTACAGCTACAGGAATTCCAATTTCCAAAGGAACACGCCAATGCGTAGATCGAGCGGCAACGAGACCCTCGTCGAATACTTTGTGCCGAGAAGTGTCAGCGAATTCAATTTGACTGGAATCTTGAGTGACGTCTCCACCGTGCCGTTGCCACCCCCAACTGCTGGGGTGCTAAGGTCTTCGGGTAGACAATCTAGTGCTTCGACGAAGGGTGGTAGTAGCGGTGCAGACGCGACCCAAACGAAGACCAGGGACAAAATGGTTACATTTGAGGACGATCAAGTGGCGCTGGGGACGGGAGGAGTGGCCAGGAAGAATGCCAACATGGAAGACGTTTTTATGTGACAGCAAAGATGTGCTGGCTGAGAGTGTGATTTCTAATAAAAAAAAAAAAAGTTCATAGCGAAAAAAAAAACATCAATTTTTATACGAAATTCTGGGACTAGTGCCAAAACCGATATATTTCAATTGTTTTATATGGGAAAATTGTATTTAGACTAACGAAAATATTAATAAAAGAACTTTTTTTTATATAACTCAATTACTCAACGAAGAAAATTTTATAGCTAAATTAGATCAATAAATTCCATGTTTGAAATTTAAATTAAAAAAAAAAAAAAACAAAAATGTAAGTTTTAATGAAAATAAATTAAAATGTGCCAACTTCATTTGTAAGTACATATTCCAATTAATGTGCCGACACGGTTTGTTTTCCATATACGAATATAAATTATTATTATCTTTAATGTGAAATGACATTCATGTTCACGCATAGCTTTGGTGGTATACAAAACTTTTCAATTGTTAAAATATTTGTTTATATAATATATTATTATTATAAATTTAGTAAATATTTATATATCGTTAAAATATTCCGAAAAAAATATCATATACATATATAATAAATTATCATATATAAACAAGTATGAACTGGCCTAATGGACTAATGTACATAAATATACGTTTAAATCAAATGGAGACTTGTTTCGTTTTGAGTTTAGGTTTTCGCGAACAACTTTCCGTCATTAGGTAAATTATTGTACAGTGGGTCGATTGATGGTTTGTTAAAACAAAATAAATATATATATGAATACATTATATAGAAAAAAATAAACGTCTTTTTATTTTATTTTATTAACACTGTTTAGATTGCAAGAGTTATTTTGACAAGAATACGACTATATGACCTACATACATACATATGGGGTATACATTCTGACACTATAACTTTGTTACTAATAACACGATTGACATGTGTGTTGTTTTATTCGGACAGGTATACGTCTACGATACATTTGTGACCTTGAGTTGGCACCATGCATGCGCGAGGCGCGGGGAAGGGGGCGTATCTTCCAACAGCTAATTTGGACATTTTTGGAAATTTCTAAACAGTATGCACATACATACATACATACCTGTATATCTCGCGACTCTAACGCGCAGTGATTTTGATGCCAAACGAAATATCTCTTCAAGATCTGTCGATTTTTTTAAATATAAAATAGAGCGTATTATTAAGGTTAGTCGAGCAGTGCTGGTCATCTCTTATATCGACCATCGACCAATACATATGTAAGTATAATATAAAACCCATAAATAATCCCGTATAAAGTGGTCAATGGAACAGAACGACTTCGGCGAGTGCGGCGAGCAACTTTATAGCAAACTTTCAATGACGCAGTGGCACAGTGGTACATTTGCCAAAAATTTTAATACAGAATTGAGCCGATTTGGTATCCATTAGTCAATTAATCATTGCTGAGATAAAGTCGTGCACGAAAAACGGATTGTGACGAAGCTGAGGGATGGTTCATGGCGTTTCCACCTTTCTACCCCACCTGTACAAATACGGATATGTTCGAGCGAGCACACACATGAACATTCTTATATACACCCACCACCCCCCAAAACCACCACCTTCAAAACACGACTGAACACGTCTGGTTCTAAAGTACACAGTGCTGTTTGCAGAGTCGCACCAGCGCGTTAAAAATGTATGAAAGGACTGAATGCGAGGAACTAGAAACTGCAGGTGTCCTCAACCGTCTACATTCCATTTATTTCTTCCCCTTTGAAAATTCAGACTTTTAAAACGTACAAAAACACGTTCTCTAAAATCGGACGTGAAGAACAAAATTGATATAAAAACGTCACACGTGCAACGAGCTATCGTTCATACGAAATGCATTTGACTCGTAGGTAATTTATACCTAGGACAATTGGTGAATATGACCGGATGTAAAGAAGAAGAAATTAAACGAAGAATGAAACACTAGGATGGAGTGCTTTTGGATGAATGAACATTCTCTTTGAATACATGCATAAAGATATACACCACATCTCTAACCACTCCTTAGATGCAGTGATTTGAATAAATAAACCGTTGAATTTTATCTGAATGATTTACAAATTTATATCACATTTACACATGTTGCTTAAAGAAGAAGACTTTCGAACAATGTGATGTGAGACGTGGCCTCTGAACTAAAGAATGCTACGCAAAATCTAGTGCACACAAGGAATACGACGCTTTTGGAAGAATGAACATAGTTTCTAAATCCAACACTCCGCCATGCTTAAAATATAAGGCATACGACCAATGCGTACTGCCAGTTATGACGTATGGATGTGAAAAGTGGATGCTAAATTCAAGAATATTACGTAAGATCCAGTGCACACAGAGAATCATGGAAAGATGTATGCTCGGTATAACGAGATTAGATCGTAAGAAGAATACATTGGTAAGAAGCATGACAGATATAGAGAAACGTGTCAAAAAGTTGAAGTGTATCCGAGAGTATGTGAAAGAAAGCAAGGTGATGAATTGAGAATAATGTGTGGAGTCAACTGTATGCAGATCGCTCAAGACAGACGGGAATGGAAGAGGATTGGAGAGGCCTTAATCCAGCAGTGAATTGTAAACGGCTGAAAATTATGATGAATTGCTTTAAGTTCGTCTGTCCGGCAGAAACGCTCGACGCTCTTCTTTTGTTTTTCCATTTTCCCAACTTTAGGGGAAAATATTTACTACCTCAAATACATGTAATGCTAAATTCAAGAATGCTACGTAAGATCCGGCGCACACGGCATTGAAAGCATTGAAAGTTGTATGCTTGGTATAACAAGAAAATATTGTAAGAGGAATACATGGTTAAGAAGTATGACCAAAGTGGCAGATATACATACATATCAGAACGTGTGAAAAAGTTGAAGTAGCAATGGGCTGGACACAGCGAGAAGACGTGAGAAGTACAGACTGGAATGGTATCCGAGAGGATGTGAAAGAAAGCAAAGTAGACCGATTGGACGATGGGCTGATGAATTTAGAAGAATGTGTAGAGTCAAGTGGATGCAGATTGCTCAAGACAAACAGGAATGGAAGACGGTTCATCCAGCAGTGGATGGTGAACGGCTGAAAATGATGATGATACATACAAAATGCAACACATATTAAAATATCCCATTTGTGGCTCAGTTTCGTATGATTTTAATTTAGTATTTTCCGCCACAAGTACCCACTGCGTAAAGGCAAGTCTTTTACATAATGGAGATTCACAGTTTTTATGCGCAAACGGACGTAAACGTTATGTGCATCGATAAATTCGTAACGAGCGGTTCGACGTTTCGGCTTTTACGCCCGACGTTACTTTCGGTCCATCCTGTAATTAATCAGCTAAAAACCCGAAGACGCAAATGATCAATTTTATTCGCGCGATCCGCCATAAAACTAGATCCTGCTCCATTTGGACGCTCGGCCTCGCACTAAAGATTTTTCTATCAAAAGTATATTAATATTGAATAATTAATAACTAGGTGGGTGACAAGTTTGAGTACCTTGGTTAATCTCCTCTAAGTATATTAATGTGATTAACGTACTTGTAAGTGGAAAGTTTACAGAGTATTTAACATGTGTATAACTAAATATATTTTCTGCGAGTCCTAAAAAATTAGACTACTACGTACTGAGTCCAGTTTTGTAATGAAATAAATAAATAAAAATCGCAAAATTCCAGGCGATTAAACGTAGCATTTGTACCTAACCTTAATCTGGTAGATCGTTAGCCGAATCTCCCAAGTCTATCGGCAATAAACAACTATTTCACTTTAATGGCACCATCTTCGCGCCTGAAAATTGGCCATTTCGAACAACTGCTATGATGAATTTAGGTCAGAACAACCGTGCAATGTCCCCGTGGAATTGTTAGCAGTTAACGTATGCAAATTAATACATGAATTTATAAGCGAATACCCCAAAGACAACTGCGAGTGCAGCAATTAGCAACGTGACACCTGAAAAATTCGTCTTACCTTCGTTTTATTTTCAAGTAAACGGTTTCAGGAACTTTAATTTATTTGCGTACAATTTTCGAATCCGTCTCGCTTCATTTTCTCCAACGTTTCTTCGACTCTTCTTCTTCCTTTTTTTTTTTACTTTAGGTGAGGGTATTTTTTTTTTTTCAGCACAAAGAAACATCGCACACAATGGATAGAATTTAATTAAATCGTTTCGACCTTGGAACAAAGGATGGGGATGGTCCAAAAGAAAAGATACCGACAATGACATGCAAGTACTAATCTGCAAAACGTACAGAACCGCAAATATTTAATTCGAAAATGCCTAAAAACAATGGAAATAAATCGCATTTCAAGCTAAATTTATTCTGACGAGAGCGGCGTTAATTTGACTTGAAAATTTTATCACAAACAACATCAAAAATGAACACGAAATGAATTTCAAATTTGAACAATCCGATATATAATTTCGCTGTATTTAATATTTGTATAATTTATAGAAAAAAAAACAATCGAAGTCAATATCTAACATACACCTATTTCTGTTCTACCGAAATTTTCAGAAAATTCCATTATACTATCGACAATATTATAAACGTGCAAAAATTCGTATTTATAAATTAAATATTAAGTTCTGAGAAGAAATAAATGGAGTGGAGCCTTAAATTACAAGCCAAAAATAGACTAAAATGTATAAAAAAACACCAATCAATTTGCATCGTTTTCAAGTGCTGAAATTTATTTAAGTCAAATTCTTCCGGATGAAGAAGAAAACACACTTTATAACATATACACCTTAACAGTGCACAAACAGATTGATCGTTATCACAAAAAAAAAAAAAATTTTAAATTAAAAAGTCACTCGAATGATAAATAGACCGAACCACTGAGCGCTTATACAGTTTTGCGGAGATCACCGCCAAGATTACCTTAAAATGACTCGCCATTTTTCCAAGACTCATCTGAAAACTCGTAAAACGACCAGTCACTTTCTTGCTATCAGCATGGACATCGCCTAATGCGAGTACAAATTTAAATAAAATATACACGTACGTACATAGTACTTAAACGAGCGTGTTATCATAATAACTATGTACATACATACATACATAGCCAAATTCAAATATGTATGTCAAAGGGAAAAAATTAATTGTTAATTTTATCTTTATTGAGTCTCATCGCCCAACTTGGTCTTTAGCACGATGACTCGGTTAAGATTCAGAACACCTTCAGGTGCTATTAACACCCGAAAGCGAAACTCTCCGAACAATCGGAAACCCGGAATAATATTTATACAAGGCAACGCGTTCGTAATAGTTCATCGTTAAAGGGGGAGGGAATTTCCTTTACTCGTACAATATTCGATATTGGAATTGCTTTCGATTATCTCTATAGTGGCGAATCGTTATTATCGCAATTTAAATATAAATTAAAACAATTAAACTATTTGTATTGATACAATAGCTCATACCTTTGAATGCAGAATAATATTCCAGTCGCACTATACTGCAGAGTGAAGTTCACTGGATTTAGTGTCACTTGCACTTTTATTTATTGCGAGCTTTATTATATGAAATTTTGATTTGTAAATACATATTGTTCACAAACGCAATTCAAGCACTCTATTTAACATGTGTATATCACTAGTATTTGTAAAAAGATATCGTATAAACGATTCTCGGTAAAATTTGTGAAATTGATTATTGAAAAAAATGAATATGTATGATTTATTTGAAAAATGCGTATTTGAATTAATACAAACTGGTTTTATTTCAACGACTATTCGTATCATTGTTCGACTATTCGTACAATTACATATTTAATTTATTTGATGCTTAAAAATCTGAAATTCACGACATCGGAATGTTTCAAGATTGAATCCGAATGTATTTAAGCTATATTTATGCAAACTCAAATGCATACATCTATTCCCTATAATGAAAGATTGAAGAGAATGAGTCTCACCTCTTTGGAGTCTAGAAAATTGAGAGGCGATCTAATAGAAGTGTATAAAATAATAAATATCTACTAAAAGCGCTCATCTCCGAGGTCATACTGAGACAAAAAAGACAAATCAAATAAAATTGTCAGAGACTCGCTAATTTCAAATAGAGTGGTTAAAGTTTGGAACCGCCACCCAGATCAGCTAGTAACTTTAGAAAATATAAACCTGTTCAAAAATCATTTCGACAAGTTTTTGAATATACATAAATAGATTTTTATAATCCTTCAAATAACTAAATATATTTAAAATAAAGTAAAAGGTATGTTCAAATTACAACATACACCTGGGATCCATCGACTATTAAATAAATAAATCTTACATAATTTATTGCACTCGTATTAGGTACTCATTGTAAAAGTACTTTTAATTTTATTTTAATTCGTTATCCATTTCGTGTTGCGTTTGGTATTTAAAGTACATGTGTCAAAAAAGACGGCGAAATCTTTAAAATTTGCACGGTAGATAAAATTCAAAATACACAAAAGCTAAATCGTAGACCGCTGATCGTGCAATATTAATTTGGCGGATATCAGTTCAGTATAGATTAGCAACTTAAAATAAATTATATGTATTGTAACAAATGTATCGAATTTCCTGTGTACTTGGAGACTCGATCGCTAATCGCGACAGTTCATTAATCGAAGTTTAACCCTAAATTGGCACTGAAATGAATTAATTAAACAACGTGACATTACGATTCGATCAGGATATAGTATATATATATATATATGTATCTACCCAGTGCTGGTACGATAAATAATGCGAGTCCGCGGCTAAGTTAAGCCGGTTGGTCCTCCTCACGGGTTCTGTGGACCGATCCGCGTATAATTTTGACAAATGGTATTCTGTACCCATGCAAATGAGGGATGCCCACAGATGTCTTCTGAAATGTGGAAATTGACCATCTACAAGGGTGGTCGCGATCCTTATCCTCCGAGACAGTAAATCAACCCCACCTACACACGTACTCCACTGGCTTATATTATCTATAGATACTACATACCCTCGCAAGCTCACGCACGTATAAATATGAAACGTACCGTCAAAAGGAAAATCCGATGGCGAATTGATGGGTGATTGAACATGACAAATGGCTTGGAGCATACATATCTTCTGGGTCGTCAGGTAGACGCTAAAATGGAAAAAAATGGAACAATGGATTCGAAGACGTGGCGACGACTGCGGAAAATGCTTAATTTTCAGATGCGAAAAGTCGTACTTCAAATTTTGCACAATCGGAAAATATTCTAATAGTGGGTGTGCTAAACGACCGATGCCTATCTTCAAAGATCAATAGATAAGGTCGTTTCGGACAGTTTTTATCTGACCCTATATGTATATATGTATTCTAGGTTACTAGGACATGCAAACTTTTCGGTAAAATTATATTCAAAAATACATACATAGGCCATATGTGAAGCAAGTTTCTAGTAAAAAATACATTATTTGATAAAAATTGATTCAATGTCATATCTAATTATGTAAGGTTATCTGAAAAATGATCATTTTGCAAATAGGCAAGCTGAGTGATACCTCCGGAGCCGCATGCGGCTCTTTGTATGAAGACCTGCGGCTCTCGCTGTCATCCAACGTTTTGCGTGAAATACAAAACGTTTACACACAATTTACACAAACTCAAAATTAATCCTATTTCCACATTTTGATGGCCATAATAAAACTTTAAGATCGTTTTTCAGATTAAACTTTATAATACTTTTTAGTAAGAAACTGTCGAACGTTAAGAAATATCACGAGGATAACTTATTTCTTACATTTCATTAATGATTAATGAGTAAAATTTAATTTAATTTTGAATATATAATTAGAAAATAATATGTTGCGGCTCCCAAGTTCCCAAACAGTTTTGCAAAGGTTTTCCCTAATTTGGCTCTTAGCTCGAAAAGGACCACTGCTATAAAGCAAAAGGTAAAGAGATCTGAGGTTAGATCCCCATTTATCAAATGATTGTTTTCGACCTTAAAAATATCGTCATTGGCAATATAAAAAAATTGGAAAAAGTGTTGGAATTTGCCAATTTATCTTACTTGGATTTTATTTTATTACAAAAACACCCACCATGACATAACAGATTAACCAAATCGTCATGAGGAGTTATTCCACGAAATTGATATTACCTACCGATTTATTGTTCGTTCCTTTCCCTCCTTACTTCACTTAACATCACAGTAATACAAAAAGTGTGAAAAAGTCAATGGACACTTCTACAACCAACAAAAAATATCAACAACGCTAAAAGCATCTGCTGAATGTTGTTACGTCTCCACGAACTATTGCATCAGATTCAGTAAGTATGGCGCAATGGTTGAGTCATACATTGTTTTCTGTGTATTTTGGCTAAAGATTCGGGACAGTCCAGAGTGAATCATACATTTCAACGCATACCCCCCCCCCCTTGCCTCTTCCCCTCAGTCTAAGTTGACGTCGACCAATCAGATTCGACAGTCAGATCAGGCAACACTGCGAACCAATTGCAATCGACCCAGGATCAATCGATTTCCTTCCCATTCCCCCAAACTTTCTCAGCCCCTCTCAAGTTTATAAATAGATGTAACGGTCGGAGAAGGCTCACTCCTCCAGTCAACAGTTACACACAGATGTAATCTCTTCAGTCATTCAACTAACAACAGTTGCCAACACGCAACTTTTTCGAATTATACCAACACACAAATCTTTATATTTTACTGTAATTGTGCCATCAAATGAACCATTGTGAAATCAATCAATAAACGAACGATCATCATACCATCAAGTGCTGTTTTCTCATTTTTCTCTGTTCCTCAACCTCCAATACATAACAATGTTCAATAAAGGACAGATTGCACAGGAAAAATGTATGTAAGTAAGGGAGCAAAACTTAAATTATTTTAGATTGAAATAATAGTCTTAAAGTAATAAACTTTATGAAGTATTGTGTTGTGCCAATTTTCCAGACCGGAAACTTGGTGACCGACGACAGACGAGACTTTGACTACGGTCTCGCGGCATTCTGACCCACAGTTTTCCGCGTATGATTTATGGATTTTCCGACGACGACGTTGCAAATTTTCCGCGAAAGTGTCGCAGCGGAATCTTGCCGGGGTGTTTCGCTCACAACAAATCAAAAAGTATTTTTTTGTCCATTCTTAAGTCTCCCATTCAAAAAGCTTAGATGTGGGTCGACAACTTTGTCTTCACACTGTTAAAATGAACGTCAAAAGCGTTTCGGAGAAAAATTGATTTATCACAGCTTTTTATGTTATTTTTTTTTCATCCGGAGAAGCAATAATTGCAAATACATTAACGCTATCCATATTCTTTTAAATGTATGTAGTTTATCTCGTCTAATATCTTCCCATTACTTAATACTCTACCAGTCTGCTGAATGTTTTCAAATGGGTTAAAAAAGAAGCCAATAAATATCGCTCAAGTTTGAGAAAATGCCAAATGCTTGCAAAATCTGAAAAATGTAAGATAAGATTTTTTATGTCGATTTAGTTTATGAGTTTACCGTGACAAATTATTTCTACTCTGCGAGTAAAATATCGTATTGTTTGAAATTTATCACCACTTGGGATATACCAACTCATATTAAGCTAGCGCAAAAGTTCCAAAATATTTTTACAAACCAATTATATAAAAGCTTTCACATTTTTTCAATAAAAATTGTCTTTATTTAGGATTGAGGCTTTTGATATTAAATTGGACGACTCTTAGCTTACTATGTTAAATAATTTGTGTTTTCTTTAGGTTAACATTGATTGTATGCGTTTGAAATACAACGTGATAGTTCAGACTTATTATATACATAGTTACTAAAACTTTATTCTAATAGATCTAATCACTTTGTATCAACCCCAAAACTTGATAAATCCCAACTACTCATAGTTGAGCTTAACAAACAAAATTAACCATTATACAAACAATGAAAAGCGACCTTGAAAATCGTCACAATGAAC
Source organism: Parapsyche elsis (assembly GCA_022651745.1). Classification (NCBI taxonomy): domain Eukaryota; kingdom Metazoa; phylum Arthropoda; class Insecta; order Trichoptera; family Hydropsychidae; genus Parapsyche; species Parapsyche elsis. The sequence goes on along the minus strand of JAGVSN010000001.1, from coordinate 19,895,172 downwards.
TCTATGTTGATATTTCAAAGTTAGACAGATATTAGTCTGTATTCTTGGAAACTACGTATTATTTATATCATATTACATTTATATGTACATACGTTGTAGCTTGAAGCGTTCTAACTACGCAATTTTACGTTGTTCATAAAATATTCGAGACATTGTCTATAAATAGTATCTCTATATGTATAGCGATGTTGAATGGGTTATATTCGTAGATGAAAATGTCGTTAAGCGTCAAAATTTCACACACAAAAGAGGAAAGTCAATAAAACTTGCGTTATAACGCCTCATCTGCATCGTTTCTCCCTCTCGTTCCCTCATCAAAACACCCCAGATATGCTCTCGCACTTTTTCCACGACCGGAAGAGGGTCGTGACGAGGAAAGGGTTAACAAATTTGACCGTATCGAGCAGGCAGCTTAGGTAGATAGTGAAACGAGCTTATCTGACCGGACTAATTCGGGAAAACCGGACAAAGGCTGGATAACGCAGACGTACATATGAATTTATAAATAAATAATCAGTCCCTCCAAATACCTCTATGTACGATGAAAAATTAAATTTTCAATTAAAAATAGGATCTACATACGTACTTACATATATGAATGTCGTTATAGAATCCTTACAGTTTCCTTGCATAGTTTTGTCGCCTACAAGTCTGTGAATTTCCCATACAAGAGGGGCAAAAAAAACCGTCTTATTTTCAATAAATTATATCTCCGAAAGTAACATCGGAGTATAATAACAATGATGACAAATAGAGCATTTTAACGATCATAATGTGATCATCTTTTGTTATCAAACAAATAATTATTATCGATGATAAAATTAACAATTTTTTGTTGTGTTAGGTTATTTTATGCATAAATTTTTTTTCAAACGCTAATTTTGAATTATTGTTATATTTGACAAAACCCAGAGAATGAGTTTGAATTTTTAGATATAAATTTTTGAAACAGGATCAAGTTTTTTTACCCATCCTGTACATGTGTATGTATTGTATGTTCAATGGTCATATTATATATATCTATATACATACCATACATTCCTATACATTGGAGTAGATTCAATACTCACTAATTTTATATCCCCATTAACGTATGAACGTTTTCATAGCAGCATATTACTTTTCTTTATCGCAAATAAATGCCCACTCCATCGCTAAATTGCCAAAATGGGTATATGGATACGTGCATATCCGCATATGTACATATATACATATGTATGTATAATATTATTACGAATCGTTTTTACGTCAATACTAAAGCGTTATTATACCGTAGCCAAAGTAATTATGAAATCCAGTTCCAATATAGATAATGGACGCGTAAATAATAGGATGAAATCGACGCCCGTATAAATCTATCGAATCGATTATATTTTACTCTAATAATTTATTTGATATAATATTATTTAGACAAGAGAGCGCTTTAGTTATGTGTAATTTTGTATCGATCACGGTAAACGTGCGTATGCGTTAATCTGCGAATTTATGTGAGGGGCGTTCTATAAGTAAAGGACGTGTTAATAATTAAATTTTACTGTAGTGATCTTCAGCGTAAGACACTTCTTCTATCACTTTGTTACAAGTTTTTAAATTCGAGTGATAAATAATTCTTACAGTTGCTAGCGAAGCCAAAGTTGTACAACTTCAAAGTTGCTCTTTGTGCATTCATGCCAGTTGTACTAAAGTGGACTTATTCAAAAAGTGCTTAGTATTAAATTTGAATTGTACAAGGGATGCACTTTACCGATTTTATACTGTTAGTTGTTACAATCAATACATAAGGTTTTCACATCCGCATAAAATCATTTCCAATTCTATTTAAAAATATAATAACTACACAATTTTCCCTTCATATGATGCGCACTAGTGCGCATTAGTTTGTACAATAACACTACAACCGTTTGACAATACGTGAAACAATAAATTGTATAGTGTACCATTGATTGAATGTATGTACATATGCTTTGACAGATAGCGGCTTGTTGCCAACACACTTGGCAATGGCAGCGTGACTACCACATTCCAGGCAGACAGATTTCACACTAATATATAAAGTAATAAAAAGACATTGCAAACTTTATACGAATCAACTTTATGATACATTCTAAAACTACACTTATTCTAGGTATCAATTTGTTTTTGTAGATAATCGTATGGTTTCACTAAATAACTGAAGTAATAGCCTCTACTTCACATGTACTCACTCAGATTTTATATTTGTTTAGATATTACATACTTATTTAACCTTATCTTACCTTGGAAAATATTGGAAAACAATGTTTATAACTTTGTAACCGTATTACTTTAATTCTCATAAAAGTTTCAGCGCCAGACCAGCTCAAGCCACACTCATGTTGTTTTGAGTAAATGCGATTCATTTAAATAGAATGATCTGGGAGTCATTTTTTAAAGCAAGTTTGATTTTAGTTAGCACATTGAGACACATCTGCTTAAGAGCGACTAAAATGCTGGGATTTATTCTAAGAGTAAGTAAGCCGTTTTAGAGTGCCTTGGTGCTGAGGATTCTTTATGAAACATTAGTACGGAGCATTCTGGAATTTTCGTCAATTATTTGGAGTCCTATTAATAGAGCACACTGCTTAAAATTGGAAAGGGCGCAGAAAATGTTTCTCAGATCTCTTTACGCAAGGATGTATAGGAGATATCCGTCGCTCTACCCTAGTGCATTTTTGATAGGGGCGTTAGGGTTTAATTCCCTGGAGTCACGTCGACAGCTTTATCTGGGAAAACATTGATTGGCCTGGTGCATAATCCGCAAATTTTCGATGAATTGGGTCTTGACTTACCTAGTCAATTTAGGTTCCTCAGAGAACATACATAATTTGTTATCCATCCCGATGTCTCGTACTGACATGCTAGCCAAGTATCCCGTTGTAAGAGACATTAAATTACTAAATCAGGCTGCCATACACATTGACTTATTTAATGTTTGTTATGAGAGGTTGGTTGAGGTGTTGTTTAATATAAGATTTTAATGTATTATTTTAATATTTCTAAATTTTGTTTTGTTTTTTCTGTATAGATATATGTATGATGTACTTGCTTGGCCTCAGTAACAATTTGGGAAACTGTAAAATTTTTGTAAATAAATAAATAAATCATCATCATTTTCAGCCGTTCACCATCCAAAGCTGGATGAAGGCCTCTCCAATCCTCTTCCATTCTTGTCTGTCTTGGGCAATCTGCATCAACCCATCTTCCACTCGGTCTGACGGACAACAGTCTTTGACCCATTGGATTTTGCGTCTCCACCTCTTTCCACCTTCGTATATAGCGACGCCTAAGGGACTACGCTCTGCCGAAAGGACTCATGAGTTTAAAACTGTACTTTAAGCTGCGCCACGCGCGAGCTCTCCTCTATGCGGAGGGGTGCTCGCTCGTCACGGTATTTAATATGTAGAGGGGGGGGGGGCTTTGCAAATACTTCCCCAGCCTCATTGCAAAGAGTGATTTTAATAGACTGCCCGGGAGGATTCCACCCTCGGAGAACGAGCGGGCCGATCTGCGAGGACGGAAGCCTGCCGGTCGCGGGTGTTTAGTGAACTATATTTACGGTTATAACTAGGTTAGGTTAGTTTAGTCTAACTACTTATTGCTAGGTTAAGATTTATTGTTAAATTAGTCTTAAGCTGGCGTACATGTTAGTAGTCCTGACGTCGACCGCTATAGCCGACGACCTACTCTTATTGTTTATGTTATTGTTGTGCACTTACAACACCACGCTTAAAGCTAGAATTATGGAAGAGGCGGGACGGGGAATCCTCGCCTCGCTACGTAATGGGCTGAGCCCGGAGCGGGCGGTTTTCGGCGGAGTTCGGCGCCGGGAGGTTGGAGACTAAGTCTCCGAAGGAAGTCGCGAAGCGACGGAAGGCCCTGAAGGCCCGCGGGGAGGACACGAGGTCCTCGTGGTTGAGCGACCTCGCGCCCGCTTCAAGCTTCTCGTGCAAGACCCTCCTAGGCTCGCTCAGGGCGGGCACACCCACAGCATGTGGTCTGCACTTTGCAGGGGTGCCCGCACTGACAGGCTTCGGAAGGCTGCAATTTGAGGCTGAAAAGCTTCGCATTGAATGCCCCGTGCCCGGTCACTAGTTGAGATACCCAGTGATCGGGCTCAAACCAGCTGGCCGACAATCGCTTCTCGACTGTCGGGAAAAAAGAGGGTGTGGAGAGGCCAGCCACCGCCCCCCAGGCGGCGATGGCGGCCCCGTTGACTGCAGTCTTGAATTTTGCCAACGTGTATCCCGTGGGATCGCACGTGACGTCGAGGAGTTGTAGCGGGCGAGAGTTCTTATGATAGAATCTCGCCGCGACAACGGGAATTTTAGGTCTAGCGGGAGGGTACCGGCGATTATTTGAAGCGCGTTTGTAGACACACTTCTGTGTATGCCTTGGTCAGGTTGATTAGAGCTCTCCTCTGACCGGTGGTCAGTGGGGATCTCAACCTGAAGAGGTGACAGCGGTGAGCCCAGCAGCCTGCTGCGTAGGCCACCTTGCTGATGAATATCGCCTCGTAGGCGAGTTTACGGGCTCGCCATCCGAGGCCCCAGTCAGAACCCGCCAGACGAGAGATGAAGCCAAAGCCGCGGGTCGCCGCGTCGGCCGCAATCCTCGCGTGGCGGGCAAAGCTGCCCTGTCCGTCGAGGTGGAGGCCGAGGAGTCGAACCGGGTCTTTAATTCGACACGCAGTTTGACTCCGTCGAAAAGGATAGAGGGTTTCCGCATGGTAGCGTTGCCCCCTTTGAGGTAGGTAACGAGGGTTTTGTTGGCGGCGAACTTCAGTCTCTTCCGCTCGCTCCAGTTTAGTAACGAGATTAGGGATTGGGAGGCCTTCTGCTCGAGGGCCTTCCTGGTGTTGGCCTGAACGACCAGTGTCGCGTCATCGGCGTATGCATAAAGTTGGCACCCCTCCGGGACGTCGATTGTGAAAATATCATCGAACAAGACGTTCCACAGGAGGGGGCCAAGAATCGAGCCTTGCGGGCAACCCATCGTCATCGGGCGTGTTATCACCCGCTGACCGATGTCCACGCTAATCGTTCGGTCGGAAAAGTAACTCTGAAAGAGCTGATAGAGATTGTCGGGGTATCCCTCGGAGCTTCAGCTCGTTCAGGACACCCGGCCACCAGGCGCTGTCAAAGGCGCCTGATATATCTAGCATAATGGCTGCTACGTATTTATATTTGCTATCCTCGACTTTGGTAAGGATTCCTCCGTGGACTTACCTGCTGTAAAACCGAATTGATTCGGGTGCAGAGGGCGGTTGTTTTGAGGTGTAGTAGCAGCCTATTTGCCATCAGCCTCTCCAACACCTTGCCGAGGCCGGGGAGGAGGGTGATGGGTCTATAAGCCTTCAGGTCGTCCGGGGGGGTTTATCGGAGCCCTGCTTTGGAATGACGGTCAGGAGACCGTTCTTCCAGCAGGTGGGAAAGATGCCTCTTTCGACGCATCTTTGGAAAAGAGTGAGGAGTTCCGGTCCGGCCGCCGACCACGACCGCCTCAACGTTTCATTGTCGAGGCGGTCGGAACCAGGGCCTTACCGAATTTTAGTTGCCGAAGGCGGCCTCCACCTTCTCTGGAAGAGAGCAGCGGACGCCGGTCCGCGGGCCGGTGAGAACCTCCGACCTGATTTGCCTGTGCTCGATAGTGTCCGTGGACGTATCGTCACTCATCGTGAGGGCGTCCACGTACGTTTCCGCTATCTGTGATGCGGAGACGGGCGCGGGGCTCCCGGCTGGGGTTCTCAGCGTTGAGAGGACCCGACAGCCCGTCCTGTTCCTGCGCACCATGTAGTACGCAGGTTTACATATAAAGGAACGCCAACTCTGTGTTTTGGCGGTTTTTATACCGTTGAGGTAGGCTTTACGCTTCCCTCGGAGCCCGCAGTACGGACGGCAATCAGATCGTCATCCGGCCCGCGAGTGCGCCGCGCTTTTTTGGGGCGTGACGCGCCCTCCTGAAATCTCTGCAGCTCGGTGAGAGCGGGGAGACCACCATGGCGATGGGGAATCTTGGGGGCGACGGGGACGCCGACGGCCCAGGCAGCTTTCGGCGGTATCTGTCAGGTATTCCTGAACAGTCGCCGCTTCGGCGTGTGGGTCGTCGGTTTGGGAGTTTAGAGGCGCATGTTCCAGGAGCGCTCCGAGTCTACGACTGAAGCTCTCCCAGTCAGCGCCCCTGGTGTTAAAGAGCGGAGGAAGGCCGCTGGACGCCGTCGGGGGGGTTCGGCCTTGCCGATTGCGAAGGTAATGAGACGATGGTCGGAAGTCGACGCATCAGCGTGCACCTCCCACTCGCTCGTCGAAAAGAGTAGGTTGCGAGAGGTGAGGCTCAGATCTATATGTGACGTGAAGCCCGCGTGCCCGCTGAAAGTCGGCGGGCCGTAGGGGGGTCGTTCAATATGTTTAGATCAAAGGATGCGATGAATTCCTCCATCGTTCTCCCTTTAAGGTCATGGGGGGGCCCCAAAGTCAGAGTGAGCGTTGGAGTCGCAGCCAATCACCAAGTGGCGTCCGGCTAAGCGGTCCAACGCAAAAGCTAATTGCCCAGTATGCACAGTGAGGTCGTCCTCGTACTGGCAGTACTGGGAGATAAGGCATATCGAGCCGCTCCCCAGGATACGTCCGCGCACACGAGATGGTCCGTTGAGATTTCGCAGAACCACCACGCGCGCGCCGGGCACCGCAGAAACGACCGCCGCTTTTGGGTTGGGGCCACCGACCGCGACCGTGACGTCGCCGTCCAGACCGCAGACGGTGGCGCCAAAGCGGTACGGCTTCCTGTATAAGCAGGAAATCCAGCTTGTGCTCATGTATGAGCTGCCGCAATTCCTGCGTCGCCCGGGCGGACCCACCTAGGTTGAGCTGCCCGATCCTAAACTTATTATTTTGTGACTGGCCGGCTAGTAGTCCGTCCTGTCTATTGCATTCCGCTCGGCCTGTTTCCGGGCCGGGTCACGGTCCTCCGAGAAATGGTCGGACGGCTTTCTGTAAATTGTGCAGGCCGGACACTTGCGTACTGGAGGGTTGTCTTTTAGGACAGTCCTCTTTTGTGTGGCCGACCTCGCTGCAGTGTATGCAGGTCGGCTTCTTCGCGAAGCACGTGTTTTTGCCGTGGCCGTAGCCCAGGCAATTGGCGCACCTCGCGACGCCGGTGAAGTCGCGCACTCGGCAGCTACTCCAGCCGAGGTACGCGACCCCGGTATCGAGAAGCCGCTTGCGCGCAGCTGCGGGCACGTATACAACGACGTGGACCGTCTTGGCCCCTCGGGCCAATTTGTGGCTGACGCAAATTTTCGCCGCGTCAGCCGGGGAAAGGGGAAGGTTCTGAGAGGTAAGAGCGGCCTCAGCCCTCTGGTTTGTCCGCGAGTGTGGAGGGGACGTGCAGGATGCGCACTCTGGGCAGTCTTTTTTCATCGACTCGGGCCGTGAAGCCTTTGTCGTGTAGGGACTTTTCCAGGCGCGCCGCCTGTGTCTGCGGAACGGAGAGGTAAACGCCGGAGCCCTGCTTTTGTTTTCGCAGCTTGACGACTTGAAAGCCGTCAGCTGCGGGTTTAATGCACCATAATGTCCTTCCGAGTGGACTCAAGTCCATTGGTCACTTTCGTGACCACCAGCATGGACCTTGCCGGCTCGGATGCCACCTTAGCCGCGTAAGAGGCGGGCCTGGCTTCGGCAGCGGGGCTGATGGAGGGTTTGGGGTGACTTTGGCCGCCTTTTGATGGCGGCGATGGAGGACCCGTGATGGCTTTCACCATCCCGGGGATTTTCCGATGGCCGCCACCACTCGATCTTCGATCGAGCGATCGCTGACAGCGGCGGGGGGGCAGGGGGGGGAGGATGAGTGTGACTGACTGATGGTCTCGAAAGCCGCGAGAACTCCAGCATACATCCTTTGTGAGAAGCACGGTCCGGATTGGGACAGGTGAGGGCTAATGGTGGATGGCGTGATGAGCACGTCCATGACGGTGTCCATCAGGGACTCGACTAGTTTCCGCGTGCGTAAGCGGTTTTCATGGGAGCCAGAATGGGTGGGATCTGAGTCTGAGGGGGACGGAGAGAGCGGGAACGCCTTTGAGTGGGACGGAGAGCGGGAACGCTCCTTTGAGTGGGACGGAGAGCCAGTAGGACGGAGAGCGGGAACGCCCTTTGAGTGGGACGGAGAGCGGGAGTGCTCCTTTGAGGGCGGTTTTCGGCGTGTGTTTTGGTTTTTTTTGTTTTGGTGTGTTGTCGAGGAAGGGGATTTCTCCATACTTTTTTAACTTGACTGCGGAGCAGTCTAGCCTCGACGGCAGTTCCACATCTGCCATCCATTCTTCTTGCCATGTGTCCAGCCCATTGCCACTTCAACTTTTTCACCCTTACTGCTATATCTGCCACTTTGGTCATACTTATTACCCATGCTTCTCCATTCTTCTCTGTGTGCACTGGATCTTTCGTAGCATTCTTGAATTTAGCGTCCAAGTTTCACATCCATACGTCATAACTGGCATTACGCATTGGTCGTATGCCTTCTTTTTTAAGCATAGCGGAATGTTGGATTTAAAAACTATGTTCATTCTTCCAAAAGCACTCCATCCTAGTTTCATTCTTCGTTTTATTTCTTCTTCTTTACATCCAGTCATATTCACCAACTGCCCTAGGTATAAATAACTATCAACTATCTCTACAATATGGTTATCTACTGTGACTACGTTTTGCGTGCAAAATTCATTATATATAATTTTAGTTTTATTAAAATTAATTTTTAAGCCTACTTTCCTACTTTCGTTACTTAATTCTGTTGAATAAATAAATAAATAATATAAAAAATTGATTCATTCCAGGAACACTTTGTATGGAGTTGCCAAACTTTACGATTATGGCAATGCCATATAATAATGACAATTTTAATATCGAATGACTTGATCTTGATAAAAAATGATAGCGTGCCTAACTCTGGCGCTGCTCGACATCTGAGCCTCTCATATGTCGATCGCTCTAAATTCTTCGAAAGTTTTGAACACATTTTTTATTCAATTAAATCTTTTATATGTTGACTAATCGGACGACCCTCTGTTCCAGTGCTGTGAGACTGCGGAGCCAGATCGGCTGAAATACGACCTCGTTGGAAGCGGCTGGAAAATCTGTCGATAGCAGAAAGGTCCCTTATCAGGGCCGTTTCGACACCTAAAACTATGGGATTAGCTTTCGGCCTAGCCATACGTTAATTACAAAATTATGGCTTAACTTCCGTCCGCCGAGCCTAATCCGCTTTCGGCTACATTTAACTCTGCACGCGCGCTACGAAAATATTCTTTTTGTGGCCGAAAACGCGAAAGCTGGGTGCCCCTAATCTGGCCAATATTGATTTCTATTGTCGGACAGTATATAGCTCGTAAGAATGTTGGCCAGGGCTTGTAAGCTCTCCTGCAAGCTAATACCAATTTTTCACCCTTTGTCGTATGCGACTGTGCGATGTCGCATTTCTCCTTTGGTGCGATGTTTGGGTATATTGTGTACGTGTATCGCCGAAATTGGTCTTATTCCTCTGAAAAGGGAAATACTCGCAATAAAATTATTACAATTTTCAATACAAATGGCGCTGAATAGGCTCGCTTATTTGTAATATTGGGGATCGATGTATAAGTTTGAATTTAAACGGTTTTACAGCTCGATCAACGGTCGCAAGATCGATCTGGTAAAAAATTGCATCTCAAAGTCAAGCGTGTTTGTTTGTCGATAAATCTGTTCAGATGGCGAAGTGCCCGGGGGCGCGATAAGGGTTAAAAAGGAGATAGGCCGTGTAGTGGAGAAAGTTTACAAGGAGTCGACGGACCGACAGAACACCGAGTGATTAATCAAATTCACCGGAGAATAAAAAAAAAAAAAAAAAAGGAAAGAGAGGAAGAGAAAGACGAGGACCACTTTCTCTCCTCGACGAACAATTTATCGGCATTGGGGGAAAATTGCCGTTCGCTACGAGGACAACCTACGCTCGCGTGAATGGATGCTGATGGAATATACATCAAGCACAATTGCCATTTTCCCATTCATAAATTGTGTGTTTTATGTTATCGTTATTTCCAAGCTGGGTGTATAGGGCCGGATAATAGAACGGTCACTTGAAAACGGTTCAAAGTGTAATATTTGTTATTTGATTACTTTCGCAAAGTACATACCTATGGTTGTGATCGTAATTACATTTAGAAAATCATTGTTTTATATAAACGTTAAACTTGTGTCGCTCAGCAAATTTATTTGTATAGTGTTTCACTTGTAAAGACTAGGTTTTTTTCAATGAAAAATAGACTTAATAGACTTAAAATAAGTTTAGTGAAAGGCGATACTATTTCTTCTTCAATTAGCTCCGTCAAGAAAATGGTGAAGCAATTAAAAAATCTTTTACCTTATTTTTTTCCTGCTTTCCTTTTTCGATCACCCATAATAGATCGCATTACTAAAAAAGAGCTTCCGATTTAATTAGTTTTTATTTTGAAAAATATCTTAAAAATAATTTACCCTCTTTTTCATAAGCCCCTTTTTTACTTTCCGTTTCTTTCGAAAGCGATGTTCGACAACATGTTTTTGCCGAGAAAATTCATTTGAACCGATTGCCAACGCTGAAGAAAAACGAAACTTTTTTTTTATTTCACATCAAACGCCGTTTTAACGATCGGAAAATATTATCTAATAACGAATGATACGATGGATTTTTTTTTTTTCACGCAATACGAAAATCGAAATATTTTAATTACGCGATGCGAATTTCAAGTCGAGTAATATGAATCGCGTCTTATTGCTATTTTGACTTGCGAGTTTGTAAAATATTTGGGTATTTGTATTTCCCCCGCCCCCGCCATTCCACTTGCTCACTCTCGAACATTACTCACTTATTCGCGTTGAACTTTAAGTCGAAAACGACGTAAACTGAAAGCGAGCTCTTATCTGAGAATTCGCAGTTTTCCTCCCCTGTAAATAGAATTCCGAATGTCAAAGGAAAGCTTTTGATCTTCGAGAGCTTATCGATTTAATGTTGAATTTTTCACCGCTTCCAGCACTTTGTACCGTTTAAATACAACACGGATATTTCGCCCCGGCCAAACACACTTGTACAATGTACACACTCGACTGTACATACAATCAATTAATCGATCACAAACGTTTAACCCAGTCGTACGTAACAAATGCAAAAAACTAATGAAGTTCGTCGCAATTTTTTCAAGGGCGCGTGTTCATTACGCAAATTGCTATCTTTAGATTGCAATTCTTGGGTAAATTGTGTAAGTTTTGTATACAAAGCACGCGAACGAGATGGAATACCTCTCTCAAAAGGCTTTTCAAATTATCTGGGTTAAATGAGGAGTGCATTCCGTGTGCACCTTGGCCGCATACGCTGCTCCATACATCTTTGAACTCTGGCCTCCGCAGTAATAACGCCAAAGGGAAACTTAAATTGCTAATCTCACCTTTTCATCCCGAGATACGTTTTCGTTGCGGTTTTTCATCGGAAAACTCACCCTCTCCCCTTATCCCGCTTCGTTGACGACAAAAGAAAAACATGCGATACAAGAACGCACACACATGTGTATGTACATATGTACACATGCCCACAGATGAGACTTTTGCGCGTGCACTTTTCGACCCAAATATTTCACAACTGTGTGGGTGGTGAGAGGTTTCCTAAACTTTTTTGGCCGCAGAACGCTTTTGTGGTTGGGACGTGGCACGTATAACATTCTTGGCGGGAAACCGAAGGTTTTCAAACTAAGTAATCGTTCCAAGTATGCCCATAGTTTTATGTACCTAAGCCTGTAAGTGTATCATATATTATATATATAATATTAAAAAAGAAGGCATACGACCAATGCGTACTGCCAGTTATGACGTATGGATGTGAAACTTGGACGCTAAATTCAAGAATGCTACGAAAGTTCCAGTGCACACAGAGAAGCATGGAAAGATGTATGCTTGGCATAACAAGAAGAGATCGCAAAAGAAATACATGGGTAAGAAATATGACCAAAGTGGCAGATATAGCAATAAGGGTGAAAAAGTTGAAGTGGCAAGTGGAAGAATGGATGGCAGATGGACGCGAGAAGTACTGGAATGGTATCCGAGAGGATGTGAAAAACAAGGTAAACCGAGTGGAAGATGGGCTGATGAATTGAGAAGAATGTGTGGAGTCAAGTGGATGCAGATTGATCAAGACAGACAATAATGGAAAAGGATTGGAGAGGCCTTCATCCAGCAGTGGATGGTGAACGGCTGAAAATGATGATGATGATGATATATAACAGCCGAAATCCGTCTGTCTGTCTGTCTGTCTGCTGATAACGCTCGCTGAGGAAAAATTGGGGAAAAAACTTGGCAGAACGAGTGGGGATCGAACTCATGACCCCAGGCTCGAGTTACTCGCACTGATGCTATTCGCTATCGCCCTTCGTCGATTTAGTCCTTTTTTTTTAAACATTACCTATAAATAAAATAAATAGGAAATGAGGAAATGAGGAAAAATAATTAAAAAACCAGAATGTGTGGGGTGCGAACCCGGGACGCCAGGTCGGTAGTTATCACGCTAGCGCATAAGCCACGGCCCATTGCTGAGATGTTCCTTTTTTTTTTAAACATTACCTATACAAGGGATCGTGGCTTGCTTTACCTATAACATAAAAACTCGCCATAGATGGCACATTGTTGCATAGATGCAACAACTATTAAATTTAATATATAATTTTCCAGTACGGGTGATGAGAACGCTCCGTTGATATTCAACGGGCTTACACTAGTAAACGTATAATAGCCCTATTCCGTCTGTCCGTCTGTCTGCTGATAACGCTCGCCTCGATAAATGATTAAAAGATACGAATCGTCGCGCGCGCGTGGGATTTGAACCCGAGATCACCAGGTTGGAATGAGGTCGTGCTAACACTTTCGTCCAACGGAGGCGACGACGAGCCCGCTACAATTTGACAATATTAATCTTCAGTAGGTTCGTGACTTTGCTAATTTTTTACGTTGTTGTATGTATTATAACGCCCCATCTATGTATGTATGCAAAAACTATTTTTTTTTTATTATTAGAAATAAATACAAAGCTCAGTATTTTATTCATTTGTCAAGTTTGAAGTATGCATTACTATACATATGTACATAGTAGCGCAAGGGTCTGTCTGGCTGGATAGCCGCGGATCGCTCGCATACATACTGCGCGTACACATATTATGTTGACAAATAAACAATTACATATTTTTGTCAACTAAAATGAATTTATTAATTTCCTTGTACTCATTACAAAAGCATGCATGTATCAACTTATTTCAATATTGATAGAAAGGCACAATTTAAAAAGGCTGCCATGTTCTACTGGGCAAGAGTGACACAACTCTAAGTACATGTTTATTCTAGCCTTAAAAGAGTATGTATTATATAAAGTATAAAATGTGCAAGTACTCCAATCCCTTGATAATGAAGGCACATTATAACACTACTATCATTTCGAAAAAAAAAACAACCTAATTTCACAAAAAAAAATGAATTTTGTTTTCGTTATACTGTAAAGTTAGGGTTTTTGAATTGTGTCGTTATTCTCGCCGGTGAGCGATATACTCACCCACACAAACACTCACAGTACGGGTGATGAGAAACCGTTGATATTCAACGGACTTACGCTAGACTTTATTAGAATAGTTAAAAAATGTTAGACTACGCACGAAAAGTATTAAACTTACATATACCATTACTTATGTGTATGTGGCATTAGAAATTGAAAAACGGTTCAAAATTAATATATGTACATAGAATGAATAAATAACTAGTATTGGCTTCCGTGAAAAATCTTAGATAAATACGACTTTAGAAACACCGTTCTAACCGATACGTTCCCAAGTATACGTAGGGCTGTTAAAGCAAGCCTTGAGCCCTTCAAGAAGTTCTAAATTAGGCCTATAAATTTCACATGTCGGTTGAGCCCGAGACACTCGCAAAACTGCCGCCGAAGAAAATCGTCGTGATTTTTACGCAAAACATCCAACCACACCTGGAAAACTTTGATTAATCATTGTGCAAAAGGATTTACAGACTTGAAACTTTACAAAAAGACACGTGTAGATGCGCGCGCACTAACACACACACACACAGCCATCTATAATGTGTACGTCGTACACAAATGTACGCAAATATACAGTGAAAATCGGATGACAAACACCTGAATAAATCAAACGTCTCTCTGGGGTATGTTCACCGTGGAATGATAGCGGTTATCTGATTTCCTATATAAATTCTGAACGAATTTGCATATTCAAACAACGCCGCATAGTTTTGCGATCAATATTTCGATCTTGCCACTAGTAGATTTGTACCCACATATGTATGTATGTACATAATATATATAATAGCCCTATTCCGTATGTCTGTCTGTGTGTGTGTGTCTGTCTGTCTGTCTGCTGATAACGCTCGCTTCGGTAAATAATTAAAAAAAAATTCAGGTGTGGCCAACCCATGACTTTGTCCATATATTTGAGGAATACAAAAAGTAACGAAATTATTTTTTTAAGTACGTAAGTAAATAAAACGCATGCACACTACCACAACAACCAACGTACATATGTACATATGAAATTACTGTGTTGAGTGCGTATGTAAAATACGATCTTCGGCATATATTCAAATAAGAAAAACTACCACTTCCGGTCGTCAGATGTTGACTAAAATCACAGCATCTCTTACGGCTAACGTGAAAACTATAGATATGAAATTTTGACGAGATCGCCGGTGCAGTTTCGGAAATATGATTTTTAACAGGATTTTTGAATTTTCTGCACGAAAAAAACCCTACTTCCGGTTGACGGATTTTGACCAAATTTCTTATGTCACTTACACCTTACATGAAAATAATAGATATAAATATTTTTATTTATTTATTAACAGGTTTTTAACCCAAAATATAGATTACATATACATACATACATACATATATAAAAACAAAAGAATAAGAATATCAAAAGATACATAGAAGTTACACAGAATATAATATAATATAATAGAAAACATAATATGTACATAAGTACATATATATATAAATATGTACATATAAATATGTACAAAAGTACACAGATACACAGACACACAGACACACAGACACACAGACATACAGACATACAGACATTTTCCTGAAAACGTGATCAGGGGATGATACCTGATACAAATCAGTCAAAATCTCGAGATGGAAGTTTCGCACGATCGCAATACTTTATCCGAATTAGGATAAAGTAACCAGAACGTCGGATGAGTGGGATTTGAAACCGGTACCACTGATTCGAAACGGAGCGCTTACGCGGTGAGCCAAACCAGATGATGTAGGGCAAGCTACAACGTGACTACATATTTATAGCCGAGTATAATATGGCTCGCGACTAAGCTAAATTGTTACGTTGTTAATATAACGCGCCATAGATGGCGCAACATATTGTTGCATAGGCAACAACTATTCAATTTAATATATCATTTTTTAGTGCAGGTGATGAGAATGCTCCGTTTATATTCAACGGGCTTACACTAGTATTTATATATAATAATTATTTCATTTTAATTTCATTTGCTCTTGTCACAGGTGCTGACGTGTTGGAACTTATTAGCACCGTTGCTAAGTCTAATGCAGACTGTTCGCCCTAATGCATTCGACTAATTAGACATGGTAATTACCAAAGCCTCTGTGTGTATCTTCACGCTACTGCACCAAGAATTGATTGCATCTCTGCCCCAAATTGGACGTCTTATCACATATCAAATACACACGTACGGTGAGCAAGGATGCACCTTGATCGAAAATATGCAAAGCCATGCTTAACGACTGACGTAAACTAATCGGTTTGATTTGTATACAAATTATCTGTAGAATAACAGTAGTAAGTTTGAAATGCTATATATTTTATTATATCGATTCGCTTGAGATATACATAAAGTGATTATATCACCTAGAAAGTGGGACACTTTCTGATTTTAGCACATAGTAAAATGTGCGAAGCACCTCTCTCATTAATAATCAGATCACGCGAATCCTAGCCGAACAGGTGTCCTTAAGCTGCGCGCCACCTGGAATTCTCGAGAATTTCTCGTGTTTATTTTTAAATCGTTGATTTACGACTTTGGATACATACACACGTACATTGTATGTATTTATGTATGTACATACAACAACGCTCGGATTTATATCTCTCGCCCCGTCAGCCGTTTACGTTTCGCTGCCTTTATTTACGAGCTCGTCTCCTAATGGATAATCTGCACACTTTAAAACTGAAACTAAACGCGTGGGCGTATTCTCTGCCGTGTCTTGTTTCCGTTTAAAATGGAAATTTTTCATTTAAAATTCGCTCAATTAGAATTTTCCGTGGCGTTTAAAAAAGTTGGCATACTGCTTTTTTTTTTTTTTTTTTTTCAAGCGCACACCTTTTGAATGCAAAACACGACCCGAACCAATCACTATTCTCCTTTGAATGCAAATGAAATCGTAAAATGCACCCCGGAGAGCACTTCAGTGTTTATTTTACGACCGCTCTGATCGAAACGCAATACTTTCTTTATTCGATATGGATTATAAGTAAAAATATCGTATCTAATTACTGCAACAGCGAGATGAGGTGTGAGCCGCAACAGTTAAATGCATTCGTCCCTGGGTGCATCCTTAAATGCAACGCCCCCTATCTCTCTATCATCCCCTATTTAACCCCTTTGATCACGTCTGTCCGGTGAACAACCCTCGAGACCGTGATGTCTCCACCGCATCTAACTAACATCCCTCGAGGAATAATGTCAAGTTATCCTGACAACGCACTGTTGGCACAATCAATTTCCCAATTCGACGATCGTGTAATCTTAAAATGTACAGTTTCGAAACGTTCGATTTACTCGTCGTATTATATTATATTATACCCTCGTTGTAATTATGCGCATATTAGAATGGTGAGTGTACAACGCACAACAACGCATCGCGCGTTAATCAAATTAAGAGCGCTTAATCTGGATAAATTTGAATTTATGCTTCCCCAAAACGTACTTATTGTACATATACATGTATATGTATATAATTTTGGGTAATTTTATAAAATTAGCTCTCACAGACGGACTTGGTCGCGAATGTCGCGACTTTGAATGGGACGATGGACAAGGGAGATAAGACCCCTGGGTGACTTTGAAGCCTCCTCTCGAGGCGGGTTAACGGTTCGAGGGATGTAATTAACAAGTTTTAATTATTTATTTTGAAAGTTAATGTCGCCCAAAACGCGACAAAGACTCCAAAAGCGGACAAGGCGAAGCGTGTTTCGCCAAATTTGCGGACGCCACTGATGAAAAGCTCATACCTTTCGGCCATACCGTGTATTTTTTATTTATTTTCGACTAGGACAAACTTTTAATAAGCGAATCCGCCAGGTCTCTCTTCACAAAAGATAACTGAGTTTTGCCGAAATTAGGTTGTGTACATACATATATTGCGTATCTGTGTACTGGTATAGAGTTATGTACGTGTGTAGCATACGTTTTGTGGCTTTGTCATATCGCGTAAACTTTCGCAAGTTAAGCGTCGGCGTATCGAAAATGTGGACGGTGAAGTTCGGTGTCAAAATTGTGTAAAATAAGGCTTATCAAACAGAGTTGACAGGATTGTTAGCGAAATTCGTTCAACTTTAATTAGTGCTAATGTTAGCGAATGCTGCTGACGTATTCTAATAATTAATTAATTAAAACACCACTGTAATTACTATGAGTGTTCGATATTGAACAATTGAATATATTTTCTGAATTTTACTGATTATATTATATATATAATAGCCGAAATCCGTCTGTCTGTCTGCTGATAACGCTCGATGAGGAAAAATTATTAAAAAACCACTAGAACGAGTGGGGGATCGAACCCACGACCTTAGGCTCAAGAGGTATCACGCTAACGCTCACTCTATCGCCCGGCCATGAGTTTGTCCTTTTAAACATTACCTATAGTTAAAATAAATAGGAAATGAGGAAAAATAATTAAAATACCAGAATGAGTGGGATTTGAACTCGGAACGACAAGTCGGTAACTGAGAACACTGACGTATCGGCTACGGCAGCTGCTAAGAGAGTCCTTTTTTACCTATATACATACAAGCGCTCTGGACTGCTTTACCTAAATACCTACCTACCTATAAAAACTATAATTTTTTTTTTTTTTTTACTTACAAAATTATAATTATTATATATATAATAATTAATAATTATAATATATTAAAAATAAGGTATAAAAAATTTTTTTTTTTTGATTTTTACAAAATCACTATCGATACTATCGATACTACGGGATTGCTATAATACATAGATGGAGCTATATAAACTTTTTTTTTGTCACTTACAACCGTGCGATCAATTATTGGGGATCTCTATTAAAAAAGCGCTTTACGTAATTTAAAATTCAGCGGGCGTTGATATTCAACGGGCTTACACTAGTTATATATATAATAGCCGAAATCCGTCTATCTGTCTGTCTGTGTGTGTGTCTGTCTGCTGATAACGCTTGCCTCGGTAAATAATTAAAAAATCAGAACGTCGCACGAGTGGGATTTGAATCCGGTATCACTGATTCGGAACAGAGCGCTTACGCGGCAGATAATAAATAGACAGGCTTCAACTTGACTATTTATATAATAAAAAATAGGCTCGCGACTTTACTAAATTGTTACGTTAATTATAAAGCGCCATGGATGGCGCATTGTTGCATAGAAATTTAATATTATTTTCCAGTACGGGTGATGAGAACGCTCCGTTGACATTCAACGCGCTTACACTAGTTACATACATATATAATAGCCCTATTCCGTCTGCCTGTGTCTGTGTCTGTCTGCTGATAACGCTCGATTAGGTAAATAATTAAAAGACACGAACCGTCCGCGCGCGAGTGGGATTTGAACCCGATATCACCAGTTCGGAAGAGGGTGCGCTTACGCATTCAACCAAACTAGATAATAACGGGCCTGCTACAATTTGACAATATAACTCAATAGGCTCGCGACTTTGCTAAATTGTTACGTTGTTGTATTATTACGTGCCATCTATGCAACAACTGTACAAACTATTAAATTTAATATTATTTTTCAGTACAGGCGATGAGAAAACGCTCCGTTGATATTCAACGGGCTTACACTAGTCATATATGTATATTTATTTATTTATTTTAGGAAAATTTACAGCGTTTACATATAAAATATAGAATAGGAACAATAGAGAAATCCACGCCAATTACAAATTTTCACATGTATATACAAAAATAAGCAAAATTTAGAAATAGAAATGAAAAAATGAAAAAAGGATAAAATAGATAAAATAAAAAAAATAAGGATAAAAAAGACTTAAAGATAAAAATTAACAATAAAGGTATAATTATAAAATGAAGAAGACAAGAGAAAAAAGTATCAAAAATAGAATAATAAAGTTGGTTAGAATAGTAGGTATGTATGTATGTATGTACATATATTAGAGTGACGAATAGAATAATAATTTATTTATTTATTACTAAAGAAATAAATGGTAATGGAAATGCATGATGTGATGTAAGTGAAGAAGTAAGTATAGAAATTTTGAATGTTGGGAAGCTGGAGAACAATATGTCGATAGAAATAGGAAGATTATTAAAAGCTTTGCATGCTCTGCAGGTAAATGAGTTGTGGGAGAAGTTTGAGGTTGAGGACTTTAGGTAGAACAGGTTAGGATTACGAAGCGTTCTGGGGGGACAGTTGAAGAAAATTTTATAGAGGAGATAGGGGCTATCAACTAGGTTATTGAGGAGTTTGTATAATAAGCATAGATCAATAATAGTTCGTCTGGTTACTAATGGAATTTTGATATGGGCAAGCATAGGATTAGGATATAATAGCCCTATCCCGTCTGTCTGTTTGTCTGTGTGTCTGTCTTCTGATAACGTAAATAGTTAAAAAAAAAAAAAAAACCAGAACGTTGCACGATTGGGATTTGAACCCTAGATCACCAGTTCGGGGGACAGTGAGCGTTACGCTGTGATCTAAACTAGATAATAACGGGGCTGCTACAATTTGACAACTTATTTTGTCAAATAGACTCGTGACTTTGCTACATTGTTACGTTGTTGTATTGTGACGCACCATCTGTGCAACAACAAAAATGAGAGATAGTAGTTATGTACATATAAGTATAGTGTATAATGTGTAATAGATTTATGTAGTAGAAAATTAGCTGATTAGATAATAGTATATAAAATAAATAAATAATAAACTATAAAATCTATTAAATACACATACGTATACTCACCCACACAAACATACGTTGATATTCAACGAGCTTACACTAGTACATATGAGTCGCCTAGTTCCAAATCCCGATAAGTCCATAAAACTCACTTGTTCGCAAACGCGGTTTTTCTCCTACAGACTTATTTGCTTTATGGCGTTTAAACTCATTTAAACTTAATTTTGTTGATATTAAACAAAATATTGAGATTAGAAACATGGACTTATCGTTGTTTGTTTCTAAATATTGCTTTTATCAGCTTTTATCATAGTGCAATTGTCGGTTTTTGGAACTAACACTGATTTTCAATATTTTTTTACGGCGTACTTGGCCGGTATTTGGAATAATTCAAGTATAAGGCATCGTTTGAAAACATTCTTAGAACCAGAAAATATTTTATCCTCGTTTTTTTATATATTGTGGACTTATCGGGATTTGGAACTAGGCGACTCATATATGTATGTAATATATAATATGTAGTACGTACTTCAAAAGCAAACTTTCTTTGCGGAAATAATTTTATTAAATACGCTATTCAATTAAACGAGGTCGTCCGAAAATTTCTTGTGAATTTTTTTTAACTCTGAAACTTTTCTGTAGCTCGAAAAATTGTAAAGACTGAACGCGGCGCTCGTTACACTCAACGTATAACTATCGGTGTTACATTCAACGCCATTATCTTCAGGAAAATCGACTTTAAAAATTTAAAAAAATAACTACTGCAACATTCAAACGATGTCCTGGAGGCGTCGACGACTTGAAACTGAAAAAACAATAAAGCAAAAAGAATTTTAAAAAGTTTAAAACGGGAAAGGGATGTCAGCGATTGTTGCACAAAAGAAATCAGTCAGGTGATTCCGGCCCGGCGTGTAATCCTTTCGGTCCCCATTATGAGCGTCGGGACCTTTTAAAAAGGCCGACGACTGAATAATTCATTAGGGGGTCCATTAATTCTCACCTTTCCGGTCGAGTTTCGGCCTTTAGCGCCTCAATAAGGCTTTAATGGGGCACAGGAAGTGTCTACAGTTGAAGTCACTTTGTCCGCGTATCCTTTACAAAGCTCCTCCTTTGTTTGCGCAACGACTCGAACAGTGAAATAATTCAACACGACACCCCAACACCCCCCCTCCCCCATTCCTCCCTCCAGCAGACCCTAAGGCGATTTTTTTTTCAAGATTTTATTAATTGCAGATTTGCCGCTGTGACGACGATTCTCACCTTTAAATTTATTTCATTCCGTTCGTCGTCGTGATTGAAACACTCCCACTCACCCCTTTCTCTCTTTTGACGTGAATACGTCTTTAATCAGAGCTACATATGGGGTACCAGTACGGAAATGGCGATGTTACGTTTGGATGGGCATACATTACGACACGATTGGCGTGAATGTTGTCTTATTCGGTCAGGTATACGTCTACGATACGTTTATGATCTTGAGTTGGCACACCGCGCGAGGCGTATCTTCCAACGACTATTTTTGGACGTTTTTATAAATTTACAAGCAGTATATCTCGCGACTCTAACGTGCTAGATGATTACTAATATAAAATATGAAAAATCAAAAACAAGTCAAAAAAATCTAAAATTTCACCCACACTCGCCGAAAATCCAATGGATATACAAAAAAATGTATATCATCAAAAAGAGGGTCTAATCATCTATCGATCAGTACTAACATGTCTGTGACAGAATGAGTGAGACGGTATCGGGAACATCAGAAAGTTGACGCGGCGCGAGCACCTCGACGGCCACTGTTTACCACAGGCCAATCTATATATATAAAAATGAATGTCTGTTTGTCTGTCTGTCTGTCTGTCTGTCTGTCTGTCTATTATAGGCTCCTAAACCACTCAACCGATCGCGATGAAACTTTCAGGACTTATTGTGATCATGCCAGGGATGGTTCCTGTGAAAAAAAAATCGGTATAAAACGGGAACGGGAACGGGAACGGGCCTGCTCACGCGTCAGATAACGTACTAGGAACGGGAACGGGAACGGGATCAGGAACGGGATCAGTATCGGGAACTGGACCGGGATCTGGAATCGGGAAAAAACGGGAACGGGAACAGGAACGGGCATTGCAACGCATGCCGGGTCAGCTAGTGATAAATAAAATTGTAGTTAACACTTTATGCATTATGCTAAATAAAAATATATTAATGTATCAATTTCGATGCTTGCATTTCATTTTCATATTCCAAATGAAATATTAGCCGCTAACGCAGACGTGTTCACGGAAAACCCACGGCCGTGCTCGACACACAGCTACACCCTGAATTTTTCTCGTTCTTCGACGTATAAATATATATTTTTCGAATTTTATGGCGACACACCTCCGTTGTAAAAGGTCCGTGTAAGCGAAATTGTAGTCAATAGTCGGTGCCCCTAGCTAGGCTCGCTTCCAATCCGATACGCGCCGCGAGTTTTCCCCGCCTTATGATGAGCTTGCACAAAACAATACGGGAAAAATAATAAATCAGTAGAGGGTTGTACACCCCCTCCTTTTCCTCCTTTTTCGTGATAAATTGCGCGCCCCCGTGATGCGATCGGGGGGCGGAGTCTCCGTCTAGGCGACTCCGAACTCACCCTCGTTCGTTCGGAAAAAGGGTAACTTGCTCTCGAGCGATGTCAGTACAATTGAGAAATTAAACAAATGTATTAAAAAAAAAAACAACAATTCGTACATTCGTGCGTTGTATGCAGTGAAAGATGTATGCTCGGTATAACGAGAAGAGATCGTAAGAGGAATACATGGGTAAGAAGCATGACCAAAGTGGAAAATATAGTGGAAAGAGTGAAAAAGTTGTAGTGGCAATGGGCTGGACACATAGCAAGAAAAATGGATGGCAGATGGACGTGAGAAATACTGGAATGGATCCGAGAGGATGTGAAAGAAAGCAAAGTAGATCGAGTGGCGTGGAAATTTTTTTCCCAGAATCACTGATTTACAAGAATACACATATGTATAATCAATATAATACATATATAATTAAACTCACTTTAAATACATTGATTTAAATATTAATGTACAATCCATATCCATACATATGTATATCAGTATGCAACAAAATAACGATTTTTTTTAAGTGGACACCTTTCATTGACCGCTACTATATATACCTACTAGTGTAAGCCCGTTGAATATCAACGGAGCGTTCTCATCACCCGTACTGGAAAATTATATATTCAATTTAATAGTTTTTATAGTTGTTGCATCTATGCAACAATGCGCCATCTATGGCGCGTTATAATACCCATTATAATTTTTTTTTTTTATTATAATTTATTTTTTTATTATACATATGTATATATAATAATTATAATTTTGTAAAATCAAAAAAAAAAAAAAAAATAATAGTTTCTATAGTGCCATCTATGTATTATTTTTTTTAGCAGAGTTTTTATTATATAGTTAAAGCAGAGCAACGATCCCTTGTATAGGTAATGTTTAAAAAAAAAAAGAAAAATCTCAGGAATGGGCCATGGCTTATGCGTAGGCGTGATAACTACCGACCTGGCGTCCCAGGTTCGAACCCCACTCATTCTGGTTTTTTAATTATTTTTCCTCATTTCCTATTTATTTTAACTATAGGTAATGTTTAAAAAAAAAGGACTAAATCGACCAAGGGTGATAGCGAATAGCATCAGTGCGAGTTCTCTGGAGCCTGGGGTCATGGGTTCGATCCCCACTCGTTCTGCCAAGTTTTTTCCCAATTTTTCCTCAGCGAGCGTTATCAGCAGACAGACAGAGGGATTTCGGCTATTATATATATAATTTCTAAATTTTGTTTTTGTTTGCTCTGCATAGATATGTTTGTTTTAATGATGTACTTGCTTGGCCACAGTAACAATTTGGGAAACTGTAAAATTACCGTGGTAAATTTTTGTAAATAAATAATATAAAAAATTGATTCATTCCAGGAACACTTTGACAGACAGACAGACGGATTTCGGCTATTATATATATAATAATGTATGTACATACATATATAGAGCTAGAATCTACTTGCTGGTTTGACCGACGTCTGTTGAACAAAATCAGAAACTTGGTTAACATATGTAGACATCACTAATATGTAACTATACACTATACACGTCAATGGTGGCGACTGTCAACGATATTCAATGTTGACTAGTACTCATTGTTTACAATGTTGCAGGCATCTAAAATACAACATCTTATTCTGGAACTATCTGCAATATAATGTAGTAATCTAATCTTAAGTAGAATTTAAATTTAGCGTACTTAACCACCATGTCGACTGCTAAAACCAAAACTAACCGTTGAGTGAAATGATATATACACATACTCGAAAGCCGCAGAAACTCGACAAAACTAACAAGGTCGACACGTTCACGTTATTAGCGGAAAGTACATATGTATGTACATGTACCTACATGTACATACAGAGAGGCGATCCATGTCCCACGCGCCACTTGACATACAAAAATCGCGAAATAGCTACCATCCAACTCAACACAATTTAACTGGAGAACCCTCGCGAATGCCAAGACGTGATCGAGTGGCCTTTCTCGGATAAATTGCGAAACTTCCAAGATTCGCAAGGGTGCATCGTCTCGCCTCATTTAACCCACCGAAGACCTAATTACTGGGCACACTCGAATTGGGTGCTGGTGGTACACGCATCTTAAATACCACCCCATTCTCCAATGGAGGCTTTGAAACCATCCATCCGTACTGTGGCTATTATCAAACTGTTAGTCTTAATCGTACTAATGGTGCACGCACTCTGATGCACAAGTACGTGTGCTCATTGTGGTACATACTCATGTACATATGTATATATGTATATGCGCTACTTACATACTTACATATATACAAGTTGATATGCAACTTACATCAGATTAAAAGTTAGTTCATTTAGATCAGTGGTCGGGAACCTTTTTCGAGCTAAGAGCCAAATCGGGGAAAACCCTTCAAAATTTGCAAGTTATAGAGCCGCAACATACTTTACGAAATGGATTGTTGTAAGAAATAAGTTATCTTTGTGATATTTCTTAATGTTAGACAGTTTATTACTAAAAAGTATTTTATCTGCAAAACAATCTGAAAGCTTTTTATAGCCATGAAGTTGTGGAAATCGGGTTTATTTTAATTTTGTTTAAATCGTGTCAAAATTGTGTTTAGAAACTATGTACATACATATGTATATACTATGTAGATTCAAAAGTAACATCATCAGAATTTGATGATGTAAGTAAAAGAAAAGCTCTTTTAAAAAAAGAGAGTATTTTGTATTTTTAATGACCACATACGAATGTTGTTTGCCAAAAATCGTTAAATCGTGTGTTTGATTGTTCTGGATATTCCGCAGTTTAACTTACGTTGTTTGTTGTGAAGTTTTATATATGTAATAGTATTGTTTTCATGCAAAAATTTTACCTTGATATATCTTTTAAGTTTCAAAAGTACCAATCCACAGATTTATCTCTTTAATATTATTTATTGCGCTTAAAACTTCAGGTTAATTTCACCAATTGACTTTACATATGTATGTTGAAAATGATCTCGCTTTTTACTGCATATTGAATCTATCCAATTTGTCGGTACTTGTACACGATAAACAAAATTTTAAGAAATGACCATTCAAATAAATTTTCTGGAAAATTCTCTCCCTCGAGTGGATTTCGTTTACTTTGGCACCGAACGTTTTTCTTTCGCGGAAATTAATTTCAAAAACGCCTAAGCGAATTTAAAGTAAAAAATTCCCAAGGAAATTTCTCATTTGCATGGTCGTTTCGAGTATTATTTTTCGATTTCGTAAAAAAAGTCTCTCGTTTATGGACAGACCACTCGAGAGTGCGAGGGTTTCTTTGGACCCATGGCCACTAACAATGAAAGCACTACAGTCAAGTTGAACTCTAACAAAGGCCGTCAATCATTTCTCTTCCTTCGCATACTCCAAACGACGAATAAAAATCTTAATTCCCGAATAGATACTAAAACTAGCATATTTTAGATTAGTCGTGCTTACATTTTAAAGGTCGATTACCTCAATACAAAAAACTCAAAGGAAGAGTTATGAAAAATTTCTGCATAATTTACTATAGCGAAAATCGATAACATGTGGGTGTCGTGGATTTTGGAATGTGGAACTCTCAGAAACACGGCTATAAAACGATTAATTGCAAATGTGCGATAACCGTTTCGAGCACAAAAGCGCACTATGATTAAAAGTTTTATATAGGAAAACGGCACGCTTCATACCTCGAGGGAATATGACGGTTAACAATGTATTTTCAGCTGAAACGGAAAACTTTTCCTTTGTGAAATTCGCACTTGAATCGACGAGACGGTAGCAGACTTGTTGAAAAAATTCATTCTTCACGTTCTATTTTTACATTATCTATTTCGCATTGTTTCGTATACGTACAATGATAATATTATAATTCGGTTCAAATTGGCGTTTGCTTACATTGTCGGTATCTCTAAGTGTACGTTGCAGACATTTCAGAATATTTGCGTGTGCTGAAAATTTAGTATGCTGAAGTTGTAAGTTGTATCAACATTTGATGCTTTGAACCGAGCAGCGAAACGTTTCAAACAACGAAACTCACTCTGGTCTGCAATTCGTGCTGAAATTTTATACGAAACGATAGATACGTATATAATTCGGATGGAACCTTACTTGCGTGTATAATATACGTGGCACGATACTCGAATAGAAATTTATATCACATTTTCGTATAATTGTATATAAAGTATAGATTTTCATACACAAATATGCGAATAGGAACTGTATGCCAGATTTCGCTCGTGTTAACTCACCCGCTACGATACTTTTACCACTAAAAATGTGCCACATTTAAATTTATATATAATGTTTCTGTATTGAAATCCCAAAATACAGAAACAAATTCTTTGCTATAATATATGTACATACCTGGTTTAATGAAACCTTTCACTGTCGCGAAGGGTTTTCTGTGGAGTCGTCAACTGAAACAGTAAACTAAAAAAAAATATTGACCATAATGCAATTTTCATTTTTAATCGGTGTCTTAATGTTTGAATAATATTTTTTGTCTTTTTCGAATATATCGGGGACGCGGGTCACTTGTCTTTTATAAAAAGGAATCGCTACTCGAAAAAGATTGGGAACCTGTGCCTGAGTCTACAACAGCGGTCGCCAACCTTACGAACCTCACGGACCACTAAACTCAAAATCTCGAATCCCGCAGACCACTACCATGATTTTTTCCAAAAAAATAACATTCTAAATATTAAATGGTAATTACACTTGTATTTGCACTCCAAGTTATTTGTTAGATATGTAGATATAAGTTAGATATCACCTTATAATGATAATAATAAAATTATAATAAATAAACAATATATTCATTATTGATTATGAAAACTGCCAGTTATGACGTATGGATGTGAAACTTGGATGCTAAATTCAAGAATTCTACGTAAGATCCAGTGCACACAGAGAAGCATTGATAGTTGTATGCTTGGTATAACAAGAAAATATCGTAAGAGGAATACATGGATATGACCAAAGTGGCAGATATAACAGAACGTGGGAAAAAGTTATAGTGGCAATGGGTTGGACACATAGTGAGAAGAATAGATGGCAGATGGACGCGATAAATACTAGAATGGTATATCTGAGAGGATGTGAAAGAAAGCAAGATAGACCGAGTGGAAGATGAACTGATGAATTGAGAAGAATGGGTGGAGTCAAGTGGATGCAGATTGCACAAGACAGACAGGAATGAAAGAGAATTGGAGAGGCCTTTATCCAGCAGTGGATGGTGAACGGCTGAATATGATGATGATTATGAAAAATGCGAACCACCGGTTGGCGACCGCTGGTCTACAATCTTACAATTGGTATTCCAATTTAATACTAAAACAGTTATCTTAAATATCCAATAAACTCTCCTTAAAGCGATATATTTTAATTAATAGATTGGAAAGCATTAAACTGCTCTTGATATCAATTTACCACCAGCCATATACATATGTACATAGACACAGCTAATAACAAGCTTTTTATAACACTACTAGTGTAAGCCCGTTGAATATCAACGCCCGCTGAATTTTAATAGAGATCTCCACTAGTTGATCGCACGGTTGTAAGTGACAAAAAAAATAATAGTTTTTATAGCGCCATCTATGTATTATTAGCAGAGTCACGATCCCTTTTGTAGGTAAAGCAGAGTCACGATTCCTTGTATAGGTAATGTTTAAAAAAAAAAAAGGACCAAATCAACAACTGGCCGTGGCGTATGCGTTAGCGCGATTACTCCCGACCTGGCGTCCCGGGTTCGATCCCCACGTTATCAGCAGACAGACATACAGACAGACGGATTTCGGCTATTATATATATAACTAGTGTAAGCCCGTTGAATATCAACGCCCGCTGAATTTTAAATATCGTAAAGCGCGCTCGTAAAACGTAAAACGAATTTTAAATATCGTAATATCGTAATAGAGATCCCCATTACCCAAATCGATCGATCCCCGATTACTATTTATATTATAATTATTAATTATTATATGTATATAATAATATTCTGCTATTTTGTAAGTAAATAATAGTTTATAAAGCGCCATCTAATTGATCCAACGGAAACGATAATTTCGATAATTTAATTAATACCCAGTTTTATTTTTATTATATTATAATTATTAATTATTATATATATAATAATTATAATTTTGTAAGTAAAAAAACAAAAAAAAATTTATAGTTTTTATAGGTAGGTAGGTAGGTATGTAGGTAAAGCAGTCAAGTTCGCGTGTATATAGGTAAAAAAGGTATCTCTTAGCGAGCGCCCGTAGCTGATACGTTAGCGTTCTCAACTACCAACTTGTCGTTCCGATTTCGAACCCCACTCATTCTGGTATTTTAATTATTTTTCCTCATTTCCTATTTATTTTAACTATAGGTAATGTTTAAAAGGACAAAATCAACCGACCGCGATAGAGTGAGCGTTAGCGCGATACCTCTTGAGCGTGAGGTCGTGGGTTCGAACCCCAATCCCCACTGCCAAGTTTTTTCCCAATTTTTCCTCAGCGAGCGTTATCAGCAGACAGACAGACAGACGGATTTCGGCTATTATATACATAATATAATAATTGCATCAAAATGTGAGTTAATGACGCGTTTATACCAATCTTACTTACAATACCCATTATAACCTTGCAGATAACGATTCTTCTTCTTATTTGAATGTGCATGATATAATTTTTTTCCACGTACGACGCATGCACAATAGGGTATTTTAATATCAAAAAATAAATAGACAAAAGCGCTTGTAGAAAATGAAGATATTTAACCGGTGCGGTGGGGCATATTTTTTTCGTCTTTTCAGGCACTGTAAAAACGAAATAATGGCAGGCATATCTTGAAAAGCTTTTACCGGCAAAAACTCTTGAATAAATGAACGAGTGGGGGCAAATTCTAGTCATTATGCACTTGTCAAGAGTTGAACGCGAAGTTCGCTTTAACCTAAACCCGGCGGTTTTTGCGGTTGAGCTGTAGGTAACCGACTCAATAGACGAGGTGGATTTTACACACAAAGAGAACAAGTTTTCCCCAGCAATAAATATTTGATGACAAGTAAACGTGCAAGCGGAACGACTCACACTGCCGACACGGTATAAGAAACGGAACAAATAAAAATACACATTTCAAACGAACTACCCATTTTCCTTAAAACACGTCTACGTGCACGAGAGCGGAAAACGCGCAGTTTGAATCGCGTATGCTGTAAAAATTAAACTTTTCAGTCGTTCGTGGGTCGGATTGTCGGGTTAGATTAACGGAAAAGGACGATACAATAATAATACGGGCTCTCGTTTCAGTATTTTATCTTTCGTTTGCAAAACGCAGTTGTATACCTATACAATGTGAATCGTATACTATACACATTTGCTTATGCGATAAGCTTCGTGCCATTGTAAATATGTATTGGGTCGAAACGTTTAATCCCCTTTATTTTCGTTGTGTAATAACAATAATAAAAATAATATTCGTTTACGTTTCTGATTTGAAAGTGGATACATATGACGAATTGTATTGTCAGGAGCGTGTCGTATTGTTTAATTTGAAATGATGATTGATCATATGAAATTTTATTACTTTATGTGTATTGACTATAGTTTGAAAAGGAATCACTGTGACAGATATGTATATACAAATGTATGTACTCTTCTACGACTGTCAATCAGAGGTGTGTGGCTGTTGGCACAACCATACCAAAAATGCAAATACGTTCAACGGTTGCATAATAAGTATTTGAAAATAGTAAATGAATGTGATTCCAATTATTCGATCAGAAGAAATATTACGGTTTAATGTTTTTTTATAGTGTGCAATTCAGTGAAAGATGTTTAGTAAATCGCTTACAGTCTACCTAAAATATGTATAATGAAGTAAGATTAGGTTAGGTTAGGTCAGGGGTTGGCAAACTTTTGAGACAAAAGAGCCAAATATGTATAGATAGCACAATGATCTACAAGTTTTGCTAGGGCCATAGGCGACTAAATTTTTACAATGAATTGATATGAAAATTATTTCAGACTACGAACGGCTTTTAATTATTTTATTATTAAGTGAAAAAGTCTTCCTTTAATTTAACTAAAGTAAGTAAGTACACAAATGTCAATATACAAGTATGTAACTATCTTTATTAAAAATGTGTTAAAAACCAACATTTACAGATAAAAAAATATACTACACTACTTTATACTACATACATATGTAGGTATAAAGTTGAATGTTTGTTTGTTTGTTTGTCCGCTATGCAAATCTACAGTTTTTAATTTAGAAACATTAAATTTGGTATACTTACTTACTTACTCTTACACCGTATAAGATTTTTGGAAGAGGTAAAGGGGCCCCCATACAAAAATTTTAATCAATTTTTGTTTGTACTGGAGAATAAATGTTTATTTCGATATCCATTTGTTTTGGTTTTTTTAATTTTCTTATTTTATTTATTTCACCCATCCGAGCAACGCCGGGTAATTTGGTTAGCGTTTAAATAAACATACATATTAACTCAAAACTAATGAGAAGGATGGCCGTCTCGATGTCTTTCGTTTTCCCTGCATGACGATCTGGACGAAAGTCTGTAATATCATGCAGGATGATGTAAATAAAAATGTCAGGTACGTAGCTGGTAGTTTTTAATTTTAAACAGGACTCCAAATTTTCATTAGTTATTTGACTTCTTCAATTGCTCTTTATAAAGTTCACGCTCGAAAATAATTGCTCGCGGGAATATGTATGTTGAGCCGAAGATAGTAAGAACAGCATATGCAAATTTTTTTAACTGATCATATGAGTCTGGAAGGCTATTCCAAGTTTCAAAAATCATTGCCTCTACATACTGTATATCTTTTCACCTGTGCTGTGAAATCAAATCACATTTATTTTTTCCCGTTTTCCTATTTCGATACCAAGGCGTATGAATTTGGAGCTCCATAACACTTTGCTCGTTAAATCCAGCAATTGGATTTAAAAAGTACCTTGTGGTCAGGTCATAATCGGCGCGCGAGATCTCAAGAGGGTAACTTATACTTTTCTATAACATGGGCAAGTTAAATATGTACATATGTAGATATACTAAAATTTCTTTTGAAATTTCTCCTGGGTCAAGTGTACCAAAAACGATCACATGAAAATTTTTTGTCTATAGAACTATTTCATTTGGAATTTTACGAACTGTTGACGCGTCATTTACATAGTTAGATTTTAGAGATGAAATTGGTCTGTCTATTGATTTAGCGTGGCTAAAATGTTCAGAGCGACTGAACCGTCGTATGACGCTGGCATTTGTTATAATTATCAAGCGGCCGCTTCCGCTATACACACAACCACAATTCAAAATAACTTTTTAATTGAAAATGCTCCAGTGCCTTTGTATCCCAATACACGGGCTACAAATCCGATATGAAAACTCGCCAAGTACAAATTGAAAAATAAAAATTTCGCTCACTACACCGCTACTATCAACTGTATTTCGTTTATTTAATGCGATCCAAAAAAAGGGTTCAGAGGGTGGGCGTCGTCCAAGCGATAGATCCTATGGAAATTATTTATTAAATCTACATAAATACATTACCAAGCAGGATACTTGCGAGGGGTGGGTTTCAGGTTTGAGATGCGGTTGGGATACCACACGGGATTTGGTAGAGTTTTACGAAAACTCTCAACGCGCTAAGCCTAATGTTTGCTTTCAACCCTTAATACCTTATTCAAATATTTATTTGCGTTATTACCGAAAAACGATACAATATTCACGTGAACGTGAAATAAGATTACAACTAGGTACTAGGTTTTATCGTGACTGGTTCTGTTTGGGGTTATCTGGTTTAGTGGGGGGGTGGGTTTGGGTGTATTTTAGTGTGGGTTTGTCGACGGGGAACCACGTAGTCTGGTTATTGCGGGGCCCACTATTGCTCGCGGGAACTTTTGTCTTATGAAAGTTTTCCAATAACTCGAACAAGTCGTAAACTCTCGTGATATATGAAGGCTTTAATTCCCGACCGCTTAGTGAGGGGCCTTCCCCCTTCGATGGCCCCTCACGTTGTATTATTTACACATTAACGCGAATGATATACGCGTTACCGCTACGTTTAACCGTGCTAATTAATCGCCCCTCGAATTTTGAGCACTCCCTCGCCCCAATAAAATAATGTAAAAATGCCATATGAAGAGTGGTTGGCTTTCGTAGATTGCGGAGAAAAAATGATGCGGAATTAATATCAACGAAAGTACCTACACAAAGGAAAAGTTTTCGTTGAAACGTTGTTTATGAGTTGGAAGAAAGATAAAGTACGTAGATTGTCGCGCAGTGATGCTTTTTGAGAAACTGAATTTTGCTTTCAAATGTGCCAACGATTGCTGTTTGATTGATGTATATGATGAATCATTCAATAGGTAAAAAATATATTGGGGCTGAAAGTCGTGAGCCGTTCTGTTTTATTTATTTAAGATCTAATTACAAACAAACATTATTTATATGTAGCTAAAATTACAAAATAAACTTATTATCTACTAGCAATTGTGCAGAGGTGCTGTTTTAAGGCTGCCGGGAATCTATCAATTTTATTTATATTTATGAGAACTTCTGGCATGCCATTACATACATACATATGTATGTATATTCAATAATACCCCTATACAAGATACTTCTCCTAGTTCTACTTAATTTTAAATTCTTAACTATTAACTTATTCTTACCCCTAGTATTATGACTAGAGACCGGTCAGAATTGGCATGAACGTAGGCTGCAGGTACAGAAACCGGTTTGCAGGGCCGTATTGGAAATTGTCGTCAAGGCCGAAATATAGGCGAGAAGTAGAAGAGAAGTAGAAGAATCACCATGATTAGCAACGAACTATGTACGTCTTAACAAATAAGTTGAAATGAAATCCTGGAAACGATTATAATTTGGACCGCGAAGAAAGTCGTTAAACTCGAAAAGGTGATTTTTTCGATGACATCAGCTTTTGCAAGCCGTTCCCGCTCCTTCATACTTCTCGCCTATATTTCAGCCTTGACGACAATTTCCAATACGGCCCTGCAAACCGGTTTCTGTACCTGCAGCCTACGTTCATGCCAATTCTGACCGGCCTCTAATTATGACTATGTATATTATAGGTATACCCTCTAATTAAATATTTATCGAAATATTTTGGTAATAAATTCTTATCTAATACATAGTATATCTTATACTAGTTAATCTATTGAAATTTAAAATAACACAATAAAACTTGATTAAATAAATTATAAACTTACGAGTACACCTCTCTCTATACCAGTGGTCGGGAACCTTTTTCGAGCTAAGAGCCAAGTTAGGGAAAACTTTGCAAAATTGGTAAGTTTGGAAGTCGCAACATGTTATTTTCGAATTATTGTATATTTAAAATTTAATTAAGTATTACTCATTAATCATTAATGAAAATGAGAAATAAGTTATCCTCGTGATATTTCTTAACGTTCGACAGTTTATTACTAAAAAGTATTATATAGTTTAATCTGAAAAGCGATCTTAAAGCATTTTACAGCCAAAGCCGCCGGTTCCCGAACACTCCTCTATACTATACTATCAAAAAATAGCAAAATTAATTCGGTTTATTGATTTTCTATCTGCTATTACTATTCAATGTCATTGTATCCCGACTTTACTCTTTACTTTACCTTCAATTTTATCTTTACCTAGAAGCTTCTACTTTTACCCTATCTATTTTTAGATATACCGTAGACTTGCGTGTAATACGTTGATCGTGCGAAAGAAGTTCAATAGGGTTTTTACACTTGTGAACTTGAACTTTTACAATAAAATCGATTCGAACCTACGTAGTTCGAGTATCATAAAATTGTTTTTTTTTTTCACAATACGAAAATCAATGATCAATATGTATATTTTTTTGAAATATCAAAGTGTTGACCGTTATTATCCTTTTAAGTTTTGAGCTAAATAACGAAGACACGCGGTTTAATATTATCAGAGGAGAGATATGGAGGTTATTCGATGTCTCATTATCGCCAAATATCACTTTTTACCGATTCATTAGCGATCAAAGGTGTTACACAAGACAAAGTCGAATTAATTACAGCACTTTTTGACGTGAATACGTCTATACACCGACTAGTATGAGGTACCAGTTCGGAAACGGCGGTGTTACGTTTGGATGGGCATACATTCCGGCACTATACTTCGTTACTAATAACACGATTGACATGAATGATTTTTTATTCGCTCAGGTATACGTCTACGATACATTTATGATCTTGAGTTGGCACTGTGCATACGCGAGGCGCGTAGGAGAGGGCGTATCTTCCATCGGCTATTTTGGACGTTTTTGGAAATTTCCAAGCAGTACATATATCTCACCACTCTGACGTGCTGGCGCGATGATTTTGTTACAAAACGAAATATCTCTTTAAGATCTGTTGAGCCGTAAAAAGTTAACGGTGTAAATTATTTGTTGATCAAACATCAAAAAAAAAAAAAAAATCAATATGTCGGCCCATACTCACCAAAAAGCCAAAAGGAAATACATAAAACGTATATCATCAGAAAGAAGGTCTAATCATCTATCGATCAGTATCAAAATGTCTGTGACAGAACGAGTGAGACGGTATTGGGAACATCAGAAAGTCGACGCAGGGAAATCAACAACGCGAGCACCTCGACGGCCACTGTTTACCACAGGTCAATGATAAATAAAATTGTTCTAGTTAGGACTTTATTCATTATTTATTTATATAATACAGTAGCTTAAGCTAATTAAGCTGTACAGAGATGTTTTTTTAAGACTGCCAGAAATTTTTCAATAGTTTTGGAACTTCTAATTCCATCCGGCAGTCTATTATACTCCAAAACACCTCTGTACAAAATGCTTCTCCTATTTCTATTTATTTTAACATTTTTTTATAATTAAATTATTTTTATTCCTTAAATTATATTCACATACATCCATTCCTCTCACAATAAATTTACTAAAATATGACGGTAACATATTATTATCTAACTTAAATATGAATACGAACATACAAATTCTCAAAGTATCATTCACATTCAACCAATCTAATTCAATCGTCATCTTTTTTATACTAGCATACCTATCCGCATTTAAAATACATTTCATACCCTCTATTTTGTAATATTTGTAATGTATCTCTAGTTGACTTATCTAACATATTTAATAACGAACCACAATACATAAAATGAGGTCTAACAATTGCATTATAAATTATTATTTTAGTATCTTTAGATAATAATTTTCTTAGCCGACATAATATTCCTACTTTTTTTATTAAAAATTGACCGTGTAACTTATGCTAAATAAAAATATATTAGTGTGTCTATTTTGATGCTCTTTTGTCAATACGACCACACCCACACACACAATAAAATAAGAACGAATCGCGCGATGAAGGCGCTGATGACCTGACTCGCTTTGTTGCCAAAGTAGACCAATTTGTCAATGAATCAATGATGGTGGGCGAAGACGAAGAATAAAGAGGGGTTGGTTCGTCTCTCCTTTCTTCCCGTTTGCAAGTTTGGGATCGAACCTTTGTGCCCTCGACATCCCTTTTTATTTAACTCTTATCCACCCCCGCCCACCCACCCACCAAAAGAGAATCCTGGTATTAACGAGCGGCCACTTGCCGTTTGTTAACTAATGGATCCGGCATTGGAACAATTGATTAAACAAACGGAACGAACCGAGCGCACTGTAAGGGTTATTGCGCACTTTTCTCCAATCGACGTAATTACCCAACTCTAAATGTGTTTTGTAGCGATTAACAGGTGACCGTTCAAATTTGAACCAATCCTTTGCTATACTAACTTGAACTTATCCATCGTTATACTCGTGCAGCAGTACAAAGCTTGAGCATTGATTATATTTTGCATGTGGCTGTTGTCCTTTCTGACACAGGTTAAAAGCGAAAGTGCTATCTGGTTTAAATGGCGTCACGATAGGTACACACCCACACTTTATGTATGTATGTATATACGAGGTTGACAGTATCTGCCAGCCCTGACAAAGGATACCGTTGTTCAGACTGAACCGTCAATGCGAGATTACCGTAAAAGGGGCGAGTCAAACCCTTAAAATAAATTGCATTTTATATACTTTTTTTTTAATAAATTTAACAATGTATTTACGAACAAAGTGTAGATGTGTGCGCTTACATCGAATAAAGTACGTCTATTCTTCTGAAAGTGATTTTTGCATGAAAGTTTATGTAAAACGATTTTTCTCGCCCGCTAGGCGACGACAACGAGCTATTCATTCGAGAATTTGAAAATTCATTTTACGAAGAATTTTCACGCCATATTAGTATATAAATTTAAAAACGATCCATTATCCATAACATATTCTCTTGTCTTTATTTAAAGCAACAACAAAAAATACTCGTATATACCTACATATATGTACATACAAAAGTTATAAAGATCCATACTCGTACGACATTAATCGCATATTGAACCTTGTCTTATCTTTCACGTGTACGTATGTATGTACATACATACATACATAGGTACGTTGCTCGTATAATATATCGTTAAGTTTTCCCTTGTCAAAGAAAATCCGACGTTTTCTACGTGGAAAAGGTTAACCGTTTTACAAGAGAGGCTTCGTCTCGAGCTTTATACAGTTTCGGTGAGACCTTATTCAAGGATCATTTCTCCGACGGTTCACGATAAGAACCTGTCTGCAAGTATTTGCCACGTGTCCCTTATAATCAGTATTCGATACTTTTTTTTTTTTGGCTCGTATGCGTACTCCTGTCAAATCGTTGTAGTGCTATTTTTGATTGTGCAATTTCCGGTATGGAGTGGTGTGTACCTAACAAAGTACATTTTCAAGGTACAGTTCCACTTGGTAACATTTACAGCATTTATGACAGCCTGACAAAACCACAAGACTATATCTGCCGAGATTAGATTATCGCCAAGGGCGTCCCAGAGCGCGCATTTTGAAAGGGATGAGCAGAGATTTGAACGCGCGAATCGTGTCGACTCTCATGATGCATTAGGGTAACCAAAACTTGACGCAATTCTGTCTGGATACATATTTGATATTTTATAACATTGTCATCATCATTTTCAGCCGTTCATCATCCACTGCTGGATGAAGGCCTCTTTGATCCTCTTCCATTCCTGTATGTCTTGAGCAAATCTGCATCCACTCTACACATTCTTCTCAAATCATCAGCCCATCATCCACTAGGTCTACCTTGCTTTCTTTCACACCCTCTCGGGTACCATTCAAGTATTTCACGCGTCCACTCCAACTTTTTCACACATTCCGCTATATCTGCCACTTTGGTCATGCTTCTTACCCATGTATTCCTCTTACGATCTTTTCTT
Source organism: Parapsyche elsis (assembly GCA_022651745.1). Classification (NCBI taxonomy): domain Eukaryota; kingdom Metazoa; phylum Arthropoda; class Insecta; order Trichoptera; family Hydropsychidae; genus Parapsyche; species Parapsyche elsis. The sequence goes on along the minus strand of JAGVSN010000001.1, from coordinate 19,857,018 downwards.
GTTATACCAAGCATACATATTTCCGTGCTTCTCTGTATGCAGTGGATCTTATATAACATTCAGCATCCACGTTTCACACCCGTACGTCATAACTGGCAGTGCGCATTGGTCGTATGCCTTATTTTTTAAGCATAGCTGGTTGTTGGATTTAAAAACTATGTTCTTTCTTCCAAAAGCGTTCCGTCCTAGTTTCATTTGTCGGATATGGCAGTTGACGTTAAGTGCAATTAAGCCGTTTTATTTCGAAGCGAGTCATGCCATCTATTCTTCTTGCTATGTGTCCAGCCCACTGCTGGATAAAGGCCTCTCCAATTCTCTTTCATTCCTGTCTGTCTTGAGCAATCTGCATCCACTTGACTCCCACCCATTCTTCTCAATTCATCAGTCCATCTTCTACTCGGTCTATCTTGCTTTCTTTCACATCCTCTCAGATGTACCATTCCAGTATTTATCGCATCCATCTGCCATCCATTCTTCTCGCTGTGTCCAGCCCATTGCCACTTCAACTTTTTCACACGTTCCGCTATTTCTGCCACTTTGGTCATGCTTCTTACCCATGTACATATACCTCTTACGATATTTTCTTGTTATAACAAGCATACATCTTTCCGTGCTTCTTTGTATGCACTGAATCTTATGTAACATTTAGAAATTCAGCATACACGTTTCACATCCACACGTCATAACTGGCAGTGCGCATTAGTCGTATGCCTTCTTTTTTTTAGCATAGCGGAATGTTGGATTTAAAAACGATGTTCATTCTTCCAAAAGCGCTCAATTCTAGTTTAATTCTTTGTTTTATTTTTATAGCGTATTAACCCTTAAATAAGTTATAACACTAAAATGTTTATCCGCAGTATAAGATTCAACTTAAATCCGTCCGATTGCACTTTATTTATATTTGAGTATCAAGTCGTACGATACAAATCTGTCGGCCACCCGTGTGCAGATTAGCATAAAAGGTTGCAGATCACTGCTCTCCAAAAGACCACCGTCGTCCGACGTACATACATACGTATATCGCTAAAAGTTAATCTACGAGTTACATACATACATATTATGCATGTACGTGCAGAATACGTTGCGAGCCAACGCGTCCACTTTAATTCCAATGTGAGCGGACACACAAAGAACACATTCCTGCCCGGATCTTGCTAGAATTTTACCCGAGCGTGGTCACCCTAGCCGCAGTCAATTGAATCCGCAGCTTCTCTCGAAGCGGGTGCATCCGCGCAAGTTGCATACTTATGTATTACCCGACCGACTAAACGACTCGCCTCGAATCAAAACGGCTTAATTGCACTTAACGTCACAAATGCCGACTGCTATATCCGACAAATGAAACTAGGATGGAGCGCTTTTTAAAGAAAGAACATAGTTTTTAAAGCCAACATCCCGCTATGCTTAAAAAATAAGGCATACGACCAATGCGCACTGCTAGTTATGACGTATTGATGTGAAACGTGGATGCTGAATTCAAGAATGTCACGTAAGATCCAGTGCACACAGAGAAGCATGGAGAGACGTATGCTTGGTATAACAGGAAGAGATCGTAAGAGAAATACATGGGTAGGAAGCATGACCAAGGTGGCAGATATAGCGAGAAGAAGCAAAGGACTGGACACACGGACAGATGGACGTGAGAAATACTGGAATGGTATCCGAGAGGATGTGAAAGAAAGCAAGGTAGACCGAGTGAATTGAGAAGAATGTGTGGATTCAAATGGAAACAGATTGCTCAAAACTGATAGGAATAGAAGATGATTGGAGAGGCCTTCATCCAACAGTGGATGGTGAACGGCTAAAAATGCTGATGATATCCGAGTGAATTATATTATATATATATATATATAATAGCCAAAATCCGTCTGTCTGTCTGTCTGTCTGCTGATAACGCTCGCCTTGGTAAATAATTTAAAAAACCAGAACGAGTGGGATTTGAACCCGAGATCACCAGGTCGGGAGGAATCGTGCTTACACTATCTTCCAAACGGAGGCGATGATGGACGTTCTTTATTAGCCAATATTGAATCGTTATTATAACGCGCCATAGACGGCGCATTATTGCATAGATGCACAAACTATAAAAACTATTAAATTTAATATTATTTTTCAGTACGGGTGATGAGAACGCTCCGTTGATATTCAACGGGCTCACTATAGTATATATGTATATAATAGCCGAAATCCGTTTATCTGTCTGCTGATAACGCTCGCTGAGGTAAGCAATTAAAAAACCAAAACGTCGCGCGAATGGGATTCGAACCCGAGATCACCAGGTTGGAATGAGTCGGGCTAACACTATCCATCCAACGGAGGCGATGACGAACCTGCTACGATTTGACAATATAAAATTTCAATAGGTTCGCGACTTTGCTAAATTGTTACGTTGTTGCATTATAACGCGCCATCTATGCATCAACTATAAAAACTATTAAATTTTATTTTATTTTTCAGTACGGGTGATGAGGACGCTCCGTTGATATTCAACGGGCTTACACTAGTATCTGTACATTACTCGTATATCTAGCCAACCTATTGTAGCTCATTCAGTGCCTTCAATTGAATAATCGCAGCCCGAAACCGAGACCCGGCCATTTGTCTGAAGCGCCCGCTGTTAATCCGTCAGTTTCGGGGTATTACGTATTCGTACATTGCCGACATGGACTCCAAAGTGCCGAGGGTAAGGGGTTAAGGGAAGGCGAAGGGGTTTAAGGGGTCTGTGAGGGGTAGTATACAATATAACGATTCATTTTGGCAAACAAGACGTTGCCTTATCGCACGTCCAACTTCTAGAGCTGTATGATTGAACGGTGACCGGGGAATATGTCGGAACACTAACCCCCTCTATGCATATGAATATCGTAAAATGTATAATAAAATAAATGCGATTTAGTCGCTACACACTTCCACTCTAATATAATTTCGACGAGACAAGAAAAATATCATTTCCGCTTTGCCGGTTATAAATATATACAAGCTGTACGTGCGTGACGCGTTTTCCCGAACTACTCTCAAGGCGCCCGCACACCGCTGCGAAGTCCGTGCGAAATTCATGTAGGAAAACCGCGCGAATTTCGCAAGTCTGTCAATTGTATCGCACACACTAGCCCAATAATCCGCACTCTACCGGCCTTCGCAAGCGCCATTCCGCACTCTACCGGCCGAATAGCAAACTACCATCTGTCACCTCGCTTTCAGAACGTTTGTATTTCACTCACGATTCTAACATGCACTTCTCGAATGAAGACGAAGAATGTTGGCCGCATATTTATATGAATGACTAGTTAAATAATTTTATATGTTGAATGTAATTTATAACGGTGTGTCATCGAGGATCGGCTGACTGTTGACAAAATCGTATGATTTCTATCACTCTGACATAACCTATCAAGTCAGATCGTACAGGATGGGATACTTTTTCACCGTCGCCAATAACTTTTCCACAAAAACGTCTTCGAAATCGAGCGAATCGCCAAAAAAATTGTCTTCGACAAATTCCGTTGCGTTTTCGCGCTGTTTTCCGGTAGGAAATCCGTCGTGGTGTAGGCAGCGCCAAGTGCGACTATGCGATACAACTGCCCACCATACCAACCGTCCGTTTCTCCGCAATGCGAATACGAATCGGCAGCGGTGTGCGGGCGCCTTTACTCTTTGACACAGATTTCACTATAGAATATTATTTTATGATGAAATAAAGATTTGATTATATTAAATTGTCCTAGTAATAAACATGTATGATTTATTGAATACGGTATACTTTTTTTGCGCTCGTAAAATATATGTATGTATGTATGTAATACATAGTCTACTTTTACGTGTACGACAACTAACCTTTGAACTGATAATGGCTCCGCCGAGAATTGGACCTTTGAAAGTAGTGTAACGACGCTTTAACAATAATGTTCCTACAGCCCGTTTCTTTTCAAACCGCTTTCTCTACTGTAAACATTTTTAATTAGCAATTTCGTAAATCCGCAAACAATTTCATCACAATGCGCATTGTCGGCATTGTGATACCGCTAAAAGCAAAAATGTAGTGAGAAAACATCATAATTATGGCAAATTGTATACGAGAATAGCGCTTACTCGAGACACAACAGGGTGAAAGCACGCCATTAAGCTTTTATCCGACGGTGGATAATAATTACCACCCCTGCTTTCTTGAGTAATTAAAGCATATAGAAGGAGATGAGGCTGTGTAAGGGGGGGTCTGGTCAGAGCTATTGACCCTTAGGATGGCCGCACACCCTTGAAAGTTTCGTTAACCGCAATTAACCGTGGACCGGCCATTTCGTTTAACGTTTCATAGCTAATACCCATCGTAAACATAAATACTAGGAATGATTTACAAAGCTTTCCATTGTACCGTAGACTGTTTAACATTTTAAACACTGTGTACTTATCCAATTATTCAGATTATATGCTGCGAATTTACATTGGCTTAATTACACAGGTGACTTTGTACGGTAGATTCATTACACTTAAATTTTACAAGAGATCAAAATTAAAGTTGTGATTAACTAATCATATACATAATAGCCCTATTCCGTCTGTCTGTCTGTCTGTGTGTATGTCTGCTGATAACGCTCGCCGATGTTAATAATAAAAAACCAGAACGTCGCGTGAGTAGGATTTGAACCGGTATCACTAATTCGGAACACTGAGCGCTTACGCGGTGAGTCAAACCAAACCAGATAATAATGGGCTGGCTTCATCTTGACTATTTATATGATTAAAAATAGGCTCGCGACTTTGCTAAATTGTTACCTTGTTATTATAACGCGCCATCTATGCAACAACTATAAAAACTATTAAATTTAATATTATTTTTCAGTACGGGTGATGAGAAAGCGCTCCGTTGATAGTCAAGGGGCTTACACTAGTTATATATGTATAGGTATATACTAACCGTAAATCCGTCTGTCTGTCTGCTGATAACGCTCACCGATGTAAATAATTAAAAAACCAAAACGTCGCGCGAGTGAGATTTGAACCCGTGATCACCAAATTGGAATGAGGTCGTGCTAACACTATCATCCAACGAGGCGATGACGGGCCTGCTACGATCTGACAATATAAAATGAAAAAAAAAATTTCAATAGGCTTGCGACTTTGCTAAATTGTATTATAACGCGCCATCTATGTATGCAACAACTATAAAAACTATCAAATTTAATATTGTTTTTCAGTACGGGTGGTGAGAAAGCGCTCCGTTGATAGTCAACGAGCTTATACTAGTTATATATGTACATATATAATAACCGAAATCCGTCTGTCTGTCTGCTGATAACGCTCACCGATGTAAATAATTAAAAAAAAAAACGTCGTCGCGCGTGATATTTGAACCCGTGATCACCAAATTGGAATGAGGTCGTGCTAACACTATCATCCAACGAGGCGATGACGGGCCTGCTACGATCTGACAATATAAAATGAAAAAATGACAATAGGCTCGCGACTTTGCTAAATTGTATTATAACGCGCCATCTATGTATGCAACAACTATAAAACTATCAAATTTAATATTGTTTTTTTTCAGTACGGGTGGTGAGAAAGCGCTCCGTTGATAGTCAACGAGCTTATACTAGTTATATATGTACATATATAATAACCGAAATCCGTCTGTCTGTCTGCTGATAACGCTCACCGATGTAAATAATTAAAAAAAAAAAAAACAGAACGTCGCGCGAGTGATATTTGAACCCGTGATCACCAAATTGGAATGAGGTCGTGCTAACACTATCATCCAACGAGGCGATGACGGGCCTGCTACGATCTGACAATATAAAATGAAAAAATGACAATAGGCTCGCAACTTTGCTAAATTGTATTATAACGCGCCATCTATGCAACAACTATAAAAAACTATCAAATTTAATATTGTTTTTCAGTACGGGTGATGAGAAAGCGCTCCGTTGATAGTCAACGGGCTTACACTAGTTTTTGTATAATATACAAGTCCCTACTAAAATACATATATGTATACCCACCTCTTCCTACTCAAATGGTTGTATTTACTCAGAATATGAAATTTGATTTAAAATGTCACGAAATAAACAATACTTAATTTTCTATAATCATTGGATTTGCAAAATAGTTGTCGTGGATCGCTAGTGACTCGCTTAAAAATTAAATTTGAGTCGTTGATCGTTTTTGCCAAATTTCGCATTCAACCAATCGGAAGTTTTGAGCACGGGCAATAATTTTCAAGGTTGTTAAAGTGCCTTTGAAAAGCACTCCCCGGGGTACTAATAGCTCTAATGCCTGACTCTCGAATAGCGTCTAGCTAGCGGCTAAGTGGCAGTTTATCCATGCAGATTTCGACCCGTTCTCCCACTTGACCCTTAAACCGCGCGAGGCCGAAGCGTCGCGCTTCTGAATCGACCCCCCTTTACTCTCCCTCGATTTTCCCCCATTCCCTTAACTTCCAAAGCACCAATAGTCAAACAAGAGATTCAGGGTGTTGCTTGTTTGCTCTGCGCTCGCGACGTCGTTGCAGCGTGAAACCTTTATTTGCTTCGACCATTGAAACCTTCTTCCACTGGGACAACGAGAAACCGTGTTTGGACAATCCCCCTGTTTTCCTATCGTAACGATCTCGGACGTACTCTCCAGACTCGAACTATCGATGGACTGTTTATTTCAACGGTGACTATTTTACATTTTTCTATTTTGGATCAGTTTTCCGGTTCATTAAAATGGACCGTCCAATAATAAATTAAAATTGACGTAGACACAGAAAGTTTAATTATTAAATTGATTGAACGCCTGTTGAAAAATGTCAAAGTCGCAATTAAATTCTAACCAGGAAAAGGTGAAGTGGGTGGGTAGAGCGTGTTGGAAAATAGAGAGTGTAATTTGAGCGCCGTTTTTACAGTATTTTTGCAAAATATTAGCGTGAATACTGAATTTAAATGGTTACAACTCTAAAGGGTCTTAGTCAAACGGAAATTAAAAAAAAATATATAACTAAATTGGCTTTGAACTTTCAAACGAATTGTATAACTTTTTCGTTACATTTATAGAGGTATAAATAATGGCAACCCTTCATTTGTGAAAAATTTATTTATTTATTCGCCATTTTAATTATTATTTATATGATATTTCTACTGACTGGCCCTCACCTGTCTACACGAATCTTCAAACAAAATCTCCATAATTAATTATTATCACTCACTTCATAACCGTAAGTCATAACAGTAAATAACGTAAGTAAACAGTTCACTGAACCCACGTCTTTATAGCGTTCTGAAACTGAACGATATAAAGACACTGAACTGAACTTTAAGGTACATGCTGAATATATAATTTAAAAAATGGCTAGAAAAGTTGGTGTTTTATGTGGGTTGAGTAATATTTTAAGTATAAAAAGTAAGGTTTTAATCTACTAAACATTGTAAAATTTCGTAAAAAAGAAATTTGTTTATTTATTTTTTAATGTCAATAAGAAATGCCCCACTATATGATATATTTACATTATTCATTTATTATATTTGAGGAAAAACATTAGAAACGATATACTTAAAAAAAAATTTTATTCATTCAATTAATTCATCGCCAGTTTGATCAATAAAAAAAAAAAATAAAATAAAAAAATCGGCAACGGCAACGATCACGAGTTGGATCGTTTAAAGTGAAAAAGAAAAATGAAAATTATATATTGCATGGAATGATAGAAATAAGAGAAACGTTTGATGAATCAAATTGTTCAGACACACTCCCTGACAATTGTATTATAGATAATACACGTGGTTTATTGTGCCACTGCACTTAATATGTTCAGTGGCCAAGATTTAGATAAAATGCAAAGGTTACAAAATAGAGCTAAGACCATAGATGCATTCTTGCAAAGTGTGAAAGAGACACCTCTGTGAGGGATAGTAGATATGTATAAGTATAGTGTACTACTACATAGATTTATGTAGTTGTTATAAATATGTAATAGATGTAAGTTAAATTAGCTTATTAGCTAATATTATATAAAATAAAAATATGGTGAAATCCGTATTCAAGATGCATTGTGTCGGGTAAAAAGTAAATATACATGCACTGGACTGTGTTTAATACTATCAACAAATACAAAATGAAGAATTTGGGGCATTTTTTCAGTCTTATGCGTACGCCTATGTATGTATGTATATACATACATATATTTGGAATATAACGGACATTTCGATGCAAATGCGCATTTCGAACCAGGCACATCGCATACGAATGGGAAAAACGGAGGCATTTTCCTGCATTCACATCCTTTTTATTTTCTCTTGTTCGCCTCCTACTTCTTCTTTGATTCCCGATATCGTCGAGTCCGGCCACTGCAGGATGTTAACCCATAACCCTCCTCAACGACATGCGGATATCGAGTATATGGCTTACGCTTCATTCAATATATCCTCGAAATACCTTCACCCGAACCCCTCCCATTCTCTTTGAATACATGCATAAAGATATACCACCACATCTCTAGCCACTCCTTAGCTGCAGTGATTTGAATAAATAAACCGTTGAATTTTATCTGAATGATATACAAATTTATATCACATTTACACATTTTGCTTAAAGAAGAAGACTTTCGGGCGATGCGTATTGCCAGTTATGACATACGGATGTGAGACGTGGCCGCTGAGCTAAAGAATACTAAGCAAAATCTAGTGCACACAAGAGATCGAAAGAGGAATACAGCGTTTTTCGAATAATGAACATAATTTATAAATCCAACATCCCGCTATACTTAAAAAAGAAAGGGTACGACCATAGATGTAGAATAGTCCTAAAATATGTTCCGACTCTAACTAAGACACTCAAGTATAAAAATCCTAGTTGTGAGAGTCACAGTTTTTTTAAAAAAAGGTCACTTCTTGGTTATTCGAGTCTCGGGTTCTGTCCATTCATCTTGCGATGATTTTTGTCGACCGAAAGGGCATATCTTTGTATTCTATATGTACATATGTATATCTATGGATACGACTAATGCGTACTGCCAGTTTTGATGTATGGTTGTGAAACGTGGATGCTGAATTCAAGAATGTGCACACAGAGAAGCATGGAAAGATGTATGCTTAGTATAATGCCGGCGCCAGACATGTGTTCAAAGATTTGATCACTCCTTTAAGCTCACAGTTTTCAAATAGACTTCACAAAACATGGACGACCTAGACCAGTGGGTTACTTCAGTAATTTTTGCAGAATGTCTTCTGAAGACTTTGAAATACTATTACAAAAAGTTTCTCCTTCAATTTCAAAATTAGACACAAACTGGAGATTAGCTGTTCCTTCCAAAGTGAGATTGGCATTGACTTTAGGATTTTTAGCAACAGGCGATAGTTATAATGAGTCAGTGTGGCCGGCACACAAACATTTGGACTTTTATCCCTTTGATGTGCGCTAAAAAACCGACACGGAACGGCAAAGCGCACTTAAGTGATCAAATATGCGACAATAGTATCAAATGCCCGTGCCACACACGTGAACACTTATTTGATCACATCTTTGAACACATGTCTGGCGCCGGCATAACAAGAAGAGATCGTAAGAGGAATACATGGGTAAGAAGCATGACGTATATAGCGGAACGTTTGAAAATGGAGTGGTTGGCAGATGGACAAGAGAAATACTGGAATGGTATCCGACAGGATGTAAAAAAAAAACGTACGATGGGCTGATGAATTGAGAAGAATGTGACGATTCAAATGGATGCAGATTGCCCAAAACTAGCAAACTTTCATCCAGCAGTGGATGGTGAACGGCTGAAAGTGACGATGGTTTACACATTTGATTGAAAATGTTTATTTATTCATACGCACTCGCCGAAATGGAATTAAACGCACAGAAATACTCTCTCTCTCGCTGTGTTTACACCGTATTTACGCCGTACCCCTATTCAAACTTCGGTAATAATGCGGGTAGTAATTATTTTGCTATATAGAGTACCGACAGGTAGATCGTGTATCGTTTGCGTTGCAAAGTTAAGTCATTCGATATCGATTTAAATTAATTTGCAGCGTATCTGCGAACCGACGCCAAAATCGCCATCAATGTACCGCGACGAGTCCGTATCGCGTTTCGCCGCTCAACACAAAGTGGACCAACCCCGTTTGGAATTAAATTTTAATCACTGGGGAATACATAATACATTTTTTCGGGACGTGCCGGATTTCTATATGTGTGGTCGAAAGGGTTTGAAATTTTTCGCGTTAAATCCGTTTCGGGCAGTGGGGCCATTACACGACCCACAGATGGGGCGATTGCGGTCTCATTCGAAACGTTGAGTGTTTCGGGCCGTTTCGCCGATGGATAATCTGCAATGAAATTTTCCAACCGGTAATTAGGGACCATTACGGGGTCGCGAATCTCCCAGCCACCCCCTCCTCCCACACCAAACGACCGTGTCTAGTGTGTGGGTGATTTGAACGACGTGAGTGAGTGAGTGAGTGAGTTGGGGGGGGGGGGGGGGGGGGACATCAGTGTATGTACCTGTACAATTATACAAGCCTTGAAATTAATATTCGACAAACATATGGGTGTTTGTGACGCACTGTTTGAATTTTTATTCGTTGTATGTACGTACATATGTACATACATATGTATAGTGCGTATTGTAATTTGTGTCTCTTTAGCGTCGATCGTTTTGAAAGCTCGCTTATGGTAAAGTGTTGTTAGTAGGTCGATATGTAGTCTATCGAAACTATTGAGCGTTCAAAAAAATAAGCCAAATTCATTTAAATAGAGCATTTACACGTTCAATTACAATTATGATATTTTTATCGTTCAACAAAACAACTGTAATTTTAGCTGGGAGTATGGGTAAAAAGTAAAAATAAAGAATAGAAAAAGTTTGATGCGCATTCCAGACAGACAGACGAACTTATGTACATATATGTATAGATATATATATATGTATATATATTTTTTACAGTGAAAGCAAATTTCAAATGAAAATATATTACATATATATGTACATATGTATATCTACATCCTACATACATATATCTATCAGTGAAAATATATTTTCACTTGAAATATGCTTTTGCTGCAACATACATACATACATATGTATGTATACATATATTGTTAAATATAATATCAATTTTTTCTGAGGATTGAATTTAAATGTTCAAAATAATAATATTTTAATTATTCACGTACCTTCTGTCGCGGATTTGTATCCGCATACTTTATCGAACGCCCTAATTGTAATTTTAATTTATTTTATTTTATATACCTTTTAACTTTAACTTATTATTATTATTAATATAGTAATAGTTATTATTATCATTATCATTATTATTATTATTAATAGTCAATGCCCGTTGACAGTGTCATCGGGTGGTTATCATTTACATATACATACATACATGTACATGTGTACATATGTATGCCAGCGCTTTGTGCCACCCCTGCCTAGGCTTATACATATACCTTAAGTATACCTTATAGTAATTAAGTTTAAGTTTTTAAACAAAATAATGGTGATGGTTGCGCAAGTGTTATTTTAAAATCACTCATTTTTCTGCCGTACTTTTTTATTGGGATTTTTTAATGATCAAAATTAATTCACCAAATTATTTTAATTAATATAATTATTTATTGATTTTGATAACCTTTTTATACACCTTTATAAAAATGTGATAGTTTATTTGGGTTTGTTTTTAATTAAGCAGTAATTTTTCTGTTAAATAAAATCTGACATAAGGTGCGGCGAATAAACGAGCGACTTTAAAATTTGAATAACATTTTTCAACATTATATTTCGTACATTGTAATAACGTTTCCTGTAAGCTGTGAACATCACAATTTATGCATAAAAGCAAAGATTCACCGTAATAAAAACGCCAACACAGGAAATGTGCGTTTCAGACGACAAGCTTCCGCCGCCGACGTGCTGACGTTGCACATGTGGAAAATCGCAGCGGGAAAAGCGCATCCGCGCTATTTTTATAAGTATTTTTATATCCAGGTGGGTCCTATTTTACCCTCACGACATAAATTACAATGGCATTCGCACTGAACCCAGCGGTTAATTGGGTTGTTAGGCGATGCGCTCGAAGCCGTGGGTCTCTCGTTAAATTTTATATGTCAATACCGGAAACGAGTGCATATGCAGTTTCTCTTTAATAAGTGCAACTCCCGGCCGCATTTCACTACCAATTTACGAGCACTTCCCTGTTTATTTTCTTAAGCCCCGTCGGGTGAGCTTAACTCGAAACGATGCTCCTGTCGCAAGATGCATTCATTTCCCTTAAAATTGCTCGACAATACCGAAAAAGCAATTACAAAGTAAGTGGCGTTCAACGACAACGTTAAGCCTTTTTATACCTACAATATAAATTATTTTAATGTGTCTCAGAACAACATAAAGCAAACGTATATACATATGTTACAGATAAAATGGTAAATTACGTCAATATACATATGTATATAAATACACTCACTAGTCATTAAATGTATACGTGAACTAAAAGTTCTAGTTAAAGCTCAAAACACTACATACATTCCACATTTACTTCAACTAGACAATGTATGAAGTAGCAAGTTTAAACTCACAGACAAGCGTTAGTAAAACGTCACTCATTTTATGGAATATGTACTTACTTATTTTGACAAAAGTATGTGTGATTCAATCATTTATAGCAGAGGTTATCAGCAGTCAATCTCGCCCGGGGTCTTTTTCGTAAAATTAAGCAAATAAATAAATATGCATGGTAGGGAATAAATGTACACGTAGAAGTTAATTTAATGAATCTTTATTTTGAATAAAGATTTTAAAACTGTTGGTGAACCAAATACAGAAAAAAATTGTTGTTATTAATACGCATTACTTTTTGTTTGAATTTTCGAAAAATGTCAACTTTACGTGATGTTGGGTGGGGTTAGGTTGGCATTAATTTGAGTTTTAGTTTATCGCATTTTTTGACTTTATTTTTGAAAAATGTCTAATTTTCGTGAAGGTACATATGTATGTAGGTGAGGTACATATGTATGTAGGTAACCTCACATATAATCGACATTTTTCGATAATCCAAACAAAAAAAAATGCGTCAATCGCAAAATTAATTCTGGCCAACCTGTACCTCACCTATCTTCACGAAAACTAGACATTTTTCAAAAATGTAGTCAAAAAACGCGATAAACGAAAACTCAATTGTATGCCAACCTAATTGATACTGACACTGCAATGCTGCGATTTCAACCACACATATCAACCACAAATAATCCACTCGATATGCACTTTTTAATGAATCGGAGAGCTACACGTAAAAAAATTCTAGAAAACATACAATTGGAATTGTATAATCGCATGGGAAATTATATTTTGCAGTGTCGCCACGGGATGAGTTTGGGATTGAACTCGGGACGTTTCTCATCCTGAGATCGTTATGCTAATCTGTAAAATATATATTTACTGGACCGAGTAGTGATCACACACACACACATAGTTACCATATCACACTATGTATGTACGTACACGTACATATGTGTACGTATGCACAGCGTGGAACTAAAGTTATGATCCTTTTATGCGACGGTATACCGCGGCCATATTTCAAGCGATGCGGTTAAGATAGGAGCACTACAACCTTTTACGGAGATGTCTTTGCGAATTGGACAATTTGTTCACACGCTTGCTTTTTTTGTCGATTTAGATTACATACGTTTAAAGTCTGAATATTCGGTGTGATTATTGTTTTTTTTTTTTTTTTAATGGAGATTTACCTACATACATAGGTTCGTCGTCGTGAAAGTGCACGCCATTTAAGCGAAGTCTGTTTCCGCACGTAATGCACTTACCATGCACTTACTCGACAACGGACAATAAGCTTCCCAGACAGAAGGTCCCTGGTGAGGTATGGACCTCGGTTAGTACCTCCGGTTGACCGCGTACAATGGACGCCTTTAGTGTCGAAAGTTCACTCAATCCACTGCCTTAGGTACCCGTAATCAATTTACACGACACTTGCTCGCAAGTAAATCTCAGAATCTGTACGGCTAGCTACCGTTAGCTGTATAAAATTTCAATAATTCGACTAACTTTAAATCTATAAATCCCCATCAAATATATAATCATGAACATGTGTTTCAACAGGGATGCTTTCCTCCTCCACTCCAATGACCTCATGCCAGTCATACCCCTAACGAATTTTGTTGGGAAGAGAAATGGTAGTAGTCGTATGTATGTATGTACATATATCCTATTATACGTATGTTTATGTATCTGGCCAAATTAAATTTTAATCACTGGGGAATACATAATACATTTTTTTCGGGACGTGTCGGATTTCTATATGTGTGGTCGAAAGGGTTTGAAATTTTTGCGTTAAATCCGTTTCGGGCAGTGGGGCCATTACACGACCCACAGATGGGGCGATTGCGGTCTCATTCGAAACGTTGAGTGTTTCGGGCCGTTTCGCCGATGGATAATCTGCAATGAAATTTTCCAACCGGTAATTAGGGACCATTACGGGGTCGCGAATCTCCAGCCACCTCCTCCCACACAAACGACCGTGTCTAGTGTGTGGGTGATTTGAACGACGTTGAGTGAGTGAGTGAGTGAGTTGGGGGGGGGGGGGGGGCTCAGATGTACCTGTACAATTATACAAGCCTTGAAATTAATATTCGACAAACATATGGGTGTTTGTGACGCACTGTTTGAATTTTTTATTCGTTGTATGTACGTACATATGTACATACATATGTATAGTGCGTATTGTACTTGTGTCTCTTTAGCGTCGATCGTTTTTGAAAGCTCGCTTATGGTAAAGTGTTGTTAGTAGGTCGATATGTAGTCTATCGAAACTATTGAGCGTTCAAAAAAATAAGCCAAATTCATTTAAATAGAGCATTTACACGTTCAATTACAATTATGATATTTTTATCGTTCAACAAAACAACTGTAATTTTAGCTGGGAGTATGGGTAAAAAGTAAAAATAAAGAATAGAAAAAGTTTGATGCGCATTCCAGACAGACAGACGAACTTATGTACATATATGTATAGATATATATATTGTATATATATTTTACAGTGAAAGCAAATTTCAAATGAAAATATATTACATATATATGTACATATGTATATCTACATCCTACATACATATATCTATATATTTTCACTTGAAATATGCTTTTGCTGCAACATACATACATATGTATGTATACATATATTGTTAAATATAATATCAATTTTTCTGAGGATTGAATTTAAATGTTCAAAATAATAATATTTTAATTATTCACGTACCTTCTGTCGCGGATTTGTATCCGCATACTTTATCGAACGCCCTAATTGTAATTTTAATTTATTTTATTTTATATACCTTTTAACTTTAACTTATTATTATTATTAATATAGTAATAGTTATTATTATCATTATCATTATTATTATTATTAATAGTCAATGCCCGTTGACAGTGTCATCGGGTGGTTATCATTTACATATACATACATACATGTACATGTGTACATATGTATGCCAGCGCTTTGTGCCACCCCTGCCTAGGCTTATACATATACCTTAAGTATACCTTATAGTAATTAAGTTTAAGTTTTTAAACAAAATAATGGTGATGGTTGCGCAAGTGTTATTTTAAAATCACTCATTTTTCTGCCGTACTTTTTTATTGGGATTTTTTAATGATCAAAATTAATTCACCAAATTATTTTAATTAATATAATTATTTATTGATTTTGATAACCTTTTTATACACCTTTATAAAAATGTAATAGTTTATTTGGGTTTGTTTTTAATTAAGCAGTAATTTCTCTGTTAAATAAAATCTGACATAAGGTGCGGCGAATAAACGAGCGACTATAAAATTTGAATAACATTTTTCAACATTATATTTTGTACATTGTAATAACGTTTCCTGTAAGCTGTGAACATCACAATTTATGCATAAAAGCAAAGATTCACCGTAATAAAAACGCCAACACAGGAAATGTGCGTTTCAGACGACAAGCTTCCGCCGCCGACGTGCTGACGTTGCACATGTGGAAAATCGCAGCGGGAAAAGCGCATCCGCGCTATTTTTATAAGTATTTTTATATCCAGGTGGGTCCTATTTTACCCTCACGACATAAATTACAATGGCATTCGCACTGAACCCAGCGGTTAATTGGGTTGTTAGGCGATGCGCTCGAAGCCGTGGGTCTCTCGTTAAATTTTATATGTCAATACCGGAAACGAGTGCATATGCAGTTTCTCTTTAATAAGTGCAACTCCCGGCCGCATTTCACTACCAATTTACGAGCACTTCCCTGTTTATTTTCTTAAGCCCCGTCGGGTGAGCTTAACTCGAAACGATGCTCCTGTCGCAAGATGCATTCATTTCCTTAAAAATTGCTCGACAATACCGAAAAAGCAATTACAAAGTAAGTGGCGTTCAACGACAACGTTAAGCCTTTTTATACCTACAATATAAATTATTTTAATGTGTCTCAGAACAACATAAAGCAAACGTATATACATATGTTACAGATAAAATGGTAAATTACGTCAATATACATATGTATATAAATACACTCACTAGTCATTAAATGTATACGTGAACTAAAAGTTCTAGTTAAAGCTCAAAACACTACATACATTCCACATTTACTTCAACTAGACAATGTATGAAGTAGCAAGTTTAAACTCACAGACAAGCGTTAGTAAAACGTCACTCATTTTATGGAATATGTACTTACTTATTTTGACAAAAGTATGTGTGATTCAATCATTTATAGCAGAGGTTATCAGCAGTCAATCTCGCCCGGGGTCTTTTTTCGTAAAATTAAGCAAATAAATAAATATGCATGGTAGGGAATAAATGTACACGTAGAAGTTAATTTAATGAATCTTTATTTTGAATAAAGATTTTAAAACTGTTAGTGAACCAAATACAGAAAAAAATTGTTGTTATTAATACGCATTACTTTTTGTTTGAATTTTCGAAAAATGTCAACTTTACGTGATGTTGGGTGGGGTTAGGTTGGCATTAATTTGAGTTTTAGTTTATCGCATTTTTTTTGACTTTATTTTTTGAAAAAATGTCTAATTTTCGTGAAGGTACATATGTATGTAGGTGAGGTACATATGTATGTAGGTAACCTCACATATAATCGACATTTTTCGATAATCCAAACAAAAAAAAAAATGCGTCAATCGCAAAATTAATTCTGGCCAACCTGTACCTCACCTATCTTCACGAAAACTAGACATTTTTCAAAAATGTAGTCAAAAAACGCGATAAACGAAAACTCAATTGTATGCCAACCTAATTGATACTGACACTGCAATGCTGCGATTTCAACCACACATATCAACCACAAATAATCCACTCGATATGCACTTTTTAATGAATCGGAGAGCTACACGTAAAAAAATTCTAGAAAACATACAATTGGAATTGTATAATCGCATGGGAAATTATATTTTGCAGTGTCGCCACGGGATGAGTTTGGGATTGAACTCGGGACGTTTCTCATCCTGAGATCGTTATGCTAATCTGTAAAATATATATTTACTGGACCGAGTAGTGATCACACACACACACATAGTTACCATATCACACTATGTATGTACGTACACGTACATATGTGTACGTATGCACAGCGTGGAACTAAAGTTATGATCCTTTTATGCGACGGTATACCGCGGCCATATTTCAAGCGATGCGGTTAAGATAGGAGCACTACAACCTTTTACGGAGATGTCTTTGCGAATTGGACAATTTGTTCACACGCTTGCTTTTTTTGTCGATTTAGATAACATACGTTTAAAGTCTGAATATTCGGTGTGATTATTGTTTTTTTTTTTTTTTACTGGAGATTTACCTACATACATAGGTTCGTCGTCGTGAAAGTGCACGCCATTTAAGCGAAGTCTGTTTCCGCACGTAATGCACTTACCATGCACTTACTCGACAACGGACAATAAGCTTCCCAGACAGAAGGTCCCTGGTGAGGTATGGACCTCGGTTAGTACCTCCGGTTGACCGCGTACAATGGACGCCTTTAGTGTCGAAAGTTCACTCAATCCACTGCCTTAGGTACCCGTAATCAATTTACACGACACTTGCTCGCAAGTAAATCTCAGAATCTGTACGGCTAGCTACCGTTAGCTGTATAAAATTTCAATAATTCGACTAACTTTAAATCTATAAATCCCCATCAAATATATAATCATGAACATGTGTTTCAACAGGGATGCTTTCCTCCTCCACTCCAATGACCTCATGCCAGTCATACCCCTAACGAATTTTGTTGGGAAGAGAAAATGGTAGTAGTCGTATGTATGTATGTACATATATCCTATTATACGTATGTTTATGTATCTGGCCATTTTCTTATCTACCCTTTCCAACATATCAATATATGAGGAAATGTTCACGAGGAAACCAAATTATTGAATTATATTCCAGTGTGGATAAAACTATAATAATAATAAACTAACTTGATTATATCAACATTGCGTAATATCGTAGAGTTCCTTGTGTTATGAAGGCTAGAATATTTAATGTTGATTTAACCACATTAAGAATATGGAAATGGCAGTTTAACCTTGGATCAAAAATAGTTCCAAAGTCAACAATTTTCATTACCCTCGCCAAAGTATTAAAGTATATACTCTATACTTGAATATGAATTTTGTGTATGGATAAAGGATCGACAAAGTGATAGTTGAAAATATCTACGGCGACGAAGTTACTGAAGTAGAAAATTTCATCGATGAAATGAAGTCAATGTTAGGTAGACTAGGAACCCTAAAATATCAAATTACTTTAAGTATACTGTTTCGATATTGAATGTGTGTGTATGTAAAATAATTGAACTGATGGATGCTGTCAATATGAGTATTGATTCGTAGTAAAGCACGCTTTAGAGCAGTAGTTCTTAACTGAAAGTGGCATTTAAAATTTTAATCATTTCACAATTATTTGTCAAGGGTGTGGAAAGCGTATTTTGATAATCAAATTAATAACCTTTACCTTAAAGTCAACAAGAAATTAAATGTCGGTTTATGCGTTCAAAATTATATGTATGTATATATACAACGTGATGTCAAATTGAAGAAGCGTGAGTTTCCATTGGCGTTTGGATTAATTAAGTTTTAAAGAAGTTACTTATATTGTTATTATTTTTGAATGTGTGGATTTGAGTAAAAAAATTTACGGAAATATACGCCCACGTGAAACTTAACCATTCTATTGCATAATGTATAATACCGACTATTGCACTTAGTTGGAATAATTTCAAATTTGTTGAGTCCTTTCCTGTCTATTTTTGGATATTTCCGTCATTGTTACAGAATTAGCGACGAAATACAGAGGCGACAATCCAGATTCCGCCCAATTAGAGAGGGCCAGAGGGCCGGATTTTGATCGAATCACTTTTATTTGACTGCGTCCTTTGCTCTCGCGCAATTAACACGGGGTAGGATTAGAGAGGCAGGTGAGGAATCACGTTTTTGGTCCTGGTGAAAATCATCCAACTCATCTCATCCCCTGACAACCTTCCAAATCGCATTCATTAACGTCCCTCGAATATTCCGACGTAAAGGATCCGGAATTCGATCGAAACCGCCAACTGTGCAAAATGTGCTAGAAATGAAAAATAACTAATATAATACATTGAAATCCTTTCCAGGTTACAACGGCCGTTGCGCAACCAGTGTTTCAGGAAATTCTATTGAATCTGGATTTTATGGAGTGTGAAGAGCATGTAGGGCGGAAGCGACTACTACTACTACATACCACTCCTTGGTCATTTTGTTTGTGCAACTACTTCAAAATTTACAAACTCCTCTCTGGTGGTTTCAGCTGAAAATTCCATTAAATATTTAAGTACGTAAGTACGTGTATACGTTCATTCGAAACGACTAGAAGTTTCATCCTATAAAGGCGCAAAAAAAAAAACAGCATGTAGATACAATGTGATGTTAGAAAACATCACATGAAAAAATGGATTAAATCCATAGCCGTTCATTACAATACTACTATTACCCTTAGTGAGCTATAATACACCTACCTATAAAATGAGTGAAACTGTATTCAAAGACTGACGGCACTCCGATATTCCGAACAATGTCAATTGCAATGGCAGCAGCGGGAACGCCGGGGCTTTTCAAACTTTTTCAAGTGGAAAATCATTTTTCAAATTCAACTCTTCGCTTGATTTTGACATTTTTCCTGGAATGCACATTATTCACCCTTGCATTTTTACGGAGAATGCGAAGTTTATTTTTGAACTATTTTCAACGAAATGTTCATATCTGCCACTACAGGAAAATTTTATATATTGTGGTTCATTTTTAAGTTTAGTAAATAGGTTGCAAAAACTGCAAAATAGAGCTATGTGGATTATTTTAAATAACAATAGATTAACTAGTATAAGATAAATGTTGAATGAATTGAATTGGATGAATGTAAATGAAATCTTAAAAGTGTGCATGTATGTGTAAAAGTGTGCATTACCAAAATATTTTATGAGGGTGTAGTATACATTGTCATAATACTAGGGGTAAGAATAAGTTAATAGTTAAGAATTTAAAATTAAGTAGATCCAGAAGAAATATCTTGTACAGGGGTGCTGTTGAATATAAATGGCCTGCCAGAAGTTCTCAGAAATATAAATAAAATTGATAGATTCCCGACAGCCTTAAAACAGCACCTCTGTACAAGTGCTAGTTAGATAATAAGTTTATTTTGTAATTTTAACTTTAAGTAATGTTTGTTGGTAATTAGTTTTTTAAGTTATCTTAAATAAATAAATAATAAATAAAACATATAAATTACACAAGTGGTTGGGAACCGGCGGCTCTTTTTTTCAAATAATTAACTAATAACTAATAATTAAATAATTAATTAATAATAACACTTTTTTTCAAATAATATATTTTCACTTTTGATGAAATTTGGAGATGAAAAATTGCATCAGGGATATTTTAGACGCTTTATAAAATAAAGAGAATGTTTGAGAATCTATAATACAAAAATTATTTTTTATAGCCTGTGTCAAGTAACTATTTTTACTTAAAAAGAAATTACGCTTTTGGAAAGCTAATGTTTGAGAATCACTGGCGTGAAACAAAAATTCCAAAATTGGACCAGCTGTTCTCCAAGATATGCTAATAGTGGTTTCAGTCGGTTTTCATCTAAAAAATGAAGTCAAAGTAAAGAGTTCAAAGAGTTTTAAATATATCAGTGTTAACCATTAATCGCTTTTAATTCATATGAATATGTACATTACTAGCGACAAAATTAAATTACACATTTGTATTTACTAGTCTGCTGTACATTTAATCTCGCACAAATGACACTTCACACTCCTACTACAAACAACTATGCAAAAAATTAATTAAATCGCAACGGGGTACGAAGGGGGTGCGGGGGGTTGAGGAAATGGGGAGGGGATCGTTTCTGTCGTCGCCGGAAGCTCGTCCGGAAAATTTTCAATTTTAAATGTAGCCTCACGCACGCCCCAGCCAGGAATTAATTTAATTAACACTTAGAGCGCGGCCGTATCAAGTTCGCAATTACGCTAGCCCCGGCGTCATATAAATTTTCCGGCAGCCAGTGGCGGCGCGGTCTGATTTATCGCCGAGTCGACCGGATATCCGGCGTTTAGCTGCCCTGCCGTTCGACACCCCTGCAATTTAGCACATACATACATTGCTAAAATTGCGAAACCATCGACTATGCGGACTGCAACATACATACCAAAAAATAAATAAAAATTTAATTCGGTGCACACTTTTGCACGATCCTGTACAATTTTGCGACCAACCTTATTGTCGCACGCTCGGCAACTGGACTCGTAAAAGAATAAAAGAGACCCTTGTGTGACGATGGCATGGCGCATGGAAGGAAAACTTTCAGAATATCTGAGTAATATAAATGAAAGTTTATGTATTTG
Organism: Parapsyche elsis; assembly: GCA_022651745.1. NCBI lineage: Eukaryota > Metazoa > Arthropoda > Insecta > Trichoptera > Hydropsychidae > Parapsyche > Parapsyche elsis. The sequence goes on along the minus strand of JAGVSN010000001.1, from coordinate 19,835,125 downwards.
CGCAACGCAGCGGCAAAGTGTGACTGCCATTGTTATAACAATCATATCTATCGTTTGGGTTTTTGGATTTCCGTTCGTGAAAATAAATCAAAATTAGATTGTACTCGTACCTATAGAATGTTCGACAAACATTGTTTTTGGTTAAAAATTTTCTTCGCTGCTTTAAAATAAACTTTGTCGAACGTGTTCGTTCGAAGGTGAAACGTGGCCCAATTAATAAAGATAGAGTTTCTTAACCTTTTTACTTTAAGCTTACTAGCATCAAAATATTTTAACTTTAAATTGAAACTGTTGGTGAAACTCCTTCCCACCAATTTTAATTCCAAATTCAATATCAACTGAAAAAAAGTTTGAAAACTTTATCGATTATTTATTTATTTAATTAAAATGCTAATTACAAACAACTACGTAACTTAAAGCTAAAATTACAAAATAAATTTAATTATCTACTATTTAATTTATTTAAGTGCTAATAATTAACTTAATTAGTGGCACTTGTACAGAGGTGTTGTTTTAAAACTACCAAGAATCTATCAATTTGGTCTAATTGTATTGTATTTAACAACACTCCTCTACAAGATACTTCTAAATCTATTTTGAATTCATCACAATTAACTTATTCTTACCATTAGTATTATGACTATGTATTTTATATCCCCTTATTAAAATAACTTGGTAATAAATTCTTATCTAAATATACATATATGTACTAACATGCACACTTTTAAGGTTTTACTTACATTCAATTCAATTCATTCAACATATTTCTTATACTAGTTAGTCTATTTACATTTATAATACTCCGCATAGCTCTATTTTGAAATTTTTGCAACCTATCTTTAATTAACCTACTTACTAAATTTAGAAATGAACCACAATATATAAAATGAGGACGAACTAATATCTTCGTATTTCTAGATAGTATATTTCTTAATCTACATAATAATCCTACTTTCTTCGCTACTTTTTTTTATAATCATCTCTCCGTGGAATTTAAAATCTAACTTATTGTCAAGTAGTACCCCTAAACTATCAACTATTTCTAATCTTGTAACATGTATATTATTAAATCGTGCAAATGTTACGGTATGTGACATGATTCAATACTAAAACGATTTCCGTTTAAGTGAACCAAACCTAGACATTAACATTACAGTTTTAATTAGACGTATTCTAAAATGAGTTATGTTTACTTTTGCGGTTGTTTTCGCGTGCGTGAGATTTTGCACGGTTGCCTTCAGTATAAAAACGGCACGGTCGAGCTAATAATATCAAACTCACTGAATTTTGCACGTGGCTAAAGGAAAATGTATGTTTTCAGGTGGTCGGTCGGTTGTCGCGTTTATTTTAGCGAAGGATTTTCCGACGTGACAATTTTCAGCGAAAATACGCCAAACATATTGTCGGCCGCGCGCAAACTTTGCAACATTTGTAACGGAAAACAAGGCAGAAAAGCACGCAACGCCGAAATATTACTGAAATAATAGTTGACATTAAACGTACTTTGTGTCACAGAGAGTTGCTACACTTTTTTTTGCTCGTGTTTTTTTTTTTTTTTATTAAATTCACAGCGAAAAAACCAAAATGAGCACGCTATGTCTAATATCACGTTTCTTACAAGTGAACAATAAACTGTAAAAAAATATGTTCAGGATTTGATTTCCACATAATATCAAAGTTATATAAAATTGTATTGATTTCATTATAAATTTTCAAATCAAAATTATTTTGATCGCATACTAAAATAACATCTAACCTGCTTTGTACATATGTATGTGTCACAGCGAAAGCATATTTCAAGCGAAAATATATTTTCACTGGTATAAATATATTTTTACCAATTCAATTTACCAATTTTTTTAAAAAGATATTCTTTGTCTCGAGAGGGTCCAAAGAAGAATTACAAAAATGCCATCCGAACTTTGCTCACTACCTTATCATGAAAGATTGAAAAGACTGAATCTCTCCACACTGGAGACGAGGAGATTAAGAGGTGATTTAATTGAAGTATTCAAAATAATAAAGAATAATTATTCATGTGAAATGACAAACCTCATATTTTTCAATGAGAACCCTCATCTTAGACTCCGTAAAGAAAAATCAAATAAGATTGTTAGAGATTCATTATTTTCAAATAGAGTGGTTGAAGTTTGGAATAGTCTTCCGGATTCAATAGTCACTTTAAAAAAATGTTAATTTATATAAAAATCAACTAGATATATTCTTAAAAAAAAACAATGGGTATTTGTAATTCTTTAATAAATGGACAATTATTCATTTTATTTTATTTTATTTTTGTTTTAATCTTATTTTTATTTTTGTACCAAACCCCATGGGCCTATCGACTATGCCGCCTCTCCATGTTATTATTATAATTATTAAATAAATAAATACATTCAGGCAGTGAAAATGTATCAAACAATGAATTAACAGTTTCACTGCTCAGTATCGTTGAAAGTATAATAATGCAAGCGTATGTGTTTGTGACTTGTTGATGTTAGTCTAAGTTGATGATGTGTCATCCTACAAGTGTTATAGATAATAACTAGGATTGAATATTTCAGCAGATTATATGATTCGATTGGTCATTTCACAACTGTCAAATTTTCAATGACAGTTCGGAAACGAATATAATTTCACCAGTTAAAAATATACATAGATATATGTATCTACTGGTGAAAATGTGCTTGAATATGATAGTGAAAATATATTTTCACTTGAAATATGCTTTCGCTGTAACATATAGATACATATGTACATACATTCCAGTAAGAAACTTATTATAAACATTAGTTCAATTGCTTGATAGTTTAGGTTCGGACATGTTGTCATTAGTATTGTTACGATATTATTAATTAGGGGTTTACAAACAAACGTGTAGGCGGATGACATAGCTGTGCTAATATTTGTGTTTCAAAATGTTCCAACATTGCAATGCACTGTGTAAACATTGCACACACAAGAATTAGTTTACGCTAAATCAACCTGTATAATACACATTATACAATTGTCTATATAATATTACATACTCAAATCCGACAATGTGATAGTGCTAAGTCGATGACAAAGTCCGCGAAAGCAATAAAAACGTTCCTCCATAATCTGGCACCGTAAAAACAACTTTGTCTCTAATGAATTAAACTCGCAGCAAGAGATAGAGATACACACTTTAGTGTTTTGTGTACAAGTTAACATTCGAAAGCAGTATTCAATATGCAATTTGTATTTGGACAGTTCGGTGTTCCTTGCTCTAATTTGCAAAAAGCTTTATAAATTTCAATTAAGCAGTAGTCTCCTGATTTAGTGGGGAGATTGCACTGTGCCGATCGTAATAATTATCTCCCGTCTTACTTGTTTGTAGTCTCTGATTCTTTTCGCACTCGAACAAGTGCGTGAATTTCCGTTCCTCCCCCACGTATAAAACCAGAGGATAATTGAAAAAAGTAATCCAAAAGTTTACTTCGAATTTTTTTTTTTTTTTTTTTTCCCCTTCTGCATCAACTCGTGCTTTTTTTTCTCTCTCGCTTTTTAAGTGCGCCGAGGGAAAACGTGCTGTGCGATAATTTTCGCATTTTCCGTGTTGTTAACCCTTTCTCTTAACTACACAGTTCTCAATCATTCATTACGTCATATAAAAAAAAAACTACGCCCACTTTAACTTCGGCAGTAAGTAACGGCCATTACATTACGCTTAAAACGCGTTTACGCGATGTAACTTTGCACCAAAGCAATTACAATACAAATTATAATTAACCAATCAATATTTTAATCTAAACCTTGAAACATCTAGGTACTATTAAATTTCCAATAAATTGATTATCACTCTGTTGATTGATATGTAACTAGAGAGAGCTAAATTCTGTTGCAGTGTTTAAATTCATCAATTGTCTTTCAATTAACCTTCAGACGCTATTCAATTTGACACTTGAATATCCTAAAATTTCATCAAAAATACACTTACATTAAAAAATGCGACTTTCGGGCTGTTTCGTTTAATAGTTGTATCCCGAAATTTACCATATAATTTGAATAAACAGCATAGCCAATACATAAACAATAGTCTATTATGTACTCGTGCATAAAATATTTAAATTTTAAAGACTATTTAACCGTTGCTATGTATATTGCGCGAAAATGAACAGTTCGGTTCTGAGAATTCAGTAATTTTTAACTGTCACTTCACTCGCGTAAAATTAATAGACAACGAGGATATTGCGGAGCGGAATGGACGTTATAAAAAGGAACTGGCAATTTAATGTTCGCAGTGAAGTGCTAAAGCAGTATTTGCCGCAACGAGCTATGTAGCACTAAGTGAATGGTAGCATCTTGAAGTGCAGAGAATAAACTATTCTGGACGATTATTATGTGCCCATTATGCCACAATTCAACTTTTTGAAACACTCTTTCTGTTAGATGTGAAACGACAGAGGTGGTAGCGGTTCGTTTCAACGAGAAACTCGCTAAAAACCCATCCCCCCTATCACAGAGAACAGTACCCGCTTGTTTTGTTATGGGTTCTCGCAACTTCCCACAATGCGGATATTTCAAATGCCATTTTTCTCCACCCACTCGTAGCGAGCGGTATAATATAATAGCGAATATCCAAATGCAAATTCATTGTTAATGCAACGAAACTAGCGCGTAATTCCCTCGAGATGTTATTAATTGCTCCATCGGGAGTGACTACTCTCAACCCAACTTCCATTGTTTTAAACGATTTTCTCTTATATGTATGTATGTACACTATTATGAAAAATACCTCTGCAATTATCATAGTGGAATAATATCTCGAAATTAATTTGCTTTTGCATAAAAGCAAGCATTCTAGATTCTAGAAGGTATTGTTTTCATTTTTACCAGTGCTCGAATTCAGCGGGAGCGGCAGGGAGCGGGCGTTCCCTTTCGTGAAATTTTAAATCTGTAAATTTAGCGCTCCCTTTCGTAAAATACCAAAATTTCCGTGCTCTTTCAATAATTATTGCCGAAAAAATGTTAGAAGATGAATTTTTTTTACATTTATGACTCCTAAATCACAATCTTTGACTGAAAGTTAAACTCTTTACATTTTAATTCCGACAAAGGCATCTTATCTGTAGCCAAAAGCCATTTAAAATATTATTATGTTTTGAAAAAGCTGGATGCACTTGTGTTACTTGAAGATAACATTTAGAATTCATCGGTCATTTCGATCATTTACGATATCTTTCTTTGAATTGTTGGCTTTCTTATTTTAACAAAATTTCTAAAGCAGCTGCACCGCTACCGTTATACTAAAGGAACCAAAATTTCAAAATACTTCAGTCTTGCCTGTCCCTCTGATGAGAGAACTTGAATTTAGCGAACGTATTTGCAATTTCAATCTATCATCGGGAATCGCTTGATTATTTTTTTTATTTATATTTTATTACTGCACTTCATCACTAACAAACACTTTTCTAGCAACATTTTTTAAGTTGTCTGAATTATAATTACTGCACGTGACTAACTACATAAATAGTGATATTAACAATTATTCAAATTTAAAAAAAATTAACCGTGTAAATTGTGCATGTATGTATGTACATATGTATGTAATACAGTTTCTATTCTAAAATTCAAAGATACAAGTAATTCTAAGCCCAGAAATGTCATCATGCGTCTCAATCGTCGATTGTTAAAAGATACACTACTCACCGCAGCTAGGAAAATGAAAGGTATTCCGACTAATCTAATCAACATCCCAGGACCACTAAAGACCCTTCACCTGAACGAGCACCTGACCCTAACCAACAAAAAACTATTAATTAAGTGCAAAGACTTCAAGTCGAAACATAATTTTCAATTTTGTTGGGTGAAAAATTGCAAAATTTTTTTAAGAAAATCAGATGCCTCAAAACCCATTCATATATCATCAGAGTCCGACTTATTAAATTTGCTTTCACATTGATCAACATCTTATCCGTACCTCTTTTTTTTTTTTTTTTTTTTCCTTCCTATCTTTACTATATACTTAACTATTTTCCCTCCTAAACTTTCATTCCTCACACTTATCCCAAATCCTACCTCCCTTATATCTACCCTAATGTGTTTTACTTTTGTATTGCTATCTGTACCTTATATCACCATTATTTCTCTGGCCAGTACTATTTTTTTTACTCTTATCTACTTATTCTATTATTTTCTTGGAACTCTCACATCATCACTTGTTATTATTAATTACAATTATTTTATCAAATTTATTGCTCACAATTTTATATACCCATAATGACTAATCTAAAAATTTACTATCAAAATGTTCGTGGTCTGAGAACCAAAACATTAAACTTTTTAACTAACTGTGCCGCTAGTGATTATGATATTATTTGTCTTACTGAAACTTGGCTTATTGACGGAATTTTTGATCGTGAACTCTTTGATCACCGCTATGTTATCTATAGAAGAGACCGTGATTACATTTCTGATTTCAAAAAAGTCCCTTCTGGTGTTCCTCAGGGCTCTCATCTCGGTCCTCTTTTATTCTTACTATATATCAATGATATCAATTCATGCTTTTCTTATTCCTCCTTTCTTCTTTTTGCTGACGACACTAAAATTTTTAAAAAAATCTCTTCTATTGATGACTGCTTTAAGCTTCAATATGATCTAGATAATTTCTCCAAATATTGTTCTTCAAATCAGCTCTTCCTTAATATAGCTAAGTGTTCTCAAATTTCATTTACCAGGCGCAAATCTCCCATACTATTCTCTTACAAAATTAATAATATTCAAATTAAAAAAGTTGATACTGTCAGAGACCTTGGCATTGTTTTCGATACTAAGCTTTCGTTCAATAACCATATTGACCTGATCGCCAGAAGGGCTAATAGAAATCTAGGTTTCATAATGAGGGTGTCCAAGCCTTTTAAGTCTTGTGATACCCTCAAATTACTATTCAACTCCTTTGTCAGAAGCCACCTGGAGTTTGCAAGTACTGTGTGGAACCCCTTATACCATATAAACATTCTTAGACTGGATAAAATCCAAAAAAAGTTCCACACATACTTGCAATTCAAATTCCACATCCCAATCATTCCTAATTCTAATTCTTTGTTTATTCCCAATTTAACCCCCCACTTGTAACAAGAAGAATCATAAATGACCTCTGTTTTTTGTACAAAATCCTTAACAATTTAGTTGATAGTCCTTGTCTCCTTTCTAAAATCTCCCTTAATTGTCCTTCCAGAATGTTCCGTAATCCTAATTTATTTCACCTTAAGTTCTTATCCTCAAACTTATCCCGCAACTCATTCATCAACAGATCATGCAATACTTTCAACAAACTTCCTATTTCATTTGATATATTCACCTCCAACCTCTTTACTTTCAAAACTCATCTAAATAAACACTTTTCCAATCCCTAATCCTACCCATACTCTTCCAAATCTCCCTCTCCTTCTCACTACTTTCTTTATGTTTCTTATATTCATCATCTTTCTATTCTTTATTTACATATGTTATACCTAATTTTACTTATATAAACTATGTCTATTATCTTTCTATTTCTTCACCTATGTTATATCAAATTTATTTATAGAAACTATTTTGGTTTATGTCATAACTTTGTTCATCTCTATTTTGTATTTCTTTAATTATAACTGTATGTTTCTTTCTCAAATAAAAATAAAAAATAAAATAAATAATAATAATACTAATTCATTTATATTGGTGTACATATGTTACGTAAGTGTTTTGGTGTTATAATATATGTATGTATATAAATGTACGTACATTTTCTATACATAGATATAGTTAAAAAAAAAAAGGTTGTTTGATATTTTTTGAAAATTATCGAGCGCTCCCATTCGTGAAAATTTCCATTTCGAGCACTGATTTTGACCATTTAAATTATTTAGCTACTTTTACATTGTATACGAAAATTTTGTATAATACCTATGTACATACATACATATATAACAACCTTATCGTTGCGTGCTCATGACATTTACGATGATATCAAAGTATGGTATTGTAATAATTTTGTCCCTATCAAACAAACAGAAGTAGAAGTCAATTCTATTTGTTTGTACTCTTTCTGGGTACATATTTTGATTTGGGCGAAATATCTAAAATTATTCCGTTTTATGTACATATGTATGTATGTAAATACTAGAAGTTGATGATAAACGGTTAAAAATAGGGGTAACTATGGATACGAAGAAAAAATTATAATTAAAATTCTCGGTGAAAACAAAATTTTGAAGTGTGAGTGAAATCTAAATTTTATATATTACATGTCGAAGCAGCTTCAAAAATTTAACAATTAATAATTAATAAAATACGAGAGTGTGCGCTCGTGCGCACTTTCACCATCCCACTTCCGAAGAAGAAACGAATCAATACAACCCCTTGAAGAGCGTAATCAAAATCTTGTTTAAAATTTGAATCACGATCGAATCGATGGCCTCCCCTCCCCATCGCCAATTAAAAACCTATTACGGCGCCTACGCCCTTCGAACATCAACCTGTTTATTTTGGAGATATCCATCTCTCTTTTCGACAATTTCCCTCGTGTCGACTCTCGACTAATAAGATAATATCACGCGTGAGTTATAAATTTTACACGGACCATGAATTGATTCACTCGCAGACCGCGTCGCAACCATGGGGGCTTTCCATGAACCCTTCCCTAAAGGCCCCAGGGCCTCAAGCTATGTATGAGCTTGGAATATATATATTGGCTGTAAGTACTATTTCTCAAACAATTTACGATACAAAGCTTAGTCAGGTGATCATAACTAGAGGGAGAAAGTTGGTGCCACTATCCCGGAAGGCTGATTTAGACCAGGCTAGTAGTTAGGAGAGTAGCGAGTAGCCTTGCCCCACCATCCCCCACCACGCTTTCGGTGCGTCTTTAAGCCAGTTCAGTAGTAAGTGCCAAAGCTTCTCAAGATAAAGCACTAGTGAATGGAACATTTCGATGTCGTTTGCAAAAGGCTGATTTCAATGAAATTAATTACACAGGCATCTTCACAGTCTTTTGACACGATTGTTTTTATAAAAACACGATTAAATGATAAAAAAAACCGTGATTTTTTTATAAAAACACAATTAACAATTTTATTTTTTTCCAAAATGTTTTATTTTGACATAAGAATCTGAAAGAATAGAACAATAAAAAGATAATTACAAAAAATTTGTCTCCGAAGTAATTTAATTAAATCATTTAATATTCTGTCTGTGGAATAGCGCTGACTGGTTCTCAGGAACAATTCGATCATTTCAACAGCCATGCGCGAAGAGTCATCACGAAGCACGTTCTGATCGTAAATCACATCTGCAAAGTTGTAAAAAGTTACTCGCCAATAAAATACAGTTGACTGTATTTTTCGTCGAGGTGCCTCGCCAGCGTCGACATTTAGTTGACTGTTGTCGCAAAGGCGAATGAAGTGGCCTAAAGACGCGCGGAAAGCGTGGTGGGGGGTTTTGGGGAAGGCTACTTGACGCGACTAAAAAGTGTGACGCAAAAAAGTGAGTCCGGATTGGTCGGGGTTCAACCACCCATGCTACTCTCCTAAATACTAGCTTGGTCTAAAACAGCCTTAAGGGCCAGGACACGCTAGGCGACTCTGGTCTGCAGACTCGTGAGCGACCAGACTAAATGTATAAAATTATTTAATTGGTCTGCAGACCACGCGGAGACCACGTGTGGCATGCCCCATTTAACTGCATACATTTGGTCTGGTCGCTCAACTGATCGCTCACTAGCGTTTTTCAAACTTTTTTCACTACGACCCACTGCAAGAACTGCATTTTGTATTGCGACCCAGTATGCCTATATAATAATATATCAAACACAAACTGTCCATTGTGTCCCTTTATTTACTATTGACACATGATATACGCATATTTATGGATGAAATAAGTTTTCAATTAGAAACTTTGTTTTCAATATGAGATAAAGTGGAAAATCCTAGTTCACACAAATAAGTTGAAGTAAAAAGTAAAAGTGGAAATTCTCCCATAACCTTAATCCAAAATGATGAAAAATTTAATTGCTGAAAATAATTCTTCAGCGTAATAAGATGCAGAAATTCAGCCTCCTATTCAGGATCAAAGTTTAACTCAATTATTGATTCGGGGCTTTCAAAATCAAACGGATTTTTTTTTTCAATGACCTTTACTGTTTCAAATTTCTACACTGGAAAATAGTTATCAAAGCTTTCGGATAGAGAAGTGAGATGTGACAATATCTTGAGTTTTAATTCTTTTAAAATATCTTCATCTATAACATGACTATTCCAGTGTGATGCGAACGGGGCCCTTTCACAAAATCTATGAAATCATAAAATCTAGGTACAGACGACTCGTTCCATTCTCAATATTTGCAACGTTTGACGAAATCAATTTTTTTTTTTATTTTTTTCCGTTTGTCGCCACCCATTTTATTTATTTTGCGACCCGCCAATGCAATGGGTCGAGAATTTCTTTCGGTCACGTATTTAAATTGTAAAATTTGGAAAATTGAAACAAAATTTTATATACTGTTCTGGATATTCTACATAAATATAGTCATACTTTGTCGCCGTTCACTAAATATTCATTTCAAATTTGGAAAATGATCTTTCAACATCAACCGAGGCTACGGGTGGAAAGTTAAAATATCGGAAATGTCTTATCGTGTTCATATTTTCATTTACCGAAAAATTAATTACTTGAGATACAATTAAAATAATTATTAGTTTTGCCATATATTCACTCAAAACCACGGGTTCCCAACCTATGGGTCGCGACCACAAATGGGGTCGCGATGGGTTTTCTGTGGGGTCGCCAACTGAAACAGCTAACTATTGACTATAATCCAATTTTCTGTCAGTTATGTATGGATGTGAAACGTGGATGCTAAGTTCAAGAATACTACGTAAGATCCACTGCACACAGTGAAAAATGGAAATTACGCTGTTATCCCTAAGGTAACTTAATCTACTAATCTTAATTTAAAGATCAATTATTAATTTAATAAAATGTGAATATATACTTATAATATAAAAGTTAATTTAATTTTTTAATCTCCCCAATTAAATTTATAAGCCAATTCATATTTTAGATTTTAACTCTAACTTGTAATTTTCAAAATTACCTACAAAGATACAAATTCTTTAAGTTTTAATATTTTTATTTCAATAACAATATTTCTTTAAACTTGGAATTTAAAATCTTTTTTAGAATATAAAACTTATGTAACTTCTTAAATGTATCAAGTTAGACCGAGTGGACGATGGTCTGATCAATTGAGAAGAATCTGTGGAGTCGAGTGGATGCAGATTGCTCAAGACAGATGGTGAACGGCTGAAAATGATGATGAATGCAATTTTCATTTTTAATCCGTGTCTTGATGTTTGAATAATATTTTTTGCCTTTATAAAATATTTTGGGGTCGCGGGTCACTTGGCTTTTATAAAAGGGGCTCGCCACTCGAAAAAGGTTGGGAACCTGTGTTCTAAACGATAGTGAGACCAACTTTCGCGCTCTAATCATAACATAAGATAAAAATTACAATCTAAACTAGTTCAGACCAATTTTGATCAGACTATGTGTGCTACAATTGGAGTTCATACAGCCACTCTAGCTATTCGAAGCTCTTTAGCCACGATGTACATATGTACATACACCGCCGGAATCCCGTCATACATAAAACATATTGGTATAATGGCTAGCATGATTCATATTAAAGGGGTGAAAGGTACACAGCGCTTAACCCCCTAAAGGTCGTGACCCTCGACTTTGATCCTCGTCGAATGCAGAAAAAAAAATTTGCGGCATACGAAGACGCCAAATTTCAATATGAAAATTCACAAAACCATAACTCGCGGTTGCCGGGGGGTCGAGACTTGCCGAGGATCAAGTGAGGTCCTGCGGTCCAGGATTCATTGTCTCAAAAGGTTTCCACTGGCAGTATATATTCATAGGTATATGTATATGTAGGGAACTGCGAAATTAAACGGTTTATATATTACATGCGAGGTCTCGGGTCTCAGCGCGTTGCGGTCCCGGTCTCGTCCGAAACGCAATGCGGCCTAAAGGTTAATTAATGTGCGTCGTTTATAATTCCGTGACTGCGCGGCGAAAGCTCACATATTAATTAAGTACCTGCAATGATACAATATTATTAAAGTAATTCAATTACGCGATTAATAATTTAAATTTGTACGCCTTGTACAAAAAACCCGTCTATGTAAATCTGCTTCGTGCAAATTAATTCGTGCAGGAAACGAAACGAGGTTCAAAAATTAGCCATTATTATGAAACGCCTTAAAATAACAAGGCCTTAAAAATGTATTCCTCGTTTGTGTTGTATTACTGGCCGGTTTGCCCGTCATGTGACGGTGGATTCTCACCCCACCGATTAAACGGGTGTATGGCAATAAAATGGCGTTGTTGATTCGAATCAGCTTCAATGTTTCCAGCACACCGTTAAAAAAAAGTTGTTGACCGCATCGATCCAGGCAGGTAGATTTGGCTAGCAGATTTTTAACTTAACTTAAGTATGAAAGTAGGTTTAAAAATTATGTTTAATGAATTTCGCACACAAAACGTAGTCACAATAGATAAACATATTGTATAGGACAATTGGTGAATATGACTGGATGTAAATAAAAATAAATAAATGAAGAATGGAACTAGGATAGAGCGCTTTTGAAAGAATTAACATAGTTTTTAAATCCAACATTTCGCTATGCTTAAAAAATAAGGAATACGACCAATGCGTAATGCCAGTTATGACGTATGGATGTGAAATGTGGGTGCTGAATTCAAGAATGTTATGTAAGGTCCAGGGCACACAGAGAAGCATGGAAATGTGTATGCTCGGTATAACAAGAAGAGATCGTAAGAGGAATACATTGGTAAGAAGTATGAGCAAAGTGGCAGATATATGTAGCAGAACGTGTGAAAAAGTTGGAGTGGACACATGGCGAGAAGAATGGATGGCAGATGGACGCTAGAAATACTGGAATGGTATCCGAGAGGATGTGAAAGAAAGCAATATAGACTGAGTGGAAGATGGGCTGATGAATTGAGAAGAATGTGTGGAGGAAACTGGATGCAGATTGCTCAAGACAGACAGGAATGGAAGAGGATTGGAGAGGCCTTCATCCAGCAGTGGATGGTGAACGGCTGAAAATGATGATGATGATGATGAATCCATAACAGGTGTTCTTATTGGAAACTAATATTTTCATGTTGCTTCTGTCATTGACAACAGAATCTATTGTATGTGACAGGTGATTTAATTTATAAAAATGGCATGTATCAATCCACTAGAGAAGTCCAAATGTATTCACCGAAATCAAACACTTGTCCGTATTGTATTCCGATGATTGACATGGTGAATATCAAATTACATTTTATTTTTAGGTTACCATTCAGAACAGTACAATAACAAGTGGATGCAGATGGAGTCAAGTGGATGCAGATTGCTCAAGACTGAAAATGATGATGATGTAAACTTAAACATATTGTAATTCAACGTTAAAGTTTAAATTTGTCTTCAAGAGCCTCTCTATACATATGTATATATTGAGGTTATAAAAATAAAATAAATATAGAAATAAGCTTACACTTGATTTGTCGTCGAACTTTCGAGGGTTAAACTTGTAGATGTATATAAATTGGCGCCTCTTATCGTCCACTCTATTCGAGCGTGAAAAAAAAAAAAACAACAGGGCAAGTTACTGCCGAGATATTAATTTATTGTATTATATACTCGTTTTTTTTTTTTTTTTTTTTGGTTTTTTGCACGGTCGGCAAAAGGTCAATTTCGCGGTCGACCGCCAATCGGCGAAATATAAGAGCGATTTCGTTTTATTTTTTTGTCGACGAAGCGTTTAAAAAAGTGCCCTATTTCACAGCCGTGGACTTTTCGCTGAAACGGGACGTGCGAACGATTCGGCTGAAAAATTAGCGTCGATTGAGCAATCGGAGCGGTTTGCACGCGGTTTTTGCAATTGTGGAATTTTTCGCGCGACCCTCGCCTTGGCAACCCCTGCAAAAACAAACAGAAGCTGTCGTCCACTTGCTCCACCCTCCTTCCCCTGTTTCGGTCCAATTGATTCGCTGTTTAATGACCGGACATAATTATCAAGCGGCTGCTGTAACCTTGCCAGACACATTTTCAGCTGAAAAAAAAATATTTACTTATCTAAAAACCCACCTAAAGTCCCATCGAGAATCTTCGTATCATAACACGACGAATACTTGACTTTTATTATAAAATTTCGACTTATCCTGAAGATATTTCTTACTACTCTTACATACAAACTAATTACGTAGAACTTCCATAATAAATGTTAAGTTGAACATTAATCTATTTCAGCAACTCAATTGGTTTATATCACTTTTATGTATAGGTATAATTTTTTCAATATCATTTATTTTAAGAATCATTACATATGTATGCTTATACAATTTTAGTATTTAGTATACTGTTCTGTTTAATTAGACATTGTAGTTTGAAAATTGAATATTAAACGTATGCAGCTGGTTTAATCTTATACAGAACTTTCAATAATTCTGAATTCTGTATAATAATTAATAATTCTGAATTTCATGAAACGTGAGTTAATTGTTTTATTGTTTGATGATTTATTGCGATATACTACTATTGTTGATAAGTACAACTGCTCGCCAAGATGCTACGAACAAAGACGCAATGCACAAAAAAATAAGGGATTCATTTGACTTTACCGCTCTATTTTTTTGTTGGTTGGGTTATTGTTAAAGATCTTCTTTTGTTAATTCTGCCTATTGTATTTTCGTTCGAGGGTCGATATTCGATCCGAATGTTCAAATGTGGACCTACAACCAACGAAGCGAATCCTATCGTTCGCTTCAAATTCGCTTCGAATTCGGTTCGCCTTCGATTTGTCGGTGTGTATGCACCATAAAACATAAAACGTTTGTCCTTTTAATCTTTCAATTCAAATAAAATACTGCCAATTTATTACTGTTTTTTTTTAACATGCAGAGAAATAGCTCTAGATCTAGACGATAATAAAAAAAATTAACGCTTAACGTGCAACGAACTTTCGAAAGTCCTTTGTGTGTGATTTATTTTATCGGTAAAGTCTCTCATATTTAAAGCTTTATTTAGTGCAAGAGAGCGAAAAATAAATACACTTATATACTAAATATATATACCGATATTTCACGAGATTTTCGTACGTGTTATACTGTAATAAATATGGCCAACATAAAGAGCTGGCCCCTTGCAACGTATGCTCATTTTCTAGACTAGGGGGGTGTATTTTCGAAATTCGCCAACATTTTCCTTCGCCTGACATTAATTCCATGAAATTAATGTGGAAGGCTCTTTCTGAAGGTGTCCTTTTCAAACATAATCCTTTCTTAGGACCCGAATAAATACCCCTACATATTCATCACATTATTACCGGGCGTAGCGCCTAAAACCCCAATAGAAACCTGCTGTGCGACACAAAAATGTAAATAAACAAACGACTAACCGCCATTAGTTATATGAAACAATTTATCAAAACGGTTTGTATACATTCCCACTACATCGGTGTATAATAATATTATTACACGATTACACCGGACTTGGTTTATTTTCGCATCGAACCGACGCACCATACGAAACGTATGCAAATCGAGGCGAAGCTTCGCCTATTCGTTTACGTCACCGAACTGGGTTAATAATTAATTATCGTTCGCTCTCTCTATTTACAAAACGCGCTTTTTTTATTTATTTGTTTATTATTCGCGAGGGAGGGGGGATTTCCCAAAAAAATGTACACGTATGCAAAATAAATGAATTTCCCAGTCGGTGGCTCCGCAAATTTGCTAATAATAAACGAGGCCACAGCTTTGTGAACCCGTTGATTTTTACTCGCATTCAAAATTCAGTTCATCTGAAAGTGTACGTTTATACATATATAATTACTTGGGGATATACATATGTATGTACCTATATAGGGGTTGGTCTGCACGCTCGTTTATTAATTTCGAACCGAAGCACACTCCCCCTGCCTTCTCTGGCGTTTTGGATGGCTTTGGTATTTTAAGCTGCGAATTATTTATTACGTTTTATTTGAACGGTCGGGGAAAGTGGGCAGTTGTAGCATCGATCCGGTCCTGGATCGTCCTTGGGTCACAAATACCCCAATGGAATTCCTTTTAAGGATGTTTTCAAAACCGCCAACATTCAAATACGAAGTGAGACGTTGCCTTTCAACCACTTCAAACAAACTCTAATTCTCAGATCGAGTTTATTTATTTTAATTAATATTTAAAATGATTTTTTTTTAACTAAAGCCTCACCTGACAAAAACGAGCTTTTCTATCATGTGAAAATATTTAATATGATGGTGTAATATACATACCTACATAGTCATCATATGTACTAGGATTAAGAATTAAGAATAATTTAAAATTAAGTACATCCAGGAAAAGTACAGGATGTTGTTGAATATAATGGCCTGCCAGAAGTTCTCAGAAATATAAATAAAATTGATAGATTCCTGGCAGCCTTAAAACAGCACGTAACAGCCTTAACTAAACTTAAGCCTCAAGTAACTAAACAGCCTTAAAACAGCACGTAACAGCCTTAACTAAACTTAAGCCTCAAGTAACTAAACAGCCTTAAAACAGCAAAATTAATTCTACTATAACTGCGACTACAATCTGAACTGTTTTGAAGTTTAAAAGAATCTAAAAAGCCTCGAATGGCCACGCCAATACTATCAAATTTTATTATTTTATTTATTTATTAGTACTTATAGATATTAAGTTTATTTTGTAATTTTAACTTTAAGTAATGTTTTTTTGTAATTTAGAATTTTTTTTTGTAATTAGATTTTTAATCTATATATATATATATAAATAAATGTCTGTCTGTTTGTTTGTTTGTTTGTCTGTCTGTCTATCTGTTTGTCTCTTATAGGCTCCTAAACCACTCAACCAATCGCGATGAAACTTTCAGGACTTATTGTGATCATGCCGGGGATGGTTCCTGTGAAAAAAAATCGGGAAAAAACGGGAACGGGAACGGGAACGATAACGGGACCGGGATCGGGATCGGGATCGGCAACGGGATCGGGATCTGGAACGGGAACGGTATCCGGCATTGCAACGCATGCCGGGTCAGCTAGTCTTAAATAAATAAATAAATAAAATAATAAATTTTGATAGTATTGGTGTGACCATTCGAGGCTTTTTGGATTCTTTTAAACTTCAAAACAGTTCAGATTGTAGTTGCAGTTATAGTAGAATTCATTTTCAAGCTACATATAATACATACATACATATGTGGGCCATCTTGATTAGTTGTGCGGGCGGCTAAGATCATCCAAGGCATTTTTAGTCATTTCCTTTATTATTCTTTCATGCAATGACCCTTTTATGTCGTGAATTAAGCATTTTTTTGTGTGTTAAATAAAGTAATATCTCATATAATAATCTTTCCATTTTTTTTTCCATCTACATATGTATGTATGTATATATTTGCCTATATCGTCTATTTCAAACTTTTTAAATTTTGTTTTACTGTAAATATATTGTTTTCTCTGCATGACGATCTGGACGACTATTTGTAACGTCATGCAGGATGATTATGTTAATAAATAAATAAATAAATAAAATATATTATTTTACCAATAGTCGCACAAATCCTTTTCACATACGCGGAAGCCCGTTGGTTTTTGGGGCACTGTTTGCCGAACGGAAAATCTTCCCCTCTTAGACAGTATTCCCGCTTCGCGTTATTTCAACCGTGCAATAGTGGATGAAATTCAATTTTCCCGGGAAATTATTCTAGTCCCGGGAAAATATTGATTCGAGCGTGTGGTGCTGAGGAGAGATTCGCGAAGACGAGACGGTCGTTAGCCGCACTGAGTCGAAATCCTCTCTCTCTCACCTAGCCGCGCGTTTCTTTTTCGAAATTGCCGCCATTATATTCGAGCGTAAGTTACGATAATGTTAACTGACTAATATAGCGGTCGTCAAATTACCCAAACGCTACTTACGGCCGCTCTTTACGGCCCCCGCTTTATGCATATAATTTTATTTAGCGCACTCCCCTCCTACCCCTACTATTGGGACATTAAGGAGATTTTCATTAGAGTCTCTTGGTATCAAGATGAATATAATAAAATGGCGGCCATTATTTTTCAGTTCAAATCCTTCTCTCTCTCTTAATATCGCTTATACATTTCGCCGATTCTGCGCAAATGCCCTAAATTGCCCTATATCGCTCGTTCATCCTCGGAATATCCCCATATATATCTAACCTAGGGGTAAAACAATCCGTAAAAAATACTGGCCAGGTAAATACAGGAACGGGATATAAAGCAGAACATTGTAAATAATTGCTTTTACAATCGAACCCCAATAAAATAGTGGATTTAATACAATATTTAGTATCACAATTTAGTATAAATATTTCATTTGATTTAATATACCGGTCAATTTAGTACTGAATTTAAAAAGGTGCGAAAGCGATACGTTCCAGTTTACCTCACGCTTTTCCGGACATTCTGATTTGGCCTTTCCATCAAGCGGGGTATGAATACGGACCCCTAATAAAAACAAACGATTCGTAGTGACCCTCTAAAATGCAAACCGGCCTTTCGCACGCAATTTTCCCGCGGAAAATGTGGAAAACTGCCGACGATGCGTGTATAGCGTGCGAATTCACCGAGCCAAAAATACGCTCACTTTCAAATTAATCAACACACTTACGTTGTTTTTTTTTTTTTTTACGATATTATAAATTTTATTCATTTACACGGAGACTCTATCGTTTTAAAATTGTATCTATGTATGTACATACAATGCCTAAATTCGGATTATTCCGTATAATAATTACATTTTACGACATGCCTATAATACATTGTGCACGAGAGAATACGGTACACATCCCTTTTGGGGACTGCGGAGAAACTGAGCATAAAAAAACCATTTTTTACGCAAAATCCCACTCCTCGGGGACATGATATCATTATGTGGAACGTTCATTGCAAAAGTAAACCAAATCCACGCGGGAAAACTCAAAAGATAATTGACTCTAGCGGCTGCCTTCAATACCCGTATGTGATCGCGCTTAAATAATCCTCCAGCAGAATCTAAATTACCGTTCAAGTTTATATACACACTGTATAGTAGGTACTAATGTATTCTCTATTGCATACTTTAATTAACGTGTAACTTGAGGTTTTCGTCAAACGAACTATCTAACATACCTGTCTACGTCAGTTGTTATGATCGTTTCGTCACAATCGTGTGTTGTCGACCGTGACATTTCTACGTTAGGCAAATATTCGTCTTAGTCGTCTAATAATGTCCAAGACGTGAATAATGATCGGTATGCCACCTATGAAAATGGCGTAATGATCGACTTGGAATCTCGCCACGTTCTATTAGAGTCACGCGTCTGAAGCATCACGACTAATGCATCCCGAATCAAAGAGATTTTGCGTACGTTGCATATATATGAGTCAAATTTATAATTTATACAGCTCTCGTCGATATTGTGCACTATTTTGATGTGAAAAATCTTGTCACTATGTCAGGAAAAGTCGTTCGAGTCAAGAATTCAGCGCTAGGACTGAAATGAACATTATTTTATTTTCAAACAAAGCAAAGGATTTAAGTCATTCAACATTAAAAAAATTTTATTTCATAAAAATAGGCATTTAATTTAATGAGTTTTCAGCGTTATTGTGACGTCTTTGTTACATGTCAAAAATTTACTTTGACACGTTTTTGCGTCGTAAATAATAAATATATCGGGATTTAGTTCACTCTCCCGGCGGAATTCTTTATAAATTGCAAAAAAAATGAACACTTTGAATAATGTGCGAATCTCCGGAGAGCGTTTTTGCTACGTACAGTAATAATTTTTCCGCGTACAATATTTTAACTTTTCCAAATCAAATTAAACGACTTTCCATTCGCTGAAAGTTAAAGTTCAAACTTAACGACATTTTACAATAAAAAAAAATCTCCCATGACAATTACTCGATGTTAAAAGTAGCCTAATAGGAATTAATTCCTACGAAACAAATGCTCGAAAGTCGAGTAATTATTTTCTTTTGTAAATTACGACTTTTTGGTATAAATTTCGTATTCATGAAATGTAGTACTCTTCTTCGAGGGGAGACTTTTAACAGTTTTAACGCGGGCCCGAAAAAATTCACCGAATTTATTTTGTATAATCTACGAGTCCTATGTACCATACATATAAAGCCAATCGTACTGCGGCGCACGATTTGGTTCACGTTTTCCACGGAAAAATTTCATCCGAGATTGTCTGAAATTTCCATTTTGTCGGACACGTGTCTGCGTGCGTATATTTGCGTTTAATAAAAACACGAATTAATTGTTTTAAACAGGCTCTCGTGTACGGCAATACACGAGAGCGCTAATTAAACAAAACATCGGCTACAACAAGCCGACTCGACGTGGGGAGCACAAAAGACACACAGGCCCGTGCCTAAATTGTGAACCAGGTCCAATTAGCTACTGTGTCAGACGTCGTGTTATCCACGAAAATTATACACATTAAAATGTGTCGGTATGTACATATATACCCCATGTGTGGCAACTTAGCCGGTGACTCAATCTCGTTTGAATAATATTTACGTTAAACGTTACAGCGAATCGTTCTATATGTATGTCCAAAGTCTTTGTATGTCGCGTTGCCTCCGCAAGCTCGGAGAAAAAAAGCTACATGAAAATCAGCACGAATTTTATCAATTGACTATATAATTTTATTTATTTATTTAAAATACACGGGCAGGCGGCATAGCCGATGGAGTTCAGGGGTCTGATATAAATTGTACATAAAGTTTTTAATTTTTTATATAATTCATATTACAAAAATCCATTTATATTCAAAAACTTGTCGAGATGATTTTTAAACGGATTTATATTTTCAAAGGTTACTAACTGATTTGGCAGACGGTTGAGAATGAAGAAAAGAATGAGTCTCTGACAATTTTGTTAGATTTGTCCTTTAGGAGTCTCGGTGTATCACTTCGTTTTTATTGAACGTGAGGAGGTTTTATTATTGGGCATTTATATTTATTATTTATTATTTTATACACTTGTATTAAATTGCCTCTCAATCTTGCCGTCACCGAAGAGGTGAGACTCATTCTCTGCAGCCTTTCATTATAGGGTAGTGATCGAAGTTCAGATGGCATTTTTGTAATGCTTCTTTGAACCCTTTCTAAACATACAATATCTTTTTTGACGTTAGGGTTCCAAACATTTACATCAAATTTTAATTTAGGTCTAATATAGGATTTATAAATTTTTGACAGCAACTGTATACTAAATTTTATTAAATACACGTTTGATAATATAACATATGTACATATAAATGAATAACACTTATTTACTGAGGAGTTTATACGAGTCGACTTTTGTGATAACAACACCCAGGTCCATTTGAGATACAGCTTTTCGGACACTTATGTACATTATCAATTAAATAACGTACGTGGGGGCTAATTCGGTCTAGGTGTAAAACAGAGCACTTATTAATGTTTAAAAACAATATCCACTTTTGGCACCATCTATTTATTGACTTTAGGTCATCCTGTAAACTGTTTATACCCTATTAATTTTGAAATTTTTAGTGTAGTTTTGAAACGTATAGATATGTATCTCAGAAATCGTAAATCTTAAGATATTAATAAAAGCACAATCTGCGTCCTCAACACTACTAAAACGACCGATAAACAATTCCCCAACGTGACGTCACCAGTCACGATCACCTCATGAGTGAACAATCATGTCGAATTGTTTGACCAATTCACCCGTAAAACTGGGTCACTGCCCTAAAGTTCGTGACATGGCCATATGCACATACATACATATGTGTACGAGCACAGCAAGGCGACGCCATGTACACACACACAAACAAAAAAATATTTACCGTTTTAAAAAACACTGTATTAAGTCGATATGATATATAGGTTCATACATATGTACGTACTGGTAAAATTTAAATTGTAACGGCATAGTTTTGTTGTCACTGTTTTCAATTCACTTTCTAGCAAACATTAATCGTTAATTATTTCATTCTATTATATCATTGTATGAATTTAACGAAGAAGAAGATTACATGGAACTTTGACATCTACCGCAAATCACTATCATCCATTACATTTGAGAGTTGTTGACAGAGTATCCCACTAGTAGCAAATTGCTACCTCATTATAGCACAATCGTCTTTTTACAGCTTATTTGTACAGTAACAAGCTCAGACGCAGTTCAAAGAATCAATTATAACGAAGCGTGTTTCACATCGCTGAAAAGCGAAACGAACAAACAACAATACCAATTAACATTTGAACCCAATTACTGCATACACACTATTTAAAATATATTCTTAATACATATATCTATAATATTATATGTATGTATGACGCTCGCGCTAAAACCTGCGGTTTTGTTTTGCAAAGTCGAATTTTAGCGATGGCAAAGTGACAATCGTCGTTGCTAACGAAATACGTAATCTGGCGTATAATTACCAGCGAGTTAACCGGCGTGCGATGGCATAGTTAGCGGATTCGCGTAACCAAGTTTGCGTAAACGCTCCGAGCGATAAGCTCACAAAAGGATATGAGAGATATCCTTTTATGGTTAGGGGAAAACGACGGTTCGACAAAGCTACTAAAGCTCGAAAACAACTCGCCGTACAGTTGAATTTGATCGAAGAACAGACGTCGGAAACCATTTTACACGTGCTAAAACACGTTTAAAGAATCTTGGCTATATACATACATATGTATGTATGTATGTAGTGACGGAAATTTAGCATAGCGTTAATGAAACGCGTGCCAAAGTTTGGCAAACGGTGATCGGTATGCTTCTCGCACATGCTTCGTTACAGTATAATATATTACGTACTAATCAAGAGCATCATATTTGGCACACACTACATACATAGTGTGTAACAACAGTAAGTTTCCCTAAGAGTTATTATGCTCAGGTACAGCTGTTGCAAATACGCAATTGTATATTTGCAATACTCGAGCTTTGGCGACAATTATCGAGTTTCGAATAACCGCTTCACGCTTTCGACTGCCTCTTCTCGGATTGAAGGATTGAATTCTTCGAGAATTTCTTGAAATATTATCGATTCGCAGCTCGACCGTGTGCCTTAATGCCCGAAGCCCATTAAAATTCGGCAGATACTAATTTGAGATTTGGTATAATTTTCTCTGGATTTATTGGATTCGCGTCGCGAAAAGACCTTCGAATCTTAATAATATTCTCGAATGGGGAGCGACTCGATTCGTTGAAATAATCAAAGTTTTGAAACTCGACATGGGGGAGGGTGAGGAGGTCTCTAAACGCGCCTCGAATTGTTCAAATACAAATTAAACTTGATATTCGCAAAATTTTCGTACGAATTCAACTCCCTGCCTTTCCTTTTCCTCGCCCCCCCCCCCCCCCCCCCCCCCTCCTCATCTTCCCTCTCGATATCGGAATTCAAAATTAAAGTAATAAATAATTTCGCCATTAAAATTTATTAAAATCAGTCAATCCACCAAACATAAAGCTTTCATACAACGCTTTCATATCAAACAGTATATGTATACATACATACATACATATGACACAAACAAAACCTTAATTATAAAGTCACAGTGAAAGTTTTTTATCATTCTTGAAAAACCTTCAAAGTCATTATTAATGTTAAAAAAACTTTTTTTTATAAGCAAAATCCACATAGTATAAGCGCTTAATCTAGACCAGCGGTCGGGAACCGGCGGCTCCGGAGCCGCATGCGGCTCTTTGTATGAAAACCTGCGGCACTCGCTGTCATCCAAAGTTTTACGTGAAACACAACGTTGACACACAATTTACACAAAATCAAAATTAATCCTATTTCCATAACTTCATGTCTATAAAAAGCTTTAAATCGTTTTTCAGATTAAACTTTACAATACTTTATAGTAATAAACTATTTATAATAATAGACATTAAGAAATATCATAAATGAGCAACATTTAATTTAATTTTGGCCTCTCCAATCCTCTTCAATTCCTGTCTGTCTTGAGCAATCTGCATCCACTTGACTCCACACATTCGTCTCATTTCATCAGCCCATCGTCCACTAGGTCCACCTTTCTTTCTTTCACATCCTCTCAAATACCATACCAGTATTTCTCGCGTCCATCTGCCATCCATTCTTCTCGCTGTGTCCACTACAACTTTTTACACGTTCTGCCTATATCTACCACTTTGGTCATACGTCTTACCCTCTTACGATATCTTCTCGTTATACCGAGCGTACATCTTTCCATGCTTATCTGTGTGCACTGGATCATATGTAACATTCTTGAATTTAGCATCCACGTTTCACATCCATGCGTCATAACTGGCAGTACACATTGGTCGTATGCCTTCTTTTTTTTTTATAGCGGGATGTTGGATTTAAAAACTACGTTCATTCTTCCAAAAGCGCTCCATCCCAGTTTTATTCTTCATAATCTGAAAATAATATGTTGCGGCTCCCAAAATTAACCAATTTTGCATGGTTTTCCCTAATTTGGCTCTTAGCTCAAAAAAGTTTCCCAACCACTGATCTATACAGCGGTCGCCAACCGGTGGTCCGCATTTTTCAGAATCATCATCATATTCAGCCGCTCACCATCCACTGCTGGATGAAGACCTCTCCAATCCTCTTCCATTCCTGTCTGTGTCGAGCATCTGCATCCACTTGACTCCACACATTCTTCTCATTTCATCAGCCCATCGTCCACTCGGTCCACCTTGCTTTCTTTCACATCCTCTCAAATACCATACCAGTATTTCTCGCGTCGATCTGCCGTCCATTCTTCTCGCTATGTGCCACTTTAACTTTTTCACACGTTCTGCTATATCTGCCACTTTGGTCTTACTTCTTACCCATGTATTCCAAGCATACATCTTTGAATGCTTCTCTGTGTACACTGGATCTTACGTAGCATTCTTGAATTTAGCATTTAGCAAGTTTCAGATCCATACGTCACAACTGGCAGTTTTCATAATGAATAATGAATATATCGTTTATCTATATATATAAAAATGAATGTCTGTTTGTCTGTCTCTTATAGGCTCCTAAACCACTCAACCGATCGCGATGAAACTTTCAGGACTTATTGTGATCATGCCGGGGATGGTTCCTGTGAAAAAAAATCGGGATAAAACGGGAACGGGAACGGGAACGGGCCTGCTCACGCGTCAGATAACGTACTAGGAACGGGAACGGGATCAGGATCGGGAACGGGACCGGGATCTGGAATCGGGAAAAAACGGGAACGGGAACAGGAACGGGCCTGCTCACGCGTCAGATAACGTACTAGGAACGGGAACGGGATCGGGACCGGGAACGGAAACAGGAACGGGAACGGGAACGGGAACGGCATCGGCAACGGGAACGGCAACGAGATCGGGATCTGGAACGGGAACGGTATCGGGCATTGCAACGCATGCCGGGTCAGCTAGTTTTATTATAATTTTTTTTATCATTATAAGGTGATATTCAACTATTTGCAAATAACTTGAAGTGCAAATACAAGTATAATTACCATTTCATATTTCAAATGTTATTTTAATGGAAAAAATCATGGTAGTGGTCGGCGGTATTCGAGATTTTGAGTTTAGTGGTCCGCGAGGTCCGAAAGGTTGGCGACCGCCGATCTAGACACTTAAAAAAAGTTAATATATAGTAATACGTTCAGGATATTTCCATGCCCAAAACAATCGACGCGACGTCATCAAACTGAAATATATATATATTTTTTATTATTGCATATAATAATATAGTTGTTTCTTTTTCTCTCCCTCCCCACAATAGTATTCCATCTCCACTCCAGTAGATACACAATGGAAGACGATCTCGTTTCACAAATATCCACACAAGATCCTCCTCCGGCTGGCTCGTTTCTCCTTTGTCTCTGCGGGCTTTCATATTTCTTTCTTTCTTCTCTCTCTTTTTTTTATTGTTTTTTTCCTACCCCTTTCTCCGGCTCCAGCTGAAAGGTGAGGACGTCCTTCCTCCGCTTTGGTCGGTTTCTTTTGATGTCGCAGCGGCTGCCGGATTGTCACTATCGAATCTCCCGCTCCTCCATAAGTGGAGGACACGTCCCATATAAAATAAAAAAAAAAAATAGGATTTGCACGTATGTATTGTATGTATATTTCTGCGTTGTTTGCGCGCCTGAGTTCGACTCTGTTCGAGCGTGTGATTGCGTTTCGGGGGACCGAATTCGAACGCTCAAAATTTAACTGCGTATATTTATTTCGATACAAAATCTCTCCATCCCAAATCTGTAGCTAGACAGCGGTGCACACAATATGCACGCTAGAACAGGCAAGAATATCGACTATGAATATATATTATCCGAAATCTGCGAATGGAAAGCCTATTTTGTTGGTACATTAGATAATTGAGAAACGTCGCGTGACTAGTCTCTTATTTGCTTACGTTGTACCAGCAATTCGTATTATACATAGGTAGAAACGACAATCATCAAATATATTTATTCCGTGAAAAATACATAGATATACACGACCGTTATTAATATTGTCGAATTTCTAAATGGTGTGATGCGTATCTGTAGTGAGCTCAGCTCTAAATGTTCTCACACAAAGATAAGTTGACTGTATTAAATTAAATCTCGATCTCAGACAAACGCCACCGTGAGCTTTGACTTATTACATCATTCAACTTTCGTTCAAATTAATCGAAATTCAAAATGTTTCGAATTGTTGGTAGCACTCACAGGCATGCGAAAGCTTAGCAGCGGAGACGGGCAAACGTCTCTTTTTTTATTTATTTATTATTATTACGCTTTCTATCTTTTCTGAATGTACTTATTGGAGGAGAGTGCTTTTGATCAATTCGTTTTTTCGTATTTCTCCTTACAAAACGCGATCTTTCAATATCGGTTTTTACAGCGCCGTTAAAAAGTTATTGCCGTCAGCGAAAGGCACTCTTTCAGACGTTTCTCTTTTGCTTTCGTTTTTTTTTTTTGTTCATATTGTTTATTTTGGAAAACGATTGATTTCTTCGTGTAAAAATAATAAGTGGTTTTAAAAAAATTACTCGAATTAAATTGTACATACATAGATCACTCATCAATTTAACATGCTACGAAATTTATAACAGAACAAAATTCTCGCAGCGAAATTACATTGCAAATAAAAATTCGTAACAGTCCAAAGGCAGAAATTTTCAAACAACTTCACTGTCCACAGAATGCAATAGTTTCAGCATTGAGTGCCATCGAAAAGTTTCGCACTAAATCGTTTCCTTCGATATCCAACAAACACACTCCAATCATATTCGATATTGTTTTAACGCGACATGAAAAAATTTCATCGAAAATAGTCAAACACACACTCGTCGCTTTAATTTGTCAACGTTTCGGCTTTATCTTCGCATCGAACTCTATAATAATAAATACGATCGTAAAAGAGTAAAAGTAAAAACGTATCCGAACGACACCATTTCTTATTCACTGACGAAATTTTGAATGCGCATAAAAAGCTTCGACTTTTCGCGTCTCTACATAAAAAAGCTCGGCGAACTTCACGACAGCATTAAAATATTATTCTTTTACGGTGAACAACGTAACGTGTACAAATTTTCAAGCACCGAGTGAACTTGCGCTCATGAATACGTGAATTTATCAACGACAAGTTCAACATGACTTTAAATCTGGTATAATATACAATACATATATGCCTATACGCTTCCAGTTAAAAAATGCGCTGCATTTTAATATGAACTTTCGGTTGTATGCAGTATGTGCTATCTTCTTTATCCTTTATCATATACGAGAAGATTCCAAGAAGATTCACCGTTCTGGAAATATACAAGAGAACAAACAAAACAGTCCCGCGTCCAAAAGGATGGTGACCCGACTTCAAACCCGAAGGGTACTATTTGTATTGCACGATATGTTTCATACTTTCAATTTATTTTCTATTTGCTCACAATGATGTAATATCTATGGAATGTCTTTCTGGAATATTTCAAACATCTATTGTACATACATAAATGAATGCATACCTAATCAGTGTGACTTTGTACGACTAGGTTAAAAACAATCCTCATAGATACTAATGAAATATTGCAATATAACAATATAAAAGAAAATATTCTTTTACCTACTACGTACAATTCTTTTCTCAATTTTTCGGATAGAAACGTCCCCTACATATGCCTCACTAATAGAATTATCATAAAATTGTGCAGAGGCAACACCACCACCACCCTGTATATTAAATATGTTTTATTCGACCGCGCATCGTGTATCGCATAGAATTTTATTACAAAGTGGCCTTTCATCCCTTTAGGCTGGCAAATAGAACGTAAAAAAAAATCCCCGGTTGCGGCCGAGTAGAATGGGGTGAAAACCGGAACGGATATTTTATCCGGTATTGGTTATATATGTACATACATACATATATGTATGTAGGTATATAATACATACATGTGAGACGGTGAAATCCCAGCCGGAAACCAGAAACTGGAGGATTTATCACTTTATTGCATACGAAATGATGTGGCACCCAACTGTGCTACCCGCGAAGATTTCCGGCCAATAGCTACAGATAATATATTATTTTAAATGTCGAACCGTTTAAATCCGAGATTTCAATGGCGAATATATTACAGAGAACGAGGGCGATGGTTCAGCGATAGACCATTGGACTAGTGAACGAAGGTTCGTAGTTCGATTCCTGAAACGGTCAAAAGATTTTATACACCAGTATTTCTATAGCTGCTGATAAGGACTTTAATGTTATTACATTACTAGCCGGTTTGCCCGTCATATGAATGTGGTTTTTAACCCGTATCCGTGCGCGCTGGTTTTTGTACAATAACAGTACACTCCATAGCCCATTGTATAGGTACAGTACGTGAAACAATTGTATAGTGGCAATAATGTCACGTTGTTTACTCAAATCAGCTTTGACAGATAGCTGCTTGTGCCAACACACCGCTAAAAAAAATTATTTGTTATGTTGGTAATGGTAGCGTGACCGCAACGACCCGGACAAGCAGGTGAGCAGACGCTACGCTGCTAATATATTGTATATAGTGAACGGATTGTGAAAGGATTGTAACGGATATAGTGAAAGGATTTGACAGTTCCAATTCATTGTCCCTTCTTTCGTTCCTTTTTACTTTATGAATTTATTCTAATCGGATAAAGTATTGTGATCGTGCAAAAATTTCACCTTGACATTTTGACTAATTTGTATCAGGTATCATCCCCTGATCACGTTTTCATGATTTCTGGAATATGTCTGTTTGTCTGTGTACATTTGTGTAGAATCGCTAATAACACAAAAGCCATTTATTTATCCTATTACACTAAAACGTCATATTTATATGTTTTTTACCAGCCATTATAATCCATAAGGTTTTTAAAACTTTACGTCAACCGGAAGTGGTACTTCCCTTGGAAAACCACCTAATTTTTGTGTAACAATCTTCAAAATAATATAATTTTTAAACATTTTTTTTCAACCGGAAGTAGTATTTTTACTCTCGGTTTTTGGTGCTTTTAACTCTTTCTCCGAAATTATCAAATCTATCAAGCTGAAATTTCATATCTATTATTTTCACGTAAGCTGTAAGAGATATTATGATTTTGGTCAACATCCGCCAACCGGAAGTGGCAGTTTACTCTTGAACGCGACATTGTTTTTCATTTTTAATTCGGCCTTTTAAATATTTGGTATCGTCATAATATTGTCATATTATAATCCGTAAAGCAATACATGTACATATGTAGTTGGAAAAAAAATCATTAAAATCAGTCAACCGAAAGTTGGATTTTTTTCTTGTACATATGTACATACATAGATAAGTCAAAAATCCTGTTACATCGGAATATTTCAGAAACTACTTAGCCGATCAAGTTTAAATTTCATATTTATAATTTTAAAAAATTTAAGAGTTGATAAGGTTTTGATCAAAATCCGCTGACCGGAAGTGGTAGTTTTTCGTATTCTACATACATATGTATGTACTTGCGCGCACTCAACACGGTGATTTCATGATATGTATGTGTATGTGTACGTGCGTTTTATTTACTTACGTACTTAAAAAAAATTATTTCGTTACTCTTTGTATTCCTCAAATATATGGATAAAGTCATGACACTCGAATTTTTTTTCTGTGAAACTCCTGTTACCACTGAATAGCAGATTTCAGAATACACTTCAACACGTCAAGTAATACAATTTTATCAAAAGGCGAAATAGCTATGCTTGAAATCGAATGGCTAAACATTTGTAGAATATGCACCAATTTTTCATTGCCGTAAATCGAGCCTAATTGAATAGCGGACCTCAAGCATTTTCCGCACTCGTAAATTGCAAATAAACAAAACGAACAAAATTCGGGAACGACAGCAATCACTCGATTCCATTATGTGAGGGTCGCCCGCGCACAAAAGACCCTAACATTCCAATTTATTCAAAAGCCCAATAAACTCACGTACACACTGTATCCGCATGTGTCCAAAGCCACGCTCTATACAGGAGCTTTTTTCGCGTGGGTTAACAATTTTCGAAATGCGAAAGCGCGGATACAGTTTTATTCAAAATTAATTAAACCGGAGAGATGCGAGTAAACAGGCAACCGTTGCGTTGGTTACCCTTCGGCCGAACGCTGATAGAACAACGGGACAAATATTTGCAGGAAAAATTATGGCACTTAACACAACCAACGTTTCGGGGTAGAGAGGGTCACGCGAAAGGTTAATTGACAAATTTTAATTTGGCCCGGTTGATCGTGGTAGATAATGCAGTCCACAACATTTCTAATCATATTCTAGAACAGCGGTGCCCAACCCGTAGCTCGCGAGCAACATGTTGCTCGCGTATTACTCAAAATACTGACTGATGAACTTGATGTTGAGTATGGAACTATAACGTTACATTCTGAAGTTAGATGGCTTAGTAAGGGAAAAGTCCTACAACGATTTGTAGAGCTTCTTCCAGAGATTAAACTGTTTGTAGAATCCAGACACGAAACTTATGAAGAACTTGACGATCATGGCTGGTTGTCGGATTTATCCTTTCTTACAGATATAACAACCAAAAATAATAAACTCAATCTTCAGGGGAAACAAATAACTCTTTTTGAATTAATAGGAATTGTAAATTCATTTCAGTCTAAATTAAATTTGTGGATATCCCAAATTAAAAAAAATGTAACTTCAGCCATTTTTCAAATTTAGAGAACTATGTATATTCATAAATATAAGATAATTGAATCAGATGAATATTCTGCACATGGTGAATTAATGCATAATAACAAGGAAAAAATATTTTTAACTTTTAAAATTTGCTAAATAAATAATTATGAGTATTTTGAAGTGTAATGAAATATCAAAATCAATATAAAAAACATCTGACTATTGATTCCAATACTTACTTTGAGCACGACGATACTGGATTTTGAGTTAAATACTGCAAAAGTCAAAAAAGTGTAAAAATCAACCATTTTTTTAAACGCTCATATCTCATAAACAAGAGCTAACCAAAAAAAATCATATTCATATTCGTACTCAGCGGGTCGGAATTAATAATAATTTTTGGGTCTCCGTTCGGGTAACTCAAAAACGTGTTTTTTTTTGTTGCCAGTGTTATCAATAAGTTTTGTTTGTCCTGTATTGTATTTAATTTGTAGTAATATTATTGTGTTTTTTTTTTTTACTTATTGTTGCTGATTTTTTCACAAAAGGTCATCGTCCTGTGTGACTCGCCTAAAATATTTAAATTCCTAATTTGCTCGAGATAGACTAAAGGTTGGGTACTACTGTTCTAGAAGATTCTATCCTAATACGTAATGAGTATTCAAACCAATTGAACAATATTGACAAACCAGACCAACTTGGCTTATGGTGAACTATTCAATTGATTTATTGGATTAGTAACTTTTCCGATTTTCGGTCAGTTATTTTAACCAAATGTACTTCAATCATTTTCAGTACTTCAATAATCAGTGAATATAATATATCATCATCCACTGCTGGATGAAAGCCTCTCCAATCCTCTTCCATTCCTGTCTGTCTTGGGCAATCTGCATCCACTTGACTCCACACATTCTTCTCAATTCATCAACCCATCGTCCACTCGGTCTACCTCGCTTTCTTTCACATCCTCTCGGATACCATTCCAGTATTTCTCGCGTACATCTGCCATCCATTCTTCTCGCTATGTGTCCACTCAAACTTCACACGTTCCGCTATATCTGCCACTTTGGTCATACTTCTTACACATCTATTCCTCTTACAAACTTCATGTTATACCAAATATACATATTTCCATGCTTCTCTGTGTGGGATACACATGTATAATGGGCAGTAATTAATATTAAACGGCAAATAAATTTATACAAACGGTCGGTATTTAACTTTAAAATCATTATTTACTGACCGATTAATTGGTTGCCTGCAAATAGTTATATTAAAATCATCCATTAAAAGCTCGATTCACCAACGAACAAGAAATTCGACGAGGGGTGGGGGAGAGAGTTTGTTTTAATCATTTATCTGAATATTCTATGATTTTATTTTGGTTTTTTTGTTTTAGGTATTTGGAACTGATTCGTACGGAATAAGTACCCATGTACATAAAATTATATCAATTAATCATTGAACTGAACGACATCAGAGCGTGCAAGCTCTTCTATTGCATAGAATATTTAAGCATTCATTCTCTGAACGCTGTCACTCCAATCTGACCCAGTTTCAACTATGTACTATAAATACTTAAAGCGAGCAAACGTAGATAGCAACAATATACTTTAAACGAAATGTTATACTTCACTAGAGTGAATGCATTTCCCTTTTTCGAAACAATAAACGTTATAGACTGTGCCAAACTGTTCCTCAAAAACTATAGCGTATAATTGTTAGTCGTTTTGCCATGTCCTTTTGTCGCTTTTCACACAGCTCTGGCGAGCGGACGAAACTGTGCGATTATTGAGGCGTTTCCTGTTTACCCTGAGGAAGGCCCCTTCCGGTCTGCTTTGAAAATCACTTGCGGAACACCGGAAACTGATGTATAATTTCCTCGTGGGTCCTAATTTCACAGAAACCGTGCGCATTGTACACGGAACACTGGGAAAGTTCAACGTGGCGTTTGATTGAATTATATCTGTGGCGACAGTTTGTGCTGTCACACATTTGACAGTCTCTACAGTCTACAGGTACACGTATATATTCTCGGGTGGATATGTGCACATTCACCGACAAATACAATACACTACCTAATATCTCCATAAATGTACAGATGTTACTATACCAGCATGTCATACCGAAACACATTGTGGACTTTGATACCGGTGTATCAAATAACGAATTAAACACACAGTAGATACGTACATACATATGCATATTTGGAAAAACTCGCAATGTATGTATGCATATGTACAAATACGGAAAAATTAAAGCGTGGTAAATACGCGAGGGTGTTTTGTAGTTTGTATCTATTATGGATATGGTCGCACGTACGTATTTAATTCACTTGCAAAAAGGGTTTTCGGATACGTACATATACATATGTACGTGTGCTTCACATTTACTAATTAAAACCGGTACATTTTCAGAAAATATGTTAATTCGTACGGCCGGTCGTCGTTATTCTTAGCCGCTAATGTACAGCTGCACTCTCTCACTTCCACTGTGGCTGTGGCGAATTTCAAAAGGAAAAACAGACCACTCCGTATAGAGGGGAAGAGGGAAACGATCGAATTTTATCCACAGAAGTGGTGGTAGTGGTAGTTTGGCATGAGGCCAACGTAGCACTTGTCCATTCGCCTAATGCTCGGAAAAATACACCTTCGAAAAATGTTTTTGCCGGGACGCACTGGAGCAAAGTGGAATTAGGCACGAAAAATAAGACGTTATTGCATGAAAGCCTTGCCGCACGTTTGCGTGTTGCTATTTAGCACTGGTCTAATTCAGCAGATTGTATTTAATTTTTGGTGAAAACTGCACTACATAGTAAGTCAGTGGGTCGGGAACCATTTTCGAGTTAAGAGCCAAATTAGGGAAAACTTTGCAAAATTGGTAGGTTTGGGTGCCGCGACATGTTACTCATTAATCAAGTTGTCCTCGTGATCTCGTTGTCTTAACGCTCGACAGTTTATTTAAAATTATTACAAAGATTAATCTGAAAAACGATTTTAAAGCACTTTATAGCCACGACGTTGTGGAAATGGGATTCATTTTGAACTTGTGTAAACTGTCTGTCAAATTTTATATTTCACGCAAAACGTTGGATGACAGCGAGAGCTGCAGGTTTTCATGTAAAAAGCCGCATGCGGCTCTGGAGCCGCCGGTTCCCGACCACTACTCTAAGCCATATAAGATTCTAAGAGAATAAAATATGTACTTACTTACCAAAAATTCTTCAAAATCTAGATTATTCAGAAAGTTCTTGGAAACATCCGTACAACCTTTTAAAACTAGTCAGTTCAGATTATGTACGTGTTCGAAAAAAAGCCTGGAAAAGTGTAAGCATCTTGAATGAATATGAAGAATTTGTGATTACATAATTTCGATTTGAAGCAATTTCTTGAATGTTTGATAAGAAAAAAGATTTTTATAAGATACTAGCTGAATTGCCCGGCGTTGCTCGGGCGGGTGACAAAAATTGAAACAAATGAAAACATTTATTCTCCAGTTCAAAAAAAAAATTGATTAAAAATTTTGTATATGGGGGCCCGTTGACCCCCTGATCCGACCCCTTCCAAAACCCACCTACGATCTGACCTAAGGTATCATGAGATAGTATACCAAGTTTGGCGGTTCTGAGTTGAAAACTGTAGATTTGCATAGCGAAACGACAAACAAACAAACATTGAATTTTATATAGTAGATTAATTAAAAATAGTAGCTACTTCATTAAAATTAAAAATATATATATTTTTTTAGCTCTATCAAAATGAACGAGAACTGTTTATGCAATGTAAATACCGTCTGCAAAGTGCTTCTATCGAAAGATAACAATTCACAGCGGTGAAGAAACTTTACAGATCGATACTGCTAGCGGTCGGTAGCAGAGATAAAATTGGTAGCGGTATTCGACAGTTTTGATAGCGGTTGTCCGACTTATTGGATTAGTTTTCCGTTTGGACTTATTATCGCAGGTCGATAGCGAAACTTTCCACCCAATATATCCGCGAAAAGTGAACGATGGGATAGACAGAGAGTTCCAATGTGAAAATACGAAAGTGGCATAGAAACACCGAAAGCTCCAGCCCTAGAGGGGACGTTGTTCCCCAGTCCACATACTCAATTTATCTCATTTGGGGCAGTTGTGCTGACGACAAACCGCAAATTCCAAAAGCAATATGGTATTGAGTGGTTCGATAATTTCTTCGCATAGTGACAAACTATTATATTTGAGTATGTACATATGTACATATGTGTTTGTGTTCAATATACGACAAGTTTGGCACGTCAAACTAAAATTGGTCCTTGACTACGGCGCCGGGGTATTTCTAAGCCACGAACAAAGCCACATCAAAAGCGCTTGAAATTATTATGCTTTCAGAGATCTTTATCAAGTGTGGTGTAACTTTGTATAATTATATTTGTTGTATTAAATTAAGGTTATCATACTGTCATACCTCAAAAGAGTACCTACAGAAATTTTTACACTAGTATCATTTATCCACAAAAAAATTTCATGTTTGCATTACACCTACTAAGATTAGATTTTTTCACTGCTTTGTTTTCTATAAATAATAAATAAATAAAAAAAAAACACTTTCGTATTAACAATGGATTTGTATATCAACAGTGATTCATAAACCATGAATTGAGAACCACTATATTAATCAAAATGCACACTACGATCAAAACTATACCTTAAAAGATTTAAAATTTGTAATCTCATTAAAAGAATACCTTTCGACTTTCATAAAAAAATGGAAAAAGTTAAGAGTGAACTACCTACGCAATTTAGATAAGTCTAAAATACAAAATTACATATTCCGGTGCGAATTTACATGCATACATACATACCTATAGACTAAGTAAGCGAACTTTTTATATATATATGTACGTATATAATGAGCCGTTATAAATGAAAGTACATAGCTTAAGTCCACTTTTTATCTTGACTGTGAATTCTTTAAAAATAAATATCTATAACATATGTATATGTACATATGTTTGTAATAGAAACTACCATTAACTCAATTTTTTTTAATTGGACTTAAACCACTTTCATTTATAACAAGTCAATGCAGTGGTTCGTAGATTTGAAGTGTTGAATTGTCACTTGAAAAAAAAACTTCAACAAATCTAGGACATATAGAGAGAGGAATGGATGGCAGATGGGGAAGATTGCGAGGAAGACCAAGTGGACGATGGGCTGACGAATTAAGAAGAATTTGTGGTGTCAACTGGATGTAGATTGCTCAAGACAGACAGGAATGGAAGAGGATTGAAGAGATCTTCATCCAGCAGCAAAATTATGATAAATTAAATTTAAAAAAAAATTCAACTGTCGAATTTTATAAGAAACGAAATTATTTAGTAAAAATTTCGTTAATTTAATTAAAACATCCAATCGGTCGAAAGATGCACCACTGAACTTGTCCATTTTAGTCTCCCCCAAAGCTACACCTTGATATTTGAAATGTAATTAATTTAACTCACCTGCCAAACCTGTTCTCTCTGCACGCTTTAAAATTTGAGAAACACAAAGCTCTACAAATTTTAATTATTAAAAATCAACTTTTCGACCAAATTCACACAAACCGGTACTAAAAATTTTCATAGAATAAAAAATTAATTTTAAAAACAAATTTTTACCGCTATGTTTCATATCGATACTGGTGGCGCCATCAAACGTGGAATTCACCAAACTCTTCGAGCAGATGTTACCCTCTCTCCTCTTCTCTCTCTTTCTCTCTCTAACCCCTCTTTGCCTTACAATACAAACAATCAAACGGAAGTTCAGAACCAACCGTTACTTTGGTTGCAAACGCGTGTACTTCTACCCGTTCTAAATGCGTATTTGTGAATTAAACACTGCACTTTAGTGATTAATTCTCCTTCAGCATCCATTGTAAGGTAGTTTCTATTATTTTTTTATTGATTTTTAATTATTTCTGTGCATACAATTTGCTTTGAAAGATTGTACATTTCGATGCGCCTTTGTACGTAATCGCTTTGGCTCACACCTGCTTATAGTGTGTCCAATTGTATAACGAACGGTTATCGATATTTATTTAACCAGTCATGTAATATAATTGAAAAATGAGCTAAATCTATAAATAAAGTGGCTATTTTTAAAAAAAATTAATTTTTTTATTTATATTTTTAAAAAAAATCACCACATGTGAGATATTTTTTCTAATTTTTAATAATAATTTTTTTTTAATAATTTCAATTTCAATTTTAAAACATTTCTTTCAATTTTAAAACATGCTTCTGATTACTAATTGAGTGGATCAGTGCCAAAGTTGCCACACATTGTCTGCACTTCTCTAAAACCGTTTAAATTCCAAAAATAAATGGTGAAATATGATTCTAGACTGTGTATCAATCTTAAAAATAACATTATAATATTTTTATTATTCTATGAATTACTCACACAATTGTTTACTCATTTTCAGATAAAATGAACAACATCAACAATAACGCGTTTGAAATCGCACCGAGTCCTCGTAACAAGCGTAAGCGCACCCTAGATTCCACCAATGTTTACATGAATCCAGCTTTGGATTTACTCTCAACTGAAGATGTCATTTGCAATACGACAATGGAAATTGCACCGGCGAAACGATCCAGACGATCGAGGAGCTGCGATGAAAGAGTTGCGTTCGAAAACCCCGCGTTGGATCTCGGCATGCAAAAAAAAGACATCCGTACTCTGCTTTGGAAAGAATTGAAGAATGTCAACGAAAAACTAGCACCCATAAACGAAATAATGAGTCCGACGTCCAAGTTACGCAATAGTTTGAACGATTTCTCGCTGGAAGAAAAGCCCGTTCAGTGTATTCAATCAACTGCACATCAAAACTCAACTCCTGTCTTTCAAAGCAATTTTCCATTGAGACGCAGTGTCAGCTTTGACTTGAGTTTCATTGAAAAGTTAGACATTGATGATACAAATGAAGGATTATATTTGGATGATGATTTGAATGAAAGTAACATTATGGAAATTAAAACGATAACTACTATCTCGTTAAGAAAACCGCCTAACGTCACAACAAATGTACAGAAAAATACAAATCCTTTCTTGCCCGACTATGAAGAGAACATTAATGCAATTGATAATGTTGAAAAGTCAAACAATTTTCCGTTTGATCTTCCCGTACCCGAGCAGGAAATTATGTGTGATAATGATGAAGAAAAATGTGAAACTATCGAATCAATTTATGATGCTACTTCTGACGTTGCCGACACAATTTCGCAAACTTCTGCCGACAATGTAATTTTGCCGAGGAGATTGTTCCCCGATGATACTTGTGACACGATAAGTCAATGTACCGTCGATCCATCGTTTTCAAGTCAGATACACAATTTCCATCATAGTACATTCAAAGAAAAAGTAAATCCAACAACATTTACATCAAACTACATTAAAAACAAATTAAACAAACAAAGTAAAATATTGGGTTGCGATGTAAGTCACATTACCCAAAATCAAATATTCGACAACAATAACAAAGTTCCCACGAAAGAAAATCTTCCTAATTATAATAGACCCATATTATACGTAAAGGCAACAAAAAGTGCTAAAACATCTAACATATTCAGTAAAATAAAGGATGTATTCAAACATGAAAAGAAACACAAAGTAGATACGAGCGTAACTAGTAATCCTTACGAAGTCGTTCGCCCGGTGGTAGAAGAGAAGAAGATTGTTACCGGTTTCGAAAATCCAGCTCTCAATCTGAACTCGATGGATGCTGAATTTGAGGAAATGGACGAACAATCCCCACCATGTCAAAACTTCACTCGGAAGAATCCGTATGAAATTACACCGATGAAGAAAGTGAACTATTGTGACGGTAGAGATTTTGCACATGGTGAAGGTGAAGGTGATGATCAATCCACAATGAAGAAACACGTCCGATTCGATACTACTCTCAATCATGAAAAGGTTATAACGGGTAGCAGTTTCGATTCTGATAGTCACCGTTCAAACTCACCGAACACTTGCTGTGCAAATACCACTTTAAATCAAATCGAGGATGAAATCGATGAATATCATAATGAATTAGAAAATTGTTTCAACGAAAGGAAACTCATCTCACAAAACATTTAATTTTTTAGTTGGTTTATTTTACAATCTATTATTTTTCTATTTGAGTTTAGATGTTTTTTTTCTTAAATGAATATTTTAGTTACAAAACGATCAGCTTCAATTTATTGATCTCTACCTCTATAAAAATTTGCAGCTAAAATTAATGCCAGTGTGTCCACTTATGTGTTGTGATTTTACTTATTTATTTGCTCTGTGAAACATTCCAAAACTAGATTTATCATATTTATTTGTCTTATATTTTAGTTTCATTGTTTTTTATTTATTTATTATTTTAGGATAAGTACTTATAGTAAGTAGTACATATATAAAAAAAATTGCCGGTGAAATCAAATAATGTAAACCAAAAATAAACTATTTTTATAAGTAAAATAATTTTTAATTTTAATCCACATTACCAAGTTACATAATTATATAAATCACTATATCCTTTGTCTAATTATACACAACTGTGTCATTTTATGTAGAGCCGGTAATTCAAAACACAAAAGTGTCAATTACTAGTTATTAAGTAGGTATCTGAATCAAAGAATTATTTTTAATTTCGAATATTAAATTTCCATGAAATGTAATGAATAATACACCAATGGTTTTTTCGGATCTGCATGACCCATAGATATAGAATACAATGTTATTCTACATAATTATATCTATGGCATGACCACTAAATTCTATCCAGATGTTTTCTCAGAATCTCACAACTATTTACATAGTGAGTTGGATCTATCTTTGTTATTTTTCTATTTGATTTTGGGTGCGAGCCTGTAAATGAAATTTTAGTAAAACACCACTGCTTAAATCTATTGCAGCACAACTAATAAATAATTAAATAATTCATAAAAAATGAAATAAAAAAAAAAAAATTCACTCGTACACCATACAACATTTTACAAATAAAAACAATAATTTATCCATACTACGTACACACATGGATAAAGTAAAAAAATATTTTCCTCAATACAAGTTTGGAAATAAAATTTCTCACTCAGTTTCAGTCTCACATTTATCGGTCGGTAAAACAGTGCACTGCTTTGCAGACACTTTGCAGACACATACACTCAACTGTCACTAGATGTCGCTGCTACTTGTGACAGCTGGCTAACCTTCACTTGACCTCTGTTTCTCATCACATAGACTTCGCCAGCCATCACCAGACTCTTGCCGGCAGCCGTCGTCTCAACACGTCGTAAGTCTAACAATTCCATAATCAACAGTTAACAATATTCTACACTCTCCCAAGACTATTCAATGATAACCTGAAGCCGCTTACACGTAACCTCTATTCACCCTTGATAACAATTTAATCCGGTGAAAATCGTCATCAATGGACACACCCATCTTCTAACTGCGTCTCGTTGCATCGTTGCACCCTTTAAAGTGCTTTTGTCGTGTAATTTTTCACTATGGAACGTACTTGACCATTTTAGGTTATGTTGACGAAAAGTTTCACCAGAAACTTTTGACAGCCGGTTAAGGTGGCGCAGCTCGAAATTTATTTATACCGATTTTTTCAATTCTGTATAGTTTCGGTTTATGAAGCTGTGTACAATTGCACAATTTGAATTTGGTGAGTTGGTCGTTTTGCATAGTGACAGTCTGTGCGTACATTATAGGTAATACATTTTTAAACCGTTATGCAAGTGTTTTTTTTTTTTTTTAATAATTGTTCTAATTTCTTCGTGTCGCGTCGTTTGGTTTACTTTGAAGGTCAAACTTTTGGAGGTCACTCACGTATTCCACTTTCTTTTTATTCCTTAGCTTTCATTTATTTATTATATACATATCTATGTTATGCCAATTTTCTTAAATTAAAACATCGAATCGGTGGTGTTCCAAATGTATCTTACTCGTATAAACTTTTTTTTTTAAATAAATATATTATCGCATTTATGATGCTTATAAATTACTTGCGTTCAAATCATGCATTATTGAAAAGCGTAAAATATGTACTTGCCTTATTATACTAAATATTTTAATCATAATTAGTATCACAATGTTCTAAAATAAACATATTTTATATGAAAACATAATAATTTCACAATATGTATTGGTTTATTGTTTTATAAATAATCGATAATGTACGTTTCACAATGCAACCTATGTATATTAAACTTGTCACTGCCCGTTGACAGTGTCATCGGGTGGTGTCACATTTATGTACATATATACGTACATATATGTAGTGTATGTATTTACATAAATCTTAGTATAATTATGTATGTGCCGAGAATGTATATATGTACATACATATGTGTGAGGGAGTGAGTGTATGTATGTACATATGTGTGAGTGAGTGTATGTGAGCGTTTCGCAGCCACCCAGGCAGACCCTTGCTCTATTATTTATAGTGAAATTAATAGGGCATTTCCATAATGTGTAAGATTGGTTACTTACAGCCTATTTTATTCAAAATTAATAATTATGAAATTCACATATTTAAAATTATTAATAATTTCACAGTATTTATTTATATCGTTGATATATTATATATCAACAATAAAAATAAATATCGTAGATATATTATATATCAAAAATATAAATAAATATCGTTGATATATTATATATCAACAATATAAATAAATATCGTTGATATAATATATATCAACAATATAAATAAATATCGTTGATATATTATATATGTATGTAGGTATATATATGTCGTTGATGGATTTGTATGTTTTCAATTTTCCGGTCTACAACGGAAAGGTCAATAGACTATATTCGTTGGGGGTGGGGTGGTGGCCTCATGTGAGGGTCTTAAGGAGGAAGAAGCATTGCGGTTTATACATATATCGTTGATTTAAAATCTAGATGATAATAATATATTCATCATCATTCATCAGTTATCTTGCGTCTGGCTTTGGACATGCGTACATACATGTACGCTTTTACAGTTTGTACCAATCTTAAATTGTGCATTTTCAAACTATGAAATTGATCAAACTGTAAATATTTGATACGTGCAATATAATAATTTGACATGGTTTATAACGTTGATTAAAAATCGATAACGTACGTTGCACAGTATGTATTGTGCATTTGCATTTATACTGTATAAAAATGATAAGACTTCTCACCTCTATATCTCTCAATGTCAAATATGTACTCCGCGTGCAAAAATAGCATCCACATGCACTTCTTGTCCAACGCAATGAATATGCATCGCTATAACACGCTCATATGTGACCTTTTCAATTGACGAAAAAGCAAATTATTTAATATTTCGACCCTCGCCTCGGTGACGTTGACACACCCCTGACCCATAAAGCATTTTGATCGTGGCAAATTTCAAAAATTGCACCACTTGAGCCAATTGTTCGATAAACGTATACCATCCTCGGAACTTTATTAAGTCGAAACATTGAACCATTTCTTCTCGCGTGCTCGTTTTGGACAATTTCAAAACTGTTACATGATTGTTATTTAACACCTTTGTTGGCATTGAGACAGCTGCAGTGAAAAATAAACATACGTACACATAAAAATTTTGGCATGCACAATCTGTTGGCTTTGTACTTCAACGTAGAGGTCAGGGTCGATTGGACGATTGACAATTTCTCGTCAAAGGTCGATACTTTGAAGATTCAAAGTTTCAACCAGAACAAATATTTGCCTAATTGTACTAAAGCCGATCGTAAAATGACGTCACGAACAGAGTTCACATTAGGAATTTACACGTAGCTTATAAAACAATATTACCATCGTTTGATATGTCTGAGTTAATTAGTTATCTGTAAATAATACTTCGAGTAATTTTCTGGCCTTTTAACGTCTAAATACGTTCATAAATACCTGTAGCGATAACTCAGTAATCTGTTTATGCTTGCTAAGGCTTTGT
The DNA here is from genome assembly GCA_022651745.1 of Parapsyche elsis. NCBI lineage: Eukaryota > Metazoa > Arthropoda > Insecta > Trichoptera > Hydropsychidae > Parapsyche > Parapsyche elsis. The sequence goes on along the minus strand of JAGVSN010000001.1, from coordinate 19,791,999 downwards.
GCGCCTTTCGTGTCTTATCACTTAACCCACCCTATCGGTTTACGAGACTAAAAGCTCACTATCTCGTAATCACTCGTGTGATGATGCATCAGCGAGAAGCGTTAAGTACGCAAATTATCAGCTAGAATTACTATGAATTCATATATTATGATAGCGCAGGAATCTACCTGGCTGGCTGGATAGCCTGGCCGCGGAACACTCGGAACATTTTTCAACTACCGGGAGTACATACATACATAGTGAATTAGTGTCACCGAGCAACAAAAAAAATACCCAGGGCGGAGATGGGTCAATCTTTACCAAGTTTGACCCACTGAATTCGAATCCGATAATGATTTTTGTTGAAATGCTCTCGTTTGTGAGATATTCCAATTTTTTTGGCTTTTGCGGTCTATAACTCAAAATATAGTATTGCTGTGCTCAAAGTGAGTATTGAAATCAATAGTCAGATATTTTTCCTATTGATTGTGATTTTTTATTGCTTTGAAATACTTATAATTAATTATCTAAAGTCAAAAATATTTTTTTTTTTCGTGTTATTTGGCGTTTGTTTAGAGAATTTTTTATTTCACCACGTTTATAAGGATTGGTTTTTTTATCTTAATATATTTTTATTTTATCTAAACGTACTCATTCGAGCGGAAAATGATTTTAAATTACGCTCTCGGCGTGTCGCTTACCGTTCCATTTGATGGCTTTAGAATTTTAAAGTATTTGTATATTCGTGTGTTAAATTAAAATATAATCATATTTTAAATGTAATGTATGTATAATAAATTTGAGCGCGTAGAGCGACTTGGCCACCTACACGTGTATGTATATACACTTTGATGTAAATACACTATACATAAATGATACTGTCATCAGTTCTTCGGAATATTCCAATATATGGACAATGCAGAATTGGTCACGTATACTGTAACATCTAACATTTAATCAAAGCCCATTTATAATCGTGAGTGTGAAGTCTATTGCTATTTATGTAACTAACAACGTTCGGTGCGGTACTTGTGTGAGTTTTCACATTCAATGTGTCTAAATCCACTTAAAAAATTTCGATTCTTGTTACTAGGGGGCTTTCGTTTATTTGACACAACGCGTACAATATATTCCAGTTATCTAAGGTCATTATGTGGTCTCAAAGGCCAATCGTTGTTGCTGTTTGTCGCAATCAACTTTGGAGGCTCGACCAGACACACCTCTCACTGTAACGTGTTTGGTATTTCTATTGGCGTTCACTTTTGTGTTATGTATACATACATATGTATGTGTTGTAGCGGGAAAAACTTGGTCGTTACGTAAAAAGTTGTTTTTGATTTTAGCGCCTATTTTTGGATCGCCTTGAGTGTCGTTCCAAAATGTGAAAGGCTTTTTTTTTTTTGTTGTTTTGAATTGAATTGAAATCGGATAGACTCGATTTCAGCCAGTTAGGTACTGAGTTTTAAACACTGGAAGGTTGGGCAAAAGTACAGATTAGAAAACTACAGTGTCTGATCATTGTGTAATCAGAATCCAACATATTCCATGTGTACACATAGCACCCTTGCTTCAAAAGTAAATCTATCAATTATCAAAAGTGATCTGACATAATTGGTCAATAATGTTTAGCAAAGTTGAAAAATTCAAACTTTACAATGTTTTAGAACACTATGTCACTTTTGAAACAAGGGTACGTGTGTCTATTCAAAGTCTGAGCCACTTTACTTTAAGAAATAAAACGAAGAATGAAACTAGGATGGAGTGCTTTTGATAGAATGAACATAGATTTTAAATCCAACATTCAGCTATGCTTAAAAAAATAAGGCATACTACCAGTTATGACGTATGGATGTAAAACGTGGATGCCAAATTCGAGAATGTTACGTAAGATCTAGTGCACACAGAGAAGCATGGAAAGTATAACAAGAAGAGATCGTAAGAGGAATACATGGGTAAGAATGACCATAGTTGCAGATATAGCGGAACGTGTGAAAAAGTTTAAGTGGACACAGCGAGAAGAATGGATGGCAGATGGACGCGAGAAATACTGGAATGGTATTCGAGAGGATGTGAAAGTAAGCAAGTTAGACCGAGTGGACGATGGCCTGATGAATTGAGAAGAATATGTGTAGATTGCTCAAGACAGACAGGAATGGAAGAGGATTGGAGAGGCCTTCATCCAGCAGTGGATGGTGAACGGCTGGAAATGATCATTCTACTATCACACAGGTTCCCAACCTTTTTCGAGTGGCGACCCCTTTTTAAAAAAGTCAAGTGACCCGCGACCCCAAAATATTTGAAAAAGGCAAAAAATATTATTCAAACATCAAGACACTCATTAAAAATGAAAATTGCATTCATCATCATTTTCAGCCGTTCCCCATCCACTACTGGATGAAGGCCTCTCCGATCCTCTACCATTCATATCTGTCTTGAGCAATCTGCATCCACTTGACTCCACACATTCTTCTCAATTCATCAGCCCATCTTCCACTCGGTCCTATTACCCATGTATTCCTCTTACGATCTCTTCTCGTTATACCGAGCATACGTCTTTCCATGCTTCTCTGTCTGCACTGGATCTTCAGCGTAACATTCTTGAATTTAACATCCAAGTTTCACATCCATACGTCATAACTGACAGAAAATTGCATTATAGTCAATATTTTTTTTTTAGTTTACTGTTTCAGTTGGTGACCCCACAGAAAACCCTCTGCGACCCCATTTAGGGTCGCCACCCATAGGTTGGGAACCCGTGTACTATCATATTCAGAACATTGGCCACTTTTATTTGAAACAAACAAAGCTTACGTTATGTAGACAAATGAAAAGACGCATGAAGTCGCGATACGTATCGTGAATCGTGACGTCACAGTCGCTAATTTCAGGTCTCTTGTTAGTGGGTGCTAATATCAGATAAGAAAGAGGTGGGGGGGGGAATTGGTCAAATAAGCTGATAGCTTAGGACCGATTTGTATAGCTCAAATTACACTATGATCAAATCAGCGGCTTACACCTTGGTTTCGCGCGTGCCGTCGACGCTGGCGGCACGCGCGAAACCAAGGCTTTAGCTATGCACATGCGAGCACCTGAATACTAATTTCTTAGTAAATTGTCATTCTGGGCGTATTAATAGCTGAAAATGGATTCGAAAGCGTGTGCTAACAGGCAATAAATATAGAATAAAGGTGCAGCTACACTGCGCGTGACGGGGGGGCGGTGGCGCACTGCGGCGCGCTGCAGCGGGGGGAGGGATTCCACCCCCTTTCGTCTGGGTCACAACCCCCCTCACATCAGACAGTCGTCCTAAACCTTCTAGAAAGTTAACTTCTAGTAAAAATTCCAAAATTTGGTACATTGATCATAAAAAAGTTAAATATTTGTCGACGATTTTTTTTTTTTTTTTTTTTGTATCGTACTTGTTTCGTCATGCGATGTTGTTATCTCGCGTGTTGATAAGTGAGGATCGACGAATATATTTTTCGGCGTGTACAAGTGTCGCGTGTAAAGGTTAAAAATGCACGATTACACGTTGTCGTTAGATGTATGTAGTATCATCGATACCTACTTCCGCCTTCCGTAAATATGTAAATTATAACGACAATTGGCGAAAAAACGTTGCACCATTATTTTAATACACATACATATGTACAATACAGCCGCGATTCTCTTTTTGCACGGTTTTGAAATAACACGGTCCGGGAAAACGGACCGATTATTATTTTTTTTTTGTTTACAAAAAAATTACACGATTACAAAAAAATAAATGGAAAAACGGCAGTTGACCGGGCACGTTTATTGCCATGTAGCGACACTGAATGAATATATTTTTACTTTATCCTAATCGGATAGAGTACATGTTGTGATCGTGCGAAAATTCGACCTTCGAGATTTTGACTGATTTGTATCGGATGTCGTCCCCTGATTACGTTTTCGTGATTTCTGGAAAATGTCTGTATGTCTGTGTACTTCTGTGTAAAATCGCTAATAACTCAAAAACCGTTAATCTTAATTAAACTGAAACTTCATATGTATGTTTTTTACCGGCCATTATAATCCATTACGCTTTCAAAATTTTTCGTCAACCGGAAGTGGTACTTCCCTTGGAAAACCACCTAATTTTTGTGTAATCTTTGGAGGGTTTTTCTAGCAAAACTATCATACACATTAAGCTGAAATTTTGCATATGTAGTAGGTGTAACGTTACCTTCAAGGTAATATAATTTTTATCCAACCGGAAGTAGTACTTTTACTCTTGGTTTTTGGAGTTTTTAACTTTTTCTCCGAAACTTTCAAGTCTATCAAGCTCAAATTTATTTAATAATATTATTTTCATGTAGGATGTAAGAGATATTATGATTTTGGTCAACATCCGCCAACTGGAAGTGGCAGTTTACTCTTGAACGCGATTTCGTTTTTAATTTTTTTATATTAAATTAAATTTAAATCGAAAACGATGTCAATTTATCACTTCATTGTGTATGTAACTTATGAAAATATTTTTATGTAAAAATATAAAATAAATTCGATTTATTTTTAATTTCGAGAATTTTTTTTTTAATTTACATATCTTTAGTCCCTGGAACGTATCCCAGGGGCAAAAAGAGTATCGGGTGTATTACACAGTGCACTGTCCATTTGGCGCAGTACACTATGGGTGGTATAGCACCCCTGTTGTAGGGGGTGGGTGGGTGAGTTTTGTGGGGTGGTTCGTCCACCCCAATTCGCCACGGTTCTATCTTGCCGCAGTACAGGGCTGGCGGCCCTCGAAGCCGCCAGCTTCCTCGTCTCACTATTCACCTTTCTTCTTATGTGATTTTTCGCCTTTTCACCATGTAGAACCTTCGCATTGGCGACGGTTCAGCTCGGCGACTCTCCGAAAAACGGAGATGATCGCCGTCTGATCCCGAGCAATGTTCTTTCGTTACATTATTTTTCCGAGACGCAATTCAGTTCTTCACACACAATAATTCATTTCCCATTATGGCTCAATTTTATTTTCTGCAAGGTATCCGATCACATTCCTTTGTCTAAACATATTCAATACGCTAATCATTGTACTCGTGTCTCATTCGTTCTTTTGTCTCTTTTCAGCTGAAAGCCCCTGTTGGTATCGATAAAACTCCAATATGACTACGTACTTCAACTACCCTTCTGTTGAGCTGCAGGAAGAGCTCAAGAAGATCGCCAATGCCATCGTTGCTCCCGGCAAGGGTATCCTTGCCGCCGATGAGTCCACCGGTAATAATTCCAATACTTATTCCTCGACTCATTTTATTGGAATCAGTTTTTGTAACACTGTGTAATAATTTACAGGAACAATGGGCAAACGTCTTCAAGACATTGGCGTTGAAAACAGTGAATCTAACCGTTGTAACTACAGGGAGCTGCTTTTCAACACTGACCCGGTAAGCATACGACTAGGATCCTTTGTTGTAAAAGAATCGTAAATTATTAATCAAAAATTACTTTTATCCTTCAGATCGAATCAGTTTCATGCCATTGTCGTTTCTTTGTTGAAATATTTTTTTAACTTTCATCACGTTTGTTAAAATAACCTTATTCTATTGATCATCGTATCTGAAAAATTTTCAAACGTTGCAACAATAAAATTATGTACATATGATCCACTCGAGATCCATTGTCATATATTATTTCGTTTTTATAAAGGTTTATTTCCAAAACTTTCGAGGTACTATTTTATAATCCCCATAACAAAGCTATGTAAATAAACGATTTAAAAAATATTATAACATTTTTATAAAACTTTAACTTTCAGGCTTTATCAGAAAACATCTCCGGTGTTATCCTTTACGAGGAAACTCTCTACCAAAAGGCTGCCGATGGAACTCCAATGGTTGAGCTTCTTAACAAACGTGGAATCATTCCCGGAATCAAAGTAGACAAAGGTGTAGTGCCTTTGATGGGATCCGAAGATGAATGCACCACCCAAGGTTGGTTTCACATTAGACCTACATACATACGTAACTGTGAGCAATAATTGGGTATTATTTATTGTGCTAAATTTAATTTACAGGCCTGGACGATCTGGCTGCTCGTTGTGCCCAGTACAAGAAAGACGGGTGCCACTTTGCCAAGTGGCGTTGCGTCTTGAAGATCGGCAAGAACACGCCTTCTTACCAGTCCATCTTAGAAAACGCTAATGTTCTCGCACGTTATGCCTCTATCTGCCAATCCCAAAGAATCGTACCCATTGTCGAACCTGAAGTGTTGCCCGATGGTATGGAATTTGCAACTTTAAAAATAAATTGCACATAAAAACGTTCGTTTAATTCTCACATCCAATTTACTTTTAGGTGAACATGACTTGGACAGAGCCCAAAAGGTTACTGAGACTGTATTAGCTGCCGTATACAAAGCCCTCAATGATCACCATGTCTACTTGGAGGGAACCCTTTTGAAACCCAACATGGTATTATTTTTTTTTAATTCGTAGTGCGCATTTTAACGTTTTGTCAATTCGTGTGTATATTTAATTTGATAATCTCACGTTCAGGTCACAGCCGGTCAATCGTGCCCCAAGAAGTACACAGCCGCTGATATTGCTAAGGCTACCGTTACCGCTTTGCAGCGAACTGTACCAGCTGCCGTTCCCGGTGAATATATAATTTGATTTGATGCACATCTTCAATACTGTGTGTTCAAATTTATTCATGTACTGTTTTTCAGGAATTACTTTCCTTTCTGGTGGTCAGTCTGAGGAAGATGCTTCAATAAATCTTGACGCCATCAACAAGTTCATTGGAAAGAAACCATGGGCCCTCACTTTCAGCTACGGACGTGCTCTTCAAGCTTCCGTATTGCGTGCATGGGGAGGCAAACCAGAGAATATCGCTGCTGGCCGACAGGAATTGCTCAAGAGAGCTAAGGTACCATTATTTGTTATCATATTTCATTCAAAGTACAAAATCGATAACATTACATCATCATATATAATTATTTTTTGTGTTTTAATTTTATTTATGCCACTTTTTTTTATCAATGTTCATTGTTCTAAATTTTTATTTTTATGTTTTCAATGTTTTCGTGCTGCTCTTTTCCCGTACTACGCATGTTATCCTGAATTTGGCTGCAATTTGGAACTTTCGAACAAAATCAAAAATCCAAATCTTTACGATATAACCTAATTTATTTGTTGCACTACTAACCATGTGTGTTTTAACTTATGTAATAATTCGTGTAGGCCAATGGTCTTGCATGCCAAGGAAAATATGTAGCCGGATCAATTCCGTCTTTGGCAAGCGGCAAGTCCAACTTTGTTAAGGCACATGCATATTAATATGTATAAACAATTTTTTCAACAAAATTAATTACATATAGACGTAGAAAAATAATAATATAGTATATCTATGACAAGTATGATTATTTTATTCGTTGTTGACAAAGATCGAAATTTTGACCGATACGCTTATAAAATTATTTTCGTATGATAGAATTTTATTTATTTTCAACTTGTTCACTCGTTATGTTGTGCATGATATTTTAAACATTGAAAGCTTTCGCACGTTTTTCTGTTCTAATGTTTTTGTTTTGTGTTTCTTTTAATGTCTATGTGTTTTTAATAAAATTTTATTGACTGCATATCGATTTTCAATTTCCTGTATTTTTCTTTTCCTTTTCTTTTATTTGTATGTACATATGTGTTGTTAATTTTATTTCATATCGTATTTTTAATTACCAAATGCACAAAATAGTAGACTGAAAGTTCATTTAAACATGAAAAAAATCTACATCATTTTTTGTAGTGGGTAAGTGTGTGTATTTTTATCAATTTAATCTACGTGGAACTATAAGTATAAAAAATTTAAAATCTCTAAATAAGTTATTAAAAATATTTCTTCTTTTAAAGCGCATGAAAAATAATTATGATTTTCGTTCCAAGTTATAAACGAATGACTATTTTGATATTGTGTAGTACATATTTCTTTTTGAGTAATTTTTGATTTGAACTTTACATTAACGACATCTTTCTGTAAAATTCGTAAGAAATGTAGATCAATATTTATCAAAAAATTAATATTTTTCCTATAAAATTTTCTATATAAATAAAGATGTCTCCACGCAGAACATTTATAATAATTTCCAATAAATAATTATTAATATTAATGTACTTCTAATAATGAATGTATTTCTTTTTTCAGGCTAACGGTGATGCCTCTCTCGGAAAGTACGTCGCTGGCTCAGTTGTCGGTGCCGGAGCTGATGCTTCCCTCTTCATACAAAACCATGCTTATTAATTTTCATATATATTTCCGAACACTTATTTGAGTTTTTCTACGTTACATTATTACAATATTTTGCTCTAATATTGTATGTATGTTCGACGTCTGCATATTTGTATACTCTATTTTATTTTAGATTTGGTTGCATATATAAAAGTGCATAGCACTATAAATAAAAATAAAATATAATAAACTAAAGCAATCGCTTCCAATTATCATTCAATTTTATTAACTGTTGAGAATAAGAATAACAAAATTTAATTATGAAATATGAATAATTTTTTTTTGTAATATTTGTCCGTACGTGAAATAAAATGTCTATTCGTAACTACCTTTGTACGTACATATATAAATACATATGTATGTATGCATATGTATTTATGTATGCACGTCTCGATATGCCTTTTAAATATATCCTGGAGCTTTTAAAAATTATTATATATTAGCTAACGTTGTTGTTATTCTCTTTTAAATAAATGTTGAATGAATATCGCCATGCGTTGGTCAAACTTATCACTCAACACGTATGCGTATAAATATATATATTAACGTTACACACTGATGTGTGTATTTATATACATATATTGCATACGCACGTGTTGAATGAATTACATTGATATATATATAATATGTGTATTTCTATATATTTAAAATAAATGTTTTTATTTTTCTTAAATATTGAATGTACTGATGTATTCTAATTAGTAGGAATTTGTATTAGCACTTTAAAAAATGATTAGTACGTGTTAAATCATTAAGAAATAATATATACATAATTAGGGGGAGAAATGCAGGTCCACAAAATAACCATCAAACTCATTCTATGTTGTAATTTATTATTATAATAAAAACTATTCACTCCAAACTGTTGTTTTGTATACTGAACTTCATACTAAAATTGAGGAAATACAAAAAAATATTATTTTTCATCTGTTGTCATAGTTGAAAAAATTAAAACACTTTTCAGAAATTAGCCTTGCAATTTCAAAATAAATGCTAGATATTCATTTTTAGAAACATAACTACATACAGTGGTCAAAATGTGTTGAAAGTTTTTGGTGATAATCTTATAATTATGTTAATGATTCAAAAAACACTATCGAATAATTTAATATATCCGTTAAAGTGGATTCAAATATTACAATTATGTTTCTCGGCTATTATCTTTGCTCTATTGTACCTGTATAATCAATTTGATGACTAAGGACTTCCACATGGTAACTAACTGCCGCCTTTGTAATTTAATGCTACACGTGTGAGTATATGCGGTCTCCAATATTTATAATATATTCTCATTTGCATCAGCTTTTTTTGCCACGATTCGACCGCGAAAGGTTACGGCAACTTTTTTTCTGCAACGTACCGCTAAAAAATGGCCAACTCGGCTAGATTCGTGTTTTGAAACCTTGAAAAGTGTAATATTTGTCCATTCCATAACGTACAAGAATATCGTTCCCGTTGGATGGGTCTGACTTGACCGTGGCCCCATCAAGCTCCCTTTGATGTGGACCAAGATTTGATCCTCGACCAGAGCGCCTCTTCGTCTCGTTTTGTTGAAAAGTGAGAAAATCCCGGTTCCAAAGTCATAATTCAAACGAAATCGGGCGAAAAAAATCAATGTTTTCTTGGACGGTGTCCATATGAAATTGCCTTCCAATTAATTTGTCCGCAGATCGTCAAATTTTATTTTTATTTCCTCGACAACTTCAAAAGTGAAAAAAATTATGTGTATTTATGTATTTACATACAATATTGTGAAATTTACGATCATAGTCATTCTACATATGTATTTCCAAGGAAAAAATCAAATTAGACGGTGAGCGCTCCGTTGCCGTTAGTTTGAGGTATATTTTTGACCATTTGAATGTACTGTCTTGTCTAGTTTAAGTTAGCAGTCTACATTTTGATTCGATACAGCAGGAGGATACCATTACAGTACTTAAACACTGATTAGAACACAATTTAATATTCACCGAATTTGTTAAACTTCTTTAGTTTAAAGATAACACTGTGAGCTATCAATTTCTAATCATCATCATTTTCAGACGTTCACCATCCACTGCTGGACGAAGGCCTCTCCAATCCTCTTCCATTCCTGTCTGTCTTGGGCAATCTGCATCCAGTTGACTCCACACATTTTCAATTCTCTCGGATACCATTCCAGTATTTCTCGCATCCATCTGCCATCCATTCTTCACACGTTCCTCTATAGTCTATATCTACCACTTTGGCCATGCTTCTTACCCATGTATTCCTCTTACGATCTCTTCTCGTTATACGGAGCATACATCTTTCCATGCATCTCTGTGTGCACTGGATCTTACGTAACATTCTTGAGTTCAGCATCTACGTTTTACATCCATACGTCATAACTAGCAGTACGCATTGGTCTTATGCCTTATTTTTTTAGCATAGCGAAATGTTGAATTAAAAAACAATGTTCATTCTTCAATATCTAATACTATTGAAAAATTCGCTTGAGGTAAACAAATACACATATTCAAAGTTTCTCAAAAAATACATGTATACTTTCACCCAAACTCAACCCCCACTTAGAATCAATATCAAATCACAAACAAACCTTGAATACAGAAATAATAATATTTCTGCTCATTTCGTACTACGTTTTTAATGGTTTTTAATAGTGTTTTTTGGTATGTAATCAAGGACGTCCCTTCAGTGGAGTATTAAACGCACCTTAAGGTCACCAACCACGCTACTGTTAATGACCTAGTCCTGGTTCCCAGTTTTGGTTACATCGAGAAGAACTAATTACACGTTCGAAGACAATCGTTTACAATACAACACCCATTCGTATGCTAAATTCGTATCCATCCTACATCATAAATGCGTTCAAAAATGGGATAACAATAACATTTTTCATCCGCGTTACGTATTGTGTTGATCGTAATTATTGCGACCGGAAGACTTGCGGAAGTTGACCGATTTCACGGCTGATTGGAAAATTATATCAAGGCGTATCGTAATTTTCGCTTTTTTTTTTTTTTTCGGGAAGGTATTTGAAATTTGAAGTCTTTGTTCTCATTAAAATAAATAAAAAAAAATGTTGCTTTTGATATAGGAAATGGAATCGTCTGAATCTGCTTACACCATCTATTATTACAGTATCGTTTCGTGTTTGTTAAATACGATGTCATATTATGTATATTTAAGCAAACGATAATGTAAGATTATGTATTTTGTAACTTTAGACGGGGCACGTGTCGTTAAAAATATATTTGAGTTCACGTGAAGTTAGCGGTCTTCATTTTACAGCAATACCACACTGACGATCGATTTAATTAAACAAACAATTCATCATTTTCAGCCGTTCACCATCCACTGCTGGATGAAGGCCTCTCCAATCCTCTTCAATTCCTGTCTGTCTTGAGCAATCTGCATCCACTTGACTCCACACATTCTTCTCAATTCATCAGCCCATCTTCCACTCGGTCTACCTTGCTTTCTTTCACATCCTCTCGGATACCATTCCAGTAATTTTGCGATCTCTTCTTGTTATGCCAAGCATACATCTTTCCGTGCTTCTCTGTGTGCACTGGATCTTTCGTAGCATTCTTGAATTTAGCGTCCAAGTTTCACATTCATACTGGTCATAACAGGCAGTAGGCATTGGTCGTACGCCTTATTTTTTAAGCATAGCGGAATTTTGGATTTAAAAACTATGTTCATTCTTCCAAAAGCACTCCACCCTAGTTTAATTCTTCGTTTTATTTCTTCTTCTTTACATCCAAAACAAACAATTATTATAACAAAATTTTCTTTGAAAAATCGACAGATGAAAGCGAAATAGTATCAATACATTATCGCTCTATTTTATGTGCTTTAATATTGTAAAAATTATTATATTTCAAGGTAGACTTAGTCGCTTCAAATTGACAGTAATGGAATCCTGTGATGATTTATACTCTGAATTAAACTTACTGCCAGTTAAATTGGCAACACTGTTGAACGATGTTCTTGTATTCTCGGAAACGTCAAATTATAGTGTACATACAAACAGGCGTAGAAAGAGCAAAGCCACTCGAAGCCGCCTTAAAACTTAAAGTCAATCGAATTAACCAACTCCTCGTAAATTTAACTCTAGGCCACGTTGTAAAAACATTTTTTTATTGCGATGTGACCTGAAAATTTTAGCGAAAAATTTTTTGAGGTCGTCCACGACAAAGGCACGCCCTACATTTCAGGAAGTGCAAACGCCACACTTCGATATTTTTATTGAGAAGATTTAACTTCCGCCTGAAAATGAAAAAAAAATTAGCATTTCAGACGTTGTGGTTTGTTTGACGCGGTCGGTCACTCCGCGGAATGACCACGCTCTTAAATTAATTTATTGGCAAAGATCCCCTGGATGAAGGCCAAGTCTTTAACGCTGGGTTCCCTCGGGAACAAAAGTCGTCGGTTCAGACGTGAACACCTGAAATTCACCTTTGAATTTTCAGCCAAAATCACAAACACAAAAAAAAACTTACATATTATGTATGATACAACTCGACACGGCTGTGCGAATCGGCTCGAACGTACATATTTGTTTGCTTTGAAAAGCTTTGGAATTTTTGAATAACAAATCCACTCTCATGAAACCTTTCAGAATTTGTCGCTCGGGACGTTTGTTTACTTTTTAAATATTCACTGTATTATTCAGAACCGTTCTCTTGTTCGCTTGTCCGAACGCTGAAAAGTAGACAGGCATGAATATCGTATCAGTGTTTATGTTAACCCTTTCTCCGATCCGCTCCTAGAATACTACGCTTAAAATGGCATAATTTCAAATTCCACATGAATAGATAGCCGTCTTTTCTGTGATCTGATTCTAAAGGGTTCTATGTCACAATGTCTAGAATCGGAGCTAAAAAATAATCGTATTTTGTGACATTTTAAACCCCCTGTCCGAAAATGTAACGAATTCGACCTTTGAAATATTTTCGATTATATGACAACACGGTTTTCCATTTAAATTATAATTTAGATATAGGTAGTAAACAATTTTTTTAAGCTTTGAAAAATTATACCTCAGATTTATATTTAGATATTATTTTTAGAAACCTTATGTACATATATAGCACGTACGTGAATACCGATTATATAAAATGATTAAAATCTGGATAAATAGCCTATGTTACGTTTTATACCTTTTTCGTATAATCAAGGTAACTTACCCTCACCATCCACTGCTGGATGAAGGCTTCTCCAATCCTCTTCCATTCCTGTCTGCCTTGAGCAATCTGCATCCAGTCGACTCCACACATTTTCAATTCATCAGCCCATCCTTCACTCAGTCTGCCTTGCTTTCTTTCACATCCTCTCGGATACCATTCCAGTATTTCTCGAATCCATCTGCCATCCATTCTTCACACGTTCTGCTATATCTACCACTTTGGTCATACTTCTTACCCATGTATTCCTCTTACGATCTCTTCTTGTTATACCAAGTATACGTCTTTCCTTGCTTCTCTGTGTGTGCTGGATCTCACGTAACATTCTTGAATACGTTTTCCATCCATACGTCATAACTGGCAGTACGCATTGGTCGTATGCCTTCGTTTTTAAGCATAGCGGAATGTTGGATTTAAAAACTATGTTCATTCTTCCAAAAGCGCTCCTTGTTTCTTCTTCATCTTATTTCTTCTTCTTTACATCCAGTCATATTCACAAATTGTCCCAGATATAAATAACTATCCACTATCTCTACAATATTCATGTGCCTCAAAAGCCTCAATTACGCAATTTCAATTACTCAATTATTCAAATAAGTGAATAATATTTTACGCTAGCTAAAAGGCACATTTTACATATGTAATACTGAAATAATAATGAAATAATTGCAGTATATTATACTACAATTATTTTATTTTGACTATGTACATAATTATTACATATGAAATAAAATTGAATGTATTTAATTAAATTACGGAGTCGACATCGGTTTTTGACAACCTTTCGAAGTAACACAGTTTTTTTTTCTATGCACACCATGACGTCAATTGAAATTGTAAAAATTATTCTCCCCATCATTTCTATTCACGTGCTAACTAGCGTAATACAATATTATTCATAAGCATATCAATGAGCATAGCTTGATATCTCTGAAATTACATTTAACGACCTTTTCAGCTTTCGGGTTCCACTCGTACGTACTCACATGTACATTGTATCCGTAAGGAAAAAAAAAGAAATACATACAACCGTATAATAAAACGATACATGCGAGAAGAAATTCGCGAATATAAATCGTTCGCGCGCGATGTTCGTAAAATTTTAACGAACCCCCGTGGCTCGCGAACTATTTTCGTTTTGTGAAGTGGTTTCACAGCGTGTTATATACCATGTGGTCTCATGGAGACCAGAATTCAGACTCCTGGCACCAATCCACCGCACTTCATACGAAAATTCGTTCTAATTGAACACGCGTGTATAACGATTTTCTTTTTTTACCGTCATTTCTCCCCTTTATATGTATGCGAGAGTCACTTCCAGACGCAATTTCCATGGAGTGTGTCTCTGACAGTTGCCAGGTCCTACCTACTCGCTTACTATTTTGACTTTAAAATTACACCCGTGGGTATCCCTGCTCACACTTAAGTCGGTAAACTCGATATAAACCATTGCGTAAAATTAAATTAAAATAAACACAGCGATAAAGAGAATTTTCCAGTCTAATAAATAAGTTACGCGACCTAAGCATTATGTGACATGTTTCCGAACATATCTTATTTCGTTGTTTCAATTTTAGAAAGCTTCGGAAAATTCTATTTTGCACATATTAAATTTCGTTTACTTTTAGGTGATCCATCGTTCTGTTACAGCCAGTTTTGAGAAAATGAGTCTGTTAGCTTTGAGGTAATACAAAATATAAAGCTTATGCTTTGGATTTGCTTCTCTATTGGAAAAGTATCTTTGTTAAAATATCAACACAGTTTTCAGACACAATGAAGATCTGTCTATTTTGAGTTTGAAACCATTAGTCACCCTACAGTGTATAAATATTGAACAATGTTATCCGTCCAGTATTTACGTATAGCGTACACAAATTGTTTGTTCTTTGAGATGATGCATAGTATATTATATTTCATTGTGCTAATATTGATCTAACTGATTTATAAAATATTATGTAATTTTATCTAAATAAATATTAAGTCACAATGCCATTAAAATAACATTTACATAATTACAAAACAGTGTTTTGGTTGTATTTTCATTATAATATGATTTTCATAATAGTATTTTGAAAATGGGTAACTTTAAACCGTTGACGTCATATACAGCAATTATAAACTAAAATTTATAACTAGGCTTACCATACGTCACGGTTTGACCGGGATTGTCCCGGTTTGAAGACGCGTCACGACGTCTCGGCCGGTTTGTCATTGTTTTGGGAAAAAAAAGTCGCCTGCGGCGTATTTTTTTAAAAGTTTTGTACAAAATCTAGTGATTTTCTTATGAAATTCAAAATAATTTAGATGCAAAATGTTCCTATGCAAGAAAATATTTCGCCTGCGGTGCATTTTTGCTCAAAAAACGAAGTAATCTTTTAAAATTGTTCAAATTAAACATTTTTCCGAACAAAAAGTTTTCCTCGCGTAAAATCCTAAAGTGTCCCGGCTTGAGAGAATTCTAATATGGTAACCCTAATTATAACCGACAAGTTTGACTATACGTCAACGCCTAACTATTATCCCATTCAACCTACATACTTTACAGTAACAGAAATAGAAGCATCAAAAGCACACATATGTAGTTTCGAACACAATTTATCATACATATACATACATAAATACATACAATACATATTTACTATAATTCGCATGTCATTTTCCAACGAAATTGAAACATCTGAAAGTCCCTCGGCTCGGCTCAATTCGCTGAAACCTGCTTAAAACTTTAAATTGAAAACTCTTTCGGCTTTCCAGCACTATAAATCACAAATAAAATAACGTGGGTGTGCCGTAACTACTCGTCGACAGTTCTATGAATGAATATTGATTGCTGTAATAATATTTTTGCGATGATACGTTGAAAAATAAATAATAATTAGTCAGACTTTCCTCGCATTTTATTTTATTTTTTCAGAGCACTAAATTATAGGTATATTCAACTCGGCAACACCGATATACATATGTACATACAATAAAATCTTTAATATTTGTTTGTTGTTGCTAAGTGAAATTAAATTGTTTATCTACACAAATTTAATATACTAAGGGCGAATTTATTCCCGGTTTAAACCTGGGAATAAACCATAGAATAAGAAATAAACCCTTGGGAATTTTAGTGAATTAAAAAAAAAATTACAATACCTGATACATTTGAAAAATGTTTTCATATGAAAACCTGTAGATACATATGTACATTTATAGCTTATGTATGTACATTGTATGTCCATCCAACTTTGTTAAATTTCGGGACTTCGTAGCCAACAGAATCTACGACGTAGCTCGCAGTCTGGAAACGATGCTGTTTTACTACAGATAAAACTCGTCAAGTTCAATTCGTACAATCGAAATAACGAGGTGTGTTTGTACTAACGATTCGATACTTAACACGTGTTCTGTTGTATTTGAGCTCGTGTGCGATATTCGTTTCCGTAAACGTTTCAAGCGACAACAAATAGCCCGCATATGTAGACGTTCACCAAATGTAACTACAATATAATATGTAGTAGTGGCTAGCCGAGCCCACATCTTCGCTTTTATCGTCGATTAATTGTCAATAAAATAATGTTTAACGTGCCCACATTTCACATAACTTTTACGTGTCGAATTTCGATCGGTGAAATTAGCCTACCGCAATCGCAATCATCCACTGTGACAGTCCAGCGATTGATTAATTATTTATTTATAAAATGTGACCGGTAGCAATCGATAAGCTAAAAAATATATAAATAGATATGTACGACTTGTTATATTATACATTGAATGTTTGATGTGACGCACTTGACTAATTGTGCACGTGAAATTTCAAAATAAACTATGTACATATGTATGTACCTACTGTATTTTGTTCTCAATTATCACTTTTGCTAAAATTGTACCTGTTGTTGAACTTATTATTTGTTTATCTACACTCAAAGCTTTGTTATTGACAAAACTTCTGAATGACGTAAATAGCAATAGGATATAAAACGAAAAGAAAAACTAATATATAGGAACATATGTACATATTATCTAGGACCTAGATATTATGTATGTATGTTCCTATATATGTAGGTATTAGTTTTTCTTTCCGTTTTATGTCCTAGATTGTTTTACTTTCTTTAATTCTTCACTTAGCTTTTTTATTTAATAAGTAGTGACAGTGCCCGTTGACATATCAATGCGTATGGTATATACATATGTACATATTATGTAGGCATCTTTTTGCGCTTCGCGCTCGCGTATATTTTAATCTCGTCCATTAAAGTCTACACTAATTTAATACATGCTTAAACAAATACTTCGCGAGTCTAAAGTCATCCATTACGAAATATTTTTATTAAATAAAATTTTCTCTTTGTACCTAGAAATTCTAGTAAAACAATCTATCAATATTATAAGATATAATATTCAACCCTACCTATGGCAATACTGGTTAAATAGTCTAAAGCAGTGTTTCTCAACCAGTGGTCCGCAGAAATTTTCTGGTGGTCCTATTTTCCTATTTTCAGTGGTCCGCAGGTGTAAAAAGGTTGAGAAAGACTCGCGGGTTCCCAACCTATGGGTCGCGAAGGGTTTTCTGTGGGGTCACCAACTGAAACAGTAAACCAAAAAAAAAATATTGACTATAATGGAATTTTCATTTTTAATCGATATCTTGCTGTTTGAATAATATTTTTTGTCTTTTTCAAATATATCGGGGTCGCCGGTCACTTTTATAAAAAGGGGTTAGCGAAAAAGGTTAGGAACCTATGCCCTAAACGTTGTTGTACATAATTATTATGTACTTCGAATTGTTGTATGTATTATTAACCGCGATACACTCCTCGGATCGCAACATGAACAGTACATTTACCAACACACGTAACGATTTTAGCTTATATGTATATTCAAAACGGAAAAGTAAATCGTACGAAAGTAAACGGTGCCCGACTTGTCCGATCTCGCCGATTGGATTAGATTTTATACACACGTAACGATTTTACTTCCGAATCGCTAATCGGAACCGCAATCGTTCGAAAAACACAACATGAATTAGATGAAACATTTGATAGCAAGAAACATAAGTTTAATAACACAAATTTATTATCTTTCTATTGTATAAATTTCCTTCTCAAATTGTTATTATTTGCAACTATTATGTTTCAAGTAATATTGTGCTATTTTATTGAATAGTATCGTTCTTATGATAGATAGTATTCTGTGCAGAAACGATTACTATCATTATGATAGTTATGGAATATCAGGAAAATGTTATTTCATCCAATCAATTTTATTTCGCGTATACAAATAAATGGGCGTAACGTGCGTTGGTATTTAATTGTTATGATGTTCGTATGAAATTCGCCGAATTTTCCCGTAAATCAATAAACATTTCATGAATTACATAACAATACAATAATTCAGGAATATGTTAGTAGTAAAATATCCGAACGCGTTTCATCTGTGTACATAAATACATATCATACCGATGAAAACGATTTTTTAATAAACTTGAAAGAAAATTGAAGAAAAAATATCATGTTTATATTATATTTAAAATAAAAAATATATATAAGGTGACAGGTTACATCTACGAGATTGATGATTGTGAATTCAAATTAACAATTGGAAAAAATGATAAATTATTATTTTCTGTGTGTTTAAATTTAAAAAAAGAGGGCTAGCAGTTTGGTTCTTCTATGGTTATTTATTCGTGTGTACAATTAAATTTTCGATCGTTACTTGGTTTCTAAAACGATATTTTAATACATATTATAAAAAAAATAATTACATCGAACTAAAATCAATTAATCATCGTGATTTCAGAATTTATATACGGATAGCAAAAAAAAATCCAATTTTACTAACAAAAGAACATTTCTTATATATGTATGTACATACATATTATACAGAATTATGCATGTACTTATATTAAACTTGTATGCATTGCAGTTATTATTCGCCATTTACTGCAGCTATAATTATTATCTATTATAATGTATCTAAACGCACACACAATGTTATATAAACAATTTAACAATCAAATGAGTTTAAATACTTGTCATTATTATCAATCGACAAACGGCGAATGTCGCACGTGTCAATTGAACGGCATATTCACGCGTTTCCATTAAACGTGCATTATATTAACTCTATTAAATAGGTAGAGACACTCATAATCGACAATTTAAGTAGATATTATGTCATTACGGTAGTGATACATCAATATTATGCTTATTATTTAAAACTTAATACGTAGTACAGTAGTACATTTGCATTTTCTGTAATTTTTACTATCATTTTCAAATTAATCTCAGTATATTGTACATATTTCGACGTACTTTATCAAGCAATTGTTAGTTTACAAATTGTATATTCTAATCAATATATGCTGCACTTCTGATATTTGCACCGCCTGGCACGATACCGCCCATGTATCATTCGCTTTCAATTTTCCAACATTAATTTGACAAATATGTTTTGCGTTAATTTGGCACAAGTACCATTTCGAGATAATGCCGAATTTACCACATTCTCGGAAAGGACTGTCGCAGAGTGGGCGTTCGGTTCAAATGCACCGTGCAGTTTAAAAACTGCATCAATTCATATGCACATACACGATTCTCATAACATCCTCTCGGAGACGATTTTTCCGCTGCAAATTCGCTGCAGCGGATTCGGATTTAATATTATGAATATTATGACATTCCCGTCGTTCTGAATCGCAATTAGGTGGATCATCTTTGCACGCAATCAGTCCACGGTCGTGACGTAATGACGTCATTCGATTTTTGTAGACGACAGCGGTTGGCCTTTATCGTAAATTCATTCAAGCTAATTCGCTTTTCCTGCGTGTTTTCATTTGCGTGTACAAAATGTATGTAAATCCACCGTTAGTACAATTTGCGTCATTGCGAAAAAATTGTCTTTCTAAAAGGAAACATGATTATTTATTTATTATTGATAATAAACCATACAGTTCCAAAAATTTAAATTTCGAATCAAAGCTGTAGCATATTAATTTTTAATATGTTTATCGACGCACGTGATTTCAACGTATCGTTCTGTGCACGAATTGTAATATTTATTTCCACTTCAGTGAAAGCAGTATTATTTATTATTTTTGATGAAACGTTTATTATAGCGCTTTTATTAGCCGTTTTATCGATGAAGTGCATATAATCATTTTCATTATCAAAGCAAAATGACGTTCACACTCAATTGAAATAAAATTTTGCCCGAAAAGTGAATCAATATGCGTTGTATATTTTTTCCGTAATTTAATGTCGAAAAAAGTTTAAACAAATTTATTCTCGACATTTCTGAATGGAAGTTTTCATGCAAAATTTGAACTTATTGAATATGTGAAAGTGTGACGGAAATACGACACAACATCCGGATCAATCCAACATATTATATTTTCAAATGAATTAAAATGCATGTCGTACTATGAACGATTTGCTTTCGTGGATCCATTCATGTGCAATATTGAAAGTTGACAGAACGATTCCGACTAGAAAATTTGACTAATTTTCTTTTGATACATTTTCACGTTAACGTGTCGGAAAATTGAACCCTTAGCGTGCAAACATTACGTTCGTCTCGATAATCTTTACAATATTCATTTTGTATACATTTTGGAGTGACCTCGACACGTGAATTTCAGTTGTTTTTTTTCAACTACACGCTTTGCTATATAACGCACAGGTTGATTGTTATGGGGTGCAAAAAAATTGCTCAAACTATCATTGTCATTGTAATAGATAAATGGTGTAACAGCGTATGAGCGAAGGCAATCTGTCCAGACAGTTTGCAAGAATAGTCAAAGAATGTTACTTCCTAGTTGGGAAACTATCGACACGAACATTTCATGCAGTTAATTATTATTGAAAAATATTGTACCTGTATAATTGTGAGTGCTAAGAAAATTTTCCACACACAATTCGAACTGACCGTGTGCGAAATTCTATTCTGAAACGTTTCCTTCGATTGCATACATTTGAATTGAAATTCGTACATACATACTATCTATCGTTTATGCATCTTACTCAGGGCATAATTCAATTTTCACGTTTAGAAAGTGAAACAATATATTATTCAAATGTATCCGGGATGCTCTCTATCAATACGAAACGTTTGATATATTCAAGGTTCTCAAAATCCATTTCGATAATGGCTAACGTAGCGTGCGAAATCAAATTTGATTCACTTTCAACCTTGATATCAACGATTATGTGCTTTTTTCTTACATTTTTTGATATATTATATAATGAAAAATTTTCTAGTGTATTCTGAAAATTGGGATTTTTGTGCATTTTAATCAAAATTCATCGTTTTTTTTTTACCTCGTGCGAAATTGATTCAATATTATTCAGACAATGGACTGAAGCCAAGACTTCTAATACCAGGTTTTACCCAGTTGATTTTATATAAATGAATCACACAGTATATGGTACTTCATATTCATGCTTTTCGACACTTAAATATCGTATATAAATGGTAAAGCTCAAGTTTCCATTGATAGTTATTCATTTGTGTGTCACGCTCAAGAAAAATCTACGTGTTTCGAATTCCATGCATGTCTAGAAATACATACATATCTTTGTAATTTATAGCCACACTTTTCCGAACATTTTCGTAACTGGAACACTGGTGATATACTGCGTCCTAGATCAACCAACCGAAATGCACTCAACTGCATAATGTCTCGAATCGTTAAACGCATTGGACAATTTTTAGCACACCTATGTAAACATTAATTCCCTACTAATCATGCGTTCATCGTTTACGATATTGCGTAAGTTTCAACCTTTGAGATAACAACCGGTAAACTACGGAATACGCAATGCCCTATTGACGTTTCGTATGTATGTGACATCATCAGCACGATTAATAGATAAGCGTTAAAATTTTATATGTATTGCATTGATTGAAATTGACAATTTAATTTTCTTTGCACAAACTGAAACAAAACCTGTCACGACTCGGCTCTTTTGATAATCTCGCATTGTACATGAGAGACAATCGTAGACGTTAGTGCAAATATGGTGTTGGATTGTTTGTAGTGTCACGATGCCAGAATTATTCAAGGTTCACGGAACCAGGAGTATCAAAGGAGTCATCGTGAGTGATGGTCTGAAAAAGTGGACTCCATAAAAAGGTGTACATGTATGAGCAGTATATTGAAGTCTATGTTGAATTATGACAAGTTGAAAGGCATAGAAGGTCGTGAAATACCTATACGCCGATAAGTCATATGTACATAGTTATAAAATATTATTATGATACAAAAAAGTATTTCGATTTCACAATGACTTTGTAATATTACTTTTATTGTCCTGTCGTGTATAATATCAAAACATTCGGGGGAAAAATCGTATAATCAGTACATTTTATGGCAAATAAAAATTTTCTATATATATTATGTACATATGTATGTAGGTACATATGTACATATATAATAAGTAGGTAGTACCTAATGAACTTGTACGCGCAAACCTTTCACTGTTTTCAATACCGTTTTTTTAACATTAAATATTTATTTTTTGCACCTTTCGAATGTGTGGATTTTCGCACGTGACCTCAATTATAAACGTATTAATAGTTTTACTAAAAAATATTTACTTTTTTCAAACAAAAATTAATTATTTTCCATACGAGACGAAAGCATGATATGTACCTAAACGTTTCCGTAAACGTTTAAATCTTAACTCTCCTTACAATTTCCACGAGATCTAAGCAATAGTTAATTTATGTTGATAAAGGAAGTGCATTGAAACATCATGACAAGGTCTGAACTTCTAAAAAAGTCAGAGATATTAAACCGCGTTGATAGATAATAATTAGTCATAATTTGTTATGAACATTTTATGTATCTATGTATGGTACATATGTATGTATTATATAATATATACATTGTAAAAGTTCTCCTATAATATACTATTGACGTAGGTATGTACGTATATTTATAAAAGTAGACTCAAACGTAGAATAATTATGTAATTAGTGTAATTTCATTATACGCTTAATAAGAAACAGCCCTGTACATTTTGTGCAAATTGGCTCTTATTACTTTATCTGTTATCCTTTTAACCTTTGCCATAGCAGTTGTCAATATTCTAAAGGCCATAACTTAATAGGGCTATTTCTGCTCAAAGGTCTATCCTGTATTATAGTCGGTTTCGCGACCATTCATACCAAACATCAATCGAATTTAATTGAAGTATGTCAGATTTATCTTGACGATTTGGCCCAAAATGGATCTAATTTAGAATGAGTCCACTATGAATCACAATCGATCAACTCGTCTAATTTAATTGTAATGAGGCAGCAGATTGACCACTTCTGAGATTGATCTCCAGCACTGGCGAGTCGAGGGCGATCAGTACATGATAGTCAATGGAAACTGTCAGTGGGCGGTAGGCAGTAAACGAAGCAGTACCTTGCCCACGAGTGCTCTGACACTAGCAGTTTCACAAATAATAACACTGAGCAGTACAGTACCTGCTAAAAGTACGTGGGTTTTGTCTCGAAGAAGAAAATCACCCAACAGTAGGCTCAGTGGGAAAAAATCAGTGAAAATTTCGAGTGACAGTTCCTCAAAGTGTGTCTGTGTGTGGATTAGCGGTTGACTTCTAAGGTACTATAAGTTTCCTTTATTTTTTTTTTTTTTTGTATCTATTAGGTTAAATTTGACCGTGAAATAGTCTTAATCCCTATGCGCGTGTAAATGTTCCGCATAACCGGTTGTAGAATAAAAACCACCATTGTCTGTTGTGTCACTGGTAAATCTTACTATTTAAAAACAAGAAAAGCCTTGATTGCGTAAAGTTGTGTCGTTATTTATTATCACGTTAATAGTTGTTGCATTAAATATACATAAACAATCAATAGGAAATCAGAGTTGTCCCTTTAGTCATTTTTCACATGTGTCAATAATATGACAGTTCAGAACTCATACGTTAAGTTTATAATGTCGCGGTGAAACTTAGTATTGCTAATATTTTCATTTCGTTATTTTAATTTTCCTAATGTTCTTGTAATTTTTTTTCAAGGTTTTTCCGCTTCATGCATTTCCGATTATAATTTCTTTTAAAGAACCAATTTCTATTTAATAAATTACTTATTATTATAATTTTTTGATATTGTTGTATGTACATAATATGCTATACTTATTAGCATATTACACATTCAATATAATAAGATTTTATGAGTTATTTATATTTACCAATAAACAAGAAAAGAAAATGCATAATTATAGTTTTATGACTTTATGAATTTATGAATTTATAGAGCGCAAATTAAATTCAATCAAATCAGATCGTTATATACATACATATGTAGATATGTACATACAGAAGTGAAACACTAAGTGTCATTATGCCATAAATTTCATTCATTAGCGTTTACATTTATGATATAACACTTACGAAATCATTACTTATAAAAATTACACCCACCCTTTCACTATCCACCCACTTATTCGCACAACATAATAGCAATACCGTGTCGAATACCTGATGGTTAACTCGACAATTAAATATTGCTATTTTCTTCCCTTATTTATGCATATGCATGTAGGTACACTGTTAAAAATTATCCGATGAGATCATATTTTGAAACATTGTTTCCCTTGTTTATTCAACGGATGGGAAACTCAATAATAATTATATGTACAGTATTACTGTCTATGTACATATGTTTATTATACAATGTGTATATTTCAATTTAATATCATAAATTGTGATAAAATAATATGCATAATAAGTGAAAATATGTATGTTTTCAAATAAACACACGTGACATTTTTCTACTCAACTATCATTAGGTTAATATCAACGTCGCGTTTTCTAAGATTCCATGTTTATTCCATTGAGATAAAAAATATCGCATAATTATTGTACAACAACAGTAACTGTATACACATAAATATTTGCAAACGTAATTATGTACATATGTCTGAACACTGTAATTTTCAAATATGACAATGCATGATCGACAGAATGCACGTTTAATCAATTTACTTCAAAATTATCAAATTCACCAATAAGTTAAGGATGAAATTGTTTATAGTTCATGTCAATTAATCAAAGTTGACTTGTCTAAAATAGATCTTGCAAATTATTTCCGTCTATATTGCGATTCATTCACACATTTGTATAATAGAATCTAAATTTGTAAAAAAATATGCACGTAATTATTGTTAAATATCATGTATGTGACTTGCACGTTTTCGTACACAAAGAAATAACAATATTTGTAATTCTAGTCGCGGCCTTGCCCATGTCCCACTGATATAGATAGATCAATTCCATTTCCTTTTGTCGTAACAAAATTAAATTTCGCCGACTATTTTCGCACATTTCAAACGAAATGTTAGCATTTGAACATGCAATGCGTTTAATTATTCATTATTGAACGGTTCGATCGAAATTACAATTCCGGACACGTATACAATAACTTTTAAGTGAGAATACGTGATTTTCATTTACTTCGGCATTACAATCGTATACGTAAACCAATGCGGTTAAAAAATATTGGCGAAAACTCAAATCGGCACTCGGTAAACGATGACTTCCGGTCGTGCGGTTTTCTTCAAAAACAACCCAACATTTTTCGATCTAAAAATAGTTTCCAACAACACAGTGAAAATTTTGCGTTTTGAATAAATTACAACCTCGAAACTCGTTGAACCAAAATGTACCAAAATGGTTCCCATTCTGAGCGGTTTCCGTTCAAGTGTCGAATGTTAAAATTAGCAAGGTTTATTACACTACCTTTTGCACCCGTTCAAAGACAATGAAAAACAGCTGATGCATGTCTACACTCGAA
Organism: Parapsyche elsis; assembly: GCA_022651745.1. NCBI lineage: Eukaryota > Metazoa > Arthropoda > Insecta > Trichoptera > Hydropsychidae > Parapsyche > Parapsyche elsis. The sequence goes on along the minus strand of JAGVSN010000001.1, from coordinate 19,765,814 downwards.
TTTGAAGTGTAACATGAAGAATTCCCATCGAAGGTCTCGCCATAAAATTGCAACGATCCCCATTGAATACGATATTTGTGTCAAGGTGGGCATACGACACCCCAGTCTCATTGGACAGGTTTTTTTTTTATTTATTAAATTTCGCATATTAATACACCTATGTATACGTAGATTGTACCTATAGGTACTCGACAAGGAACTCGATATCACCAGACATCACTCGAAAGTCTCGATAATTATTATCATCATCGTCACAATGCGTGTCACATTATCGCTTCCAAACACACAAATTACAGTGTGATTATGAACTATCTAGTACCTATCATTAACGTTTTGACACACAAAAATGGCGAATCGAATTAAGCAATTCGGTCTTAACCGGTTGAATTCGGCTAAAACCCATTTTTTTTTTTCCCTCTGGCTGTACAAGTGTATGTACATTCAACTATGCTGATGATGATGATCATAATGATACCTTAAGCACGCCCAATATTAATTGATTTTTAATTTCAGCATTATAACGATGAGCAACAGTTCCGATCCCATTTAAATATTTACGCAATGACTTGTGAATATTCAAGTAATTGATACGGTTTTAAAGTATAATGGTGACAGTTTGTAGTTCAATACTCCACATTAGATTAAATTTCTTTGGACAGGATGCAATATTTTTAAGTTGCCAATATTCTGATGATCAAAACAGATTGTGTAAAATATACGTGAAAAGCTCGTTTGTCAAATTTAATTGTATTTATTTCAATACGTATCGTATAAATTGCACGTACAACTTTTTTCGCAAAGTTCAAGTGTAATGTAATAATTTATAGCACTGTTTATACAAATGAATCAATTATTCGATCGTTAAACATTACATACGCAGTGATAATCATAATGATGCTCAATATCCAATCATAATCAAAATATAATTACGATGTTTAAAAAAGAGTAATCGACTGTAAATTAATAGCGTCGATGCCGGAACAGTCTGTACTTTCGGTGTGAATTTTGTAAATGTAATCATATCGACATTTTTGACAAGAGAGGGGTAGAGAGAGTGAGTGGGCGGGAAGGTTGTTGGGTTGGTCCATTACGGTAATTGTGTTGTTGTCTCCTAACGTTTCTATAGTACATACATATAATAATGCTCAGGTCGATATTAATTTCTCATTTGTGTAATGTCTGTTTCGCGGAATGTTATTTATATTAATACATTAATTATACATATATATGGAGGTAAACATATTAAATATATATGTTTACGGGTTCTGTGGTTTCCACAGTTCTTAAAGGTTTTTGCGTGAATCATTTGAAGGACATTTGCATTCAATGCTAAGCCGCGATGCTCCTCCACTGTACTGTTCTTGATATATTGTTACTATACACTTATGTGTTCCAACTACATATGTATTCCATTAATACTCCATCACTGATCGATCGTCTGAAATGTTCTTTAATGTGATGCATTTTTATCGACAATGTTTTTCAATTTTCTTTTTTTCATCGAAATTTTATTGACTTTTCCATAGTGCGCTTTGTGCGCCATTGTTTATTTGCTGTTTCTTTGTATTGCGAATTTCTTATAATATCGTGATCGATCGTTGGACTGTTACTTTTTAAATTTAGAAATGATATCATCCTACTAAGTAAAGGCGAAATCGTCCGTTCGATATTTTATGATTTATTTGTATCCATTCGAGAACCCCTTAAGGCTTAAAAGGACTTATTATCGTAGATATTAATTAACACGCATGTCCTTTAATATGATTTCATTCTTTTAGTATCATAATAAAAACAATAGCATACATTTTTACATTATTGTACAAACCTTTTTAAATCTCATGACAGTGAATGGTGTGCATTGTCCATTTCGGATATTGCGTGAATATTATCGCACACTAATACAGGAAAAATGTTAAAAATTTCACTCTCTCTCTAATGGAACATACATATCTAAACACACTAAATCAACGTTTCCCAATGGGTAATATTGAAACAACGATTTATTTGTATAAAGGCGCTCACACACCTTAGCGAAATCGCTGCGTCAAACTTTCGCCCCCGTCGTCGTCCCATTCGCACCGATATAATTCGCATTGGTGCGAATCAACGACGATGGAGGGCGTCAGTTTGACGCAGCGATTTCGCTAAAGTGTGTGACCGCCTTAAAGGCGCCCGTAATTTGCGAATTATATTTTATTTTGAATCTGCGAATTTCGTACGAAATTCTAGCGAAATTCATCTAGGAAAGTCAGTCAATTCTACCGCACACACAGGCACGATAATCCTCGCTTTCGGAACGTTTGTATTTCACTCACGATTCTGACATGGACTCCTCAGATGAAGACGAAGCTGTAATGTTGGCCGCATATTTATATGAATGATTAGTTAAATACTGTTAATTGTTGGATGTAATTTATATCGGTGTGTCATCGAGAATCGGCCGACTGTTGACAAACTCGTCTGATTTCTGTCACTCTGACATAACCCATCAAGTCAGATCGTACAGGATGGGATACTTTTTCACCGCGTCGCCACTAACTTTTCCACAAACGTCATCGAAATCGAGCGACTCGTCGAAAAAATCGTGTACAACAAATTCTGCACAAATTCTGATCCGCGATATGCGATACAACTCCCCACCATACCAACCGAACCGTTGTGCGGGCGCCTTAAAACAATGCCATCAAATTAAAATTTATGACTGGTTGCTGCAAGAATATACATATGTATGTACATACATACATACATACATACATAGTTGGAAAAACTTTGTTTACACGCGTGAAATTCCCCGCGAGATGAGGAAAAAAATTGTTTTATTTGATCAACATGCAGCGACGAGCTCTCGCGACATGATGAATTTATACGATAAACGTTACATCGAATTTTTGTTTTTTGATTGCAATCTTGTGAATCGTCAACAATGCTTTGACTGACAGTTTCAAAGTTTGAAATAATTGTATGAGCACATTTTACTTTGGCATTAAACTGCCCGCTTTTCGAGACCCACGACTCTTCCATAATAATGATAATAAAAATAAAAAAACGATAAAGTTACCCATGCGAAGATAACGCACACATTATAATTAGGTACCTCACGGTGCGAAAGATATTGTCATGGCTTTTCAAAACAAAGAGCGACCCTGGCAGTGAACGGGTTATGCGACCCACCGGCTCTCGCTCTCTGGCTTTGATCTCGATTCGCATTTTGCTTTTTTTTTTATATTCAATGGCGAGCCACGCCCGACTGGAAGACGACTGAAAATGCCGTGAACAAAGAAATTTTCATCCGATTTGCAATAGTTTTTAGCTTGTAGAGTTGCCTTTGTTTGCGCACCAAAGGTGACTATGTATCGATTTTTTAAACAGTATCCGCCATACGAACGAGTTGCTTAGTCGCCCAAATAGGCCCGTCCAATCAATCTCCTTACCCCTTTTTTTTATATTACATATACTCAAAGACTTGGCCATTATTTTGCACGCCAGAACGGAACGAGGGAATTTATACTTACCCTTTCATAAGAGAATTACAAATTTTCCTCGTGGAGTTTCACAGAGAGTGTTATTACACAGAGGCAAAAATTTCCGAACGCTTTGTACCGGTAATGTGTTTCTAACATTTGTAGACATCGTTTCTTTCAGTTGGAAAATATGTACATACATATCTTGTGTTGACACTTTTTGTCTCCGTCTATTCTAGGCTTAAAGTAAGGCTATATTTAAAGTTTAAAAACCAACGTTCGAAACGTAAATATACTGTCTGTCGGGAACGCTCGATAAACTTCTATGTTTTCATTTAAAATTAAACCCACAGCTTTGTCAGTTCACTTATGTGTGTTGACACTCGTTGATCCTCGAGGGACAATATTCTTGTAATAAATATATTTCAATGAAACAACAAAGATATATTATTCTCGAAGCAGCGCTTATACCTACATATACACATATGTAAATTTAGGTACTGTGTAGTGTTGGCCCGTTGAATATCAACGTGTAAGTGATTTTAATGATAGGAAAATGTTTTCAACGTGCTAACTAAATAAATCGATCAAATGTTTTCGTAATAACTGGTATCACGTAAATAACCTGGTGATCACGGGTTCAAATCCCACTCGCGCGACGTTCGTGTTTTTTCAATTAAATATGAATTTCACCACTGAGGCGAGCGTCATCAGCAGACAAACAGACAGACGGAATTGGGCTATTTTATATATAATATCTGCATATGTATGTAATAGTGCAATTTTTTTCCGTTCTTTGTTTAAAAACTATAATAATACATAGTAGCGAGTATCCGTTGATTGCGTGTTGGTACGTTAGTGAGGTTATGTGTCTGTAAATTTGGGCTACGTATTTCACCTTTCGTTGAAATTTCCCAATACAAATGCGAGCGTGACGTACACAGATTCCTGGGCTTTTATCCATAGTAATGGTAATAATTGTTATAAACCCGTCAAAGTGGTGGTCAGCCTGTGGAGTTCGATGCACTTAATTAAAAAGTATAGAGTGCTTCGTGGAACATGTCATAAACATTGTCAATAAAGGTGAGCCGAGCCGACTTTGTGCCACATTACAATTCCTAGACTAGGCAGACGTAAAATGTCAAACCCAACATAGTTCGATTAACCTTTTCCATTCCGGCTGGCGTATTAATAGATTTTTTATTAGAATCGTCATACACCCTGATTATTTATTATTATTTCGATATCTGAAATATCACTCGATTTTTCAGGTGTCTTGTCGTTTTCATACGACGTCTGCCACAATCGAGAAATGATTCATTTCGAATCGGGCGTGGCATTCGGCCAGGAAGCAAAGTTCAATCAGTCGTCTGCCGCTTTCTATATGCAGCTTAGGGTACTTGCATTAAAAACTACATCGGTGCACCGCGGATGGCGCATGCATGTTTGGCAACATGCGAAATATATAGAAAATAAAAAAAATAGTGCATCGTTACAAAATGCGAACGTACCATAGAGGAATCTGTGTCACAGGGCGGTGTCAAAGTCGAGACCTGATTTACGCGAAGTTGCGTGCTTGTCCACACTACGAAACTGGTTCAAGTTAAAAACAACAAACAATAACTTTTCATTTCAGTCAAATCTGGATGCATATTTGCTACCTCTTTTAATTTAACTTTCGTTTGTATCATTTGATTGATCAATCTTTCGGCTGATTGCCTTTCTCTCTTTTACTACAATTCCTCGATACTTTCAACTGCCTCAGAGCCCTTTCTCTACTTCTTTTCATATTTCTATATCTATATCTATATTTTCTTATTAATACACACGGCTCATAGTCTGGTCTGTCGCTCTTTTATCTCCCGCTTCAATTGTACATACATACATACATATGTGTGTACCGGTTCTTTACCGCTTTTGCCTCTGCTTTATATTCCACTTATCTTTATCTATCACTAGCTGAATTGCCCGGCGTTGCTCAGGCGGATGAATTCAAATAATAATAATACAAATGAATATCGAAATAAACATTTATTCTCCAGTACAAACAAAAATTGACTAACAATTTTGTATGGGGCTTGACCCCGGGCTCCGACCCCTTCCAAAAACCGTCTACGGTCCAAATTAGAATACCATGAGTTAGTATGTACATACATACATATGTATGTATACCAAATTTGGTTGTTTTAAATTGTAAACTGTAGATTTGCATAGCGGACAAACAAACAAACAAACATTCAACTTTATAGTATACATACATATGTATGTATATATGTAGATACATATCTTACCTCGTATTTTCTTCTAATGATTTCAATACATGCAACGGTCATTAATTCATTATACTCCTCAAATCTTCTTCACTTCGCGGACTTCACGGACCACTAAACTTAAAATCTCGAATCCCGCGGACCACTAGCATAATTTTTTCCATAAAAATAACATTCTAAAAAATGAAAATTACACTTGTATTTGCACTCCAAGTTATTTGCAAAAGGTTTCACCTTATAATGATAGAAAAAATATTAGAAACTTGGATTCTAAATTCAAGAATGCTACGTAAGATCCAGTGCACACAGAGAAGCATTGAAAGATGTAAGCTTGGTATAACAAGAAGAGATCGTAAGAGGAATACATAGGTGAGCAGTATGACCAAAGTGGCAGATATAGCAGAACGCGTGAAAAAGTTGAAGTGGCAATGGGCTGGACACATAGCGAGAAGAATCGATGACAGATGGACGCGAGAAACACTGGAATGAATCCGAGAGGATGTGAAAGAAAGCAAGGTAGACCGTGTGGAAGATGGGCTGATGAATTGAGAAGAATGGGTGGAGTCAAGTGGATGCAGATTGCTCAAGACAGACAGACAGGAATGGAAGAGAATTGGAGAGGCCTTTATCCAGCAGTGGAGGGTGAACGGCTGAATATGATGATGATGATTATGAAAAATGCGAACCACCAAAATTCTCTCGCGAACCAACGGTTGGCGACCGCTGTTCTAATCTATTGGGAATTCAGTAGATTAGAAAAGTCTTCGTCCAACAGTTGATGACGAATAGTTGATGCTAATGAATTGTCTCAACCGTATGCGTATTTTTAATCGTGTGCGTTCGTGCGTATTTTCTCCCTACCTTTCATATGTACGTACATAGTTGCCTCTAATGGATGTCTTTTAACTTTGAATCGTATGAATAATTGACGTGTAGGTACACACAAACGAATCCCCCTAATTGATTTCACCCTGTGTGCGAAACTGTTGCAACAAGTGGGGTCGCGCAATTGGGGTAATGGGTCAAAGGATTGACTCGACCCTTTCAATTTCATTACGTGCCCCGAGGTTATTTAATACCTTTTCACTCGACATTGTTGTTAATTGCGTCATAAATGCGCACGATAAACAAAGATCATAATGTATGTAACTTCATAACTTACATATATCTATGTATAGTGCGATGTGTGGAAAAACCGCATAGCCGAAACGAAAATCCCCGCACCATTATTTTATAGAATTTGCATATGACTGGTTACGCATAGTGATCGTTTACACTTAACCGCGGAAATTACAAGTCTGCGCGTCTCTTCCAAATAAATCATTTCGTATTCATTTATTTCACGCGTAAACAAGAACTATAAGATAATCATGTAATTGCGGTTATTTTTTATGATTTTTGTTTTGATTCTATTGTGTTTTAAACGGTGCGAAAAACCAGTAGGTCATTCGATCGCCCACTGGTATTTCGCATACGCGCCGCTACATGTTAACAGGATTTTTAAATACAAACAACTCCTGTCGATTTTGCTAAGTGAAATTTCAGCTAAGGCCAAATTGTACCTGTAGTAAATTTTAAACAACAATTAAAACTGCTAAAATTTATGCAAACAAACAACAACACATAAAACTGCATGTCATTGTTGATAATTGGGGTTAGTAAATGAATAAAATGATAAGTGCATACGTCCGTTCACGAGTCAATCGTATCATTTTATTATATTTATTTTCATTTCTAATACTTGCAATACACAATCCGACCTGTGGAACTCGGATATTGATTAAAATTATTGTAAATATGAATTTTTTAATCCGAATGTTTTCATTAGACACTCATCTCAAAAGTATCCAAATTTTCACACCCGTTCATTGGACATGTGCCAAAAATCGATTATTCGCAAAGAAAGGCCTTCAAAAAACTAAAAATATTCATATGCAGAATCCTTATAAATTAAAGTAGATTCCACAAGCAACACTCACAATTTCCGGCCGGTGGAAATTTCGACACGATTCCAACTACGTACACGCAAATTTAAAATTACATTTTTTTATACGTGCACAATTTATGATGAAATGACGGGGCGTTGTCGGTGCATTTTTCCGGAAAACCTTGACATGCATTTTCGCACGGGTCACAGTTGACCGACCCATCGACATGTTGACCACACTTTTCCACCTGAAACAACTATGTATAAATACTACTCCATAGCTGAAATCGTAATTTTGCACTGTGTCACATTTAGGCAACAATTGCACAATTTGTCGCGACGTGTAGGTACCGGCCAAAACGCCGCATAGACCATTTAAAATTTTTACGACTATGGCAATTATTCCAGCGTGTGATTTTTACAGCTATTCAACACTTGCATTTAAAAAGTGTATTACAGAACGATATTCGAGCCAAACTGACCTGAACGACCCCTCACTGCTTCTATGTACATAACCGTATTCTACATACATACATATGTATAACAGATACACACGTGACCGTGATTTTCCACAGTTCGTTTACGTTTATCGTGTCGATGTCAAATGTCGACATTGCCAATGAACCCCTAGATTCGACCGCAGACATCTGTCATTGTGGTAAATTGGAAAATGTCATAATAGTATTAATAACAATAACCTGTGCATATTACATTCCACCTTCAACGTACCTAATACTGATACGTCCGGTGGGATCGCTCTCATACAACCGGTTACATATTATCAATGTATGTTTGATAATTATTTATTACAATATGCACGTATTTTATATTTGCTGACTGGCATAACTTAGAGTTTAAAATTGGTGATAAAATCCACCTTAAAACTGAGTACGACCATCCTAGCGGCACGGATTGTACTATGTACAAAATACATACATACATACATTCATACACAGATAGCATGTACATAAGCAATGATCAATTTGCATTCAAAACGTGTATTTCCGTCAAAATTTCAACATGGCAAATTAACGCGTAGAATACTTCCTTGTGCATTCCAATATAAGAAAGTGAAAATTGAGATCTCATTTGTCAGAATTTCAATTTGACGCATTCGACCGTGGATAGGTATTCTGTATACACTTTGGATTCGCTGATCGATGGACTTCGTTTTTTGATATAAAAAGATAGCATTGACTAGTTATATACTCCAGTGACACTGAAGAGAACATTTTCATAAACACATTTCCAACATAAACAAGCGGTCTAATCTTAACGAATTCAATATAATCTTAAGTATTTATAGGTAGGTACAGCATAACAGTGGAAAACTTCTACGACCTATACTTGCCATTGATTTGTAATATTTATGAAAATAGTTAAACCGTAAAGAAGATAGAGAAATGTATAAATATGAACACGTGTTGAACATATGTATGTACATATGTACAATGCAACATGTATTACAGCGTTGTCTATTGTTATTGAATGTTGATTAGCATCGAGGAAAGTGCTTCAAATTTACTTCCTCTTTTGGTCCTTGACATATTTGATTCGCCTAATTAATTATTATCAATGTCGAAGGATGAAAATTTTTCGAGTAATAACTTTAGAAGCCACTTAGCAGCACTTATCAGCTTATCACTATTCCGTTTGCACTCACGCTTTAACAATTTGACTTGTTTTGAACACGTTTATCTAATTGAAATGCAACATGCAGCAAAACAATGGTGTATCAAAAATATTGTTAAATTTTGGTGCATTGGTACAGTATTTTATTTTTTTAAATTAAATTATCCTTTAAGATTCAGTTGTGTATTTGGTAGCATTTTACTCGTTGTTGTCTTAGTGATCTTTCATAATACGTTGCAACCGCATGTAATGTTTATTTTAGATAAAACGTAAAGAAACAACAATTCATAGACGACGCAGTTGCAACAAATCATTGAACTCTGATTCGATTGAGCTTTATCTGTGAATGATGGATTTTTAATAAATAAAGCAAACCGAGCTATCGACACAAACATCCCGAATGTGCGTTTCAAATGTTGAATTTAGTGCGCGTGTCCGTTTTGATCCAGTTTCAACGAGAATTTATACTAGTAGTGTACAAAAGTTAAATACATGTTGGCTTTGATTACAAATCTGAAAAGTTGATATTTATTTTAAAAATACTTTAGTATTTCGTTGTTCCACTTTTCAGTATATCATACCAGTTATTCGTAGTATCAATAAGAAAAATAAATATTTTCGAAGCACATATCTAATAATGAAAAAATGATATAATATTACTAACAATAAGCAACAATGTTGATTTTTTTTGCAGCTTACAAAAAAATATTATCGTATTGATAATATGTATGTACATATGTACATTGTAGAGTGTAGACAAAACAATTTAAATAGCTTATACATTTTTTTGTGCAAATTTTTAAACTTGTGTGGCTTCGGGCGTCGAAAATTCAACAAAAAAGGTATCAGTCAGATTTTAGCGAAAATAAGTCGAAGTAATAAGTCGAGTGTAAATTAATCTGTTTTTTTTGCATAATACTTTTCATTGTCATTTTTTTCATAATCCATCGTTCAATTTTTAATTACTTGAAATGAAAATTGAATAAATTTTCTAATTTTTGCCAATTGAAATACCTGGAAGTTTGACTTTTAATACTTAATTAGGTTGGAACTCATACTGAGCTCTAAACTCATTTGGACAACAGTACTACCAATGCGTACTGCCACTTATGACGTATGAATGTGAAACGTGGATGCTGAATTCAAGAATGCTACGTATGATCCAGTATACACACATGTACGCTTGATATAACAAGAAGAGACCGTAAAAGGAATACATGGGTAAGAAACATGACCAAAAGAAAAAGTTGAAATGGACACATAGCGAGAAGAATGGATGGACGCGAGAAATACTCAAATGGTATCAAGCATGGAAGACCAAGTGGACTGATGAATTAAGAAGAATGTGTGCAGTCAAATGGATGCAATTTACTCAAGACAGACAGATATGTAAGAGGATTAGAGAGACCTTCAAGCAGCAGAAAATTATGATGATGATGATGATAATATATAACTTTCTCAAACGCCATTTATTTAATTAAAATAGCTTGAAAAGCTAATTACGAACAAAAAGTAACGTAAAGCTAAAATTACATAATAAATTTAAATATCTACATATTAGCACTTGTACAGAGGTGTTGTTTTAAGGCTGCCAGGAATCTGTCAATTTGGTTTATTTGGCTAATACGATCTGGCAGTCCATTGTATTCATCAAAATCCATGTACAAGATAATACTTCTTCTACTACTAGTTATGACGTATGGATGTGAAACGTGAATGCTGAATTCATAAATGTTACGTAAGATCCAATGCACACACACAGAAGCATATAAAGATGTATGTATGCATACAAGAAGAGATCGTAAGAGGAATACATGGGTAAGAAGCGTGACCAAAGTGGTCACATAGATTCGTGTGTGCCTGGGACACATACTGGAATGGTATCCGAGAGGATGTGAAAGAAAGCATGGTAGACTGAGTGAACGATGCAGATTGCTCAAGACAGACAGGAATGGAAGAGGATCAGAGAGGCTTTCATCCAGCAGTGGATGGTGAACGGCTGAAAATAACTTATTCTTACGCCTACATAGTATTGTGACTTTAACACTTTTACTCGGAAACCGCAAAATTAATGCCTTTACATAGAAACTCCTGCATTCCATTACCTTTTCATACACACAATAAATTCATACAAACAAAGGAATCGCAATCATCGTAAATCGACGACAAACCATCAACATTAATACCAACAATTCGCAAATCACTCACGAATGATTAAACCATTAATACATCGCAACAAGATAAAATAACTACAAAATGTTAACCCTGTGCGGTCAACTGTGCGTGAGCAGTGTGCGTCCAAAACAAATAAAGTAAAAATCACTGTTATAGAGTGCTGTGGGCAACTTTCGCACCGCACTCTTTCACACAAACACACAATGTATAACTGTGTCTCTTTTTCGCAGGGAGATCCCATTCAAAATCCGCATTCGAGCGTACCGCAGAGTCAGTCTATCGTACAGTCTCGAGCGTTTTGGTCGTGCGCAATTCGTTGCGATTCGCAACTACAAGTCTTTTAACTTTTACGAAGTTGAAGTTGCGAATTCGAAATGCAGCGAACCGATAGCGAAATCTGCACCCCAGAAGCACCACCCGACTTCGCACCATTCATCAGAAGTGTACCCCATTGAACGGCAAAAGTCCTGCAGAACAAACAAAATAAAGTAAAAAAAAAAAAAAAAAAACCCCCAGAACTTTTCACAGTGTTGTGTACCCACCATGTCTTCGAATGGTGTTGAATGGTGGTTCGAGGCGATGCTGGCATGTGTGCTCTTCGTGTCTGTCGTGGCCAATGGTCTCGCTCTCGTCGTCTTCTGCGCCAGGCCGTCTCTCAGGACAATATCCAACAGGTATGTGTGCCCGTTTCTATCTTAATCTATCATACCCCAGTGAAAGTATTTCGGTTCAAGTGTCGGTTGCGAATGTTAACCGTGCGATTCGAGTTGTTACTGTTGCGACACGTGCTCGCTATTGTTTTCGTGTCGCGTTAAAATTTCGATGGACCTTTTGCTAAAGTTGTGTATACCATTGTGTGTTGAATTTGTAACGTTGAGTCTGGAATAAATGGACGTTTGATCGGTGCTAGCTACTTGGCTAGTTGATAGTAAAATTAAATATAATCAAATTACATTAAATCAAACAATTCACAAATGAAAGATTATATTAAAAAAAAAACATAATAAATTTTTCAACTTCATAGTTGGATGTCAATATGTAAGAAGGAGTCTCACATCTTTTGGAGACGAGAAGATTAAGAGGCGATCTACATAATAGAAGTCTACAAAATAATAAATAATAAATATAAATGCCCAATGAAAAAACCTCCTTATTTTCAATAAAAACGCACATCTCCAGAGGCCATACACGGCAATTACTAAAAGACAAATCGAACAAAATAATTGTCAGAGACTCATTTTTTTTTTTTTCAAATAGAGTGGTCGAAGTTTGGAACCGTCGTGCCAAATCAGCTAGTTACTTCCGAAAATACAAATCTATTTAAAAATCATCTCGATAAGTTTTTGAACACAAATGGATTTTTGTAATCCTTCAAATATAAATAATTAAGAATTGTGTGTATAAGTTATGTCAGACCCCTGGGCTCCATCGGCTATACGTATAGGTATTTTAAATAAATAAAAATTTATATGTACACAATAAGGGCAAGTTGTAGCAAACTGCCTTTGGGCCCAAAAAGATTTTTACAATACTCAAGTCACTTCCGAAACATCAAACACTTTTTACCTCTCGATTCCTCATAGAGCAACTATTTTCAATTAGAAATAATATAAGCTAAATATATAATACAATATTATTACGATTACAACAACTATTCTGTAAAATAATGTCAAAGTAACACCGTAATGTGTACCTAGGGTGCAATGGTTCATACTAACCACTTTTCCGGTCTCTTTTTATAATGAAGTGAAATAACTTATGTATTGCCTGTTGAAAATTTCATCACCTGCCTGCCTGTCTGGGTAGTTGCGGTCACGCTAGCATTGCCAAACGAAACATTTTAACTATGTGTTTGCAACGAGCCGCTTCTTTCATACAATTTTTTTGCGTATTGTCAAACGGGCTGTGGGCCTGTTATTGTACTAACCAGCGCGCACGGGTGTAGATTGGGTGGTAGGGCTAGAAACCGCCGTCATATAACGGGCAAGCCTGCTAGTAATAATACATGTATCATTTTAAATTCGTGGGTAAAATAATTGAAAATTTGCTTCACGGTGACAAAATTGCCATGCATTCTCTTAGAAATTGGTAATGTTTTGATTTTTATATTATTTGAAGCTCTCATTGATATTTATTTACAAACAATGCTGATTTGTCAATATTTGAAATATCTGTCGAATGTTGAGACAGTAGATTTATTCTACTTAACTGTCGAAACGTTTACTTTATTTAGCAAGTTTTATTGAAAATTATCGCCAACTTCACTTATCATCATAAAGTTTTATTACAAAACAATACATAAGTTGTGTTTATTATTACTTGTGACTGGTTATTTATTACTGTTGTGCAATTTATTTTTAAAATATTTTTACGGTTATAATAAGAGTCTGAGGTGCCACTACGGTGACATTTCAATTTTTTGCGTTTTACAATTTCGCTAATTGAAATTGCACACAATCAATCGTATTTCACCCGTGATATTGTATTGTGTACTTAAAATTAGCACCGATTTTACTATATTTACCTGGCTATTTATTACACATTCTGTGTGTAATTTGAAGAAAGTAATTGCCTTCACAGCAAAAACGTCCAAGTTCAATTAAAAAACTATAGATATTTTCTCTCATTGCTATTTCTACATTAAAATTTTCAATTGCTTGGACAAAAGACAGAGCACACAATATTAAAATCAAGTTATATCACTACATAAGTTTAAACGAGACTTGTTCTAATTTATCGTACAAAAACTTCAATCTGGTTTGTGAATCATTGACTAATACCGAATTTGGATTGCCCAATACATTTTTGGCTTGGAACTAATTCGCATTTCCGTACCACCGGACACAAAGTTGCTTATGCAACTATACAAAGTACACATACAAAACAAAGCGATGTCACTGTTGTGTTCGCATTTGGAAAATCCACCATTAATTTCGGCTCTGGAAAATGACGTAATAAGATCAAGGTTGTTCAAATTGAACCTGCACTAAATTTGCAGCAATAATTGGTGTCGAAGCGAAGAGGGAAAAAAAGCGCGAGATTTTTTGCAGATTTCCAAGTAATTTTTGCGATGCGACAGCAAAAAAATACATCGACAATTAACCCTAATAGAAACGGACACGAATATGACTTGGAATCGTATTTTTTTCTCTCATTTCGTTGATTATTACGCTTGATTGGAGCTTTTGATTAAGACAAAGGCGATCATACGCTAACTCGTATTTATTGTATCTACGTCAAACGCTAACGTTCAACTACTAAATATGATCAAAGTAACCGATAATCTACAATAGACAACCTTGATCTTTATACTTGTGGATTTTTAATATAAGACCATTGTGAATGTAGCGGATTTTCATAATTAATTAAACCTACAATAAAATATGTATTGTACTACCCCGCTCTATACATTCTCATTGATTAATTTTGTAGTTGTGAGTTTTGTCATATTTGCCTTGAAACTTGTATGTATGTAGATACTAAACTCGATGATGATGATGATCTTAAAAGGCCGTTTTAAAACCAATGCTACGTTCAAACACTATCCGCGTGAATTTTTCTGATTAGAGAAATGCTTTGTACAAAATATGCATAATAAATAAACCGGTACTATCAATGCCATACGATTCACCGCAAATGTAACTTGCATACATAGGGGCATTCGCTATCTTTCACACTAATTATAAAGAACGTACCTACATGTTAGCATAGGTAATAAATAAAACGACAATTATTCACACATGCTCATGATTATTCAAGAGTTTCTTTAATGTTTTATATTTCGGCTGCCGAGAACTGATCTTGAAATACGCCTTACGTTAAATTTTCGTAATCAATATTTTTTTGTGTGTGCGAAACTTATGCTAAATTGTTAGTACATACGTTGGCCAGAACCGGTCATTGTGGCCGCGGGAATTCCCGGCCCAGGGCTCTGGGAACCAGTTTATTCCTTTGGCCAGACGTCACTAGCCAACACATTTGACGTGCGGTATTCGACACACTTGAGCGAGATTTGCATAGTGTGCATGCACCGCGAATAATAATTGCCGACACGTGCATCTTGCACCTTCTAAACGGTTTCGTTTTACGCGGATCTGGTGTGCCAATATGTATGCAACGAGTGCCACCGTGTTGCAAACTGACTTACGTGTCAATTTTCAGGAATACTTATTCAATTCGTTGAATTTAAACGGGCCAGGGAGGAGGTCAAATACGAACAAACCAATGGTACGGCAGTACTATGAGCTTGGAATACATATGATGGCTGTATGAACTCTGATTGTGGCACATGTGGTCTCAGTAAATCTGTATCACATGATAAATTATACTTAAAAGATCTTTAAATGGTATTCTAATGAGAACTGCCACTCTGTGGCAAAATTCGTGTGCGTTCATTGGTCGAATGTATTGTCTAAGGGCGTGGCTAAGAGCGATATTACACTTGGCCACTTCACCAACAACCAGATTTTTTTTGACGGTAACGAGCATCTTATTACATTGCACCACTTTTACTTCACCAGCTACCTGCTCATCTCATAATCTTCATACAAAAAAAATAGGTCTAGGAAGCTATACGAAAACTAGGTACTCTATATAGTAGTATGTAGACGTAGAAAATATATAAAATTCAACCTCTCATATTTCTTTCTGAATTTCATTGTTTTCGAAACAATTGCGTTGACGTTGCGTTGCGTTGACAATTGAGTACGACGATGCAAAAAAAAGGTCAGAAAAGGGTTTTTGGTGAAGGTTTTTTTCATCGAACCATTGACTTCCAAGAAATTTTTATGCAACAGAGAATCGCACAATCTAATACGTACCATCTAACCCTGTATATCTATCTGGTTGTCGAGGTTCAAAAAAAATCTGGTTGTTGGTGTGGTTGCTAAGTGTAATATCAGCCTTACTCTAAAGCTATAAAGCTGGATCCACACCGGCGAACCGAACAGCGAACCGCTCCACACAATAACAATTTGCCTTCCCCCTTCGTCGTTCGCTGTTCGGTTCTCCAATACGGACCCACCTTTAGAGTACGACTTTATTTGAGGCACCAAGCTACAGTGCGAGGAGTTTAGTTTCTTCGCTCGCGCCACACCCTTGTTTTGGTTGTTTGTGATTATAATAACACGTAATTCCCCTGTATAATTCACGTCAAAACTTCGCTGTTTGTTTTATGAAATGAATACTGCGCCACAAGTCAAAAGACAAAATAACCATTTAGCACAATTCCATAAATTAAAATTCGCGTACACTTCAAACGAAATTATTTTTGTTTTATTTTTGTATGACAAATACATATATGTAGTTGATTCTTGGAAGCAGAATTTCAACATCGTAAAAAGATTAACGTTTTTCCTCTAAAATTTTGATGTTTTGACGTATCGCCAATCAAATACCCATTTCTTGACAAATTGATGGAAAATGATTTTGTGTCACGTTTAAACTTATCGCGAATAGTTAACACAATTAAATAATGCAAACATTGTTAGTTTACGAGCGGAACGACCGGTCTGAAATCGGCGAATGGAAGCGCGATAGTTTCGTTCGCGAATCCTCCCCACACAATAAACGCAAACAGATCACAATTGATTGCGTGACTCATTTCCACTGTTCGTTAATTTGTTGTTATTATTTTCGAAAATTTAACCAATGCAATGACCTGTTCTCAATATCACGTTGCTGCCAAACAACGATAACCTGATTGCGGATCAAAAGGTTACGTGTTTCGAACCACAAGGTGACATCAGACACATACGTCAGCCCACGCGCATCCACATAAATTCGCTAATAATCCAAAAACAGAAACAAAACTTGAAGATTGTGCAATATGGGTAATTTCGAAGGTGTAGCAGACCTCGCCGAACGTCGACCCTAAACAGGAATAAATGCTCAGCTAATTTTCGACTGTAAAAATCAATCGAATTCATGACTTTCGATGATTTTAAAGTCATACTCCTTAACCAAAGGTAACAATCTTGACCCACTCCCACATTTCGCCGCATCTGTTTTGTTTCCAAGTGGAGGTTTTCCTTGCGCGATAAACTTGTTGAACCGCATATCCCATCGATATAGTCGATTTATTGACCTGAAAGCACTCATCCGCGCCATAAATAATACACCATCCCAATTATTATTATATGCGGAGAATGACCGTGATTTTTTAATAACGAATCTATTTTTCTCTACTCGGCAAACTGGTCGCCGTGCCTCGAGACCAAATTTGAACCTGTTCGAACTGTTTATTTGCCACAACAAATTCGACCCAATTGTCGAAGGTCTCGAGAGTTCAAATCCCTGCTAAATTTGCACCGTGTGCATTTACGACTGTTGAAGATAGCTTTCAGCTGTGATTGAACTCGAATCGCACTTTTTTTTACCAACGCATATGTACATCCAATCTTACTGCTTGGTATTCAAAATAACAAAACCTCGATCGATATATATAAATTGATTTGAATAGATCAAATCGGGATGCTTCTTTACAAATTAACATCTGGAAGAGGTTGACCCAAAAAAAAATTCATCAATCTTTAATGCAAATAGTTTGCTGTACCAATATTGGATTAACAGTGGCAATAAGATTGAAAAGTGCCCCTCTAGATTGAAACAAATTAGATTTCATTGATTCGCACGTAGTAAAGTCCTAAATCTATTAGATATTCTTTCGCACACTACATAAAACCTCATATCGAAATTCGCAGTACTCTATCGCGCCATAATAATATTATCATCGTATGTAATATTATACAGTGCATAAAAGTGAAACGCTTTATTGTTTTATTTAAGTGTATTTATTGCTTTATCTTCATCCCCTCGTGCGCATATTTAATTAACTACCCATAGCGACTCGATTGCGCTAATCGAGCGCTTCCAGTTATTGCACTTAGTCAATCGTTAATCCTCGCCACATATGGAAAATAATTAACTGCCGTGCGCATATTTCAATATGTGTACAAATTATAATATCTATTATCATGGGTTCACGGCTGGATGAGAAGGTTGAGCGTGGGAAACGACGGTTGCAGGTATTTGACTCGATACATACGGGTTCAATCGATCCAATAAGTGGGTAGCGAATGCTCAAACTGTCAAAAATCAATGATTGCAATTTTTCGTTCATACTTCAAAAAATCATATTGTGTGGGTAGGGTACCTGAGTATGTACGTACATTTTACTTATAATAAATTCCCGTAGCTTATGTACATATATATGGAAACGCACCGTTAGTAATTATTGTGTGCTTGCTCTCATGGACGAGCGTGTTAAACCCTTTAGTTGTAAATCAATTATTTCAGAATTTGACGGCAATCACAAACGCTGTGTACTTTTGACGAGAACAAAGTTTGCACAAATGGTTTATTTTATTACGCAAATTTTATGCGATACTGTTGATTTATTGTCAGTCAGTGTACAGCGCTATGTCATTATAGCTCGATGTTGCTTTTGTATGGAAAATTATAGCCTTTTGTGGATTTTGTGGATCGAGAGTTTTTTGCACTATGAAATTATTTATAGGCGTTTTGGAACAATCATATGTAGTTTATTATTTTGCCTAGATTCAGCGATTGGACTTGTAAAGAAAGCTCAGCATCGTCATTTTTGACCGTTCACCATCCACTGCTGGATGAAGGCCTCTCCAATCCTCTTCCATTCTTGTCTGTCTTAAGCAATCTGCATCCACTTGACTTCACACATTCTTCTGAATTCATCAGCCCATCGTCCACTCGGTCTACCTTACTTTCTTTCACATCCTCTCGGATACCATTCCGGTATTTCTCGGGTACCATTCCAGTATTTCTCGCATCCGTTTTGGAACAATCATAGTTTGTTATTTTGACTAGGTTTCAATTTCGCCACAGCGATTGGACTTAGTAGTTTCAAAACCCGATACTCGAAATTTTTCTCCCGTCAGAATTTGCCAATTTATCTAACACACTGCGTAAATCTAATTCGTCGATTTTTCTTCTTAAAAGAAGAAACACTTTTCGTTGATTTGATGATTGTTTCAATTAAACTTGTTAACGTTTGCCTCCTTCCAATTACTTCAATCCGATAGACATACAGTATGTCTGGCTGTTCTTAACCATTCTACCGCATGAGTCAATCGACATTCAGACTCTTTTGAAAAGGCACATGAAATATCCAGTGCACGTCGAATCTTCAAAGCGCACATAATGGAAATGTGCTCCGTATTCAGTTCGAAATAACGTTAGAATATACGCAATAAAGTGCGGAATTCGAAATTAAACTCGAGACGTTGCGCACATACGTACGATATATCCACAAAGGGGAGAAAGTAAACTCGCCACAAGTCTTCACGTACATACATACATGACTTCACATATCGCTTACAAACGTTGCACTTCCTATATGCATCGTCAGATCCTGCTGAAGTAATGCTCGAGAGTCTTGAATTGTAGTCTCTTTCGCTCGTTGATTTTTGCTCTACATACATACTGCAGTGGAACGGTGCGACTTGAACCGCGGCGAACAATGGTTTAACCTCGTGAACTCGTCTCGTAAAATTAAAAAGGTGTACACACGTGTATTATTCGTATTGTCGTGTTCGAGAACGTGTTCGACCCATTTTTATTAGTTCTATACAATTTGTCCATTTGGTCGTTTCCCTGCGTCTCACTTTCTTTTCGAGTTCAA
Organism: Parapsyche elsis; assembly: GCA_022651745.1. Classification (NCBI taxonomy): domain Eukaryota; kingdom Metazoa; phylum Arthropoda; class Insecta; order Trichoptera; family Hydropsychidae; genus Parapsyche; species Parapsyche elsis. The sequence continues at coordinate 19,745,693 of JAGVSN010000001.1, read as the reverse complement.
CATTTCTTTTGATTATACTAATTAAGTATTATCCTATAGTAATTACCCCACCAGTACGGTAAAAAATGTCGATTAGAAGTTTTTAAAAACAATGGTCGCATATCGATGACGCTTTTCTATTATTCATTTTCCGGAAAACGTGTCCTAATATTACAATGTTAATATATATTTCGACGCTACATAGTCAAAGCCAAAATTTCTAAACATCCGTTCTTCTTACTCAATATCGGCATACCTACGCCTATGCTTTGTGTGATACTATAAACACGTTTTGTATTTTGATTTGTTTAAAAATTAGTCGAGCGATTTCCGTTGGTTCCTATTATAGTGAGTAGATGCGATGTTCGATCGGTGCGAAAGCTCTCATAATTGATTAGGTTTTATAATTGTAAATTTAATTAAGAAGAATTCCGCTCCTCTCAGTTTGTTTGTAACCATGCGATTCATTGTTATAGTAATCAATAGCGCAGAACACATGGAACGCACCATAAATCCTTTAGTGTTGGTATTGTTTTAATTTTAATATCAGTATGAAAGACTAGAATAAATAGTACCTCCCCATTCTCTTAAAGTTCTTTGAGGTCACTTTATCTCCCTTCTGTTCTATTTCTAATATTCTCGTTGAAAATGTTTACTTTGATCTTAAAGCCTTAATATATTGAAATTTCAAAGTGACTTTTATCAAATAAACGATTATTTATGGGAATTGGGCTCCTCCCCGGGGAAATTTGCTATTTGATACGCAATATCGTAATTTAATATGCAAAAAAATGATGTATTTGGTATTTAGAGTATAATATTGGCTTAAATGTGTGAGTCACAGCTAGACTTGCTTAATCCACAAACCAAAACAGAATGAGTGGTATTATCCTTATCAAAAACTCATTTTGTATCGGGGCCAAATCTCTTCGTATCATAAATACGTTCACTATACCTATGAGTTAGTCGAAGTATTCTAATGATTTATTAGATTTGGCTCTGGTGCAAAATTTTCAAAAGGGACAACGTGCTTAATTATTTTTATTCATCGCTGCACTTTTGCATTCAATTGGCTTCGAATGCTTCGATCAATAATAATACAAAACTTTTCCTATTTCAATGCACGCCTCGATCTTCTTCTGCCGTTTCGTCGTCAAACTTTCGATCATGAAATCGCCAGTAGCGAGGCTCTCGCAGAGGACATTGTCCAATTTAGGAGAGTGCGAAATTAAAATTTTAGCAAAACTACATTCTAATGTATCGGTATCCTTTTTGGCAGTGTGCGTAGTTGCGAAATTTCAATTTCACCCTGAAGTGATATTTATTATTGTCTCGCTTTCGCACCGTCACAGGTCTGTCATCACAACATCGTGTCGTCTTTAGCCAGATTTATCTAACTCTTTCGGGAAGCTGTAGACTTCTACAATAACGCAAGTTGTGCCAGTGCCAAAACGTGTACATATTTGCACATGTGCTTATGGGCTTTGCGCTAATTAGACACGCGTGCTCACACTCATGCAAATCAATGAATGACACTTTCTTTAGTTTTTTTTTTTTTTTCGCTATTCTTATTCGCTTATTCCATTTCTCTATTGGACCGACCGCAGAACGATATCAATTGAATGAAATAGTTTTCATTCTCTCTTCTGCTATTGACTCTTATCGTTGACAGTACAAAGGTCTTCGACAAATGCCACACATGTGAATCATGTACAATTTTCGTGTGAAACTGTCGCCCGTTTTAACTAGTACACTTAGTACCAATTCAAAACTGTACTATTGACCAATATTAGGATTCGAAACATAAACGAACGTCAATCAAATCTTAAAATGCATAATTTGTTTCCCTTAAAATGTCTTAGTAGATCTTATTATGTACTAACAAGTGCTACTAAAATAGTTGGGTAATGAATATTCGGCTCGCGTGTATTTTTTACGATGTGAACATCTGAAAAAATTATACTGACACACATACTTTCAATATGTGAGATTAATAGCCATTATGTAGTGCACATTCGGTTAAGCAATATCCTTCTTTTTTTTTAAGTCACTTCAGAATTCGCACTACATACTATTCAACGCAGCTGTTAACCAGTTAACCCAATAAATTTATGGGGTCTTTAAAAATACTCGAAAAAATCCGGATGAAACTTAAAAATACCACCAGAACTTTGGCTTTTAGCAGTTAAAAGCATATTTGCTTAAAAGTGTGTGGTTTATTTTTAGTATTTAATCGTGTGTGGTACTGTGTTGCAACGATCTACCTTGAGCACGTCAATTTGCCCATTTGCCAGACCACGGTGCGAATGATGAACTCTTCTCCTCGACCGCCTCTGCACGTCAAAATGGTGGGCCTTATTTTTTTTACCACATATTTTGTATTTACACTTGTCCGCAAGTTGGGTAACCGTTACATAACCTAACCCTGGCTGAGTTCGTTCAATCCACGGTGTATTATTTTCGGTCGGAGGCCACTCTCTCGAAGTGAACTTTATTATCTGCTCTCGGTGCAGACTCGCGAGATAACGTTCAGCTAAAACACGCCGTCGCATTAGTACATTATGGGTATCATAAACTGAAGATTAGTAATGCTTTTTGCCCTCGGATGGTGAACCGGTCCACCTTTTTTTCCGATACGTACTCCCTTTGTTGATTATCGTTTGTGGAACTTATGTACTTGCGTGGTTCTGTAAACACAGAGGTCGTCGCACGTCGTTGTGCGCGTTAAATAACGACCAGTAGCATTTTAAAGGGCACCAGTACGAAAATCAACATTTCCAAGACCTCGGTCGGATATAATGAATAAATAAAAATTAGCGATAACGTACAAGTAGCCAACGTACAAATGTATATTGTTGGCACAAAGCGATGATTGCGTTTTCAATGCTTAAAAGTCAATCACCTCACAGTGACATAAACTCGTAACATTTTTGGAAAGAAAAAAAGTCTACTCAATATTAACTAAACAAAAATCGTCTTCATATAAGTTGGTATTTGATAATTATTTATACCTAGGACAATTGGTGAACATGACTGGATGTAGAGAAGAAACTAGGATGGAGTACTTTTGGAGGAATGAACATAGATTTTAAATCCAACATCCCGCTATGCTGAAAAAATAAGGCATACGACTAGACGTTTGGATGTGAAACGTGGATGCTACGTAAGATCCAGTGGACACAGAGAAGCATGGAAAGATTAATACTCGGTTATAAAAAGAAGATATCGTAATACATGACCAAAGTGGCAGATATAGAGGAATGTGTGAAGAATGGATGGCAGATTGACACGATAAGTACTGGAATGGTATCCGAAAGGATGTGAAAGAAAGCTAACAATACTAAACCAAAAAAACTTCTTATAAATAAGATATTTTAAGTTGCGCGAAAACAAAATGCTTCTTAAGTTGGATAGAGTAAGGTGACGGATTACTGCCAATTATATGTGTGGATGTTGAATTCGTGAAGATCCAGTACACATAGAGAAGCATGGAAAGATGTATGCTCGGTAAAGCTGAAGTGGCGAAAAATACTTAAATGGTATCGGAGAGGTTGTGAATGAAAGCAAGGTAGACCGAGTGGACGATGGGCTGATGAATTGAGAAGAATTTGTGGAGTTTAGTGGATGCAGATTGCTCAAGACATACGGGAATGAAAGAGGATTGGAGAAGCCTTCATCCAGCAGTGGATGGTGATAATTTTGGTCTGTGAGTCAACCATTTTGAGCAAATTTAAAGTCTCACAACTAATTATAAGATCACTTAGACCGAGGGTATTCGAGATCCACTAAATTTTGCTTCCCAATCGACCGGTTGAACACCCATGACAGACATATTCGAATTCAAACTGTCATTTGGGTTACGTGTTACAAATCAAAGTTATTGTCTTTTGTATAGTTTTTTTGTCGCAAATGATCCAAAAAGAGTCCTAACTTTATGTTACTGTTTAATTTTGGCAAATTTTTGCTGTTTTGTTTTATCAGGTCTGATAATAATAATAACAAATTTTAAATTAGGAAAATAGTTTGGTTGATACATAGTTTCATAAACAACTGTATCAACAAAAGTATAGATATTTTACGTTGAAACCACAGCTATAATGATACTAGTACTAATTGCAAGTAAATATTGGTATTTCATCATCATCATTTTCAGCCGTTCACCATCCACTGCTGGATGAAGGCCTCTCCAATCCTCTTCCATTACTGTCTGTCTTGAGCAATCTGCATCCACTTGACTCCACACATTCTTCTCAATTCATCAGCCCATCTTCCACTCGGTCTACCTTGCTTTCTTTCACATCCTCTCGGATACCATTCCAGTACTTCTCGCGTCCATCTGCCATCCATTCTTCTCGCTATGTGTGCACTTCAACTTTTTCACCCGTACTGCTATATCTGCCACTTTGGTCATACTTCTTCTTACCCATGTATTTCTTTTGCGATCTCTTCTTGTTATGCCAAGCATACATCGTTCCATGCTTCTCTGTGTGCACTGGATCTTTCGTAGTATTCTTGAATTTAGCGTCCAAGTTTCACATCCATACGTCATAACTGGCAGTACGCATTGGTCGTACGCCTTCTTTAAGCATAACTATTGGTATTTACTACTCATAAAACATCATAGCATTCTGAATCATTCTCTTGACTCTCACCTACTTTTCCTACCAAAGATAACAAGCCCTTCTTCCGAATTTCGCATCGTAAACACTTAAACTCGTGATAACGGGTTTTCACTAAATGCTATCATCCAGTTATCATCAAGCTGACGGGCAATCATCGTACAAAGACCTTCGTCCGTTTGGACAAATTAGTTGCACGAGATTGAAGGTAACGAACAATTCGTACACATTTTGAATTATTTCGTCGCAATTTGACCGGCCTTAACCGTCGCCATGTCCTACAACGGAATCAATCAGGTGGAAACTCGACACAGATACGCAAATCTAGATAAGTTTGATTCGCGTGCACTTTTTACCTGCATGTTTGTACCAGTAAAGACAATTTGAGTTCCTTTAGTCAGCCAATAAAATTACGCGCTTAGAAATGGGCATTTAGCGGCTCGTTGCGCAATAATTACCCCATCATCGTCATCATCATGATCCTCTGCCTTTTGTTGTACTATGCATATTTGCACATTCGATGACACTCGTTAACAGTGATAAATGCTTTACGTGTGCTTATTAATTTTCTATTAAAACTCCGCTTGTTGACTTTCTTATGCTTGGACCTCTGCACGCACTCCTCACAAATGCCGATCATCAACGAGAAAGAAAATCTCCAAGATGAGGTCTCTAAATAGAATCCCACATTTGGATCTTGCTCTTCATTCTGATCATTGAACTGCATTCTTGTTTATATGATTTTTCACGCTATATATGTACGTACATATAACTTAACGTATGAATCTATGTAATTACGACAATAGTTATGAATCCCATTCCATTCTAAACCGTTAAATATCCGAACACAAACATTCGCTTTTCCCCTTTTAGTACATTAAATTTATGAATACATTTATAGTGCGGGTTATCGCATTATACCGAGATTTATAATACATTTGTCCCATATGCTAAAAATATTACTACGACCTCGCATTGTACGTACAATTAAAACTGATTATAGTTATTACTTATAATAAAATTACATTTTCGCACTGTAACGTATGTATGTAATATCAACTTCGATCGGAATTTTCCTTTACGGTTTTCTGCGTATTCGTGATAAGGTACTTTTTTTAGTCGTTGTCTTTTTACATTTTACTTTCATTTTTCACGCTCGTTTAGCGTTTAATTGATAATCGCACACGATTAAAACACTGTCGATGTTATTATAAATTAATATGAATCGACTCGATTTTGTTAAATACTAAAGAATCGTGCGTGAAAACAACCAATTTACGCGTCTGTTACCGGCTGGTCTTAGTAAAATTTACTAATTAGTATACATAATAATTAGCGAGATCATCAATAGTAGATTAGAAAGTACTTACACGGAGTCTTTCAAAGCAACGTACGCTTACGTAAAATCATCAATACGTCTTCTTTGCCTTGAATATAAACATAAACTTGAAGTGAATACAATATATTTCCGCGCAAAATCGCAAACTATTCGGCGAATGATATTTTTACCTTATTTTTTTTGTTTGTTTTTGATAAATTCTGTTATATTTTCACGCTATGAAAATTGCCGATTGTTTTTCTTTGACAATTTTCCTCCCCTTCTCCGTTGACTATGTATTATTGCTGAAGTGTCCGCTCGTGTGAACGATAACGAACACAATTATTGTTTCACACCATCCCACGTAACACATTTCGATGTTTCGTCAGAAAATGTTGTTTTTCACATGGTATTCCGTAGCATCGTCTGAAACGTAGAACAGGGGTGACTGTTACGTTTAATTGACCGTTAATTTTCTGCGAAAATCGCAATAAACAAGTATTCAATGGCCAAAATTAAACTACAATACATTATATCATCGATCGATATGTACGAAAGTGTATGCCGACAGAAAAAAAAAACATAAACGGCTCTAAATCAAACTAGTATTATTTTGATTTTGACGAATTGCAGCGAGTTTAGGTAACATTCTACATATGAATCTATGGGTCAGTGCACAGATATTGTATGTCCAGTTTTGTTTTAAAATATTGTAAGTGACATACATCTCTTTTGTATGAAAACTATGGACGAAATGGACATATTATATATTTGAATGAGGCAATATTTTCTCAAATATACTATTTGGACATGCAATATATTTAAACGTGAAGGTTTGATGCAGATGGACGTTTTGTGTATGACAAATCAATTTTGGTAAAAATTGAAACGTACAGAAGATCAAGCGATGGAAAGATCATAAAATTCACACGTACTATTTTCCATACAAATTGAACGTCTCTTATATCAAGTTCCATGCATTTGAACTTGCTGCATTTAATCGCATATTAATTTTATACCGTCGTATGTAATCGATTGCCATTATAATAATATCTAGGTCCGCGAATGAGTGCATAAAATCGATGCAAACGCAATTTCACTCTAAATTAATTATTACTTATTCATAACGGTTGCACGTTATGGAATCATCACGGAAGCTACACGTTTATTCATACCGTTTGCCATTATTATATGTGTTACGCCTCTGGTTATTCAACATTTTTATTTCGGCTAATTACCATCATGGTGTAAGAAAATAGTGTACCTAGCGTATTCGCAGTCTGCTTACACGAAGCACTTAATGAGTTTTGATATTGACGTCAGTGCGAAAATTGTCCAGCGTGTCATTGACACTGAGTACGATGCTAATTTGGAACCTCTCGGGACACAATATTGGACTATGGCGTGTCAATTCTGCATAAATCGAATGTGCTCCAATTCAAACATTTATCCATCACGCGACAAGAATACGTTTTTCCGAGTAAACTAGACAGTGTAATACAAACGCACGACATATCAGATCCGTAATTAATTTGACCCTTGGTACCATTTCTTATATCACCGTTCAAAATTACTCGAAACGGCTCCTAGTAACATGTATCAGAATTTTTTTTTTCCGCTCGCAGATAGTTTGTAGGCGGTTCAAGTCGATAACCAAAAGGAAAAGACAACCTGTGTTGTTTTTGTCGCCAAATTATTTTCGTCGCTAATTATGAATCCACCCCCTCATCGATATTTAAGTGATTCATGGTGATTCGCCTTGAAAACAGTGATCGCTTGGTCCACCATCAGCGTCTCCCGTTAGGCCCACCACATATAAATTCTTCAAGGCGAATGGATTCGGTCATTCGCTGGTTTTCGATATACCAAAATTTGCCATACAACTCTTGTCCAGATATCGATCACTAACCTTGCCTGCTCGACCAGATCCCCCACCCACCCACATCGTACCTGTTCACCGTTTATATTACAGCAGCAATTATGCAATTATATGTACGTACTATGAACAGCGGCCACGGCTTGATTATTCAGGTCCTACATATCGATAAACTCGTACGACCAAAAAGTGTTAACCTATGAGCTTATAGGCAAACTTTTGCTCATCGCATTATGTATGTATGTATGTACATGTTTGTTTTAACAAGAAATTCGAGTTTGAATGTCTGTTTCTTCTAACCGCTTGTGCTAAAAAGGGATAAAAGTTCGTCTCTCTAAAAAATAAATGGAAAGTTTCAGTGTGATAGTATAAAAGGTTTTTGAGTTATAGCGATTCTATGTATGTACACACAGACATTTTCCAAAAATCGTTAAAACTTGATCAGGGGATGATACCAGATACTAATCAGTCAAAATCTCAAGGTTGAATTTTCGCACGATCCATCGATTTTATCCGATATGGATAAAGTAAAAATATACAGCGGTGATCTCGTGCGCCTTGCTTGAGGCTTTATTTCATAAAAAAATGTTGATGTAACTCCTGCATCCGAGCTTTGACGTCATTTTAATTGCAAATGATTCTTCCTGGTCCTAATTTTTTGCTTTAATTATCTAAAAATATATCATGGTAATTCGAGTGCCCGCATCCCACGTAAGCTCTCCACCGAAATATTGACACTCTCCAATAACAATTATTACGCTAGATCCAAATAGATATGTCATCACTCCGCTTAGTCTATTAGTGTAAAAATCCAGAGGATCCTTTCAAGAGTTGGAGGTGAACGTATCTAACCACTGTCCAATACATACGATATGCCCTCATAGATAAAATTCAAAATATGTACGACGAGTGACTTCTTTGTGCGCTGAATTAGCGATGACAACACGGTTCGCTCGCCCACCTGAATCGGTCGCGAACCTTTCGTCCAACGTGCAGTATACTGATGTGTTCCTCATTTTTTTTTTCAGATTTGTGATGAACCTGCTGTCTGGCAACCTGGCGTGTGCTGCGCTGCTGGGTCCTCTTCTAGTCGTAGATCGAGCTCGATTTTGGACACCCAACGACATTGCCTGCGCTGTAGCCGAAGGATCGACCGCTTTCTTCTGCTTGGCTGCCGTGCTTGGAGTGCTGCTGATCGCTGCTGATCAATACCTGGCCGTCATCGACCCATTGAGATACCATGCCAGGCTGAGCCGAGCAAGATCTCTCTTGATGATCAGCGCGCAATGGACCATATCGGCGATTTTCGGCACCCTAGCAGCACTAGCTCCACGACCTGCCCCAAGTGCTTGGGGCTTCTGCCGACCATCTGACGATTCGACGAATAGCATTTACAAAATAATATTCTCCTGCATTTACATTGGCTGTGTATTGTTTTCGCTCGCCCTTATATGCCTGATGTACGCTCGCATATCCCTAGCAGCTAGGCGCAGTGCTCGTCCTCCGGCACCACCTCCAGCTCTGGTCTCGCTCAAAATCGATCCAATAGTACGCAACGACTCAAAGAGTGGCGAAGAATGCGTGGGACTTCTCATGAGTTGCGACAAAAAGTCCGTGGGATGTGAATCGAACGAGGGAAACCCTACTGTTGACAATCTACCACCGTACGAGCCTAGCTTAGCTCGATCATTACGCAGTGTACTTTTGGACGTGAACAAACCATACCCATCACCTCTATGCTTAAAACTCACCCACGAGTCTGAAAAGAAAGGATTGTCTCATGACGATATATACAAAATAGCGCAAGAGCAACCAACGCCCGTGTTGAAGACGGTTCGTTCGAGTCCAAACTTCGGATCGAGTGAGTGCCAAGTGGAAACTCCTCCGCCCAAGTCCTACATGAGCACTTTGCGTTGTCGAATCTCAAATGCCTCGTTGTTTAGGTATCGCGAAGAGTCACGAGCTGCTCGTATTAGCTCTTTGGTCGTTTTCCTAGCACTTGTTAGTCAATTGCCGGCTGCTGCCCTACAAGCGGCGCCAGTCTTAGGTTTAACTCCTTTAGTAGCCCTATGCTTAGGTGGATGCATATCTCCGTTTTTATTCGCTTACCGTAGTCGACGAATAAAAAAGGAGCTCTTTAGCTTGTGCAGCAGAAGTGCATCTGATATATACCCTCATGCAGTTCCTCTCCGTCGCACATCTTCTTTGAGCACGGAGCGCAGCTGGCGTAGTTCTAGATTAAATTCATCCCAGGCAGCTTTGCGTTTGCTGAAAGCACTCGCTGCTGAAAGGGATACCCAAAAGAAGCCACCAATCTTCGTCGATTGTCCTCCCGGGAAGTCTATCTTGAAGAGGGTGCGAGCTCAGTCTCTACGGTGGGGTCGTCGTTCTCGACGTTGCAAATTCTCCACTGACTTAAGTCCGGGTTGTAGTGTTATAATTGCACCCGAGATGACGAATATGTCATCAGGTAGCTCGAATGGCTCCCATGACTCTTCGAACAGTTGATGGTTGACGGCGACGTGCCGACCCAACCCCCCGACCCTCTCTTAAACCTGTGATATTATTTTTAGTGAACTTTTTCTGTGTTACAAATATTTATTTGTGTGCATCGATCGTTGTTATTATAATCAACCGCCACAATCGTTGCCATTGTAATAATGTTACCTGCAAATTTATTCAAAAGGCCAAGTGTAAACGATACGTATGCTATATAATATTTTGTGTATAGTTTAATTAACATGTGGTGTAAATTTGTAATGATGTAGTAGAATCGTTGTAGTTTTTAGTGTGTATGTGTCAATTGAAAGTAATTTATATTGATGGTGTATATTTTTTAAACTACCATTTTTTTTACACAAAGAATTTGTATTACAATTGAAATAATTTTTATACAAATATTCAATTGCCTCGCGTATACGCTAGATTAATTAATGTCTATAAATATTTATGTGATTTCATACTGAAACCACTGATGATTTTCTATGAACAAAAATAATGAAGTAATAAATTGGCTATTCACACAATAGCAGATTCATTATTTCATCTCAATTTTCCTAGAATTGACTTAGAAAATACAAAAGTTTCCTATCCAATTTTACCAAAGAATGTAATATTTGTTTATAATAAATACAATTCTAAAATTGGACACCAATTCTACCTATAATTTCACAATACGATTTCACTTTAAAAGTAATCTAGTCTAAAAACCACTCATTGATACAAAATCAATAAACTCAAAATATTTGTATTATTTATTATCATTTCCATTCTTGGTAACAAAATACTCTTTATTTTGTCAAACTGAAATTGATTATGCCATTCCTAAATTTAATATAACATAATATTGATGAAAATAAAATGATAATAATGATTTCATTATTTTGTAAATGTTTAAAAATTTATGTACATAGTTACATATGTTGATGAGAATGTAAATGAATTCACATGCATATTAAAATTTTATTACTTTTGTATACCTAAATATTTTGAATTTATAAAAATTTTAACTATCAAATTTTCCATGGCATTACTATTTTAAGATAAAAGATTTAATGTGTATTTAATATTTTGTATATTTAAACATGTGATAAATGGAATAAAATGCAAAATTTTAATAACTTTTATTATTTTACTATACCAAATAAAATCACACCAACATAAACATTGAAATACTATATGAATTAACAATATTTCAATCGTCAACATTGACGAAATCTGAATTTGATTTAGTATCCAAACATATTTTAATGGTATTTTAGATACCACAAGCACAAACTGAAGTCCATTAAATTATATTTTTTAGTTTTGATAATATTCATCATCATCAAAATATTAATCGATACCCAATAATGTATTGCAGAATATGCATCTGAATTAACTCTTTTAAATGATACTGGTGATTGGCGAATTCGGTTCATGACTGAAAACAACAATGCAGAACAGATATCTCCTAACAATAATTATTTCAAATTCAAATTTCTATTAAATCTACTCTTTCCACATAACAACAGCTAAATTAAGGTGTCTCTTGATGAAAATAAGACGGGTTTTAAAAGAGTTTGCCCCATTGATCAAGTCGAAAATTTATACTTATAATTTCCATATAAAATTTAAGATTTGATAAGGTTTTGATCAAAATCCGCCGACCGGAAGTGGTAGTTTTTCGTATTTGAATATATGCCGAAGATCGTATTTTACATACTCGCGCGCACTCTTTACTCTTTACTGTGTACTTTTTAACGCGCGCGCGCGTTACTCTTTGTATTCCTCAAATACATATATGGATAAAGTCATGGGTTGGCCACACCCGAATTTTTTTTTTTGGTCTTTGCTTTCTTTCAATTTGAATGATGTCCTTTGTAATAAAACAATTTTCAATAATCGTTTTCTCGATTCATCCGGAGCAAAATGTTCCGGTGCAAAAAAACCGATCCTTTTTACCAATGCACCAACATACTTCTTTTTCTTTCTATTTTTTGTGTATATACATATGTACATATGTATGTAAAGGTGTCCCAGCGTTTACGCAAGGAGTAATTTTGATAGAAAACAGAGGTTTTTAATTAAAAATTGTAATTTTTTTATTGATTCATAAAGTCGTTTTTGATAGACTTGATAGTTTCGGAGAAAACACACGTACAGACACACACACACATTAATACACAGTCATACAGACATTTTCCAGAAATCATGAAAACGTGTTAAGGGGATGATACTTGATACAAATCAGTCAAAATCTCGAGGTCGAATTTTCGCACGATCACAATACTTTATCCGATTAGGATAAAGTAAAACCAAAAAACTCTAACGTGCATTTGCTTGATTGAGAGAACCGTTTAAAGCTAAATTTTGTTTCCTTTTTTTTTTCTTTGGATCAGCACTTGATGAGGGGTGTCCAGAAGCTAGTCTCTTGTTGCCTCTAGTAACACCGGGTCGCCTTCTAGCTACTGCTGTTGGCTGAATATATATTGGTGTCCTATAGTGCTTTTTGATCGAAAGACTATTAAGAAACGCCCACATTTCCCTAGGATTTTTAATTTTATAGAATTTTTCAGCAAATTTTCTCAAATCTTAGTCACATGAGAATTCATTCAACTTTTTACCTAAATTTTGGATAAAACTGGAAATTTCCTCAGCTTTCGACTTACAATCGTCAAAAATTTGTAGAGGATCAATAAATGTTGAGGTAGACGGCTGTTCTAAAGATATTAAGGTAGTTTGAGGCAGTTCAGAATGTAGTAATTCACTACATTCTGAATTAGGCGATTTTCCTAATGTGTCATCGTCCGATACCGAGTCCAACTTGTATCGGAACTCCTCGGGGTAGTTATGGGGCATGATGATGACGATGATGACACAAAAAGATCTCACTGACGCAAACAACAAAAACAAAGCACGCGGCAAGTAACAGTCAAGAGCGGAGCACAGATTTGGCGCCAAACGCCAATTCGCGAAATGGGCGTCAGTAGAGCTGATTGACTGCCCTGAAACGGAAGCAGGGGGGGGGAGAGGGGGAAGGGCATAATACATAATAAATAATTATAATACATTTCATATTATTGTATAATAAATGATAGGATCACATACCTGCAAACAAACAAATGTTTCGCGTTCAGTGCTTATTTACAAAAGCAGGGCCGCATCAGAAATTGTTCGTAAAATTTAAATTGTAATGGAAAATTGAAACAAAATGTTCTTTTAGGAATTTGGTTTTAGGTGTTCAAAATTCATTTCCACACAACCTAGGAGGTAGAATTTCAGTGCGCTTTATTTTTACTTTAGCCCATGAAATGTTGCACTTTATTAGCATTTCCGCTAAATCAATATTAATTAATATTTATGATTTCACGTTAATTAATAATAATCCCCACATTAATTTTACATTTACTGCCATCATGATTTTCACCGTTAAAAACGTTAAAATTTAAATGGGAGGCATTATTTATATGCATGACTATAAAACTATATCAATATAATTAATTATACGTTATAGGTTTTAGGCATCAGAAATATTTACAAACATATATTACCCACCTGACTATGTAATTGTTAAATAAAAATTGTATCACCAAGCTCCTGTGTAACTTCTTCCAACAACGCCATCGACACTACTGATAATAAAATTTTAAGTGACGGCACATTTTTTGCGCGTGTCAATTTGCGAGTGCGAGGGGAATACGCAATGGAACGTTTTGATAGCGTTTATTGTGTGAGCGACGGATGCCGAGTGGGAGTGACCTGTGTAACACTCGATCGCCGGTACCGAGGCTGCCAACCGTCAGGGAGACAGTGACGCCAACCCGCAGCCCATCAGTTCACCGAGTACCCACAGAACATTTCCATACGACTAATTACAATTTAAATAATTATTAAATATTACGAAAAATTTCCGATTGGGCCGGCTGTCCCTGTCAGCCGACTTCCCCCTCTACTCATTCTAAACAACAGTGCAAAAAAACTCCCACGCTCTACTAATCACATTGATTCACACATTCTCATGATACTTATGAACAGCCCCATAAAATAAAATTTTATAATTCAATATCGATTAATATTGATTAATATACATATTAATTCACGTTCGTATATTTATTAACATATTTGTAAAATGGTTTTGGATAGGGCTGACATCTGAAAAATAGGGGGATTTTAATTATTTGCAATTTGTAATGACAAGCAAAAGACAATGGATCATGGTCGACAAAATGTGTGTTACGGTCCGGCGTCGGAGCTTCGTGCTTGTCATCGTGCGTTAGAGTCCAGTCGGCTTGTTTGACGGCTGCCAGTCAACCAGTTTTCCAAGATATAACAAGATATGGAGTGTATTGTTGGCATCCGGTTTGATGATTTCGTGATGATTGCGGCGGACGCCAATCGGCTGATGGGCGGACTGCTCATCGCAAAGGACAGTAAGGATAACCTAGAATTTCATACTATGCCCAACCGGCAGTTCTTCACCATCTTGATCAGGGCTACCAACATTAATTATCACTAATACAAATCACTATTTCTATCAACTCATCCTTCTTACTAAACATCATGAAGCGACTCGGATAAATTTGTATAGTATTTGATACCCACCTGAAATAGGCCGCTTTCTTCTTTGTAACGTTGAATATTGTAATTTACTGCAACCCTGATTAGTTTTGAGTATGGTTAGTGCTGCAGATTTGTCCACAGTCAAAGTCTAGGTGTCAAATGTCACTGTATAGGTTATGTCAAAAGGAAGTACAGCGAACGCTGTTATCGCAATTATTACACAAATCTTCAATATGAAATATGTTCTAAAAATCTATAAAGGCATAGTCGAGGTTAAAATACAATTACTAAGCAGAAAACAAACATTAACCGGTTGATACTGAACATAATTGAATCGCTCCATGTTAAAGGGGCGTTAGTCTGAGGACCCAAAGTTCTGGACAAAAGTCTTTTTAAGATGGAACTCAAATCTGGAGTTCAGTTTTATCGCCATAATCGTCTAAACTTCAGCCTTTTTAATGTTTATTGAAAGTCAAAAGATGGATAGATATATAGATTTGGGGTAAAACAACATTCATAAGTCAATTGCGCCAAAAATGTGACTAACGCCCTTTAACAATTAGACTCACCATATTATTATCCTCTCAAACCAGGACACGTAAAAAAATGTTTATTTTGTATAATTTTTAAGAAATTACTTCTTTTTGTTTTGGGCCAAAATGCACCGCAAGCAAAATATTTTGTTTCATAACAACATTTTGCATCTTAATTATTTTAAATTTCATAAGAAAATCACTAGATTTTGTATAAAACATGCGCCGCAGCCGAGATTTTTTTCCAAATCAGCATATTGTTTGTAGAATTCAGCGAATTTAGTCAAAAAAAGATTATTTACAATTGGAACGACGGGCTTCCTGTAGATCAAAATTAAAAATCTGAACATAATATTGACCATACCCGGTATACGCATTTACAAAATGAAAATCTGGGTCAAAATATCATACTGGAACGGATGGTTAGCCTATCCATTGTGATCCAAAGCTATCCGAGTTGAAGTACATCTATATTCATCGTTGCACTTACGAAACCTGGTCATATTTTTCCAACAGAAAAGCCAATTTCAAGAGATATGAAACACTATACATATTATATTTATCAAACACAACACTGCTTAGAAATACTATATGATGTAATGAATTGATGAATAATTATGATATTGATTTCAGATGAGCACAAGTTCTTCAATCTTACCAGTAAAATGGTAATGGCAGCCATAGGAGAATCAGGTGATATGGTACAATTTGCAGAGTACATACAAAAAAATATTCACTTGTACAAAATCAGAAACGGATACGAAATGAGTCCCTCGGCTGCCGCCAATTTCACTAGATACAACCTTACAAAATCTCTCCGCAGTCGGGTAATAAAATTTTCATTATACTGTTCGTTTTATATGATTATTACATTATGTGTAATATTTGTAACTTTTTACAGTCACCGTATGCGGTTAATATGATGCTGGGTGGATACGATGATTTGGAAGGGACATCGTTATATCATATGGATTATTTAGGAGCTATGTTGAAGTGTGACTATGCCGCTTTCGGTTACGGTGGTATGCTAACATTGTCGATAATGGATCGCTATAAGGCTACAAGTATGCATTGCACAATTATTGTTAAGTTTTATAATTTTTTTAAATGCAGTGTTTTATTACAATTATGCTATAATTTCAGCTCACACGCGAAAAGAAGCTTACGATTTAATGGAAAAGTGTATCAGAGAAATACAGAGTCGTCTCGTTATTAATATACCCAACTTCAAAGTGATCATCATTGGAAAGAATGGTGTTGAAGAGGAATCCACCATCTCCGCAAAAGCATTAGCATTAAAAAACCCTTAACCTATTGTATAATGTGATTTTTATATTAACACTTACTTTTTATTGTGCTTTTTTTATTCAAAAAGGAATAAACGTACATGTCAACATGAAAATGGAAACGTTCTTTGAGTTAATTTCAAATAATAATTTCTGAAAAAAATATTAAACGCGTTTAAAAAAACCTTTGTGTTTTTATTATTTTCTTAAATCAGAAATGATTTTATTACTTATTTATTTGTTGGGTTGAGATGGGCTGGGATTAGTTTATTTTTGCTTGGTCATTTATGTACTATCGAAATGTATCCAGTTTTTTACTTCGGGTTTATTGACTGTTTTCAGTAATCAAGTAAGAGATATTATACTTTTGATAATTTCAATTATTCTGGCTTCCATCCAACCCTTTAATAATTCCAAAAAATCCCCTTTCACCCTATTTTACCTTCTTGATCTTCTTTCACCCTACTTTTCTCTCTTTAAAGGCTGTGCTTGGTTCGAGACTAGCGTATACAAACTCGGTTTGTACAGCAAAATGGAGCATGTTGGTGATACAATTTTATATAGGCGATAATAATCTTATGTGCACAAACAGGTTTGCGCAACAAAACACGAGCGCGTCGGGCACCTTAGCATAAATACTCATTTTTACCTTAAGATATTTTCAAAAACCGAGTGACAACGCTCAATGGAAATCACATTGGCTCGGGTATTCCATAACCAACCAAAATATCCATCCATGCTTCTATAGCCCCCTATTGCGCGTTTGCATTAGATTAGTTATTGGGGGATCTTCCGTTTTAAGACACGTTTTTCGTATGTTTTTGTGAGAAGACACGTTTTTTGTACGCTTACTCTACATTGTTTGTGGCACATATTTATACATATACGTGTGTTGATGAGAGTAGTGATTCCTACACAATATAAAGCAAAATTCAAATTTGAACAGTAATAACAGTCTCAAACTAGCAAACTGGGTCAACTTATTAATCAATTCCGTCGATTGTTGACGCTATTACTCAAACAAAACATTTTGTCTCGGTGCCACACGGAACTTTTACCCTCAAACGAATTTAACGAAAAGTGATTTAAAAAAACCGTTTTATTTGTCCAATATTTAAATTTTAACGTTAAATAATTTTGTACGTTGAATTTAAATCATTCCTAACAATGTAACAAACACTTGAGCAATGATATTGCAACAATTGCACAAAAAAGGTAATGGCCGTAATTTGCGGTGTCAGGTCGTACGCGTGCTAATGCTATGTCGCAGTCGTGTTTACAAGCAGACAGCTTACAAGGACAACAATCGAAGACAGGTGAAAATCTTCAGCCCCATTCTACCATAAGCATACCCCACATGATTGACATAGTACCCCTCTATCCAACCCCGGCCACTTCACCTCCCCCCTCCATATAAACATTCACTGCAAATCTCTTACGTGCATACTTCGTATCGTCGTCACCATGTAATTGCATGAGACCATTCACACTTGTTCCACATTAGCCAGCACGTTATCAATAGAATAACAATTTCTTACACTTTCTATTTGAATTTGAGCCACATTTCGCCAGTGCTAACTGCTAATGTCTTCGATTGTATCTACTCAGTGATGCATTATAATTAGGCTTGAATTATAATGTCGCGACGTCCTGGCCGTTTTGTCATTTTGTACGCGTCTATCGTTTCATTCTTTAGAAAATTTACGTATGAGTCACGGAGTGTAGGAACTTTTGCGATGCTATTCACTCGAATTTTTGCTTTTGGCTGAGATGGTAGGCTGTTAACAATAATTGTTGATCAGGTAGTGCATAACAGTCAACGGTGGTTATCGAGAGTTTCTTGTCTTGTTTTTGCTACATTCGCTAAATTTAAGAAACAATATGCTCTGATTTGGAAAAAAAATCTCGCCTGTGGCGCATTTTTTAAAAGTTTTGTACAAAATCAAAATCAATCAATAGTGCAATTTACACTATAGAATAAGGTAATTCAGTACAGTATAGCAGAGCCAACAGAGATTGGCTGAAAATTGAGTGTGATACTGAATTTTAACCTTCAGAGGTTTAGACTATTATAATAGGCAAAGTCGCCAATTTGGCCACGTTTAAACTACTCTGTAGGCTTAACTGTTACCAACTTACTTTAAACGTAAAGGTTCATCATCTTTGTGCGTTTTAACATCTTGTTAAAACATAATTTTGTTACAAACTAGTGAATTGGTTGATTTTTATAAGCATCTTATTAATCGGTCAGTAACTTTTCATGAAAATGGTCAGTATTATATTTAAAATTAATGAATCGATCAGTAAACTTTAAATGCCGACCGTGTATATAAATTTACTTACCATTAAGTATTAACTACTGATCACTTGAATACTGGACCCTTTATAAAACTCACTAATCATTTATTAAAATTACTCACCATTTGGTTAAAATAGTGAGTAATTTTAAATCGGAAAAGTTACTGACCCAATAAATACAGCCCGTTTTTATATCGCCCTTTGAAATGTAAGAAACGCCCACTAGTTGAAGACCACTGCTTTAATTAGATTTAATCAATCAAATTATTTATTTTATTTAAACCACGAAACTTGGTTTTTTTTTTGTTTTTGTTGTTAATTGTAATTATTTTTTTACCTTGACAATTTTAACTCTAGATTTTTATTTTGTCGTCTTTATGCTCAAATTGGCGAGGTTTGACCCTTTATCCAAAATTTTAATTCAATATCGACTCACATACACATAATACACATGTCTCATACGCTTATAATTATGTTCCAGAATTCCAAAGGCAAAAATGTCTACGGAAGATCAAAACCTTTCAGAAGAACTCGAAAAGTTAGAATCAATATCCGGCAGAAGAAACGAGGTGTTCACGTGCGAGGACAATCCGTTTCAACGTCGGAGCAAATGCAGCACGCGTTCAACAGCGATATGGCCTACAAGATGTCACTGTCCATACTTGAAACGGTCCACGAAGAATACCGTCACGTTCAAAAGACACAGTGGAAAAATATTGAAACAGCCTACGTTCAAGTATGCCGGATCTAAATTAGATGAACTCAGTGACCCTCTCCCCACGGACATGTGCATAAGTGAGAATAATATCGAAAAATCAAAATACGACACGTTCAAACAACAGTCGCTCGATCCCATGTCCGATATAACAATTTACGAGCTGGCTAGTTACTTTGAAGTTTTGGTAGACATTCCTAAACAAATGTCCACGATGGCCGAAATGATGTACATGTGAATTTCTATGATTTATTTTCTCACTAATTTAACTTATTTTTTTGTATAGTACATGTTTGTAATCTCGATGATCAAATAATGAATGTGGAGTATGAATATGTTATTATGCTAGAAATGTGAAATTTAATTTCTCACGAGTGTTATGCATTGTTCCTAATTCTAATTTCACTATAGTTATATTACTTTTTGTACTATGTATTTATCAAATGATCTTCAACATCAAAATTATAGTCACTTCGTTGGTGTGATCTTCATATTTTATTTTTGTGAAACTTTCGACAATCAAACTTGTAGGTTTTTTTGGGCCTGAAAATTGTCTTCGACTAACATTAGACTTGTATTATTGTTAACCGATTAACCGTTGTTTATATAAATTAAATTTAAAATGTTTATATCCTCTATTAAATTGTCACAAAATAGTGTGTATATGTAGTTGATCATTGACTATTTGTAATTTCGTGTGAATATTTTTCTCTTTAGATATACAGTAAATTGTTTGTGTGTTTAGTTTTCAGTTTTAAATAAAAACAAGTATATTTGGAAGCAAAACTTTTATTAGATTTCTTTAATTTTAAAAAATCTACCAACAACTACTACAAAAGTATTCAACGTTTTAGATTGTACAAAAATTTAAAACACTTACAGAATATGGTATATCTTAAAAAAATTAAATGTACGTTATTAGAAATTTAGGAGCATTTTTTCGAATGGTAATAAACTAGTAAATAAGGCAAAATTCATTTGATGCTTTTTTTGCATTATTACAAAGTACAAAGTTTCGCTAAAAAAATCTTATAGAATCAAAGAGTTTCTTTGAAAAGTGCTCCTTAATTATGTACATATATCAACTGCCTAAAAGCAAAAGTTGATTTATTGCATGATTCACTATAAATATGATTGATGTTTATAAGACCTTTGTTAAATTTTAATTAACTAATAAAGAAGATAAATCTTCACCTAACAATTGAATTAAACCGTAATATAGTATGAGATAGTTTTATGTCAGTCGTAAAATGAATGATTTTCTCATTTTTGATTTGTAGAGTACATACATTCACTCGGATGCTTTCAATATTTTCTTATCAATTGCTTTACCTACATTATTCTATCGACAAGTACTTATAGTGAATTATTGTTTCGATCACATTCAACGATCTTTGGATGTACCTATGTACATATTATGCATTAGCAATATTTTGCATAGAGCTCTTTCGTTGTGTCTGTCTATCCGTTCTCATAATTTATATAGCTCATTGTCATTCATACAACTCGACTTCCTTTGAATTACTTAAAATAAAATTGAATATTTAAAGTATTATATGAAAATATGTTGAGTATTTGTGATTTTGGCTAATATGCGTTGGATAAGCGCAAACGTACGTAATATGAAGCTGTATAATTGATTCAGTTCAACTCTTCAATATAAAAATTTGCCCAATACGAAACAGTATAAAACGTTTTATCCAAAAAACAACTACATATTAAATAAATACTTACACATATCATAAGCAATCAAAGCTGATAGATTAAGTTCAGAAGATACTACACACAGCTCTCGTATCACATAACAATGAATAGAAATATTGTCGACCACTGTTTGATGATAATGAACGATTTCCACAAACCACTTACAACGACATACAGTGGGTTTTGTAGAGACAAAATACGTTTGCGTTGATTATTTTCTCAAGACTTTCTTCATTTGCTTGTTTTGATGGTCCATAGAACAAAGCGCAGTATCGGCCTTGTTCAGCAGTGAATCTAATTTATCGACCTGTGATGTAACTTGCTGATTAATCTCCATTCCGATAGTTTTGTCTTGATTTGATTTCATCGTATCTAGATTGTTGAGTGCTTCGTTAATATTGGCGCCAGTGCCTGATGAACCAGCTCCGTCTGGAGGCAGATAACTTGGATCGGTCGAATACGAAATATTGTCTTTGGAGCCGGTTATCTTATTGCGTATTATATCCGTAAAACTTCCATATATACCCTGGAGATACAAATATGTATTAATTGATAATAAATTTTTAGTTCTCAAAAAATTATTATTTATTTTGAACGTTATACCCTTATTTTATTTAGCTTTTTTTGTGTCCCTGATAGAATTGAATTTAGCTCGGTTAAACCTCCACCCACTTGCTTCAAATCATCATTTTGAAGTGAAATATCCTGAAATTTTTAATAAAATGTTAAAGAAAATTTACATGGGTAGTTGATATAATTTGTCTTTTTATAATAAAAAAAAATACTGTACTTCAAATTGGGCAGCCATGGCATTTTCATCATTTTTTTGAGGTTGATGACGAAGAAATTCCTCTTCGTTGGGTTTTTCCAATCCTAAAAGCTCGGCACGCATACAAGCATGCTCGTACGTGCCTTCAGCCATTTTTCAGATCTGAAAATGTACAATAACAATAAACATTAAGGCTTCTACTTGTAAAGAAATTTAAGCACTTACATTTACTTCGATTCAAGGGAGAATGAAAATCGACTAATCAGTTCTTTGGTTAATACCACATCTACGATCAATTAGATCTAAGAAAGTGTTGGCAAAATATTATGTGACAGTCAGATTCATGACTGGCGAGTTGTGCGACGACGCGGTAGAAAATATCGATTCGCCATTTCGCCATTTGTAACACATTCAGTGGGAAACTATGTACATACTGGCCGGTTTACCCTTTTTTTAGATATGTCTATATTATAATGCAAACTAATGACCATTCAAGCTATTAACAAAACTAGACCCAAGGGGGCCATTTAGTCTGATCTTTAATTTCAAAAAGGGATGGCCTTGTAGAGTTAAATTTTTTTGCTCGATTTGGCATACGCGCGTCAAAAAACCGTGTCTGCGATTGCATTACATGATTATGATTTTCCACGACAAATTTCATCAAAATTCATCCTGTGAGAGACTCATGAGTACTAGCAAACTTTTACAATCTAGGAAAAACCTTAAACGGAGGACTCTTTTTATTTAACACTTCCAATCTGAGATACATACATAGAACCACAACGTAATAATTCTCTCCTTCCGCATTTTACAAAATGGCAGCATCTCCAAACACAGAGTGGGAAGCTCAGTTAAATACCAGGGCACACTATTGTTCAACAGCTTTTCTATTCCATCCTCGCTCATATTTATATTCATCGTCATCATTTTCAGCCGTTCACCATCCACTGCTGGATGAAGGACTCCAATCTTCTTCTGTTCCTGTCTGTCTTGAGCAATCTGCATCCACTTGACTCCACACATTCTTCTTAATTCATCAGCCCATCGTCCACTTGGTCTTTCCTGCTTTCTTTTACATCCTCCCAGATACCATTTAAGTATTTCTCGCGTCCATCTGCCATCCATTCGTCTCGTTCACCCACTGCCACTTTAATATTTTCACGTTTCGCTATATCTGCCACTTTGGTCAAGCTTTTTACCCATGTATTCCAAAACTATACTTCGTAAATCTGTTATAGCACATTCAAGTCGTCAAAATAAAGTACATACTTAAATAAACTGATAAACTAAGTTTAATTACTTGGCAGTGGGTCCCACACCGCAGCATGATCCGCTTATCCTATAAACGTAAATGTGTGGTTTGGCGAGTGCTGCAGCCTGCAACGAAAGCAACGGTCGAGAACCTGCGGCTACGGAGCTGTATGTGGCTCTTTATATGAAAACTTGCGGCTCTAATAACTGTCAACGAACGTTTACGTGAAATAAAATAAATAAGTAAACAGAAATTTACTGCTTTTCACATAGCCATAATGCCCTTAAAAGGCTTTATAATCGTTTTGAAGATTAAACATTATAATAATTTTTAGCAATAAATTGTCTAACACTAATTTTCATACAATTTTCCAGTCCACAAATGAGTAGCATTGATTTGGCTCTTAGACCACTGCTTTAAAGATCTGGTTTTGCGAGTGGCCGCGGCCGCTTTGCATCCATCTGTCAAATTATATACAAAAACCACGGAGTTGGCTTCGGTCACTTCTATTGTGGCGTCGGCCAAAACGGCCAGGACGGCCACGAAACCAAACCTTAAGGGAGAAGGAGGGGTGTGAGAACGATCGATAGTTTTTGCTGCGTTCAAACAAACTGGGAACTGTTTAAGGCTGCAGCAGACTGCAACACTCGCGAAACCAAGCCTCAAGGAAATAAACAGACGGTATTTGTTCAAGTCTTTCGATTTTCGACACAACTATTGTTAACTAAAACTAAAAAAAGTTCAATTAAAAACTAAACAATAATTTTTAAATTATATAAAATGATTTTTAATGTTGGTTTATTGTAATATTGTATTTTTACATCTTCATTTTTAAAAATGTTTGGTTTTTTTTATCAATATCGGAAATGGCCGTAAAAATGAGTGTTTAGAGTGAGCCATTCTAGTATAGAAAGCGAACGGCGATAGCGAGTTGCAACCAGGTGTCAGTGAGATCGAGTTTAGGACACAACACTCCAAACTCAGCTCGACCAATGGCTTCTCGTAAGTTCGTTCACTTCCACTCTCACTTCCGATTCATTTCAATTCGCATCTGAACACTCTTTGCACACGCCCCATCATCTCTTCGCTAACTTATTTATTTTGTCAATTTCATCCCATTGTGGTCTAAATGCGATCCCGCATTCGGCCATTGCCGCACACTTTCACGCGTCCATGACTTGAAAACTTTCTTTTGTGATTATTTCAATTATGTAACTTATTCACATAAATAAACCATTTTCAATTTTAAATTGTGGTTAAACAGATGTCAAACGACATTTCAAACGTCAAACGAGAATTTTTTTTTGCTTTTCACATAGTGTCCGTTTGCTCCGTATCATTTTTACGTTATCCATATAAAGTGTTTTTTCGATTTCCGTCGACTTTATCTACTTGACACACCTATTTTGTTTTCGTTGAAAATTTGAGTACAGTTAACGGCATTGTTAACCCACTCGCATGTCGATGATAAACACCTGTTGATCGCCAGTAAGGCTGTCTAATGTAATAATTCATCATTTTCAGCCGTTCACCATCCACTGCTGGATGAAGGCCTCTCTGATCCTCTTCCATTCCTGTCTGTCTTGAGCAATCTGTATCCACACATTCTTCTCAAATCATCAGCCCATCGTCCATTCGATGTTCCTTTCATGTTGCTTTCTTTCACATGCTCTCGGATACTATTCCAGTATTTTTCTCAGCTATTCTTCACACGTTCCTCCATATCTGTCACTTTGGTCATGCTTCTTACCCATGTATTCCTCTTACAATCTCTTCTCGTTATACCGTGCACACATCTTTCCATGCTTCTCTGTGTAATCTTATCTATCTTACGTAACATTGTTGAATTTGGCATCCACGTTTCACATCTGTGGTGTGATAATTGTAAATTATTAATTATTTTTATTATCATTTTTCAGAATCGCTCACCGCTGAAACTTTGTCAAAACTTCGAAAGGATTTCGAAGGCAATCCGTTAAATCTTCTAGCTAGAAATGTGTGTACAAAAATTGATCCTTTCGATGCCTGTCTTTCTAGAAAACAAATCGAAACGTCCCAACACGTCTTCGAATACAAAGTAATTTTTATTCAATCAAAAAACAATTATTTTAGTGTCATTATTTTATTCATATTGTAATGTTTTGAAAATTTTCAGGTAGAAACTGAAGGTAAACCGGTGACCAATCAAAAAACATCAGGAAGATGTTGGCTTTTTGCAGCCCTTAACGTTATGAGATTGCCGTTTATGAAACAACACGGCATAGAAGAATTCGAGTTTTCTCAAGGGTACAACTCGTATTCCGAAAACAAAATATTTCAACATAAGGAACGAATGTAAATTAACTGTCATATTATTCAAATTTTCAGTTATCTTTTCTTCTGGGATAAAATAGAACGATGCCATTATTGGTTGAATTCCATCGTCGAGACTGCCAGAAGAGGAGAAGAAGTCGACGGGCGACTTGTTTCTTTTTTACTTCATGTAAAGTTTTCGATAGTAATTACACTCGTAATGTGTAAACTAAAGGAACACATTTCAAATTGGAATTTTCTTACAGGATCCGTCTTGCGACGGCGGTCAATGGGACATGATTGTGAATCTCGTGAATAAATATGGCGTAATGCCAAAGAAATGTTTTCCCGAATCATTCAGCTGCGAATCCAGTCAACACATGAACGCTATGCTGAGATCTAAAGTACAAATCTCTCCGCATTTTAAAATATATGCTCTCTGAAGACATTTTTAACTTTCCATTATACGTTTCAGTTACGCGAGTTCTCAAAAGTTCTACGCGAACTAGTTAAGTCTGGCGCGGAACAATCTGAAATCCAAACCACTATCGATAAACAGACTGCCATAATACATAGAATAGTCTCTATCTGCCTCAGTGAGTATATTTCATAGAAATTTAAGATCAGATCAACGACCTCGGTGCACGTGCCAACTATCGCATAATTATTCCGTGTGAAAAAAAACAGCTGCATTTCGCAATTGTTCAGATTTCATACTCATATTTCGGCGTAGTCATATCTACAATACGATACACTGACACTAACACAAATAACAATTGCACAGTCGGCGAATAAAATAATCATCAAAATTATCACCGTGCTGCATCAGCTCATCGTTTTTTCTTATCAATTTTTTAAATTATATTTACATTTGCACTCATGCCAAATTTCAAATCCCACCACGACTAATGTATTAATAAACTCATTTGAATTTTCATTAGGTATTCCTCCGAAAGAGTTTGTTTGGGAATACTACACAAAATCAAAGCAATATAAATCTGTAGGACCCATTACGCCGGTTTCATTTTATGAGACTTTCGTCAAACCTGTGTTTGACGTTAACGATAAGGTCATCTTCATTACTGTTACATCAAATATTGATATGTAGTATCACATGTATGATCCCTATTTGTTTTGCAGGTATGCTTAGTTACTGATCCACGTCCGCACAATCAATATGGACGTTTATACACCGTCGATTTATTGGGAAACGTTGTCGGAGGCAGAAGGACGCTCTATAATAATCAACCAGCTTCACTTCTGATGAAGTGTGTACTTTTTTTTGTCACTAAACTTACGATAGACTAATTTTTCTGGTGTACAAATTTCATACGATATTTTTAGAGTAGCTGCCGATAGCATTAAAGCAGGTGAAGCTGTTTGGTTCGGATGCGAAGTCACTAAACGATTTGCGGGGAAATTGGGACTAGAAGATCTGAATATGTAAGTTTGCTTGAAATCGTTTTAAATGTACAATTCGTAATCGTAGCAGTACACCCTATTCTCTTTTTGCACGGTTTTGAAATAACACGGTTTAAGATAACGGACCCATTACTTTTTTTACACTGATTTTTTTGCTTTAACACGGTTTTCAAAAAAGATTTTTGTGTTGCACTGGTCGCATATACATATATTCCTGGTTTTTATAGTACACTTTAGTTTCGTTTATGAGTATGCAACTTTTAAGCCAAAAATTCACTACAATGGCATCGCTCAGATCTACCCACTGATCGTAAACATTTTCAGTTCATGATATTTTAAAATTAATTATGAAACATTTTAGAAACAAAACATATAGAAATGTATACCGGTAGGAAACTTTAATTTGTGTAAACTTTCACAAGCATCGAATTTAGCAAAATAATAATAAAATAACCTATATTATTAGTAGTCTTCGTTTTTAAATCGATAAAATTTCTTTTTACTTCTCTAAAACTTCTATTTTGAGTTTTGCAAATATGGATCGGCATTAGGTGAGTTGTTAAATTTGTGAAAACAACAATAAATGGATCGTTCATATGTTGCACAATGCACACTAATCAAAGGTTGCATACCACTGATTTAACTAGGAGGTCTTAGCTCTACTTATGCATATGCGAAAAAGAGTTCATTAAAATTTGTCACTTTCATTAGTTTTCTAACTTTTATTACTTTTTCTGCTTTGTATTTCAATATTCTGATATATAATATTATATCTTGTTGCATGTTGCAATATTTTTCGTTTTAGGAATGTGTTTAATTTTATGATAACACCATATTAATCGATGGAATTGATGAAAAATTAACGAAAAAAAAAATACATTGGTGTAAAATAATAAATTAGCCTATTACAGGGTTAATTTTTTTGCTCGACTGCATGGGTGCCTTTGTCATCGGACAATGATTTTTTATGGTTTGTTATTAAGTCGGATTTGCGGATTTTTAACATGCCCAATTTTCAATTTGCTTTATCTGTCCCGAAACTCCAAAACTAGTCTTCAACATCGAATCGTATACGAAAGACGCGCCACGCGCTTCATCGTCTAAAATAATTTTTTTTTTGATTTCGTGATATAAAAAATAATAAAAAATATTTTTTTTGTATAAATAAAAAATAAATTCGATTTTTTTTTTGAGTTTGAGAATTTTATATTTAGAGTTGATTTTAAGTAATGGAACCTATCTCCCATTTTTATATGTCCACTGTATCTTTTTTTACACGGTTGTCTCTGGAACGTATCCCCCGTGCAAAAAGAGAATCGGGTGTATATGATTTTATCATTTTTCAGACATGATTTCTCATTGGTTTTCGGAACTGATATACAAACAACTTTGACTAAAGCTGATAGAGTTATCTACGGTGAATCTAGTATGACTCATGCTATGGTATTCACTGCTGTATCTGTAAGCATTTTGGGGTTTTTTATTTTATTGCCGTTTTGATAGTGTTTTGTTGATAACATTTGATGTTTTGTTTACGAAAGGGTAATGAAATAGCTACCAAATTCCGCGTGGAAAACTCTTGGGGTGAAGAACGAGGTGAAAAGGGTTATTTGTTGCTCACTGCAGATTGGTTCATGGAATTCGTCTTCGAGGTAATTCTTTCAATTTGTTTCCGCTTAAGAATTAATCTGTTGCATTTTAATACATCTGTTATGTTTTAGGTGGTATGTGACAAAAAATATGTACCTGCTGATGTTCTCAGCGTTTTCAATCAAGAGCCAGTAACATTACCAGCCTGGGATCCAATGGGAACTTTGGCGCAATAATCCGGACGAAATTTAAATAATTTTATATCATTTCTTGCATCTTTTCATCATAGATAAATTATACTAATACATATTTCTACCATTTGATATTACGGTACTTAAAATATATGCATATTTTACATTGAAATTTACAAGTCTTTCCTACTTTGATCAAAGAATAATTCATTCGTTGCCGTTATAGTGAAGCTTTATTTTTGTAATATTTTATTTTCAATTCTTAAGATATATTTAAGCGATGACGTTATCAATCTTTCTATTGATAAAATTGTGTCTTCTAAATATTTTTTTACCAACTTTTGTATAAAAATTGTATTAGATATTTTGTTTACGATCTAATCTAATATTGTGTCTATTTTTCATGAATTAGTGATAAAAAGTAACTAATCAACAATTCTCCATAATATGTGACTTAATTTTTATGTTGTAATGTTTAATTATATTTTGTTTAAATTTTATAATTAATTTATTGATTTCAAGACAAAGCTTGTCATTCGAACTTTCAATAGTGGTTTTATCAATTGGAATAGAAAACTTGCGAATATAAAACGAATATCATCACTGACGTACTTAATTCGTCGGTATATTGGCAGAAAACGTTATGTAAAAAATCTTTGTTTTTCCAGTAACATGCGAGGACATAACTAACTTAATTAGTATTGACATCTTTAAATTACGTCAAAAATAAATCGAATATGAATCGGCTTGTTTTTTCAACAGACGGAGCGTGTTGCATTATTAGGTTAAAACAGTCAATTTTTGACTCAACGTTTTCTGCCAGTATACCGACGATATGTATTAAATTAAACATTTTATAACATCCATATTATATTATGTACCAGCTTCTGTAGCAAAAATAATATTTAAATTTCTAATGTGTACATTTTTACCAATATTTATCAATTAACAAATATTATAAATATTGTGCTATTTTATATTGCAAACTCTCATTTATGTTAGTTATCCAGTTACCATTTTAATCTGTGTATATATAAATATTGCAAGAATATAATGAATCTTTTTAGTCCTCATTTATAGCAAAATTTTATATATACGTTTATATTGCCCAATTATTAGTACAAATATGAAATTTCGTTGTTTTTATTAAATATCCTTTATTATTAAAAAAATCTCCCTATTATAATTCCTATTTAAATTTTATTGACAAATAAATATACATGGGTACTCCATTTAAAGAAGCTTGGAATGCAGCAATTTCATGCACATGATTCATATGCCAAGGCTTAAGGAAAAAATAATAAATATGAATGGAATATAGCTTAGATTCTAAGCCTTAGAATGCAGCAATTTCATGCACTTGTATGTACATATACTTCGGCTTAAGGAAAAAAATAATAAACCTGAACAGAATATAGCTTGGAATGCAGCAATTTCATGTACAGTTAATCGGCCAGATTTTTTAAGGCCTGGAAATATGTATGTAATCAAATTTTCAACCTGTCGGTTCAATGAACCTTTACTTGTTGATCTCTTGCACTAAAATGTGTTATATTATTGGCTTTGGACACTCAACGATATTTGCTTGCATAGCGGGTGCTAAATTTTTATGCTCCCAACTAAGAAAAAAAACTAAAAAAGTTCACCAAGAAATGTGCTACTTTATCTACATATAAAATTATTATTTTTATTGCATACCAGTATGAAATAATATGACGGACTGTTTTTATTATTGATAACATGATATACATACATATGTATGTAGGTAAATTACAATAAAAAATATATTTTTCTGGTTTAAATAGAAATAACTATTTCTATATAAAAATAATTGTAATAATAAAATAAAATACTATTACTATAGTATTATTTTTTTAATCTTTGATGTGTAAATTTCAATCGTTCTACCTACATATAATAATAACTTATCAAAAATAAAATCTATTTATCTGGTTTCTCATATCAACCAGATTCATCATTATTCTAATAATAAATAATAAAAAAAAACCACTGTCCTATTAAGTATTTATTTTTCCCTGTATTATTAATTAAACTATATAGTAACCTTATATTATAGTACATATAGATATAATATACAATAAAATTCTGATACATATTCAGAATCAGTTGATGATTTAGTTCACATCCAGCTTTGCACGTCATCAAGTCTATGATTCTCAATATTTAACTATCTATTCAGTGAGTTACTTGATTTCTCCAATTTTTTCACTATATTCTTATTTTAAGCTCGGAAGAATTTATATCGAGAGAATCAATTTTAATAATTTTTTTACAGCTGAAAGTGTTTCTGAAAAATTTATTTGTTGGGTGAATTTTCCATCTATACTAATCATAAGCTTTAACAAAAAAAACTAACTTATTGTTAGAATCTTCTTTGCCAATTAAATTTAATATTAGCAGCTTTGGCAAACTGTTTGAGAATCGTTTGTTCAGAAGAATCTTTATGTTAAAAACGACAATGATACAAGCTACCTCTTCATTCGATTCAACATCATCGCTACTGAAGCTTCTCTAACGGTGTTTCTCATGTACGTACATTTATTGATCTATAAATCTTCCACTCAAGATCTACATACATATATATCTATATGTATTCAGTAGAATCTCGACCTATCGTTCCTCCATGTTTTTAAAATTTTATCTAATTTTTCGTATTTTTACTCGATTGATCGGTTTTTGCGAAATTTTGTACGGGATTAAAGGGTCAATCCTGCTATGGTGGTAAAGGATCAAACGATAGTTTTGCAGTGATTTACGTGAGCCAATCGATATAGGCAAGGCACTGAAACTCGGGTATTTTAAAAAGACAAAAACTTTACCTGTGAAATATTACACAAATATGTAATAAGGCTGGATGACAATAAACATAGTATGTACTTGTATACGAAATATAATAATAGAAAAATAAATTATTTTATTCAGCTGCTGTCAAATTTAATATTTCTGGTAACATTTGGAAAATGACATCTCCTGGTTAGTTGTTAGAAAATCTTTAACGAAACTTTATTTATCTCAATATTTATCACTATATTTTCCAGTTTTCTAGCTAATTGAATAACATCACTCAAATTTTTAGCAGTAAATAAATGTGGCACAATGAATTAAAAAAAATGTGCATTTAGAAAAACCGCGTAAATCGAGGAACGGGTGTATTATTTTATTTTCTCGTATTTGTCGTTTATTGTAGTTCCACTGCTGTAGTCGATGAAGCAAAAATCTTTTAATCTTTAAAAGAATTTTGTTCAGAACAACAATATTTTTGTTTTTTAACTTACATAATCAGTAGGCACTGTATTAATCGATAGATTTTAAACATTTCTTATCTGTTGATGCCAAAATTTTATTATGAATTTATTCTTAGAAATGTTGATAGAATTATCGATTTAAAACAAAACCGCAAAAAATAGTTAGCTTTGAGATGTGCTTCACTTGAATAATTGACTGGCCTCTTTACATTTAGTATTAATTACATTTTTTGTTCTATTATTGTATGAATTGCACTTTTCATTGAACTTATTAATAAATGCGTAACAAAAATGAATCGTTTTGTAAAACATGACATGGCAAATAGTTTTCGATTAAACAGATTTAATTTCGATAAACTGTTAGATTAGATAAAAAAAATAACACAATTTTTATACAATAGTTTATAGTTTATACAAGTTTCTAAAAAAATATTCAGAAAATACAATGTTATCAATAGAAAGATTGATAACATGATAACGTTACTTAATTATATCTTATGAATTAAAAATAAAATATTACAAAAATAAAGACTGCTTTAGTTTAAAAAAAAAACAATTAACAAAGATAATATGTAATTAGAAATTTATCACGATACTCGGATGATGAACCGTGAAGGTAATTAGTGTATAAACGAATATACAATGACACTGACAATAGACATAATTATATGCATAGTTCGTGATTTTACAATTCACAATAATTATTTAGATTTCCTCACGGTTTGAATAAATAATTATTACAGAATCATCGAACTTGAAATTTTCCGAGGAAATACGTGACCAATCACTGATTTAAATCAATATATACAATTCTTCTACGTCTAGAACCGTATCAGACGATCAACAACGTGAGCAGAATTTTATATTTTTAACAGAATTCAAACGAGGAACTTCACATACTTCATTTATCATTTGAAATGACCCTTTAATTGGATTTACCTTTGTTTTATATTTCAGATTGGTCCCAAACAACCAAAAACCTAATGGACATCTCTTATGGAGAGGTATTCAATTTTTGAAATATTTAACTTTATTTTTTAATTCTCTTTTGGAATGTTTGTTATTAAGTTGTTTGTTTTTTCAGACGTGTCACTGCGAAGGCTTCAGCATAGGTAGTGACAATTTGCCTGAATATGGCGCAAGCATGGCAAACTCTTGCGGTGGTGGAAACTTTCTGGTCTTCATGACCATACTGGAGGCTTTCATCAGAGGAAGATGCGACCTTTCCGATCCTTGCAATCGCATTCGTCCTCGTGTTGAACCAGATTATGAATATGATTTCATAGTTGTCGGTGGTGGCACAGCTGGACCTGTGGTGGCTGCCAGACTATCAGAAAATCCCAATTGGAAGGTGAGATTTTAAAACTAAATCGGAAACTAGAATAGTGTGTTTTCAGACGCGAGAGAACTAAGTTCTCTGTACTTCACTAGAATTCCATTGGTGCTTTCAGCAGAATATACACTTTTTAACACGCGTGGTTAGAAGAAGCAGATAGCTCCATACTATTTTGTTTGGAAAATCAGATGTAAATAAAATTCGTCTAAAGTCATACACGAGCGTAATTTTCATCGATTGGAATCAAAAATCAAACATACATGTATACTATACTATTCTTCGAAAGTAGTACAAACCTAGTACCAAATTTATTCTCGTTTACAATTACTGCTTGTCAATGTTTCGAATTCTAATCAATCTATAAGGAAGACCATCTCTTTTATACATTTCATTTTCGTGTGCGATGAACTTTTGACCTCGTTTAGAGACAGTAGAACGAAAGGCGATCCTGTTTGTATACTGTCACAACCGTTAACCACTCATTTCGTTTCACATAACAAATCCTACAAACCGGTCTTTGAAGTGGTTAATTCTGAACTTGTGATCGATACGAAGCGGTATTTATTCCGCCCTCCTAAAGCGTACTCAACGTAACTGACAAAACGATAGTTCTGAGATAAATGAATATTTTATCTCGAAATTTGATTAGGATATCTTCTAAATTTTCATAAAAAATCGTCAAAATCATTTTTTCCTTTCAACTCATTATTTTAAAAATTGCGTAAATAAATTACGTAAGCAAATTTTTTTATAAACTAACGTAGTTCCTGAACTAAACTAACTTTATTGCAATTCCTTAGCTGGAAAACCGTATCTACACACAGATACGTTGAATTTGCTAAGTAAATGTTAGGTACGTTGTTTTCGATAAGTATAAGTATTAATGTTTCCCTGTAAAATGAATAGTTTAAAAAAGTCACTTTAGAATGAAGATAGATAAATTTTGAAATGAAAAATTGCAAGAAGACACACCCAAAACCCCTAAAACACATCTAACTAATTTTTGTCTTTTTACGTTAAGTACGCTAAGAACAAAGTATTATAGTGGTGTACTACTATGAAAATCGACTAAGAAGCAGATACACATTTCGAATGCAACTTTTTTTTTAAATTCCAAGTTATTTTATCGAACAAGGAGACTAGACCGCTAGATTATGTATCTGTTTCTTCTTACCGCGTGTGCTAAAAAGGGATTAAAATGCGAGTGGTGACGCCTACGTCGCTGCAGTGGCCAGCATACACAAACAATGCATTGCATTACCTTATCCACATTTAGTACTCAAGCATTTTAAAAAATAGTATATATATACATATATAAGTATTAAAGAAACTTTTGTTAAGGGAAACACCCGATAAATTTTTCATCTCAATATTAATAAAAGTAATTGCTTTAGGTGTTACTTTTGGAAGCTGGTGGTGATGAGCCCCCAGCTGCTTCTGTACCATCGATGATCTTAGCCTACTGGGGTGATCCAGCAATGGATTGGAATTATAAAACAGAACCAGAATCCAACGCTTGTTTGGGAAATCCCGAGCAGAGGTGCACTTGGACAAGAGGAAAAGTATTAGGTAAGATAATCAACACAACCATTCATAATTTACATATGATTTTGTTGAATTTAATGATTAATACCCCAATAGGTGGTTGCAGCGTCACCAACGGTATGATGTACATGAGAGGTCACAAAAAAGACTATGATGATTGGGAAAAGGGTGGAGTTAATGGTTGGTCGTGGAATGATGTACTGCCGTTCTTCAAAATGTCTGAAGATAATAGGCAAATTGGTACTTTGGTTTCATCACAGTATCATAGTTCTGGAGGTTACCT
The DNA here is from genome assembly GCA_022651745.1 of Parapsyche elsis. Classification (NCBI taxonomy): domain Eukaryota; kingdom Metazoa; phylum Arthropoda; class Insecta; order Trichoptera; family Hydropsychidae; genus Parapsyche; species Parapsyche elsis. Next base: position 19,710,378 of record JAGVSN010000001.1, on the reverse strand, counting down.
AACTACACAACGGGTATATAGTAAAATATGTAATTCAAAATTACAACTACCTTTTATGGTGAATTATCCTTTTTTTTATTCAACAATAGTTTCCTCATCAACCTCCAATTTCACATGATATATTGCTTGCCGCTGAAGAAATAGGATATGGAATCACCAACGATTTGAACGGAGATCAATTCAAAGGATTTACTATTGCTCAAACAAATAACAGGTGACCTTTTTTTGTGAATCTCATGTATAATCTAATTTTTAGTACAATATATGTAGCCTTAAAATCTCTTTTCTTTGTACTTGCATACAAATTTTAATGTTGTTTTATATTTTTAGAAACGGTTCTAGATTAAGTGCGGCTACAGCCTTTTTAAGGCCAGCACACTCAAGATCTAATTTGCATGTAATGTTAAATTCTACTACAACTCGTATAGTAATAGATCCAACGACAAAAGTTGTATTCGGCGTAGAATTCTTATACAAAGGCCAGAAATTTCTAGCGAAATCCAGTAAAGAGGTACGTTAGGAAACAATTAAAAAAAAAATCAATACCAACATACTGAGTACACATTAAACTATACTTTCCTATGATCAGGTTATATTATCAGCTGGCGCATTGAATTCACCTCAACTTCTTCTCCTTTCGGGTGTGGGGCCGAAAGAAGATCTAGAAAAACTTGATATTCCCGTAATCCATCACCTTCCGGGCGTCGGTAAAAACTTACACAACCACGTAGCCAGCTACGTGAACTTTATACTAAATAAGGAAAATGCCACCCAAACTTTAAACTGGGCAAATGCAATGGAATACATGTTGAAAAGGACGGGAGCTTTATCTTCAACGGGACTATCACAAGTAAAAATACTCAGTGTAGCACAACTATGTCTCCGATTTCAATTTCTCATTGGACGCTATATTTCTAGATGACCGGTGTACTAAATTCTAAATATGCAGACCCTTCAGGAAACCATCCGGATGTTCAAATGTTCTTCAGCGGTTATTTAGCCAGTTGTTCGAGAACGGGTGAAGTGTACGAATCACTCGACCCTGACGCGACAGATATGAAAACTTCAATATCGTAAGTACATATACAATTTTAAAAACATAATACAAATAAATGTTCACGGCATAATTTATTATCTGCTGATAGAATCCGACCTGTATATTTGCATCCGAAGAGCAGAGGATATTTAACGTTGGCATCCAAAGACCCGTTAGCTCCTCCGTTGATGTATGCTAATTATCTAACGGAGCCTGAAGACATTGACGTACTAGTCGAGTCAATAAAAATGGCTTTGAAGTTCGGAGAGTCAAAGGTTTTATTATTTATCATATTATCATATACACCGTTATAACACATTGAACTTGTGAGCTAAAGATACATACTTTTAGATTTTAATTGAAAAATATGGACTGGAAGTGGACAAAACTCCAATACCAGATTGCGTAACGTACGGGGAATGGGGAAGCGATGAATATTGGAAGTGCATGGTTAAAGTAGCAACCGGACCAGAGAATCATCAAGTCGGCACATGTAAAATGGGATCATCGCTAGATCCATTAGCAGTAGTCAGCAACGAACTTAGAGTATTCGGAATAAAAGGTACACCCATTGAGAATTTTTTCATAACTGATTGAAAGGTTAAAGCGATGTGTAAAAATTAATATTATTTTTTTTAGGTCTTCGTGTAATGGATGCTTCAGTAATGCCCACAGTGCCATCAGGTATGTCATAAATATATACATAGTGTATCACTATTTAAAATGGATGTAATCGTTTTATTTATCGTTCAGGTAACACGGCCGCTCCGGTTATAATGATCGCAGAACGAGGATCGGCGTTTATCAAAAATATGTGGAATTGGAATAAACCTCCGATTGTTCACGATCACTACAGCTCCTATGATCTGAAGAAAAACTGTGGCGGAATACAAACAAGTCAAACCGATTCGACAAAGAACACGCAAACCCAAAAACGGGAACCTATAGATTGGCATAAACGACACGTTCAATTATAATTAACCACATAGTAAGAAAAATTAAAAATAATAATGTAATTTATAATATTTTTATTCAATAAAAATATAAAAAAAGATATTTCATTCCTACTATATAAATTAGTTATTATTCAATTTTCCGTTGGGGGAATTTCTTATAGAAGAAAATTAGTCACAGAGTGTATACTATATTTTAGTTCAAAATAAACTATACATACATAAGAAAAAGAAATGCAATAAGTATATAAAATGCAACATTCAAATAACAATCTTAAAATTTCTCTTCGAATGTAGTTTGAAGTGGTTATAAATTTTATAATGAAAAAAAAAAACACCTAAAAATTTCTAAGTTCATTCAAATTTTGCACGCTCCATAATATTCATAAAAAAGTATTCAAAACAAAAAGGAATGCCAAATTGTATAATAAAATTATAAAAATATTAGTAAACTTGCAAACGGATCGCCAATATACTGATTGCAATAAGACTTGTATAAGATGTAAGCAAAATACGAAATTATTGCTCGTCCTTTTCCTTAGCACCGTGTTTTAGAATACGGGTGAACTCGACATAGTCAAACAATCCTCCCATACGAATCGGAGCCTCTCTGTACATTTCATCAACATCCTCGTCGGAGAACCTATCACCCATTGTGGTCAACAATTCCCGTAAACGCTCCTCGTTGATAACACCGTTGTTCTCCTCATCAAAACAACTATAACGATACAAAACATTAAAATAAATATCACATACTTTTAATAATCACCGTGAATACTATTCAAATATAGTACCCAAATGCATTTTTGATAACGTCTTCGGGATCGGTGCCTTGCAGACGTTCGCCGAAAAGCGTCAAGAACATTGTGAAATTAATGGGACCAGGCGCTTCGTTCATCATACCTTCCAAGTATTCTTCTGTAGGATTTTTACCTGCAAATATAATGACAATTGATTAATTTAGTTTATTTGCATAAAGGAATTGATAAAAATAAAGATAATACCTAAAGAAGCTAGCATATCGTGCAAATCATCCTTGTCTACGAAACCATCACGATTCTGATCGATCATGTTGAACGCTTCTTTGAATTCGGCGATCTGCGCCTGATCGAACATGGCGAAAACATTGCTGGTGGCTCTTTGGGCACGTTTCTTAGTTGTGCCGCGACGACCGGCTGCTTTACGAGAAGACATCTTTAATCTGCAATATAAAAAACAGTAATGCTGTAGATAAATATTGTAAAACTTGCAACCATTTTTTTCCAAAACAGTGTTGAAACAGTGCACATAATGCAATCGTAAATAAGTAGGTCGATGGTGACTAAGATGTTTACATTTTTGGAATGTACGACAAGGTGACGAAACATGTCCATATATGGTCTGGAACAGACGGTAAACTTTGCGTACTTTTACACATGTTAACAGTTATACAAATGCAGATATAATACGACTGGAGTATTGCCTGTTGACGATCAATAGAATTTTATTGTCAATATACAAATAGGCTAACAATCTGAAGAACTTTAGATTGTGAAGAAAAATTAACTATAAATAGTTAATTGAAATGAAACAAAAATGTATCAAATCCTTCTAGCATATAGACTTAAGGCTTTCGTCTATACTATTAGTATTGTCTGTTGATGGTCAACCAGTGCTTATTATCGACATACTAGTCACTGTCCGTTGACAGTGTCATCGGTTCATTTTAAAAATCGGATTTTCGTCGAATGGAGTCAAAGAAGATCGCAGTGTGTTATTTGCTGCGATGTACTCGCGAACGAGAGCATGCGACCGAACAAATTGCGTTGGCATATTTAGACGCATACCACCTGGGTCTCAACGAGTGAGCTTCGTCACTATCTCGGCTTCTTGGAATAAACATTAACGACGATAACGAACCAAAGTCGTAAATCTCGGATAGCCACAATCCAAAATAATAATTTTTTGTAATTTACTTTTAAATTCAATTTTAATATATAATCTTGTAAAAATTTTAAAATTAAAATAAATAAATTCACCGTGGTTCATTAATTTCTTAATCATAAACTGTACCAAGATTTGATATAATTTTACCTTAAAACCTTTAATTCTGGGATATTTCTTACGGCTTAATAAATAAATGTCAACCCTAAACAAATCCTCTATTATTAATATAATTAACCATTTCATCAAATCCCTCCTCACTCCATCAAATATTTCTTTCATATGAAATTTTGGATTTTTATTTGGTGTTTGCTTAGAAAAATAATGCAAAAAGCCTTCTTATAAATAAAATCTTTTAAATTGCGGGAAAACAAAATGCTTCTTAAGTTGGATAGATAGAGTATAGAATGGAGCGCTTTTGGAAGAATAACCATAATTTTGATAACAACATCCTGCTGTGCTTAAAGGTAAAGGATTACTGCCAATTATGTGTGGACACTGAATTCGTGAAGATTCAGTGCACATAGAGAAGCATGGAAAGATCAGTAAAGCTGAAGTGGCGAGAAATACTTGAATGGTATCCGAGAGGATGTGGAAGAGAGCTAGGAAGATCGAGTGGACGATGGGCTGATGAATTAAGAACGCGTGGAATCAAGTGGATGCAGATTGCTCAAGACAGACACGAACAGAAGAAGATTGGAGAGTCCTTCATCCAGCTGGAAATATATTGTGTGGAGATCAACAATCGATGACAATGGAAAAATAAAGTGGAACAAAGGCAATGTGCGCACAAATGCTACAGTAATTCAATTCAACCGAGTATTTCATCAGACTTTTTGCGTGGATGAAGACATTGAGCTGCAAACGTGCTAGAATAGAGATGAATCCAACTGTGGTGAACCAGGGGACTCGAAAATGAACCATATACGTCACAGGTGTGAAAGTTCCACATATACGAGGATAAATATTGATATTGCGAGGGTTGTAAATCGGCAGGGATACTCACCAGTAAGGCTAGGCCAAGAACAGGAGTGCGAATAGTCGTCAGGAAAGACTTGAGAAGTCACAAGGATATCAGTAACGGATAGGCCGCACCCCAACAATCTGACTAAATGACTAATCGCGATTAATGTTGCCAGAGTTATAATTAAACCGATCGTAATGCAGTGTGGCCATTTCCTTGAATGGTTCGTCTAAAAACGCCAAATGGCGTCCATTAACGCTGTAAGAAAAAGGCTTTTGAAAAATTCACTCTTTAACGTCTCCCCAAATGAAAGTGAGTGACCAGATGATATGTATCATTTACCAATCCCGCTGTTTAAAATTTGGTCCTGCTCCCGCTTCTGCTGTCCCTCATTAGTTTGGAAAGACCTTAACGCCAGGTCCACACAGATCTTTAAGGTTTTAAATAAGCGAAATCCTGTAAGTTTGTTAGTTGGCGTTTGGGACAGTTTGATATGAGTATATACAGGTCTCCCCAAAACAACGCGGGATAGCAGGAACGGGTGCGGGACCAAATTTTAAACAGCGGAGTTTTATACGTATGATGTGGTTGGTCACATTCATTACGTTAGCAATAGTAATTAACTAAGTAAATAATTAGTAACTAAGTTAAATCCTGTAAGTTTGACGTTTGGGACAGTTTGTAATGGATACGAATACGTCAACATTTTCGCGAGATTTTACATAAATGACACGTGTATTTAGCGGCACTGTTTACACATGAGCCATGGAAATAAAATTCATTGGATGAAAACTGTGCAGGACAGACAGAAACGGAACTGATTATGATAATGTTTATTCTAAGGTTAAGAAGGCTTACATGTCTTCTGTCTTAAGTAAAAACAACAACGATCCAAATTAAAACGAAATAATTAAAATACGCGAGTGTGTATTTATGTTGTTAATATTTGGTGTGAGCAGCACCGGAATTTGACACTTTGACAGCTGCTGTCTGATTGTGTGTGGCTCTACATTCTATCATGGAGGCTCTATCTGGTCTCCTGTCCCACCTCACGAATGATGAGCTTAAAGACGTGCTTAACGACGAAGATAAGGCCGAATCTATCTTTAGGGATATCCAACAGGTATTCGACTCCAGATTATTACATTATTACACCTGAAATTTTGGCATACATCTACCTCTCCCGAACAAATTAATTCACTTGTTGAACATTGTGTACAATAGCTTCAAATCATACTGAAAACTTAATTTCGTGAAACAGTTTGAAGTTTCATTAGTGGTCATTTAGGAGTGATTCCATCGATGATATCATAATGCGATGTGTCACCCATACAATTACCAATTTAGTTTACGATTTAATCTACTTTATTTTGCAGGTTAAAGACATGGAAGCAGAAAAAGACGTAATAATAGCTAGTAATAGATCATTAGCCGAGTTTAATCTAAGTAAAGAGTCAGCTTTGAATGATTCGAAACAAATCATTTTGGAAAAATCAGCCGTAGGAGAGGATCTTTGCAAATCTATTCAAAGCAAATTAGATGTTTATAGTATGTTACCTGTTGAATATTATACATTTTCGATAAAAACAGATTTAATTTATTTTTATTATTGTTTCAGAATCGAAATGTAGTGGTGTTTCGTTAGACACTACATTAGCTCTACTAGAAGCTGCGGCTGCAACAAGTGAAGAGGGTTCAGAAGATATAGCTCAAAAATTCCTCTCCGGAGATATAGATATAGAGAAGTTTTTGGAGGACTTCTCCAAAGAGCGTACAATCATGCACCTCAGAAAAGTCAAAATAGACAAAATGTCTGAATTGATTAAAAAATCACAAAATCCTCAGCCCGGAGGATTGTTTGGATATAGTCCTCAACGATTGCCATACCCTCAATATCCTACAAACATTGCCATGCCTATGCCTGGTTCCAATCCAAATTACTTTTATTGAATATTTAATTTTCTTTCAACATAAGTGTAATCATAAGTATATAATATAGACTATTATTTTGTAATCATGTATAATTTGAAATTATTTTAACGAATTAATTAAGAAATTTAATTTTAATACATCTACTTCATTATTTTCTCGTATTTTTAGAATTTATTTTAACCCAATGTAATATATTACAAATCCTAATATTTATGAGTTCTTCATAAACATTAAGTCAGTAACTTTTTCAATTTTTGGTCTGTTATTTTAACCAAACAGTGATTAATTCTAATATGTAAATGATGAGTAAGTTTTATCAGTCAGTACTTAAGTGATCAATAAATATATCAACTGGTCAGTAATTAATACTAAACGGTAAATAAATTTATAAATTTAAACGGTCGGTATTTAAGTTTAAGTTTACTAACCTTTTGTGAAAAAGTTACTTACCAAAAATATGTTTTTTTAATAACCGTCTTCTAAATATAATAATGATCATTTTCTCGAAAAGATACTTACCGTTTGTTGATTTAAATACTGACCGATTAATTAGTTGCCATTTTTATGGAGGCAAAGATAAACATTTTGATTGTCTTTCTTAAAACTTAATTTTATTATTATAAGGAATGATCTTACTATTCCCATCATAATACTTTAGATCAGCGGTCGCCAACCTTTCGGACCACTAAACTCAATCTCGAATCCCGCAGACCACTACCATGATTTTTTTCCATAAAAGTAACATTCTAAATATGAAATGGTAATTACACTTATATTTGCACTCCCAGTTTTACTTATAATGATAGAAACATTATAATAAATAAAAAATATATTCATTATGAAAAATGCGGTCCACCGGTTGGCGACCGCTGCTTTACATTATTGTGCTCACATCCAATGATGATTCTAAAATACAGATAATTCAACATAGAAGAAAAAAATGCTACATTTTCTATCTATATACATATGTACATACTTACTAATTCATTTCACCGTTATATAAGTATAATTTCAATCTATTTAATTCTAATGTAGACATAAAAAAATGATTTTGTCATTGAAATTGTTACTTTCGTCATTTTATACATTAATATATTAAAGGAAGTAAAATTCTCACAGATCTTCTGAGTAGTATTAAAAAAATATAAAAGAACCATATTGATTGTTTCTACAGAAACGTGAGATAATATAAAGATTTTCCTCGTATGCATTGATTTATTGTAATCAGATGCGCAATATGCACATTTTCTAGAATCGGTAAACAAGTAAGCGTAACCCAAGTTATGGCAAAATTGTTACGAAATAAAAAGAGGGGATCGCTTCAACACTCAGTATCTGTTCGAACGCCATACTCTTCACTTCACATCCTCAACACTGATTCCAGATTGTTTTAATATCCCAAATTTAGTAACGAGCTAATTTTATTGAATAGTGAAAGTTGTGCAATATACTCGAAATCAAAATGCAAACAAAACTGTCGGTAAGATATCAATTACGTGACTTTCACATTGAGTGAGCAACAAGTTTCTCAATTGATTCTTGTTGATACGCGAATAAAGTGAAATTTGTACATTAACGCTACTACTAGTGTGTGCTAAAATATTTCTGCTACAATTTTTTTTCTATATCCTAGTATGATTAGTTTTTTTAGCTAAAATCTCATATGTATAAATGTCAAGGTCGACTTTGAGCTTCTTTGAATCAACCTTAGCCTTATGTTTTATGACATCATACACCGGTTTATATATTTTTACCATCTAGGGTTACCAAATTTCAATTCATGTTAGTGTATATTATAACTATGCAATAAGAAATGTATAACTGTGTAAAAATTATTGCATCACATCACATAAAAAATTATTGCATCACAAAAAACTTGAACTAAATTGATCAAAATGTATGAAAAATTTTTTTGAGCGTATTGGAATACATATGTACATAGTTTAGTAAACATCTTTGTTTATTCTCAAAAAATCGCAAAATATTTAACGATTTGATAACCCTAATTGTATCCTTGTGTATTTCATTGAAAGAAAATCAAAACATAAACATCTTTCCGGGACCAAAAAAAAAAATTCCCATGACCTTTGCAACCTAATTTTTTTTATCTATGCTTTTCAGATTCTTTTTTTATTCGCGTTTTTTTGCGCTGCAATTGCAACCGATGATGAAATAAGCACAACGGTAAAACCTTCGCCGTATTCTTTCAGTTACAAAGCGGGAAGATATCCGGGCCACACGGATAGAATTCACAGTGAAGTCGGCGACGGTAGCGGTACAGTAAGAGGTAAATTAATATGTATGCTACAGACAAAGTGTGAAATCCTGCATTGAATACAATGCCCGAAATTATTAGGCAATGTACAAAATGTACTACACTTCATACATTGAAATAGAAATAGTTCGTATGAATAGTTTATATTCAAAGCTTTGAGAAATACTGCATAAAAAACAAACTGGTTCAAATAAAATTGTTCTTCGAGATGAGCTGGTTGGATTAGTGAGATAAAAAAAATTATTCGCACAGCTAAATTCATTTATTTCATACTTTGCCTAAAACGCTTAGGAATTGTATACAACGTGCGGATTTCACACTTTGTCTGTATAACATGTAAATAACAGCCTGTATTTATTGGGTCAGTAACTTTTCCGATTTTCGGTCAGTTATTTTAACCAAATGGTGAGTAATTTTAATAAATGGTCAGTAAGTTTTATAAAGAGAGTTATCAAGTGATCAGTAATTAATACGAAACAGTAAGTAAATTTATATAAACGGTCGGTATTTAAAGTTTATTGACCAATTCGTTAATTTTTACTGACCGTTTGTGAAAAAGTTACCAAAAATATATTTTTACTGACCGTTTTCTAAATATAATACTGACCATTTTCTTGAACAGTTGAATAAACTCCAAACTTAACGCCCCAATAAAGTTAAAAAAGCCACCCTTACTAACACTTCAAAGTAATCTTCTCACTATTAATATCCAACAATCTAGTCATCATCATTTTCAGCCGTTCACCATCCACTGCTGGATGAAAGCCTCTTCCATTCCCGTCTGTCTTGAGCAATCTGCATCCACTTAACTCCACACATTCTTTTCAATTAATCAGCCCATCGTCCACTCGGTCTACCTTGCTTTCTTTCACATCCTCTCGGATACCATTCCAGTATTTCTCGCGTCCATCCGTCATCCATTCTTCTCGCTGTGTCCAGCCCATTGCCACTTTAACTTTTTCACACGGTCCGCTATACTTTGTGCTTCTTACCCATGTATTCCTCTTACAATCTCTTCTCGCATACATCTTTCCATAACAAGCATACATCTTTCCATACTTCTCCGTGTGTACTGAATCTTACATAACATTCTTGAATTTAGTATCCACGTTTCACATCCATACTTCATAACTGGCAGTACGCATTGTATGCCTTCTTTTTTAAGTATAGCGGGATGAATCTAGTCATACCACACATTATTAATCTATTCTTTTTTATCCCTCTGATAAAAACCACTAATAATACAATAACTTCAGAATTTATTATAAGATATTTTATCATCCAAGCTGTATCTTCAGCAAACTTAAATATCTACTGATCTGCCTAAGTGGGAAAGGTTGGAAGATAGGGGTGGGTAAACGGTTAATCTGGTGCCTGCCACTCTGTTAAATAATTACACCGCCAAATGCTTTGAAATTATTTAGGAAAGAGTTTTCTGACTGTTTATTGATTTAAATACTGACTGGTTAATTAGTTACCTTAAATTTAAAAACTCATAATTTGTTTAAATTTTCAGGATCGTACTCTTACGTTGATCCCAGACATCAAGTTCGAACTGTGGAATATGTAGCAAACGAACATGGTTTCTATCCATCCTTGAGTCATCCAGCACCCGTTGATACTGTAGCTGTGGCTCAAGCTAAAGAACGACACTACTCGCTGTATACGAAAATAGCTCATGATCACGCTTCAGTGAAACTGGTTCCTGGTAAATAAATAAAAAAACTTTTCTTTTGATTTTATTCATTCGTATCATTTATTTATTTATTATGTTTACAGTCAGCGTTGATGAAAGCCATCCTAGAGATACGGTAGCTGTTACAAACGCCAAAGCTAGACATTTCAGTTTGTTTGAAAAGATTGCCGCCGAACATGCGAGAATTGCAGCTGAAAGAGAAGCTGAAAAGTTAGCCTTCGAATTAGCGAATCCAAATGGCTTAGAAAAAGACTACCAATCGTATTAAGTTTTTTCATAATATGTATGTAATGAATTCTTAATGTGATAAATATTTAATACAATACCTGTCTTACGATCATCGTTGATTATTTTTGAAAAACTCTATACACATATATACGTACCTACTCAATACCCATTATTTTAAGAACAATGCGGTACAAAAAATAAATAATGCCATTTTATATTATTTATTATTTTTAATAAAATTACAGGTTACATGAACACCTTATAATATTGTTTTATTTTACTACCCTACCTCTACAATTTTGTTAAGCAATTAAGAAAAATATTTTTACAATAAAAACATAATACGAGGTGTTGAGAATAAAATAATTTGTTGAAAGGTTTTGAGAATGAGAATGAAAGCTTAAAATGAAGCAAAATTGAATTCTATCATTTTCCAGAAAAAATAGTGATATATTAAAATAGAGTCATGAAGATGGACGTCGAAGTGGTTGTGCTCATGCTATACTATCGGCGGAAGCAAATTTCAAACAAATTGGCTTAAGCAAAAGTGGCGAGAGCATCGCCCTTGTGTGATTAATTTATCCGCGTCACTTTCAAAATGGACAAATCTTAAAAAAAATACTTTTTTTTTTCGCGTTTCTTATATAAAATTGCCTAAGAATCCTATTCTATTCTAGTCGGTTTTGGCCTCTTACAGAGCTATACACTTTTATCGAGATGTTTGTATGTGAAAAATCAGTCTTTATTCGTTACTTTCAAGATTTGACGAATCTTTGAAAAGAAGAAGAAAAATAAGGATCTGGACTCATTCTTTTGTCGGAAATCGCTATCTGTGTGTAGTGTTTATCACGTAGTATGAAAAATTCGTCTTTTTTTTTTTTTTTCGTTTTTTATTTTCGTTTAAAATTGTCAAAGAATCCCATATCTGAAGTCGGTTTTGGATTTCCATGACTAAATAAACGTCCTTTCGGGTCGTGAAAACGGGAGTCTCTCATAGTTGCTGCGACGGCGTGTAGTCGCTGGTAGTCGGCCGTAGTTGCTCATTTCTTGGAAAATAAAACTGGAAACGGTCAATTAATCCAGTCAAGTTAGTGCAGGGTCCCAAGAGAAGTATGTATGAATAATATGAAGAACGCATTACTCGGGCAACGGATATTGTTTCTTAGGCCCGTAACGCACTTGGCTGCCTGGTTGCGCAACCATGGCCGCGGCGGCCACAACGATGTTAGAAAATGTATGTGGCTGCCTGTTTGACAACGCACTGAGGCAGCCAGGAAACTCTGGCTGCGCGGCCACAGGTACCGGCTCCAATACGCAGCAGCCAGACAGGCAGCCACTGGCCGCCGCGGCCAACACGAGATGTATTTAACAAAGCAAATGTATGTGGCTGCCTGTGCGATGCATGCACTAGCACTCTGGCTGCTCGGCAGCCAGGCAATTCACGTTTGCCATTTCTGATTTTTCTGAATAAACAATTCCAATCTATATGTATAAAAATCTGTCTGTCTGTCTGTCTGTTTGTTTGTCTGTCTCTTATAGGCTCCTAAACCACTCAGCCGATCTCGATGAAACTTTCAGGACTTATTGTGATCATGCCGGGGATGGTTCCTGTGAAAAAAAATCGGGAAAAACGGGAACGGGAACGGGATTGGGCCTGCTCACGCGTCTGATAACGTACTAGGAACGGGAACGGGATCGGGCATTGCAAAGCATGCCGGGTCAGCTAGTTCCATTATAAATTTTACACTAAATTCAACGAATAAGATAAAAATTTAAAAAAAATATCTCGCCAATGTTGCGCGCTGGATATAATGTATATAAAACTATTTTCAACAAATTATTTGCATCTACATACGTATGTACATACAGTACAAAAGGATCCGAGATTCGAGATTACGAACCAAATATTGGGTTCTTGTCGTTTAGCCGCACGCCGGAAGTAGGCGTACCAACAAAATTGCTTCCCACCGTTTGACAATCGCCTCCCTGAGAGTGTATTGGAGAAGCGTGTATATGTGCATTGTTGACATATTGAAACGTCAGTCAAGTGTGAAATTGACCAATAATTGAACTACGTTAATTCATCAATGATTTACTTCTAGAGCAGGGCAGATAGTCGTATACCCTTCCAAGTATTCCCTGCTATGGTATACCTGGACATTGACAACCTCGGCGCTACCATATACGAACGATGACAGCCGACAGCCGATACGATTATACTTAAAATCATTTGAGTTTAGGACTACTAGTTTGAATCCAATGAACAACCGAGTGAAGAATGAACCTTCGCAGCAAACTGTAACTTTGCTATAGGCCAGTGAGTACATCTTCGACTGCGACGAGACTTATTTTGATATCAAAGAGACTCGGTTCAAAGTAGTCCGTCGTCGACCAATTAGTGCTTTGTTTTACCTGGCCTACGTGTAAAACAGAGCACTAATGTTTAAAGACAATAACTATTTCTCGCACCGTCTAAGTTTTAGCTGTTTCTTTCCATTTATTTATATTCAGTTGTAGGTATCTGAACAAAGCTATCAAAGGGATTCTTTGGTATTTAAAGCACCGGCTGCGCAGCCAGGCTGCCAAGTGCGTTACGGGCCTTAAGGTTACAGTCATCAATAATATCGATGTTGCCAGGTCGGAAAGTGGTCCAATTGTAATTTAAAAAATTGCATGGAATTTGACATACATAAGGTGTAAAATCGAGGAATTTTTCGTTTTAAGAACAGTGGGAAGTAATAGAATAGGTTTTTAAACGAAATAATACAAAGAATACAGTGCGGACCGGCAATATAGGGCTCGCGGACCACCACTTTGGGTAACACTAGCCCTAGTGAGTTCTGCTCCGTCTAAACGCCAACATTTTGACGACACGCTGACTGAGGCCAACTAGTTGCCCGGTGAGGCTCGGGCCTTACACGTATGTGTCTACTACTGGGTATACGTGTAATCTGCTGTACTTCAAAAAAAAAAGAAATATAATACAAAATTCCACTTTGTATGAAAATATGAACGTTACACACACCATCATCACCCGTTCGTATAACTAGTGACCACAACGTTCATATAGATACGTCCATTATTTCAGTATTTCAGTACTTCAGTACACTCTCAATATCGGCCAGGCGATTAACATTAGCAGTTGGCAGCAGTGGTCTCGCTGGCATTAGCGCGCGTCTAGCGTTCTGCATTCTGCGGTTTGCGTCTGCGCGTGCTTCCGATTCGCCTTCCATTGCGATCATCACAAACACCTCCAGTTACGCCTTGCACCTGCTGCACCACTCTAATACCTCGAATTTTGCCTTTACACTCACCCGCCACTACCTCCAATCAGGTAATTGCGACTTTTTGGGCCGGTAAACAGACGCCGGCTCTGACACCAATGACAACAAATAACCTCCCGCTTGGTCCGCGAGCTGTCATTTGAACCGAATTCCGGTTCCGAGTCGAATTCTCTACACCCAACGTATCATAGAATCCGTTCAATGTTCTCAATAGAGCTTCCACCACTCAGGCTCAGAAACCGAGGCCAATAGAGGTTATGGCGCCAATCTGCGATGTTACCGATTTGCAGTGCTGCCACACTAACATTTCAAATTGTTACAATCTTAAGGCTGGGCGCACACTGGGTACGTATTCGTACGTATGTTGTCTCGAACGAATACGTACCCAGTGTGCGCCCGGCCTAATTGTAACATGAATTAAATTCACCCCTTATTGGAACTCTAGGAATGTTATAATGTTTTTTTTAATCATTGAAATAACTATATAGTAGGGCAAGAATCTGCCTAGCCAAGCAACGACACGATACGGGTTGCTCGAAGCGCTCACGCTATATAACCTCACTGACTCGCAATCGACATGGACATGGATAGCCGCAGAACGTATACATGCACTCACTCACAGACGGCACAGGTTTAACCACCTGATGACACTGTTGATGATTAGTAATATTATAGGCACGACTTAATTTTTGTTTCTTTCTCACGTATTGTTATTGATACGATACCAGAGTATTGCCCGTTGACGTATGTATGTAAGAGGCTATGTAGCCGTAAAAGTTTCAGATGTAGAATTTTTTGTATAGGTTGTTGCCTGCTGGACACGAATGTGATAATTTATTATTCGAATGTTGCCCGTTGAAGATCAACGGTTGTTTATTTTCGACGTGTGTATGGGTTACTCCTGAAACAATGAATAATGTTTACGTGAATTGATGACATGTTTCAGATATGTCAAAAAAAGAGAAGGATGGTCCATCGTCGGAGGGGGAGGAAGAGTTCTCTGTTGAGAAAGTTCTCGATCGGAGAATAAGGAATGGGAAAGTGGAGTATTTCCTCAAATGGAAAGGCTATTCCGACGACGATAATACATGGGAACCGGAGGAGAATCTAGATTGCCCTGACCTTATAAATGCTTTTGAAGATGCACGAAAAAAAAAAGAAGCCGGTATGTTTTCATGTTATCAGTCTTCGTGACAATTTTAAACAATGCATACATTTGGTTAAAAACGAGCTCAAATTTTTAAATAAATACTGTACAACGGTGCTTCCCAAAGAGGTGGGCCGGGACCCGTACATTGCCGGTCCACACAACATGAGTTTTCTAGGATTTTTGATCAGATCCTGATGTTTTTAAACATACATACTTATATTTTATTGCAAATTAACGACACCCCTTGAGTTGTATATTGTTTGAATGCCCACACAATTTCTATTGAGCTAAAACTTCTAGGTAGTCGGACCTAAATGAATGCAAGATACAATTGAGCGTTCGGCGTTATTGAGTTACTCTTAGAATCTATCTGGATCCCTTTATTGTAGAAAAAAAAACTTTCTTAGAAAAACTTCGATGGGAAAATGGTACAGTTAATCCATTGCATGTCCAAACTCTGAAAAGTTTTGGACGTGTAATGGATTAACTCTTTGAGTTTTACTTTCTAAGAGAAGACGATCCACAGAGAGGAACTGGATGGATCCAAAATCCATTTATTGCATCAAAGGCTGATTTGAATGTCACATTGCAAGATAAACTGTTGGATCTAGCTGCTGACGAAGGATTGATGATGGTATTCAAAATCATGACATCACTAGTCTCTTTTTAGATACATGTCAAAGCAGAATATCCTGAACTTGCTGAAATTGCCTTGAAAGTTCTCCTCCCATTTCCTTCAACTTCTGCGAAATTGGTTTTTCGTCCATGAGCATTATTAAGTACAGGAACCATAGATATAGAATAACATAGATGGGCCCTAACGCCCGAGAAGTATCCGGAATTTATCTAATGCACACTGAACGACTAATGCACCCAGCGTCATTTGCTTGCTTGACTCCAAGCGAGTAGGTCGATTGACATTTTTTCGAAAAGTCCACCTTGTGTAACGAAATTGTGTTACAATTATTCGAGAAAACATAAAAAAGAGGATGGCATCACATATCATAATAAGAATATATATTATTTCTTTAATTATAATAGTATTTTTAACATTATTAAAATATCGGCACGTTGTGTGTATAGTAAGTAGACTCTAATACCGCGCAGCGATCGGAAACCTATGCCACGCGTGCCACTAAGATGCACGTGGAATGTTTTTTGGCACTGAAGGAAATTCGGAAATCTGCATAAAGTTAAAAACTTCAAACTATGAACTAAATATTGGTGTCAGCTTCAAAAATTAAGAAGTTACTAATGATTAAATATTGTAATTTTTAATGATGGTTTTATTATAGTCTCATATTTTAATATACATAGTGTATATATATATGTAGTCAAATATGGTTTAATTAATTTGATTTAGTAGCACGCGGAGTGTCCAATATTTAAAATAAAATTATGTGGAATTTCAGCGTATGTATATGTATGTAGGTTGCCGATCACTGTAGTTAGAGCGCTTTGTCGACCCAAGCTTTGGCAACGCAAGCAGGGGCCGCACTGGAATATAATTATTAAAATTAACTATTTTTTAACTATTCAACATTAGAATGATATAGTAAACGGCACCAATTTAATTAATACATTAACGTCACGTCATATTTTATTTAGAAATCAGATAATGAAAGTAAAATTAACAACGCAATTGTTAAGTCTAAGTGTTGCCAAAGCAATTGAATTTTGTAGGGATGATTTAAAAATGCCATTGTTTAGGAATTCTGAAGCTACCTGTAAATTGGAATTATTCATAGGATTATTCATAGAATTATTCATATTCATTCAAAAATTTAACGAAAAAGGACAAATTGGTAAGCAAATGTTCTTCGAAAAGGCACGTTCAAGTTCACGCGCGAGTGTAGAGCTGGCTCAACAAAACAATCCTTTTTCGAGAATCCTGATACAAGGGTGGGAATTAATCCTGAAAAATATGTCAATATATATAAATTTCCATTTCGAGCCCTGACATAATTATAATAGAAATAAAACTGATTAATTTTATATGTTCCTTCTAAATTTAATTTAAATAAGGGCAAAATTATGCCTAATTCCACCCTGTGCGATTTTTTCTGGTAAATTCTCTACCCCGCACTCCACAACCCCGGTGCGTAGGACGCTTTCTCTAAGCAAAAAGGTTAGACATGCCCTATCTATGTTATTCTATATCTATGACAGGAACACTGGATATTTGTCCTCCTTTGTGTGTAGCACTATCTACAATTGAGCCATGACGTGATAGGCTTGTAAATAATAAACCGGCCCACCTTTCGCATTAAATAGTCGCTGTTAGCTAATGTGATTTTAATTTTAACAAGTTTAGCTTGATCAAAATTTGTTTTATTATTAGTAGTGGTTAAATTTGTGATATTTCCAAACATTTTCTGTCTCTTCAAATGTAAATATATAATTTGGTACCATTTTCCAAAATTTGTTTTATATTCTTATTTATTAAGATTTAAAAATTATAATTATATATATAATAGCCGAAATCCGTCTGTCTGTCTGTCTTTCTGCTGATAACGCTCGCTCAGGAAAAATTATTAAAAAACCACTAGAACGAGCGGGGGATCGAACCCACGACCTTAGGCTCAAGAGTCATCGCACTAATGCTATACACTATCGCCCGGCCGTGAGTTTACTCCTTTAAAACATTACCTATAGTTACAATAAATAGGAAATAAGGAAAAACACTATCGCCCGGCCGTGAGTTTACTCCTTTAAAACATTACCTATAGTTACAATAAACGTCGAAGTTGGTAGTCGAGCATTCTAACGTATCGACTACGGCGGGTTGGTAAGAGAGACCTTTGTTACCCATAAAAGCGGTCTGGAATGCTACCTGCTACCTACTACCTATAAAAACTATAATTATTTTTTTTTTTTTTTACTTACAAAATTATAATTATAATTATAATTATTATATATATAATAATTAATAATTATAATATAATAAAAATAAAACTGTGTTAATATTAATTAAATTTTCAAAATTATCGTTTCCCTTTGTTCAATTAGATGGCGCTTTATAAAGTATTTTTTTTTTTTATTACAACTCACTTACAAAATAGCAGAATATTATTATATAAAATAATTAATAATTATAATATAAATAGTAAAGTAAAAAATTTTTTTTTTTTGTTTTTTCTCTATTAAAAAAGCGCTTTACGTAATTTAAAATTCAGCGGGCGTTGATATTCAACGGGCTTACACTAGTTATATATATAATAATTAATAATTATTATATGAATAGTAAAGTAAAAAAAAAAATTTTTTTTGAGTGGGTATCGATAGCATTCAATCAGTGGGGATTGCTATAATACATGGATGGCGCGATAAAACCTATTTTTTTTTTTTTTTTTTTCGATCAATTAGTGGGGATCTCTATTAAAAAAGCGCTTTACGATATTTAAAATTCAGCGGGCGTTGATATTCAACGGGCTTACACTAGTTACATATAATAATTAATTAAATCTCAAAAAAACTACTATTGCATTTTTTATTTTAAAACAGCTTTCACAAACAAAACTTATAACGGCTAGCATTAAATGATAATAGTTAATAGTCATATCGAATTGGCTAATCACGCATTTAAATAAATTTCGTAACATATTTAAAGGTCATATAAAAGGAAAAAAAATGGGGAAAATTTTCTACCGGTTCGCCAAACTGAAAAGTTTGGTAAGCACTGGTCTACAATACTTTCATATAAGGCCGGCAACACACGAACCTCTTTTGGTGGTTGGCGGCGGTCCAATTTGGTGGCTTTGTGAAGCCGCGTTTCAGCAGACCATAGAATTGTAAACAATTACGTAGATCGCAACACACGGACGTTTGTTGCTGTCGGCGGCAGTCGAGAGCCGGTAGTGGCTGCCCGTCTCCGCCGAGCTGCCGCGTTTTTGGTCGAGAGCAGCCCTTTTTTTTACGCCGTTGGCGTGCAGGTGCCTTGCGGCTTTTTGTTGTCGAAGCGACTGCCGCGATGTCGACCGCCGCCAACCGCCAAAAGAGGTTCGTGTGTTGCCGGCCTAAGGTGTGAAATTCGATAGAATCCATACAATTTTATTCAGTTATTTTGGCTTTCCTCAACAATTCGATTGAATGTACATAAATATGCAGTTTGATCTTTGCTGATGACATGACATCGTTTATTTTACAGAAGGCAAAGTAGATAAAACGAAGGAAATTAAGAAAAAAAAGCCTTCTATGTCACCATTGGATTTGAAAGGAGCAAAAAAGAAGACTCCTGACGAGAAAAAATCTCAAGGTTTTGACAAAGGCTTGGAGCCAGAAAAAATTATAGGTATTTGAGTATTTCAATATTACATACTTAGTCTTTTACAAAATGTCATTGGATTGTTTGAATATAGATACATTTGTGGTTATTTTCAGGCGCGACCGACAGCTCTGGTGAACTTATGTTCCTGATGAAATGGCAAGGCACCGATGAAGCCGATCTTGTTCCCTCTCGTCAAGCAAATGCCAAATGTCCTCAAATTGTTATACAGTTCTACGAGGAAAGATTGACCTGGCATACACCCAACACAGCTGACGAGCAAAATAATGAGGACTAAAAAAAATCATTTCTCTATATTACATTTATTGATACTAAGTTTAACCGTTTTATTAACTTTTTGTTCAAAACATGACCTTTTAAAATTACGAAAAACTTGTATTTTATTATTAATGAATAAAATGATACATATATTTGAACAACGATATGTATAATAAATTGTATTCTAAGAGTACCTGTAGGTATTTTTGTAAATTTTCTTCTTTTCAAACTTTATTCTTAGAATATAATTCAAGTTCAAATATAACGGATTTTATTATTTGCGAAGATTCAAAGTTTTCATATGATATTTTTTAATTTCACAATATTTGCGGTTGTATTGTCGAAGATTCAATATTTTTTTTATAAATAAACGAAAATATGTAAATGGTTGTTTTCATTTTCTAACCATTTTGACTTTAATTTCATCCATCACTGGAAACGACAAATATGGAAAAATAAAACTTCTAATAACTATAAACAAAAATATATACATTTTTATAAATTAAAACAAAACTATTTTACAGGTTCAAGTTTTGTAAAACAAATGTGCCATTTCCAATGTTTTAAAGTAATGAGAACCTCTAATTATCGTTTTTTTGGCTGTTCATCGACTCGATCATAATCTTCAGTATGTCCAAATATAAACATCAAATATAGAAAAAGAAATCCAACTGCAAAAGCACCAAATTCTGATTTGTTCTCCTGTTTGTGTCGCATAGTGTTTCGGCGAGACGTATCTTTAAAATTTCGGTCTACAAGACGATTCGTAAACGTTTCGCTATAGTGCTCTTTCGTCCTAAAATTAAACACAATAGGTAACTAGGATCCTGTTTTTTTTTTCATAATCCCGGTAGACAATTAATCAATAAGAAATATATGCCTATAGTGAACTCTCGTGACAAAATGTCTCACAAATGACTATTATATTAAGTAGGGTATTTTTCACATCTCTCATCTGAATGAAACGAGTCAAATGATACATACCAAGAATCAAAATCATATATTGTCGTTTTGCCGTACGCTGGAACTCTATGTCTGGTCATTCGTGATGCGTGAAATTTATCTTCGGGTGTTTCGGATTTCACTTCTGGTCTAAAACCTTGAATAATTCCTGAAATTGCAACCGTAATTAAAGGCTGATTGAACATATCCTACCAAATCGAGATACCGTACCTTTGTCGTACAGTTTTTTCATTTTTAAATTTCCTAGAACTTCATACGCCTCATTTACATCTCTAAACTTTTTGATCGCTTGGTATTCCTAAATTAGATAAGGAGTTAATAAATTGTGTCGTCGTGAAAATTTCATATACTGAAATGCAAATCAATCGATAGTTACACTGTTAACGTCAGGATGATACAATTTTGATAATTTATAGTATGCTGCTTTGATTTCCGCTTGTGTACAACCCCGAGGAATACCAAGAACGGAGTAATGATCCGCTGACAGTGTATGAGTATTGCTGATAAACCGAATAAGAATTCCGGTAGGTTTAAAGTAAAATTTTAGAGTATTCATTATAGCAGTATCTGAAAAGAAAAGATTAAAATATACGTCGTATGTCAAAATATATGTCATCGACAACAATGACGGGAAGTGCTTTTGGCGGTAAAATCACAAAAACAGTAAGAATTTAAAGGTTATGATAATGGCTGAAACTTGTTGGTGAACCAAATTCAACAAGTGTGATGAAAATTTTCGATACTTACGTTTTTTATTACTATATTGCAATTGACAGGTTATATGCAGTGGGAGATTTACACAGATTTTCATCGACTATTGTAAATATCTGAACTGCATTAGTTCTATAAATTTTCTATCGTAGTTTTCAAATAGGGTATTATATACATTTTAAATAACGAGATTGAGGATAAAACTAAAAGCACTAAAATTCAAATCATAGTGGCTGTCACTAATGACATAAGATGTATCGATACTCAGTGCTACCACTAGAATAAAATTTGTGCTACTGATTTTTTTTTATCAGCTTGGAAAGCTGGCTGCCGCCACAAGGGAAGGGAGGGTGCGGGGAACTTTGTGGCCGCGGCCAGATTTCCATCCATCTGGCAAACACTATACAAAAAATGCGCGTATCTGGAAGAGACAAGGAAGGAATCCTACATGATATGTTTCGGTCAATCGTAGTAGACCCGAATCACGACTCTCGTCAATACAAATATACAAAACATGCGTTATAAAGTCATAAAACAAATCTGGATCAAACATAAAAATGCGTTTTTACATGACCTCTCCAGGAACAAAGGCATCAACTGCGCAGCGAGAGCATAAAACAAAGAGCATCCGAAAAGTCGCATTACCCATTAATATGACCTCTTTCATCACACGTTTGGTGTGTATGATGAAAGAACTTCGTGAACCCATAATCTGTCGCAAGATTTCCCCCTCCTGTTAACGCATCCAAACGTAAACGCGCATTTATGTAATATAAATTACGACGATCATTCCAGCATAGTCAGTTCAGCTCTCTCCAGTCTCTCACACCATTTGAACCATCTTCATCGATGACCAGCATAATCACATGCTGCAACAACAGCCTTCGACAAACATGTGCGCGGACCCATCGCCAAGTCGTAGAAATGTACTTGTTGGAGTGATACTCTGAACCACCCGCAGTTAATTCGTCACACGCAACTACGTGCCACTTATACTTCTTTATAAATGTAATTTGCTGTACATCGAAAAATAAATAAAATACGAAACTCCACTTTGTATGAAAATATAAACGTTATACACAATAAACCAGAGTTCCTATAACTGGTGACCACAACGTTCCTATAGTGCTTTATACATGATTACATGGCTATGTAGGATCCTTCCATGCCCCTTCTAAATACCCACCTTATAGTGCTTATACTTACCTAGATATAGGCCAAATACCAAGCATTTGTGACGTCACTTGCAAAGATGAACGCCCCATACAAACACAAAGCCATATCACGATTTGTACACTATTAATAGATGATTCTTGCATAATAACACAATTACATAATCTTAAAAGATACCTAATGATGAAAAATGCCACTTTTTATGTTAAATTTAATAGCTAAAGTAAAGAAATATCATCGAATCGAAGTGTGAGAATCGCGCTAAGGCGTAGAACTTGCACGTGACGTCACAAATGTTTGGCATTTGGGCCTGTATATGTATCTCGACGGCCTCGGTCATCACTGAATGAATTTAAATATAGAAATAGAGTGAAATCTTAATCTAAATAAATTTATAATCATTATTGGAGATAAATGCTTAAAAAATTAATATTTTTTTATATGGACGTTAGTATTAGTGCTTAGGGCAACGGCAAACTATTGACGGTGGCAGCTGTCAAAGTCGAAAGGCTTTAAGGAAGTGGATACATTTGAGTCTCGATCTTAATTGATTAGTAAAGTAAATCATGCCTCAAGAAGAAGTGGTGAGTGGTGGAGCTGGAGCTGGAGCTGGAGCCGGAGGAGGAGGTGGCGATGAGTGTCCGGGCTCTCAGAGGCTGACCAATGCTGACTTTCGTCGTTTGCTGATGACTCCAAGAGGAGCTCCTACACCGGCACATAATCATCACACCGCAACGCCCGCCCCAAACACCAGGTTACTTCAAATCAAATATTCCCTATCATTCAATCAATTGCATGGCTGGCTGTATATCTTCCTCCAAGTACAAGGAACTGGAACCTACTACTCCTTCGGAAACACAACCATCAAAAAATCTCATTGATTTGTAATAAGTTTAGAATAAATAATCCTTTCCATACTATTCTTACGTGAACCTTGTGGCCGCAAAAAGCTTTAAAATCGTTTTATAGATTAAACATTGTGATAATTTTTAGTAATAAATTGTCAAACATTGAGAAATACCGTGATGATAACTAGTTTTCTGGGCTGTAAAGTAAGTCAAAATTATTTAAATTTTTAACCTAAAATTTGAAAATAATATGTTGCGCCTCTCGGATTTGCCAATTTTTCAAGAGTTTCCTTGATTTAGCTCTTAGGTCATTGATTAGTACTGGTACAGAACTATATTAGAACAGAACAGAAGTACATTGAAACCACTCCTGGTTGAGAACTAGAACTAGTACTAGTACAGAATTAGAACTAGTACAAGTACAGTACTAGAATTAGTAACTAGTACTATGTAGTACAGAACTCGGAACTAGTAATTCCCAAAATTATTAAAAATTAATAACTAAATGAATTGGTTTCAGTTGCGTTGGAAAAGAATCGGAATTTTGTGTCCCAATCGAATATTAGTCCTCTATTGTCTCTAATATCAGTTGCACAAATGACCATAATTTGAAAAATATTTTCATTGCTTGCGTTTTTTTCATTATTTAATGCCACATGTATATAGTTGTGAATGGTGGGTTTAAATATTTTAGCACTGCAACTCCATCAGAAACTGAAGATAAAGGTGAATTGAGAAGAAAAAAGAAATCTTTCTACGCTGCTTTGAAGAAACAAGAGGATAATAAGCTCGCCGAACTAGCGGAAAAGTACCGTGATCGTGCAAGAGAACGAAGGGACAATGCTAATCCCGATTATACGGCCGAAGATCCCACTGCGAATACCAGCAACGCATACCGAGCCGTCGCACCCGATGTAAAATCAGGATTAGACGCCAAAGAAAGAAGACGTCAAATGATTCAGGTGGACATTTAATATTTACAAACTTGTAATTCAACTTCGAACGTATTAAATTGAGACAATATATTTTTTGATAATTTATAGGAATCCAAATTCTTGGGTGGTGATATGGAACACACCCATTTGGTGAAAGGTTTGGATTATGCCCTGTTGCAAAAGGTTCGATCGGAAATTCACACTTGTGAGCTCGAAGAAGAGCAGGAGTTAGAGCAGTTAGCTAACGGTGCCGATAAAGAAAAGGAAAAAAAAGAAAAGGAAGAAGTAAGAACTTACAATCGGATCATAATAGTTTTTATCGTACAATTCTTATATTGATTGCAATATATGTACATGCTTACAGGAAGATGAGATGCAATTTAAAACCACTGTGGGACGAGACATATACAAGACTTTGGCGGCTTTTCGGTAGTTCTTAACATTTTCATTCATTTTAAAACTCTAAATCTTTCTATTCATTCTTCAATTTTTTCTTCTCAGGAGTAAACACGTTGAAAGAAATGAAATGTTTACACCTGGACGAATGGCATACGTTATCGATTTGGAAGACGATGGCGGAGCTGGAGAAACGGATATACCGACCACGTTAATACGCAGTCGTGCTGAAATACCAGCTACTACGACTGGTCAACCCACTCTCACTACTAACGACATTGTCATTAATAAACTAGCACAAGTTCTTTCATACCTGAGACATGGCGCACGACATAATAATAAAAATCGTAAAAATAAGGTCTATTTCACATATTTTAATATTCAAGTGCATTCAATTCATAACAAAAATGTTAATCGTTTGATAATTCATGTTATATAGGATAAAACAAACAAAACAACAACGACTAAAGTAGTTGATGATTCGATATACGGTGATATCGGTGATTATCTTCCATCTCGTATAGTACCGGAAAAGAGAGACAATCATGATAAAGATAATAAAAATAGAGGAAGAGACGATAATGATAAGAGTAAAGGCTATTTTGACAAACCTCTAGAAAGAGAAAGAGAGGATGGTAATGCTATAAATTTCCTCGTTATGATAGATATGGAAAAAAATTATTAATTGATTTTATTTATTAATTGAAGTTGTGCCATCTGGGACAAGGGTGCGTGCGGCAAATCTTCTCTCGCGATTAGCCGCAGAACCGGAAGGTTACGCAGAATGCTATCCCGGTTTACGGGAAATGGATGATGCTATCGAAGATTCCGACGATGAAGCCGACTACACCAAAATGGATATTGGAAATAAAAAAGGACCTATAGGTAAAAGGAGCAATACGAAATTATTAGTGTCTTTTAAAAATTAGTATAACATTACAAAATTCGTATATCTTTTATAGGACGCTGGGATTTCGATACTCAAGAAGAATATTCTGCGTATATGAATCAAAGAGAAGCCTTGCCAAAAGCTGCGTTCCAATATGGTGTAAAGACAATGGATGGGAGAAAAACGAGGAAAACTAATAAGGAAAAGAATGATAAAGCAGAATTAGACAGGGAGTGGCAACAAGTATGTGTTTGTCTTATTTTCACATAAAATTTCTTATGGATAAATTATCATAAATATTTATTTTAACTTTTTAGATTCAAAACATTATTCAAAAGAGGAAAGTTCCTAAAGGAAAATCGAATGATGAACCAGAATTCAAAGTTCCAAAATATTAAATTATGTATATGTTATAACCTTCCATCGCTATTCGCGGTTTTGCTTATTCCGGTCAATTAATACTGAAAGAAGAATCTCCAATATGAATGATGTAGTAGCCAAATCACAAATGGAATGGAAGGCGAGGGATTTGGAGACATAACCACAACAGACACCCAAGAACCTCTTAAGTCTTATGGCTCACATCACACGTGATGTGATTGGGTGGCGTGATGCTATGAATTGTGACGTAGGGTGGGGTGTTGCAAGTGTGTATCTACGCCATGCAAAACCATAGAAATTCATGCGTTTAGGATTTAATCAGAAGACGCGTGTGGTAAGTGTGTATGAGCCCTTATCCTGAAGAGTCTAATGTCAAGTGAGCTCCAAAATGCTCCTGAAGATGAAAGTCCTTGACTTTGTTAGACCGCAATTTAACATCAAATCGTTATATGAAATTTTCACACTATCAAGATAAGAGTGTTCGAGTTGGATTCAAATATGGAAAAGAGCATGAAAATTTAAAGAAAACTTGATCATTTGTTTGCATCTTATAAAGAAATTTGCAAATAACTTTAAAAGGAAAAGAAACAATCATCGATCAAGTTTTTTTGTCTCTTTAACGTCGGGAACTACTAGCAACCAGCAAAATCTATAGTTAATCATAGTTTGTAATATGTATGTATGTAAAAATTACAATTTTATGTTGTATTGTTTGACAATTCCAATAAATAACAGATTTGATTTTAAAGAAGTTTTTATATTTCCATTAAAAACTATACTATTTTTTTCATACTTAAGAACATAACCCGTTTTCATATGGAAGATGAACTTCGATATTTGCGACATATCTCAGGAATGGATCCCCCTTGAATAGTGAGGGAAAGCTTTACTCAATCGAATGTGTTAAGTGCATGTTCTATATAAGATTATTTTGCTTATGACTAATATTTTTGTTAAGTAAAGGAGACAGTATTATAATTTATTTAACTGTACAAGAATCTTAAATTAAAAATAGTAATTTTTTATTTATTGTTCATTTTGAATATGTACATACATACATACATACTGATAATATTTTGATTTTTTACTATATATCTATAGTTCTACTTCACGCCTTTACTACAGCAGCCTTTACTTTGAAACATGTTATTGGTACTTTTCCATCTCCTTCTAACTTGAATTCCAAAGTAAAACCTATCTGAAAAGATACAATTACTTTCACGAAAAAATTTGTAACAGAATACTAATATTAATAATTCCTTACCTCGGGAAAACCAGTGATGGGCAAAGCAAACCGATACAGAAGTACTTCATTGGCATATATCGGACAATATCCATTTAGTAAAAATGGACAACCATCGTCTCCTAATGGATAGGGTATGGGAAATGGAAGCCCAATATCTGCCGTTGCTTTTGGTACCAGTGTGTCGCTGAAAGTGGCTGAAATATAATTAAAAATTACGAGATTCTTCTATATATGTATGTATATACTTGTTAAGAAAATAATTTAAATTCACTTACCAACTTTAAAAGCCAGAAACATCTCTGCGTCTTTGCCATCTAAGAATTTGCAAGGTTCCTTTTCACAATCCGTTATATTTACGTATATTGGAGGTGGAATTTTACTGCCTAAAGTTTTGGAAAATTAAAAATTTAGAAACAAATACATACATCGTATAAACAAATAATCAAATATCTTACATTGTTGCACAACAGTTGCTTCTATCGACGAATATAACAGAATAATAATGAATGTGGTGGACAAAACTATGTATTTGAACATGTTTTACAAATTGGTCCAAATTTCCCGTATTGATTGTGCTGAAAACGATCATTTAATCTATATAATTGTGCTTATATACTGATTTATACTGTTTATCTATGAATGATGTTTATACAGTTGGGCTGTTCTAATTAAGATATCTGTGTAGATAACATATTTTTGTAATTTTCAAAAATGATAAGAGCACCTGCTGAAACACCTGCATTTTTAACAATCTATGATAAATTTTGTTAGTGTATATTTATCTAATTCTAGATTTTAATATAATAATATTATGTTATGACGTTATGAGTCATAATGTCATACATATTTACTATTTCTTCTGCATATCAGTTACTGTTGTTAATTTATTACTCCCAAATATTCGATTAAGTATGCAGTAGTATTAACAAATTTTCACCCTGAATAAAAAAAATTTACATTAAGAAAAAATAATATGTTATACATACATATGTACATATTATCATTTATTGACTTTAAAAAATAAAAATAATTTTATTAACTATTAAACACAAGCCTTATTATTTAAAAAAATTATAATATGTGGTCTAATTTTTAGAGTCAAAAAATAAATCTATAAAAAAGGCAAAATTCAGATAATGATTGTATATTTATCATTAATGGATAAAAAAGTATTAATTGGTAATATATGAGCAATCATTTGTATTAAATAATGTTATTTCTCAGCAAAACTGGAAGACTAGAAAGCTGAATCATTTTCATCAATATGTTCAAATACGTAGCTTCATGCACCAAATTCAGTCTTTTTCGGTTTTATTCATCGACAGAAGCAACTGTTGTGCAACAATGTAAGATATTTGATTATTTTGGATTTATAATTAGTATATTTGTTTCTAATATACTGTAGACTTTCATATTATATCCTGGTGTGAGATTACAGTCTATCAATTAAAGTTTGTTTGGAAATCTATCTAACTTCTTTTACATTGTTTAAGTTATAACAAATTTACAGTGTAAATATTTAAGAAGAAACTAGGATGGAGCGCCTTTGGAAGAATGAACATAGTTTTTAAATCCAGCATCCCGTTATGCTTAAAAAAGAAGACATGACGTATGGATGTGTAACATGGATGCTGAATTCAAGAATGTTGTGCAAGATCCAGAGCACACGGAGACGCGTGGAATGATGTATGCTTGATATAACAAGAAGAGATCGTAAGAGGAATACGTGGGTAAAAAGCATGACTAAAGTGGCAGATATAGCTGGAACGTGTGAAAAATTAAAGTATGGATGTCAGGTGGATGCGAGAAATATTGGAATGGTATCGAAGAGGGTGTAAAATAAAGTAAGGTAGACCGAGTGGACGATGGACTGATGAATTGAGAAGTATGTGCGGACTCAAATGGATGCAGATTGGTCAACGGATGAAAATTATGATGATATTAAAGAAGTCTGTGTGAGCAAAGATGGAAAGAATTGACAAGTTTATATTAAAAATTGTATGTACGTAATGTAATAGACCCTATCGGTACGGTGACCATATATTTCTTCTATATATTCTTTATTTAAGAGGACAGTCCTTTATTTCACTGCTCTGTCCTTCAGATTTATTTTTTTTCTAAAATGACCATTTTGTCCTTTATTTTGTAAAGTGAATATCACGTAGTGCAATAATTGCATAAGCACCAGTGTCGATTGTCTTCCGGTAGATATTAAAGTGACATTTTTACATCTACACAATCAGAGTGAAAAAATTGAAAGAATTTTTTGATGATGTACATATGTATGTAGATGTTCAATATAGAAAACTACTGGGTTACAGCAAAACGCGATGGGTAACTTTTCTACCAGCTTTAGAGAGAATATTAAAACTAATCAAGTCTTGAAACTGGAAAAATGTCCCACGATTCTGAAAAACTTTTTTAATGATGTGTTTGCTGAGGCATTATTATTTTTTATTCACAGCCAAGCTTCAACATTTCAACAATATATATTAAAATTAATTGAACGAAAAAATCAAGGGTTTATAGATTTAAAAAAAATCCAATACATATTAAAAGATGCAACAAAATCGAGGAAAGGGTTTTGTTAATTTCCAGTCACTGGAACTTAAATATAAATGACGGCAAACTATTTCATGAAATTTCGTGTATTAAAAGTTATGTCACCAGTGTAAAGATCGAAGAATGACGACAAAATGACGAATTCTGCCAACGTAGATGGTTTGAAATTTTTAAATATTTCACAGATAAAGACGAATCTTTTAAAATACATTTTAAAAATCTCACTGGCCCCCACTGAACGACTATTTTCATTAGTGAACCAGTGAAAAAACCCAATTGAAAATCGAAACATCGGAAGCATGCATTTATACCAAACGCAACTTTGATGTACTCACTGGCCTATAGCAAAGTTACAGTTTGCTGCGAAGGTTCATTCTTCACTCGGTTGTTCATTGGATTCAAACTAGTAGTCCTAAACTCAAATGATTTTAAGTATAATCGTATCGGCTGTCATCGTTCGTATATGGGAGCGCCGAGGTCGTCAAGGTCAAGGTATACCATAGCAGGGAACACTTGGAAGGTTATAAGACTATCTGCCCTCCTCTAGAAGTAAATGATTGATGTATTAACGTAGTTCAATTATTGCCCAATTTCATACTTGAAACGTCAGATCAGTATGTCAACAATGCACATATACACGCTTCTCCAATACACTCTCAGGGAGGCAATTGTCAAACGGTAGGAGGTGCAATCACTGGGGGTACTACTTCCGGCGGGGACTTAGCAGACATGTACCTAAAATAGTATTATATATAGGGTACCGTTCCACGGAAAATTTGATAAAAATTTGCCGTTCCGCCATATCAGAAAGTTTGAGTAGCACTGCATTACATAACCTATTATAGCAGGCATGTCAAACTGGCGACCCGCCGAATAATTTTTGGTGGCCCTCAATAATTTCCGAAATACAAGGACAATTTATTCGAGAATTTTTGATTTAAATAATAAAAATTAAAGGCGAACAAAGCATAAGTAATTTCCAAAATAAAGGAACATTTACATATTTCTAATATTTTATTATCCATATGCGTTCTTAATTTATTACAAATAAAATGTGTGCAAGTTGTAAACAATGTTTCAAGTATAAAATACAAATGCGATAAATAAAATAATGCAACAGATATTTTTTCTGTTTGTTTTGTAGTTGAGTGATTCTCAAAAAATTTCAGACCAGTGCAGCGGTCTTGAAACTTTTTTAATCAATAATATTATTATTTTAAATGAAAACTAAAACTAATACTATTATAGTATTATTGAGATTCTTTTTCTCACCAGTGGTTTTCAAACAGTTATCTATGACTGTTTTCTTTAGATTGACACGTTTTGATTATTATTTCTCACATGAGAAAGGAAGCACACTAATACCTCGCTTTACGGCCGAAGATACGTTCCAGGGAAAGTTGAACATAAAGTGAAATGCCGTATAACGAATCATTTATTTCTGCAAATTAACTGGTCTCTTTTTTCAACCAAATCTTCAAGGTAACGAAATATGGGGTTTTGATGATACATTAGTTAATAGGGCCATTATAGCGAAAAGCAGCATAGCGACTTATGGGTGTATATTATAGGACGAATAATATGAAGAAAAATGGGGAAGAAAGTACAATAAGTGTAAATTCTGATACAGATAGAGATTGAAGTAAATAAATTACCAAAAAATAAAAAGATTCGTTGTGGTCGACCAAAAGGCCACTTATCGACTGCTATAGTTGTAAATTGTTATCAAAACCCTCATCCTCCAAAACTAAGTCGTCAAGTAAAACTTCTTCCACTTTAATATTTAAGCATTCAGTTAGTTTCAGTCTTGCCATTTCATCATTTTTAGCACAGGTTTCTTTAAAATTAATGAGCGATTTGAGTTTGGATTCACAAGACAAGCATATTCTATTGGGCAGCATGTTGTGTTTTTTCACCTGCAAGGAAAATATACATTACACTACATAGTTTTTTAGCATCCGACTTTGATGAGAGCATGCCATGTGAATAAGTCGAGATACCAACCTGTGGCTGACTGCAGCTCCAGATATGTTTCACTAGTAAGTCAGAATAGTCATCAATAGGGAAAGAAGACTCTGCTGCTGCAGAACATAGGCAAAGCTGACACTGAATTGCGACAGGCTCTTTTTCATGATTTACAAAGCATTTCGAACTGATTTCGAGATTTAATGATTTTTTTTTATTGTGATATTTCATATGTCGTTCTAAATAATACTTAACTGCAAATCTTTGAGAACAAATTTCACATTTATATGATGTCTCCCCAGTGTGAATGCTCATATGTTCTTTAAAGGTATGTTCTTTTGCAAAACTTATTAAACAAATTTCACATCTGTATGGTTTCTCCCCAGTGTGAATGCTCAAATGTTGTTTTAATTTACTTTTCACTGTGAAACTTTTTGAACAAATTTCACATTTGTATGGTTTCTCCCCAGTGTGAATGCTCAAATGTTCTTTTAAGGTACGTTTCATTGTGAAACTTTTTGAACAAATTTCACATTTGTGTGGTTTTTTCCCAGTGTGAATGCGCACATGTCCTTTTAATCTCGAATTTGATGCAAAATAGTGTGAACAAATTTCACATTTGTATGGTTTTTCCCCAGTGTGAATGCTCATATGTACTTTTAAGGTACCTTTTGTTGCAAAACTTTTTGAACAAATTTCACATTTGTATGATTTTTGCCCAGTGTGAATGTTCATATGTGTTTTTAAAACTTGCTTTGTTGCAAAACATTTTGAACAAATTTCACATTTGAATGTTTTTTTCCCAGGTTGGCGATTCGTACATGTTTTTAATTTCTCGCCATACATCTGCAAATCACAAAACGATCAATAAAAATAATATATTTTTCAAAAGATGTTCAAATGAAATTCTAGATCAACTCTATGAATTAATATTTTAATAAAACTAAAGTAATAATTTAAATTTGACCATCATGGAAATATTACATCATGTCTCGCCATAGTGACGAATTGGGGAAACCTGTTATGTCACTATGGTATAATTTGTAAATAAATAAATAAATAAATTACCGGTGAACTTTTTTGTTCATCATTATATCGTGTATTGCACAATGAAAGTTCATCGATGCTTTGACTCTTTTCCTGTAGATTGCGAGGGTGATCTTTTACATCGTTTGTAGAATATTTTTCTTCTGTGCTGCTTGATTGTTTTTCATCACCATCGTCATCAACGGGTGATTTATACAATTTCAAATTGTTATCAAAACCGTCATCCTCCCAAACTAAATCGTCTAGTAAAACTTCTTCCACTTTAATATCTAAGCATTCCGTTAGTTTCAGTTTTGCCATTTCATCATCTTTAACATGGGGTCTTTTTAAAATTGAAGCGATGATAGGTAGGGGTCACAGGACAAGCATATTGTATCGGAAAGCCTGTCTTGTTTTTTCCCCTGCAAGGAAAATACACATTACACTATTCTTTTAGCACTTGACTCTGATTGGAACATGTCATGTGACTAAGTTGTTGAACTAACCTGTGAACGACTGCAGCTCCAGACGTGTTTCGCTGCTTATTTACAATCTAGCAATCTATTGAATACATATTCACAATCTAGCAATCTATTTAATACATATTTAATAACTAGGCGCATTTAGGACGGGAAATGCGCACAGTTATTACGCGCACCAAATGAGCGAGAAAGCCACTACTACTGGCCACAACGTTTTTCGAGTCAACCCCTGCTCGCCAGAACACCTCATTGTTTGTTTCGGATAGAAAGCTTCAAATGTGGAAATGTGGATAACATCATTTGGGATGATGAAAACTATTTATGACAATAAATATTTATTGCGATTGTGTTAATAATTAAAAAATTCCCTTAGAAAGATTAGATGGTAATTGTCAAATTTTACGTTGATGAAAAGGGGGGTAACCGAAGGGGAGTAAAGAAGAATAACTGAAAACGTTTGAGTAGGACAGTGGTGCCCAACCTTTAGTCTATCTCGAGCATACATATTAGGAATTTAAAAATTTTAGGCGAGCCACACAAGACGATGACCTTTTTTTAAAAAAAATCAGCAACAGTAAGTAAAAGAAAACACAATAATATTACACTACTACTGTTTATTACTACTTCTAATCTACTACAAATTAAATACAATACAGGACAAACAAAACTTATTTATAATATAATCAATGTGAAGACTGGCATGTAATGTCTTCGGCCAGTTTATTGTACTCTAAAGTAAAGTGTAAAGTGTTACAGCAAGAGTCATACAATCATTCAGATGTTTATTTGTTAATCTGGATGTGAACTTCAATTTTAAAAATTTCTTTGTCGAAAAGCCACTTTCACAAAAGTAAGTTGATCCAAAGCAGGAGTTTAACATTTGAAAAGTTTCCTTTACAAGTGGATATTTTCTTTCATCCACAAGTGTCCAAAAATCAGTTTGTGATACTCTTGTTTTTAATTGCAGGTCAGATTGAAAATCAATTATTTCCATTTCATAAATACTGACATTTTTATTCAATATACATACTTGCAATCTTTTGCAATATTTCAGAAATATTAATATCAATAAATTGATTTAAAATGAATGAAACGATTGGATGAATTATACGAAAATCGGAAAATCTAATTTCGAAATTATTTCGTTCAACGAGATTTTCAGAATATTCATCTGATTCATTTTCCATATATTTATGAATTTAGTTCTTTATATTTGGAAAATGGCTGAAGTTACATTCATTAATTTGGGATATCCACAAATTTAATTTAGACTGAAATGCATTTACACTTCCTATGAATTAAAAAAGGGGTTCTTTGTTTCCCCTGAAGTTCAAGATTGAGTTTATTCATTTTGGTTGTTATATCTGTAAGAATGGATAAATCCGACAACCAGCCATTACCATTAAATTCTTCATAAGTTTCGATTCTGGGTTTTACAAACAGTTGTATAAAGACGTTTCATTGCCAATTATAGGAACGCTGAGTCAGGTGTGTGAAACGTTCTATACTTCTATTTTCATACAAGGTAGGGTTTTGTATGTTATTTATTTGTTGATGTATGTACAGCAATTTACAGGTGCATAGAAGTTGTACGGAAGTGTAAGTAGTAGTAAGTAGGATGCGTGCGATGATCATTCGCGTGTTGTCCAATTTTTTTCAATAATTTCTATAATTTGATATATGAATTGATATCTTGATAATCTTGGTTCATTTGAATTATTTTTATGTATTATATACGAATTTAGAATCATTCTTGAAATTATGCTAAACACGACTTTTTTCCAATATTTCACCGATCTTCGTTCATCCATATAGGTATGTACACACAATTCATCATGTCTGACGTGTCTACACCACCCATGTATTTATTGTATGTAATTATTGCAGATAACTTCGTTATAGTCTGGACTTGTCCTTGGATACATTTTATTATTGTCGTATTTTGTGCTTGTTCAAATGTGAATAATAATAACACAGGTTTCCTATGGGATGGTTTATCACGATTTTTCATTACTTCTGTAATGTTTAGAAGTCTTCACTGGCATAATTGTTTTACTCCGTTTGGGATCCTCAATCTATTTTTTTTTAATGTTCCCGTTATATAAGTTCTGCATTTAAACAGATATCGCGCCAGAGGAATACTAGTAAAAAAATTGTCGGTAATAAGATGGTAGCTTTTTCGTAAACAACCGCACATTTCAAGTAATTTTTTTACTACAACACGCGCAAGTCCCAATTTTTTTATGGGAGCTCTTCAAATTGTGGTAGATTTGGATTATTCTCAAAATCTTGATCCAAAAATACTTCCGTAAATGCTGCTTAAATTTCTGGTTCGTCATCATAGTCGATTCCCTGTTCATTGGATTCAATTTCAATATCGGAGTCATACAAAGAGTTATTTGGGAGGCCACTTTCAGAATCACTAGAACTGGTAATTTGTCGAGTTACTCGGCGAGGAGCTATTACTACACTTTCGTCACTATCACTGTCCGTTATCATTTTGCAGGGTTAAAAGAAATAGATTAATAAAAAAAACAATATAAAACCGTTTTCTATTATAGAGGTCACGAGCCGTCGTACAATTAATTGCAACTAAAATGTATTCAAATGTTTACGACACCTGTTGAAAATAGATCGCATATCGATTGATAATAAATCGATCATAAACTGTCACCCCTAGTGCATCTCACTCTGAAGCTCACATTTACGAGTACAAAAGAAAGAGAGAGAAAAAGAAACCACTTCCAAGCTTCGGCTAGGGAAGCACTACCGCAATAAAGTATAATATCGCCTCGTGATTTCGGCCAATGAATTAGTTAATAAATAGCATTTCTCGTTAGGATTTTGAAAAATATCGTAGCAGCAAAAGGGTTAAGTAATATAGCAACAAAAATAAATAAAATCAGAATAATAAATATTTCAGAGACTCCTCCTACTTCTTCAGCGAAGCTTCAGCGCTACTCAAACATTTTCGATCAATCGTCTTTCGGTCATTCGTAGTAGACCCGAGGTGGAGGTGATGTCATGTTATAAAAGACGCTTACTCGCTTTACATCATTTATGACGCATGTTTATACATATGTGTGTGTATTGACGACAGTTCTGATTCCTACATATAAGATTCAACAAAATAGAAATGAAATTTAAAAATTTTCGTTAAAATAAGAAAAGTTGGTTCATGGCCGTGAATGCGTCAGTTGCTTTTGTTGCAGATTGATGCTATTGGTAGTGCACTAGGGCAAGAGAAAGAGAGGGGCGCGCGAGCTGTCAGATCGGTTAAGAGTTGGTTAAGGGACGGTAGGCTGATAATCCCGAATCCTGGATCTGACAGGATGAACCTCGTGTCGGCGTCTCCTCTTCGACTGGAGCGCATCTGCCGCGTTTGTCTGCTTGAGAAGAAAGATATGCGGCCGCTCTTCCATCAGCTCGTCGCCGACATGCTCATGGCCTGCGCTCAAGTCCAGGCAAACACACCACACTTCACTTTACTCACTTTCAACAGAAAAAGTTTTAACGATATGAGGCAAATCTACCAGTGTTTATAATCGCCACTAGTGGTACAAATAAACGATCACTGCAAAACTTTTATGAAATTATATACATGAAAACTTTTAGTCTGCATGTCTGCTTACACATCTGGAAAACTTGAAATTTTGTTTCAAAAGTATCAACGTCACATTTTTAACTATATATGTAAAAACACCGTCGGGAACGCTTAGCGTACTAATTTTCTACAAAACTCTTCAGTCTGTTTGTTTCCCGGTCAGGAACGTTCTTCTGCTTCCATTGAAAATTTTAATTATTACGTTTCTCCGCAATCCATAGTCACCGCTATCGTCAGCCAACAGTCAACAATCAACACCGTTGTTCGTCAACGGGCAATACTCTAGATAAAAATAAACCCAATAATACTTTTCAAATGTATCACCCGGTCACCCTAAGCTTTACAAATACTATTTAAAAAATAGACAATCGAACTGGCGATTCGCTCGGAAATATGCAACAATTGTGCAATATTTGCCAACTTGCCCGTTGACAGTATCATTTATGTGTATATATGTAATGTATTTTTATATTATAGTGTTTGTGTGAGCTATTGAGGTTATGTAGCGTGAGCGTTTCGCGTGACCTGTGTCGTTGGTCAGGCAGCCAGTCAGTCGATAGATCAGACAAATTCCTGCGATACTACATATACATATAAGTATTGCCCGTTGACAATCAATTGATATTTATCACCGATGTAAGAGTAGGCTAACACTATCGTTAACTGTGGGTCTTGAGCAATCTACATCCACTTAACTCCACGCATTCTTCTCAATTCATCAGCCCATCGTCCACTCGGTCTACCCTGCTTTCTTTCACATCCTCTCAGATACCATTCCAGTATTTCTCGCGTCTATCTGCCACCCATTCTTCTCGCTATGTGTCCACTCCAACTTTTTCACACATTCCGCTATAACTGCCACTTTGATCATGCTTCTTACCCATGTATTCCTCTTACGATCTCTTCTTATTATACCAAGCATCAGTGGCGGAACTTCAAATTTTGGTACAAAAATTTACAAAGTTCATTAATGATTCTTATGATAGATACTAATTTTCTTGCATTTAATGGTTTAATACTGGAGTAATTGATTAAAATTGACACACCTCAAGTCCACAATTGAAACAATCACTACTGTCTTTTCACAAAATAATCCACAACGATCACGATCACGATATGTACTTCCGTTGCAAAGATTTGAAGACAACTAAGACTTTTTAGAGTAAATTTCTAAGTCTGTCTTCGGGGTTCGACATTTGAGACCCTTTCTTCATTTTATTATCGGCTTTTACGACATTTTGGGAGAAAAACATCTGTTACA
This sequence comes from Parapsyche elsis, assembly GCA_022651745.1. Lineage (NCBI taxonomy): Eukaryota > Metazoa > Arthropoda > Insecta > Trichoptera > Hydropsychidae > Parapsyche > Parapsyche elsis. The sequence goes on along the minus strand of JAGVSN010000001.1, from coordinate 19,671,952 downwards.
CTACCTACACCAAACAATAGACCTTTTAGTCTCCGTTAGGCGTTACTCGCAATTATCTGTTCTCAAGACATGTTTTAGCAAGTTGTGACAGAAAAATGTACCTATTGTAGATAGAATACGACTGAAAATGGGCCCCCCCCCGCAATGCGGGGTCTGCTCCCACCTAGTTCCGCTACTGCCAAGCATACATCTTTCCACGCTTCTCTGTGTGCACTGGACTTCTTGCATTCTTGCATTCAGCATCCACATTTCACATCCATACGTCGTAACTGGCAGTACGCATTAGTCGTATTGTTTAAGCATAGCGGGATTTTGGATTTAAAAACTATGTTCATTCTTCCAAAAGCTCTCCATTCTTCATTTTATCTCTTCTTCTTTACATCCAGTCATGCTTAATATATATTGCTAAAACTAATATGCATCATTTTCGTTTCAGATTTCGGATTCTGATGGATTACCGCCACAGTTGTGCTTGCAATGTGTTCATCAAGTATCTCGGTGTTATTCGTTCAAACAAAAAGTTGAACGTTCCGATTCGCAACTGCGTTCGTATTTAGAACAAAATCCGCAAAAGGTACACGATAATGATAACATTATCGTTCAATTCACCCTGAAGTTATCGTATAACTTTATCGTTCAACTTTATGTATATTTTCATTTTATAGGCAATTATGAAGACTCCCGAAATCACCAAGTATACCATTCAGACTGTTACCGACAATGATGTGCAATATTCTTTCATTGACAATTGTAAGTTTTATTCTGCTAAATTCATATTACAGGTAGTAATTGCGAATAACCGTTGTTTCACCCAATATAGCTCAATCTCAAGGATCGGGAGATTCCGGTGGTTCAGGCGGAGGCTTAGAAACATTTTATATTACTTCTGATCATTCAGGCGATACAAACATAGCAATTCAGGTACAAAAATAATATGTTTAATCTAATAAACGGTCAGTAACTTTTCAAGAAAATGATCTTCAAAAGATATCTCCAGGTAGTATAAATGTGGTTTATTAAATATATACAGTAGCGCAAGGATCTGCCTGGGTAGCCGCGGAACGCTTTCATACACACGGCACGTACACATACATATACTCAAGGCACAGGCAGCGCGAAGCAACTACCTACTACATTTTTGACTATTATATACACTATAGGTATATATGTAGATAAATGACAACTACTCGATTACACTGTTAACGGGCAGTGATTAGTATATACATACATATGTATACACGTATTTAGTAGTTCCCAGATATCCAGCCAGGCAGATCCTTGCGCTACCTAGTACATATATATATATATATATATACATAGTAGCACAAGAGTCTGCCTGGCTGGGTAGCTGGGAACTACTAAACACACTATAGGTATACATACATATACATTAGGGTGGAGCATTCTTGTATGAAGAAAGTTTTTTTTCGTAATATCAAAAAGCACGGGTGCGGGACTAGTGCTCTATAATATACCCATCATAACTGCAAAATATTAATGTTTAGTACTCCCCTAAGCTGCTTGAATATTGGGAAAAAATATAAAATCTTCCCATGGTTAGTAGGTGGAACGAAATTTTTTTTTTTTTGAAAATCGAAATGCTTGGGTTTGGAAAAGTTGCTCTATGGGTATACAAAACAAACGGTGTAATTATTTTTTCGATATTTTAACTCTATGCTTTCCCAATGGAGTTAAAAATTTAGAAGAAATGTGTTTTTATCTAAAAGTGGAAGGTTCGTACAGCGGTATTAAAACGCAGTTAAAATACATTTCTTGTCGTTTATTTGATTTAAGACAATCCAAACAAGTAATAACATAAGTTTCAATTACTAATTAAGAACAAAAAACAAAGTAAATATCATACCAGCATCCCACTAAAAAAACTTATAAATAACATAAATACTAGGGGTAATAATATTTTTTTGTGTTGAAAATAGGCATTATTTTTCGTGATTATTAAGGTGAGATCGTTTCATAAAAACGACACTAATCACGAAAAATAATGCTTATTTTTAACACAAAAAAATATTATTACCCCTAGTATTTATGTTATTTTTAAGTTTTTTTTGTGGGATTCTGGTATGACTTTTTCTATGTTTTTTTCTCTTAATTAGTAATTTAAACGTGTGTGTTGCTTATTTGCATTGTCTTAAACCAAATAAACAACAAAAAATATATTTTATCTGCGTTTTAATACCTCACAAGAACTTTCCACTTTTAGCTAAAAATACATAAAATACACAAAAGGTATATATAATTTTGATAAGTAACTTTTTCACAAACGATCAGTAAAACTAATCGTTTATTTAAGTTACGAACTGTTTATATAAATTTACTTACCGTTTAGTATTAATTACAGACCATTTACATAATATATTTACTGATCACTACTGACCTTTATAAAACATACTGACCATTTGTTAAAATTACTCATCATTTGGTTAAAATAACTGATCAAAAATCGGAAAAGTTAGTGACTCAATCTATATATACGTATGTACATATATATGTATACCTATACAAGTCGTAAATTTCATACATGTGTTCTAGTTTATAGTTTTAAATTGATTTTAGGATACCCAAATAATTAGTCAAGAAGAGGAAAATCTTTTACCAAAAAGTACCGACAAAATAGATACCGAAACAGTTATGGTAAAAGACTTGGCCGAGAATGAAGTCGAAGACGAAAATAGTTATTTAGGTACAGTCAGTTGTATCCAATTATTTTATTATCGCTTAACCATCAAGCTATGCAATATGCATGTAATAAACTTATTTTCATATAATATGACTATTTGCAGAATTGGCCACTTTCCAAGCGTCGATGTCAGTAAATCCAGGCCGTCACATATGCAATTTGTGTCAAAGGGAATTCAAACATGCCAAATGGTTAAAAATGCACATGCGCATGCATTCAAATTGGATTAAGGTCTATTTGAAACCCGAAAAAAAGTACACATTGCAACGAACGCCAATAGTAAAATGTACATTGAAATTTTTTCAGGCTAATTGTAAAAAACCCCCTATGTGTACGATATGTCAGCGAACGTTCAAAGGACCCGGTATGCTCAAACTTCATATGAAAACACACGAAGATAGACCGCAGAAGCAGCCGACGTGTACAATTTGTAACAGCGTTTTCAAAACTAGAACCGTATTATACCGTCATCGACAGACACACTTTGAGGTTTAAACGACTCTGCTACTTTGGTTTTTACATACCCGTACAGGTTGTGTACATATTTTCAATGATTTGTAGGAGAAAACTCATCCGTGTACGATCTGCGACAGGAGTTTCATCAGCAATTATGCATTACAAGCACATCTGGCTCGGCATAGAGGGGAAAAGCCACATTCGTGCGAAACGTGCGGAAAATCCTTTTACAATACAACCGATCTCAAAGTAACTATTTTCATTTCATAATGGGATAATACCTATGTATATACCGGTGGTGCCCATTAATTTTGTCAAATGTCAACTTCTCGAATGCAAACCTAACTGCGATCTATTTTTGTAAAGTGGTACATACAAGCTTACAAATAGGCAACTGTATACTATTCACAAGTTTTATCCCGAGTTTTTCCTTTCAGAGGAATAATCGTTAGTAGATCCTCATTTGAGGAAAAGTCTTTGAGTGCATATGATTAGCTACGTCAGTGGATACCATCATCATCATTTCCAGCCGTTCACCATCCACTGCTGGATGAAGGCCTCCAATACTCTTCCATTCTGTCTTGTCCAGTCTGTCTTGAACAATCTGCATCCAGTTGACTCCACACATTCTTCTCAGTTCATCAGCCCGTCGTCCACTCGGTTTGCCTTGCTTTCTTTCACATCCTCTCGGATACCATCCAGTATTTCTCGCGTCCATCTGCCATCCATTCTTCTCACTATGTGTCCAGCCCATTGCCACTTTAACTTTGTCACATATTCAGCTATATCTGCCACTTTTATCATGCTTCTTACCCATGTATTCCTCTTACGATCTCTTCTTGTTATACCAAGCATACATCTTTCCATGCTTCTCTGTGTGAATTGTATCTTACATAACATTCTTGAATTCAGCATCAACGTTTCACATGCATACGTCATAACTGGCAGTAGGCATTAGTCGTATGGCTTCTTTTTTATGCATAGCGGGATGCTGGATTTAAAAACTATATTAATTCTTCCAAAAGCGCTCCATCCTAGTTTCACTCTTCGTTTCAGTGGATTCATCTACTTAAAAGCTTTACTAAAGAAAAAGCTGGACAATCTTCCGGAACAACTCTTTTAATTCAACTAATTTCGTCCATTCTTCGTGTAACAATGTTTCTCGATAACTGCATCTCATCGATGGCAGAAACTTAGCAGCTGGAAATATTGCGTTTTTAAAAATTGTTTCATTGCTTAACGACTTATGTGACACTCGAAAAGATGCAATGGTTGCTGCTTTTGACTTTTATGTCTGCTATGCAAAAATTGACTGCTGAGCTGAAAGGGCTAGCTTTTAGTTCTCTAATTTTGATTTTCCGTAGTTCTCTGTTTCGTGGTATGTAAGTTAATCTCATGATTATTATGCACTGTTTTCGAATTCCACATTTCCTTTTTTTGACCGTTGAAATTTAATACATTATTTCATCTTGAAATAATATTTTAATCTGTGCTAGCCATTACTTTTTCCAATCTATTTCTCTGAAGACTTTAGTAAACAAAATATGCTTTAAACATATTCACTGACGATCGACCTTATGGGCACCGCTGCTACATATACGGTTACAATTTTGTAATGATGCACTTCTTACAGGTCCACATTCGTTTACACACCGGAGAAAAGCCTTTAACTTGTAGGGAGTGCGGGAAAACTTTTAGACGCCACTCGACCTTATGCCAGCATATGAAAAAGCATCGCGGTGTTCGAGAGCACGTCTGCACCGTCTGCTCAAAAGCGTTCTTCGAAGTGTCCAAACTCACGGCTCATCTGCGCGTTCACACAGGTACAGTTTTAATGTGATCAATGCAACAAAGTTTATTGTATACATATGTACTGTGCACTATATGTATAATCGTTCTCGATTTCGCAGGTGAGAAACCGTTCGAGTGTTCGTTTTGCGCTCGTCGATTCGCTCAACAGTCGGCGCTGATTTATCATGAGCGAACTCACACCGGAGAAAGCCTTATCCTTGCAAAATGTGCGACGCACGTTTCACGACTTCGTCGGCGAGGAACAATCATATGGTCACCCATACTGGAATTAAAAAGTAATTTATGCTCTCGAGCAATTAACAGATCCTGTATAGATTAACTTAAAATTTAGCTAATCGTAAGAAACGGTCACCGTTCCCCCGATTAGATAAAACCACAATCGGCTCTATACATTGACAGTTAAAGCAATACTAAGCCTATCGACTATGGTAGCTGCTAGTTTGCCCAGTTTGAATTTCCCATTATTGGTGTATGTATTATAATGGTGTTTGATTTTCAGATATCCTTGCACCGTATGCAACAAAGGATGTACGAACCGCACAGAACTACGCATTCACATGACTAAACACACCGGCGAAAAACTATTTCCTTGCACGCAATGTCCGCAACGGTTTTCGACAGCCTCGTACTTGGCCGTGCATAGACGTCATCATAGCGGCGAAAAGAAATATGTATGCTTAGTTTGCAATAAAGGTGAATAATTTAATAATGTAATTTACAGGTGCAATGTAGATTTAACGCGGACGATTGATTAAATACAATCGATCGCAGAAAACATATTAATCGGAGAAAATTGATTACAAGAAGATGAAACACATTGGGAAATGAATTCTATTGTATTTACCTAATACTATTATTTTTATTACTAATTACAATACAATACAATTACTCAGGCCGACATATTTTTCGTTGATTTAAGTTTGATTTTGGGTGTTCTTTGCTAAAATTGGGCGGTGCTGATCACGAATATGATGTTAGTTTTTATCCATCACGTAAGGTTTTTTAACGATGATTCCTATTTTTGTTCCTGCAACGTAAAATAAAAAAGTATATCCCTTATCATCTGCAAAACCTGATCGTCATTGACCTGATGAAACTATTCCGCCTTCATTCGTCAGTCTAAGCCACGATTTGTCTTCTGAAAATGATACCGATGCGAGTGATCAAATGGGTGTCAAAAATTGAAACACATCAACTACAAGATTTTGGTCTTCCGAAGGATGCTACACAGATTTTGGGATCGAGATTTCGGGATAAAGATCTACTAGCCCCAGGAACATCGTTTGCTTGATACAGAAACCGTGAGAAAGATTTCGTCCCTGATGTGGTAGCCAAATACTAAGTACACCATTGAGTTCAGAGTGGACGATTTATTTCAAATAGGTATCAGTAGTAAAATTAAATTATCAATATGGCAAATATTTCCACGATTAATTATCCCCGTTGAATGTTCTCTGTGACCGATTGTACCGCATTAAATGTTCTCAGCGATCAATCGTATGTCTTCCGATCTCCCGATTATGTACCAACCGAATTTTTCCTTTTTTTTATTCAAGGATACGTCGAATCCGGCTCATATAAAAAGCATCTCCGCACACATTCGAATGCTCAAATAGCGGCTGCACACGCAAACGCCGATCAAACGGTGAATGTATCGGCTGGACCACCTCCGCAATTAGGAACGAAGAATTACGCGTGCACCTTATGCCCCAAATCTTACACGCAAGGACAAAATCTGAAGAAACATATGGCTTCACATGGTCTCCTCAATCCGGTCGGGCATCCTTTACTTTTACTTCTCATATAATATAATATACGCCTTGCATTGTACTAATTTGAACATCACTTCAGCTGGAAACTGTCGGTGCCACTCATAACATTCAACAGCAAATAAGACAACAGCAGCCATCTCAAACCCAACAGCAGCAACAACAACATCAGCAACAACAACAACAACAACAACAACAACAACAACAACAACAACAACAACAACAACAACAACAGCAGCAGCAGCAGCAGCAACAGCAGCAGCAACAGCAGCAGCAGCACGTACAACATCAACAGCTTACAACGCAACATCAGTTAGTCCAACAGCAACCTCAACAATTGCAAGTTCAAACGATACAGATTCATCCGCAACACGTGTCCGCTCATCACGGTCAACCTATACAAATACATGTGAGTTCAATATTATTGTGAAATGTTCCGTATCTGAAATGCAACTTATGTTTGCAGACGCTTTGGAGTGTCACTCTCTAAAGCGTGTCCAAACGTAAGTACTGCTCTGGAGAGTACTCTACTAAGTAAAGTACTACTCTCGCGCGTACTCCAGCCTTTACAGTTCTTGAAATGTTATTGTATATTGGTTTTAGACTGTTGGAGTGCATCAAGTACAGCAGCAGCAAGTTCACGTCGCCACCTCCGGTTGCCAACAAGTGCAATTGCCTAATATTGTCCAAGTAAATTAATTTCATATACCTATGCAAATACAATTTGGAATCGTTGTAAATTGGTGTTTTATGATAAAATATGTTTTAGGTGCCTCCCGATGCGTCTTGCTTAAGTCAACAAATAGCCATGAGTCAAATTCAAGAGCAATCTGATAGATTGCAATTCCAGAATTATCCATTGCAAGCTGTGACGAATGTTTTAAGCGGTGTAGTTCCTCAGGGACAACCAGCCTATTACATCGTTGTAAATAATTCGAATTTAAAAAAGGCTGAAACCGAAGGTGAATTGTAGTTTCTTAAAAATTGAAAGATTTTCCTTGTACATGTACTATTTCGAAATGTATATATGTATTGTATTATTATTTTTATGCATAGCATTTATTTATATAGATTTTGTGACAAAGTTTATATATTCGAAAATAATTGTTATACTTTCGATTCAATATAAAGCTTTGAGCCATTTTATAGATGCAATTTACGTGATTTTATTTTATTATATTAAATTATACATAATTGAATTTGCCACTTCTATGCGTATGAAAGGAACACATTGCAAAATAGACTAAAAATATATTGTTGGAACTATTTTAATTAATATATTGTACACTTGTTGTAATTATTTTGATGAACCTCGATATTACGTCTGAATAGCAAAAAAGAGACGTTATTTATTGTTAATTTAAAATTATTATGTATTTATAATTTCATATTTTTTTGTATTAATTTATGTACATAATTTATTTGCGTTATTACTCTCGAATTAAATTATATTAATTAACCGAAGCATTGTCTTGTTGATTGGAGCGAGAAAGTAACACCAATATTTTTAAACGTCTTCACAAATAATATTTTTCCTAAAGCGCCACTTTAAAAATTTAGCGAAATTAACGCTTTAGATTAGTTTGTACTCAAATTCAAATTCCGCAATAATAAAAAAATTATTTCTTTGATAGTGTAATATATCGTATATTGTCGACAAATTGATATGCAAGAAATTGTTAGATGATAAAATAAATTGCTTTGAAATATTGCAGAATAAACTCAATTACGAAAAATATTAACATTTTTTATTTAATAACCCATCTTTTACATTTCAGTTTTTGTCTAACACATTGTTTGAAACTTTTCACGTAATTTTGTCTCTACGGTTGATCATTTTTAATGGGGACATCAAAATAAGATGATCAATAGGGATCGCCTTGACATGCTACCTTCATCGTGAGTACTTTATGTGTTTAAACAACACTCGCTTGCCTCCATTTCTATTGATTTATTCGCAAGTACGTATTCTGTATATCTCCAGTGTGTTCTTTTTGATTGCTATGACAACTGCAAGCCACCACACAGTTTAGAAATTCGATAGCATGTTTAGATTACAGAACGTCACTATCAGTACGTCGGATTAGACGAGCAGCCACTGTTGTCCTTTTGGTAACGAGAATAAATACAGTGATACAATAAAACAATTTGGAGATTTTTAAACGGTATCAACTTTTGCAGATACTGTTATGCTGTTTAAAAAAATTCCATAGAAGTTCATAAAATGAGGAAAGGACAGGGCGAGTCGATGAATGTGAAACCGTTTTATGCCTCATCGCATAAAACTAGTTCTGAGATCATCAACGAAGCCAGAGCGGTCATTCAAAAGGGTAAAAACATTAACTATTTCATCACATTTTTAAGTACTGCTTAACAATAGTATCGAGATGAATGGACTTTAAAATTTATCTCTAAATTTGTGGTTTTTCTTCATATATTACTGATTTATTTAAAGTTTAAACCCTTTTTTAATGCATGAGGCTATTTTCTATTGTGTCTTGATAATGTTAAGAAAATAAAAAAATAATAATATATTCGGAGATACGATAAATTTGCTAAGAATATCTTCTAAGTTGGAAAAAAAATCGTCAAAATCATTATTTTTTCCTTTTAAAAAAATTCCTAAGCAAATTTTTTTTATAGACACTTGCATAGTTCCTTAACTAAACGAACTTTATTGCAATTCCTTAGCTGAAAAACCGTATCTGCCAAACAGATACATTTTTCTCTGCGTAGGTAGATACGCTAAAATTAGTAGCTAAAAAGATTAACTTTTGGGTGAAGCTAAATGTTATATGTACATTAATTTTGATATAAAAAATCGCAAAAACAGATCCAAATGTTTTTCACAAATTTTGTCAGATACGTCAAGTGGGCTTAAGATGGCAGTATAGTAAAGTATGTAATTCAATTAAATTTTCATTGTGTTTCACAGCTAATATGGATGATAATATCAATTCTATGACCAGTGGGTCTGGTGCACCACGCCCTCTCGCCACTCAAAGACCGTTTACTCCCCGAGAGCGACAAAGAACATTGTTTGGTAAAATTGGACGTAGCAGCAGACCTCCGAGTGCAGTCAAGTATGTAAATTTTATACTGACCACTGCAGATTCCTATTAAAATCAACGGTTGCTAATTTTTCTTTTTTAATGTTCTAGTCTTAAATATTTACAACAGCAAAATAGCGAAAACTTGAAAAATGTACCAAACACGTCGAAAAAAGGACAACTGTCGCCGATGACGGTATCTTTGAATTCAAGCATCGATGACAAAGCGTTCAATCAATTGCTTGAAAATATCGACGAAAAGCCTGAACTCTCCGGAACAAGAAGGAAACCAGAAGACGGTCATAAATTGAAGCACTCGTCTAGTATGGACATCGATTATGATAACGATAATCAATTCAACGGTGGGTCTAAACTGAAGTTACCGTCGTTGAACGGTCTCGCTAAACCGTTACATCACCGTAAGGGTACTAATCAACGTTCGTCGACTATTGCTGTAAACATACAAAATTGTAAGTGCAAACAGTAAATTTCTCCTCTCTCAGGATCTCAGGTTTCGTTCCAAATTTAAGTTTAATTTTACAGCATTTGAAGAAAAAGATGAAGTGACTGTATTTTCACAAAATACATTTTCTCCGTTGGTTCCGGGCAAATCCTCCGAATCGAATAAAACAACTAATGCATCCAAAGTTAAAGCAGACGAATCAGAACACTTTCCAAACATTCAAAGCTCCGGATCATTGGAAATTTTCAACAAGAAGAGACTTTACAGCAATTTCAAATCAAAGAGTGATGATAATAAATACAATCAGTACGATAGCTTCACCAAAACCAAAGATGAACAATCCAATGCTACATTGAAGAAAAATCTCAATTTAAATAGAGACAACTGTGATCTTCTCAATGGTATTTATTTATTTTTTTTAAATACTCCATTACCGAAATGGAATTTATAGTCCGTTTAAAGTATGCTTCTTTTTATAGTTTCTTCTAAGTTGAATTCGGTTAAAATTGCCGTTCAGATACCGTCTCCCGAATTAATCACTTCGTTCAACAACCACAACAGTGTATCAAGTATGGGCGTATTCAAAAGAACTACCGAGGTACCGTCCAGACTACAAAACGTTTACAATATATTGGATAACTTATCAAACAAAGAAGCCAAAACGTTAACGGACGAAGACATCGTCGAAATGCTGTTGATGTTGTACGATACATTGGATCAAGAAGGATCTTGGCAAAATATCGGCGGCGACGAGAAAGCCGTCATTCTCAAAGTGCTATACAACTATGTAGAGAGCACAAACGAAAGTCTACTAATTGCAATTGCACGTATTATACTAGCTGTAAGTACACAAAGACATTATATGATATTACATACAGTATCAATGAAAATATCTTGTATAATCTAATCTAAAATTGTTTTTAGCTACGCGTAACCGGAAGCAATCTATCCGGTGTATGTAAATTGGTGTTTAAAGTGGCGAGGAATGACAAAAATGATCATTTGTTTGTGAATGATAACTTGTTGGGTGCGTTACAATTTCAGCAAGTAGTCTCGATACTGTCGGTATACAATGTATGTTCCTAAATGGATAATTTTTTCATCAGATCTGTTTATGGTTGGACTTGGAAGAGCTGAACCGCTGCACGATGCTGAATGTTTGGTCTACGGCTACGGTGCGTTGAAATTTTTAGGTATGAATCCGAGTTTGTTGGAACGCATGAGACCGCTCGGTGTGTTACCTCTGATGACTCTACATCTTAAGATGTTCAACGAAGCTGTAAGAACTTGTGGTGTTTATTGTGTACCGTAATCCAATGTGTACTTCAACTATTTTAATGTTACAGAGAGCTGATGATTCGCGTGCTGTCGGTGAGCAAGGTTGCCATGGATTGTACCAATTGACGGGGGCTTTGAGGAATATGGCTGGAAACGACGTTTCGTGGAGTACGAGTCAGTCGTTGATCTGTGAAAAGTCAACGGATAATTCCTTGTGTAATAATTTGTCAGATTTTATCTCGGGAGGAACTCTAAGCGAATTGTGTAGAACTGTCTATCTTTTTTCTGAAGATTTAGATATAGAAATCAATGCGTCCAGAACCCTAAGGTAAATAATAATTTAGATCAATGAAGTACCAATTTATATTATGTGCCTACATGAGGGCTCACACACACTTAACACACGCGTCTTCTGACGAAATCCTAAACGCATAAATTTCTATGGTTTAGTATGGCCTAGATACACACTTGCAACACCCCACCCCATGTCAAAATCCATAGCGACGGCGTCACATCATGTATGGTGTGGTAAGTGTGTGTGGGCCTCAAGCCTTTATACAATTATATTTTAGCGTTTTATCAGCGGATTTTGAATGCTGTGTTGTACTATGTGAACAAAAAAACATTATTCCGGCTATAATCAAACTTTTAAAACTGTATACAGAAAGAGCGCCTTTAGTTGTAAGATTGACATACATTCTTGGTAACATGGTCGCTTGTAATAATGATATACGTACAGAGGTTAATAAAGAAATCTTATTTTTTACAATAGAGGATCTTTGAAAACATATAAAATGTTTTATGTAATTGTTTTATAGTTGTATGATGAGAATGGCGCTATGGATGTTTTACTGAAAGTTTTGAACTTGTATTTAAAGCGATGCTGGCCTGTAGGAAAAATAGATAGTGCTGAAAATATCATCATCGGTATCTTTAAATCAAAACTAAAATGAAATTGTCAAACTGTTTAATTGATATAATTACGTAGTAATGAATCGAAAATTTCAGGAAGTGATTTGGATGGTTCCAACGGTTCCGACGAAGACGTCATGGTTAAGGTATACAATTGAATCCAAAATTAAAGTCGTTTACTTCGTTGCAACTTAATAAAATGCTTTCGTCAATTTGCAGTGTATAAGAATCATCGCCAATATGTGTATGAACCCGATAGTTGGCGGCCGTCTAGCAGAAACTGGTGAAATTGGCGATCAAACCCTATCGTGGATTCTGAAATGTCTCCGTCAACATTCACCGTCGGATAGCATCGAATTAATAGTCAGCACACTAGCGGCTCTCAATAATCTTTCGTACTATCACACCGGTGAAGATATTTCATCCGCTGCATTCGGTGGACTGCAAATTCATCTATGTGAAGGTGAGATTTTGAAAATTTTCATAGGGACTATCTATGTAGGTGATTCTAATTTTACATTGGGAATTGTTTTTTCAGCTCTTTGTAGATTTTTGTCACAAGAAATAAGCCCTTGTGTTATTGAAGCTGCAAGGGTGCTAGGAAACATGTCGCGGTCTCAAATAACCAGAGATTTCATCGTCGATACAGGAGCTCTATCGGATATAACGAGGCTAACGAAAAATGGTATATTTTCCATCTTTTATTTTTAACCCAGTATATCTACCGTCAAAAGTTAAAGATGAAAGATGGCTTTCAGAGGATCAAGAAGTATCGCTAGCTGCTGCAGGAATACTTGTTAATATGGCGGCAGATGAAAACGCTCGTCAAGTTTGGATCGAAACAGGCGGTATACGTGAAGTTGCTCAAGCACTTCACATTGCAGCGGCTCACCATCATTGGTTATTGGCTCATTTACTTTGTCAGGCTCTTTGGAATGCCACACCGTTACCAAATTCAGATATATCTCTTTTGGCACCGCTGTTACTTGATGTCTTAGGTAAATTGCTGTCGTGTACTGTTGCTGTACTGTTTTCATACATTTTTGATAGTAAATTAACATTGCAGATGAACAACAAGTCTTCGGCACGACAAATCTGAAAGAGTTATCTTTCATCGACATTCAAAGTGTAGATGGAAAATTATCAGCAAACGATAGTTATTTATTGAATCGGCTCACTTGGGAAGAATTTGCTACGGTCGCAGTAAACCTTTTAGACAAAATTGATCCAAATTTAGATTCACCTCTAGACTCGCCTGAAATTATGTTTATAACAAACGGACACGCTTCTTCTGATCTTATACCGATATAAAAATTCATCATCCACGTGTATATTTTGTTTCATAAATAAATATATGTAATAAATTATGCAAATGTATAAAAAAAAATTATTTTATTCCATAAAATTTACAATAATACTTGTGTTAGCTTTGCGTTGAATCGATACTAGTCAGTTGTAAATTATTACTTTTGTCACACTTTACATAGTTGTACACTTTGGTTTTTCTTCTACTCTTCCAAAATTTAGTACCTTTCTGTTTCAATATATCATTTGGCGTTACACTAGCTGCAATGATTGCATCTTTTTCTTTAAAATCCTCACTGTCGTCAATTTTTCTTTTTTTAATTTTCTTTCTGGGCTTAATGCACAGAGTTTCTTTGGGAAACTCATCGCTGATAACACTCAGCGAATCGCTGAATAGTTTTATTCCATCTTCGTTTTGTGAATCCAATTCAGACTTTGGTTGATCGACGACGTCGACAAAATCAACTTTATGATTGATTATCTTTGAAATTTTTTCACCGATTCGCTTTTGCATATCCGAACTCACTCGAACGTCCCTAGATTGATTCTCGGTTGACAAATATCGATTTGATTTCAAATCAATTTTCTTTTCTGAAATCGGTCATTTTGGGTTAAAAAGTTATACATTAAAAATTTGATGTTATATTTACAATGATTTAAACTAACCTTCGGAATTCTTATTTGATGACTTGTACATGTCATTATTAAATAAAGTGACATCAATTGCTTCTCGCAGACGCTCATCTTCTTCACTAGACGAATCAGAAGCCATCGCCGGTTAATTTTGACATATGTCACTTGCCGCCAACTGGTGGTCCAAACAATACGTAACACTAGCATGGACTATGCGTTAACTTTTACTTTTAGCCAAAATGAAACCATTGAATATTTGGTTTCCATAACTGACCATTATTTAATAAGCAAATTGACCAAATGTATTGAGTATGAGTGGTTCGTAATTATGGTAATTTAGTATTTGTCTACCCCTCTCCCTTTGAACAATCTAAAGGCATGGTTTGGCGAGTGTTGTAGCCTCTAAAGGCCCTACACACGAGCGACCGATCACTGTGATCCATCGCTCGATTGGCCAATTGCGCTAATTATCGCTCGTGTGTAGAGATATCGTCAGGCAATCCGATGGATCGGCAGACGTTCCGAATATTGGGCAGATCCGTCGCCGTCACCGACAATCGATCGCACGTGTGTAGCAATATCGGCCGATCGATTTTCGTGTTTGTAGGCAAGGTTGAAATCAAGCTGGATTGGCCAATCGGTCGTCGTGTGTGTAGGCAAGGCAAATCAAGCCAGATTGGCCGATCGCGATGGATTGCGACGATCGGTCGCTTGTGTGTAGGGCCTTAAGGGAGGAGGGGTACGGGAACGCTTGACAGTTTTGCTGCAGTAGAATAAACTGGGAACGATTTAATCCATTCGAGAGGCTACATGCAGCACTCGCCAAACCAAGCCTTTAGTAGCCACAAGTTTGATACTGTAGGAATCACGACTCTCGTCACGTACATAAAAAATGCGTGTCTTAAAACGGGAAATCCTCCTAAAACAAATCTGGATCAACACATAAAAATACGTTTTTACAACACTTCTCCGGGAATCTATCTACGCAGCGAAATCGTAGATGAATGAGGTCACTTTTCGGATGTCCTTTAGATGTACTTAAAGGGCATCCGAAAAGTGACCTCATTCATCACACACATCAAACGCGTGATGAAAGAACTTCGTGAACCCATAAATCTCTCACAAGATTTCCCTCTCCCGTTAGCGCAATCAAATGCAAACGCGCTATATTTATATTTTTATGTATTTTTAGTATGTAGATATTTATGTATTTTTTTATATTATGTTGTATATTTGTTTGAATGCCTACACAATTTCTATTGGGTTAAGACTTTCAGGTAGTCGGACCTAAATGAATGGAATATACTATTAATAAAGAGCTACTATTAATAAAGTGTGTGTGTCTGTGTCTGTGTCTGTGTGTCTGTGTGTGTGTCTGTGTGTCTGTCCCGTAACGCTATGACGTCACTATAGGATTTTTCGAGTTTTTTCTATGAATATATTTTTTGAAAATTTTTTTTTTTTCGGTTTTTTTTGGATATTTCCAACTTTTTTTTTTTTTTTTGGATTTTTTTTTTGGAACTTTTTTTTTGAATTTTTTTTTTTTGGATTTTTTTTTTGGACTTTTTTTTGGATTTTTTTTTGGATTTTTTTTTGAACTTTTTTTTTTTGGATTTTTTTTTTTTTGAACTTTTTTTTTTTTTTTTTTTTTTTGGATTTTTTCAACTTTTTTTTTTTTTTTTTTTTTTGGACTTTTTTTTTTTTTTTTTTTTTGGATTTTTTTTTGGAACTTTTTTTTTGGGACTTTTTTTTTGAATTTTTTTTTTTTGATTTTTTCAACTTTTTTTTATGAATATATTTTGAATTTTTTTTTGAATGAATTTTTTTTTTTTTTCGGTTTGTTTGGATTTTTCTAACTTTTTTTTTTTTGGATTTTTTTTTTGGAACTTTTTTGAATTTTTTTTTTTTTTTGATTTTTTTCAACTTTTGATACCCCCCTAAAGCCATTCCGGCCCCTTACCACCCCACAGACCCCCCCCCCTACCCTACGGCACCTTTTCAGCACTCCCGAAAAGCTATGCCGACCCCTCACCACCCCCCCAGACCCCTCCCTGCCCTACGGCACCTTTTCTGCACTCCCGAAAAGCTATGCCGGCCCCTCACCACCCCACAGACCCCCATATCCCTACGGCACCTTTTCAGCACTCCCGAAAAGCTATATCGGACCCTCACCACCCCCCTTTTTTTGACTCACTTAAAGCCATGCCGGCCCATCACCACTCCAGAGCCGCCTTCTACCCCTACGGCACCTTTTCAGCACTCCCGAAAAGCTATGCCGGCCCCTCACCACCCCACAGACCCCCCCCCCCCCCTACGGCACCTTTTCAGCACTCCCGAAAAGCTATGCCGGCCCCTCACCCCCCACAGACCCCCCCTATCCCTACGGCACCTTTTCAGCACTCCCGAAAAGCTATATCGGACCCTCACCACCCCTTTTTTTGACTCACTTAAAGCCATGCCGGCCCATCACCACCCAGAGCCGCCTTCTACCCCTACGGCACCTTTTTCAGCACTCCCGAAAAAGCTATGCCGGCCCCTCACCACCCCACAGACCCCCCCCCCTTACCCCTACGGCACCTTTTCAGCACTCCCGAAAAGCTATGCCGGCCCCTCGCCACCCCCCCCAGACCCTCCACTGCCCCTACGGAATCTTTTCTGCGCTCCCGAAAAGCTATGCCGGCCCTTTACCACCCTGCCAGACCCCCCCTACCCCGGCGGTCCCTTTTTGGACTCCCAAAAAACTATGCCGGCCCTTACCACCCCTTTTTTTGACTCACTAAAAGCCATGCCGGACCATCACCACCCCAGAGCCGCCTTCTACCCCTGCGGCAACTTTTCAGCACTCCCGAAAAAGCTATGCCGGCCCCTCCACCCCACAGACCCCCTACCCCTACGGCACCTTTTCAGCATTCCCGAAAAGCTATGCCGGCCCCTCATTACCCCACAGACCCCCCCCCCCCTACGGCACCTTTTTTTTTGCACTCCCGAAAAGCTATGCCGGCCCCTCACCACCCCCCAGACCCCTCCCCTGCCCCTACGGCACCTTTTCTGCACTCCCGAAAAGCTATGCCGGCCCCTCACCACCCCACAGACCCCCCCTATCCCTACGGCACCTTTTCAGCACTCCCGAAAAGCTATATCGGACCCTCACCACCCCTTTTTTGACTCACTTAAAGCCATGCCGGCCCATCACCACTCCAGAGCCGCCTTCTACCCCTACGGCACCTTTTCAGCACTCCCGAAAAGCTATGCCGGCCCCTCACCACCCCACAGACCCCCCCCCCACCCCTACGGCACCTTTTCAGCACTCCCGAAAAGCTATGCCGGCCCCTCGCCACCCCCCAGACCCCTCCACTGCCCCTACGGAATCTTTTTTGCGCTCCCGAAAAGCTATGCCGGCCCTTTTTTCCACCCCGCCAGACCCCCCCCCTACCCCGGCGGTCCCTTTTTGGACTCCCCAAAAACTATGCCGGCCCCTTACCACCCCTTTTTTTGACTCACTAAAAGCCATGCCGGCCCCTCACCACCCCACAGACCCCCTACCCCCTACGGCACCTTTTCAGCATTCCCGAAAAGCTATGCCGGCCCCTCATTACCCCACAGACCCCCCCCCCCCTACCCCTACGGCACCTTTTTTTTTGCACTCCCGAAAAGCTATGCCGGCCCCTCACTACCCCACAGACCCCCCCTACCCCTACGGCACCTTTTCAGCATTCCCGAAAGCTATGCCGGCCCCTCATTACCCCACAGACCCCCCCCTCCCCTACGGCACCTTTTTTTTTGCACTCCCGAAAAGCTATGCCGGCCCCCACCACCCCCCCCCAGATCCAAAAAAATCAAAACCATTAAAAAATTCAGCGGGCGTTGATTATCAACGGGCAATAAGCTAGTAGAATATATAATTGGCCATTCGGGGTTATTTACGAGTAGTTTCTATGGATCCTTTATTTTAGCAAAAAAAAAACAAACACTTTCTTGCAAAATGACAGAGGATTCATTGGAGAAACGGACCTTAAAATTTATTTATTTATTTTTCGTTTTAAAATATACCGATGTGACTTCACAGGTATCCCTAAAACGCCACATCGGCCAGATACATAATATAAATATAGAATTAAAATGAGAATTATAATAAAAATATTAATAATGATAACAAAACCAAAATAATTATAATAATAATATTAAAAATGATAATAATAATAATAATAATAATATTAATAACAATAATAATAACAGTATTAATAATAATAAGAAAATAAAAAAAATTATATATCAAAAATCCAAAATACTGACAAGTTGCTGTCAGAGATCATGAACAAGTCAACACTCCTAGCAATCCGATTTATAAGTGTTATCGCACTCGATACCGGCGAGTTGACGAGCATACAGGTTCCTGCGTGCACAGGCAAGAAAAGAGACCGCGCTCGAGACTCATAGGAATGCTCTGGAACCCATAAACGAAGCTCCTTGAGAATCTCCGGATTATCTACCCGACCCTTTAATAATCCAGAAAAATGTTTGATCAAGCAAACTTTTCTCCGAGTTTCCAATGATCTGTATCCCAACATTCCTAATAAAAATGCACTGGGATACAGAAACGGGTAAAACCATACTCCTTCATATACAGGTGCCGAAGAAATTTTCTTCTGCACTCTCGATAAGTAAACAGTACTTCGCCTCAGAGGGGCACCAAATCTCGGAACCAGACTCCAATATACTACGGACTAAAGCGCCATACAGAACACGCAGCACAAACAGGTTGTTAAAATGTTCACCTGTTTGTTTGTAATGCGCATTCCGCATGACAAATCCAAGCATCCTAGAAGACCTGTTACAAATGTCTGCGATGTGTCTGTCAAATCTCCATCCAGCCTCGAATGTAACTCCCAAATCCTTGGTGTATGACACTCTCATTAGATGACTTTCACCGATATTGTAAGAGTGAAGTAATGGAGTGTAGGATCTGGAATAGGAGACCACTTGACACTTACCGATGCTAAGAGGAAGACGATTTACAGTTGCCCATTTCACAAGAGAATCCAGATCCTCCTGAAGAAAATGACAATCTGAACTCGTCTTAATAGCTCTGAAGAGCTTTAGATCATCGGCATACATCAAAAATTTTGAATGACTGCACGCAGAGAGAACATCATTGATGAAAAGGTTGAATAAAAAAGGCCCAAGGGAATACTGATGATTCCAAGATTAAATTAAATATAAATTTTAGTGGATTAAGCAGAGACGACTCTTTCAGTATAAAATCGGGAATAAAATCAGGTCCCGATGAACTTATCGGTTTCAATCTTCCAAATCCATATTTCAGATCCGAGATGCTAAGCTCATCAATATTCAACGTGGATGACCAAGGAGTATGAGAGGATGAAAGGTTGCTTGAAAAATATGCATACATATGTATTAGTGAATTTAGACATTTCACAATTATTTTATTAGAATTAAATTACCAAATCATCTAGGGTGAATTGCTGATGCTGTTTGGCCCAATTTAAACGGGTAAGCATCAGCTTTTTTGCTGGGTGCCGTCCTTTCAACCCTACGTCGGCGAGACGACGTTGGATGGTCAATGTTGATATCTTCACATTTTCGTCTTTCAGTTGCTGTTGTATGCTTTTATTCGTTGAAAAGCGGTCCTCAGAAGCAATTTTCACAATCTTTCGATCCACACGAAGACTACATATATTCTTTTATCGCCACAATTATGTAGCTCGCTTGTTGAGTGTGGGATCTCTACCTTGTTCCAGACGCATTTTTATTCTTCGTAGACAGCCATACTACTGACACCCTTCATTGTCGCGATTTTACGTTTAGAAAACATTACTGTTTTAATAAGAGTTACAATACTTGAAACCCAAAAATGGTCCCATAATGAGTTATTTATGACCGTTACAAATGGGCGCGAGACTTGTAAAACAGGTGGTCCTAATTTCTTGTTGCCGGACTGTACATACTCCAAGGTTTATGTACAAAGGTATGGTTTAATTAAAACGACCCATGTTGATTTCAAAAAGTCGTATATCTGAAACGAGCAAAAATATTTCGTCATGAATAAATTAAGTTTAAATTTTTATTATATAAACAACAAATTTTACACAAATGCAAACATGAAATAATTAATATTTGATTTCTGCCTAGCCAAAATGCCATAATACAACAGCAAGAGTAAAAAGTAATTTAAATAAGTCGAACTCTACCGAGGCTACCCCAGCACTTCATTGCCATCCAAAGTGAGGTATAACGTAAATGTTTCATTTTTGCCCAAAATTGACTTTACTCAGGTTGATATTTATTTTTCAACAAACAAGTAAAAAAAATACATATATGTAGGTAAGGTAGTATTATATGGTGATGACTTCTTAAAAAATTTATGCGAGTAGAACATCTGCAAAGAGAGAATGGAATCATTGTTAATACTAGCGATACAATTTGTATGAATGGAGAGTTGAGGAGGAATTACTCACTTTATTGGTGCGATCATATCATCGACGGGGAGGCTGCAAGCGACCAACAGTGCAAAAGGTGAACAAGGTCTCTTTTTAAGTGTGGAATGACTACAAAAAGAGAATATAAACATTGGTAATACTGGAGATACAATTTATATTAATGTATGATCGAATACAAGTCATACTTACAATCTGCATTTCTTAAGTCTAATATTGTGCCCAATTGGTCCTCCTTGTACCGAGCTGCCAATAATGGAGTCTTTTCAATTTGCCTCCAACCACATTGCGTTAAGTGAAAAAAGCACACGCATTAGAAGCGGCTGGAAACAAACTTTTAGTTGTCTGTTCCAAAGTCAGTTATAATGCGGCCTCAGCTCAATAGCATAATCATCTTCGCTTTTGCCGGTCATTAATACGCAGACCAAAATAGGATTCTTCTGTTGGAGCCTGCCGGTGCATGGATTGTATACATTTGGTGAAATATTCTGGGTACCAGAGTGATTGCTCTGGCCACGACGACGACGTTGTACGAATAGCTCAGTTCATACGCCGGAGCGCGATTGGTGGCGATCTCTCTGGTTACGACTTCCTTCCTTTGAGGTTATGTGTAATGACGGGAAATTAATGTGCGGCTGACAGTTAATGTAGCTTGATTGGGCTTTAATACAAAGGCTTCTCTCCAAAGATAGCGCTCGATAAATGAGGGTTGACTTGCAACTGCAAACTGAGCGTTCAACATCGGCTTCTTCTCCAAATATGTACATCTATACAAAGCCAAGACAAAAAAGGGGATGGGGACCGAAACAGGTCGTAACAACGATATAGCCGGCCAGGTCATAGCACGATGAATGCTGACCAAGTTCAAAACTAGCAAACCCCGAGATGAGTCCAAACATACGTAGCCACTCACATTTCTGTATAAGTACATAACTTGTAGTTATAATATTTACTACGGCATATCGGCGATTGTCAGTCGTGAACCGAATTCGCCAATCACCAGTATCCAAAGAATTAATACAAATGCATATTCTGCAATACAATATCTATTATTGGGTATCGATTAATATTCTGATGATGTGTTTCTGCTACATAGATATTTATTATTTTTATATTGAGAAAGATTTAAGTGCGTGCGTCAGTTTCTTACAAATTACACATCGGTCACAAAAATTACACAATTACCATTTCTGCAAGGGATTTTTTAAATTATTTACACAATCGCAATACATATTTATTGTCATAAATAGTTTTCATCATCCCAAATGATGTTATCCACATTTCCACATTTGAAGCTTTCGATGCGAAACAAACAATGACGTGTTCTGGCGAGCAGGGATTGACTCGAAAAACGTTGTAGCCAGTAGTAGTGGCTTTCTCGCTCATTTGGTGCATTTCCCGTCCTACATGCGCATAGTTATTAAATATGTATTAAATAGATTGCTAGATTGTGAATATGTATTCAATAGATTGCTAGATTGTAAATAAGCAGCGAAACACGTCTGGAGCTGCAGTCGGCCACAGGTTAGTTAAACAACTTAGTCGCATGACATGCTCTATTCAGAGTCAAGTGCTAAAAGAATAGTGTAATGTGTATTTTCCTTGCAGGGGAAAAAACAAGACAGGCTTTCCGATACAATATGCTTGTCCTGTGGCCCCAACCTGAAATCGCTCATTAATTTTAAAAAGACCCATGCTAAAAAAAATGAAATGGCAAAATTGAAACTAACTGAATGCTTAGATATTAAAGTGGAAGAAGTTTTACTAGACGATTTAGTTTGGGAGGCTGAGGGTTTCGATAACAATTTGAAATTGTATAAATCACCCGTTGGTAACGATGGTGATGAAAAACAATCAAGCAGCATAGAAGAAAAATATTCTACAAACGATGTAAAAGATCACCCTCGCAATCTACCGGAAAAGAGTCAAAGCATCGATGAACTTTCATTGTGCAATACACGATATAATGATGAACAAAAAAGTTCACTGGTAATATTTCCATGATGGGCAAATTTAAATTATTACTTTTGGTTTATTAAAATATTAATTCATAGAGTTGATGTAGAATTTCATTTGAACATCTTTTGAAAAATATATTCTTTTTATTGATCGTTTTGATTTGCAGATGGATGGTGAGAAATTAAAAACACGTACGAATCGCCAACCTGGGAAAAAAACATTCAAATGTGAAATTTGTTCAAAATGTTTTGCAACAAATTCGAGATTAAAAGGACATATAAGCATTCACACTGGGGAAAAACCATACAAATGTGAAATTTGTTCAAAGAGTTTTGCAATAAAACGTACATTAAAAATACATATGACAATTCACACTGGGAAAAAACCATACAAATGTGAAATTTGTTCAAAAAGTTTTGCAATAAAACATACCTTAACAGGCCATATGACCACCCACACTGGGGAAAAACCATACACATGTGAAATTTGTTCAAAAAAGTTTGCAATGAAACAAACCTTAACAGGCCATATGACCACCCACACTGGGGAAAAACCATACAAGTGTAAAATTTGTTCACAATGTTTTGCATCAAATTCGAGATTAAAAGGACATACGACCATTCACAAGGGGGAAAAACCATACAAATGTGAAATTTGTTCAAAAAGTTTTGCAATGAAACGTACATTAAAAGTACATATGACAATTCACACTGGGGAAAAACCACACAAATGTGAAATTTGTTCAAAAAGTTTTGCAATAAAACATACCTTAACAGTCCATATGGCCATCCACACTGGGGAAAAACCATACAAGTGTGAAATTTGTTCAAAGAGTTTTGCAATGAAACGTACATTAAAAGTACATATAACCATTCACAATGGGGAAAAACCATACAAATGTGGAATTTGTTCAAAAAGTTTTGCAAAAAAACATACCCTAAAAGAACATATGATCATTCACACTACGGAAAAACCATACAAATGTGAAATTTGTTCAAGGAGTTTTGCAATGAAACGTACATTAAAAGTACATATGACCATTCACAGTGGGGAAAAACCATACAAATGTGAAATTTGTTCACAATGCTTTGCAACAAACCTGAGATTAAAAGTACATACGACCATTCACACTGCGGAAAAACCATACAAATGTGAAATTTGTTCAAAAAGTTTTGCAGTAAAGTACTATTTAAAACAACATAATATGAAATATCACACTGGGGAAATTTGTTCAAAAAGTTTTGCAAAAAAACATATGAGCATTCACACTGGGGAGAAACCATATAAATGTGAAATTTGTTCAAAAAGTCTTTCCACGAAACGTATATTAAAAGGACATATGAGCATTCACACTGGGGAGAGACCATACAAATGTGAGATTTGCTCAAAAAGTTTTGCAGTAAAGCATTATTTAAAACGACATATGAACTATCACACTAAAGAAAAATCATTAAATCATGAAATCAGTTCGAAGGGCTTTGTAAATCATGAAAAAGAGCCTGTCGCAATTGAGTGTCAGCTTTGCCTATGTTCTGCAGCAGCAGAGTCTTCTTTCCCTATTGATGACTATTCTGACTTACTAGTGAAACATATCTGGAGCTGCAGTCAGCCACAGGTTGGTATCTCGACTTATTCACATGGCATGCTCTCATCAAAGTCAGATGCTAAAAGACTGGTGTAATGTGTATTTTCCTTGCAGGTGAAAAAACACAACATGCTGCCCAATAGAATATGCTTGTCTTGTGAATCCAACCTCAAATCGCTCATTAATTTTAAAGAAACCTGTGCTAAAAATAATGAAATGGCAAGACTGAAACTAACTGAATGCTTAAATATTAAAGTGGAAGAAGTTTTACTTGATGATTTAGTTTCGGAGGATAAGGGTTTTGATAACAATTTACAACTATAGCAGTCAATAAGTGGCCTTTTGGTCGACCAAAACGAATCATTTTATTTTTTGGTAATTTATTTACTTCTTCAATCTCTATCTGTATCAGAATTTACACTTATTGTACTTTCTTCAATTATTTATTTCTTCATATTATTCATCCTATAATATACACCCATAACTCGCTATGCGGCTTTTCGCTATAATGGCCCTCTTTAACTAATGTATCATCAAAACCCCATATTTCGTTACCTTGAAGATTTGGTTGGAAAAATAAGACTGCAGCTAATTTGCGGAAATAAATGATTCGTTATACGGCGTTTCACTTTATGTCCAACTTTCCCTGGAACGTATCTCGGCCGTAAAGCGAGGTATTAGTGTGTTTCCCTTCTCATGCGAGAAATAATAATTAAAACATGTTAATCTAAAGAAAACAGTCATAGATAACCGTTTGAAAATCGCTGCTGAGAAAAAGAATCTCAATAATACTAAAATAGTATTAGTTTTAGTTTTCATTTAAAATGATATAAATATTATTGATTAAAAAAGTTTCAAGACCACTGCACTGGTATGAAATTTTTTGAGAATCACTCAACTCAAAACAAACAGAAAAAATATCTGTTTTGCATTCTTTTATTTATCGCATTTGTATTTTATACTTGAAACATTGTTTACAACTTGCACACATTTTATTTGTAAAAAACTAACAACGCATATGGATAATAAAATATTAGAAACATGTAAATGTTCCTTTATTTTGGAAATCGCTTATGCTTTACTCGCCTTTAATTTTTATTATGTTATTTATTAAATAAAAATTATTTAAATAATTCTCTTTCAGAAGAATTAAAGTGAGCCCTTAAAAAAACATATCATGTTTAACATGTCACGATTTAAGCTGGATCTAATTTTAGTGCAGATCACTCCTGCTGAAGAGAAAGCTTACTCCGATTCTACACTAGTTGGCTGAATTGTAGCAAGATAATTAAATGCTAATTGTAAATATATCCCTCGAATTTTTTCTTCATTAAAGTATATCATTTCTCTTCTTACTGCCTTTGCCAAATCATTCGTTATGTTATTTATGGCTTGGCTTTCTAACTTTGTTGGAAGCGAGTCGGGGACAATTCTACAAATTTCTAGGTAAAGAAACGCCCCTCGATCTTGTTCGCTGCAAACATCGTCACATAATATCGTAGTTTCAAAATAAAATCACGCTAAAAACTAAAAAAATGTGATTTTTGTAATTTACCGAAATACCGGTAATTAGTGCGCCCGTGTTTACCGGTTTACCGAAAACCGGTAATGCGTGCCCTAGTTGTTCCCCCAATGGGGCATGTTACACTATCAATACGGATCGTGATACTAGTATCGTGCGTATCGTGTTAGTAACGTGATACTAAGGTAGGGTGTTACACTATCAATACCATTGACTTCAGTATGCAGTTTGAGTTTGTAGAGGATACTTGTGTTTTGTGTTTGAGCCATGAAAATAGACAATAGAAGAAAAGCCGCTATAGCAATAGTACTCACGATTGCGTTGAAAAGTAAACGTATATAATGAAAATTTATTTAAAAAAACTTCGCTCGGCGGAAAAATATGTAAATAATTAATTATTGTTTTTGTTAAATTTTTTTTGTAATTCTCATCGTTCGGGATCTATAATGCTGGGCACGTCTCGTAGGTATAAATAAATATTTTTAAATCTCCTTCCCACTCATTTTGCGAGGCCTCAGCAGTCAGAGAACCGGTTGCTGAACGAAATTCGCAACCGTCATCCATAGCTGTAGAGCGCGTACTGACGATATTGTAGGGAAGGGAAGCCACACCCCTTGGTATCGCGGATTTCAAAAGGGGCATGTTTCATTATATCGCGGATTTCAAAACAGTTCGGATAAATGCCACGATACCATCAATACTAACAACATTTCTACTTTGTGTATCATGATACGCGAGTATCGCGTGGTAATATTGATAGTGTAGCATGCCCCAATAAACCACGACGTTCATATAGCACTAAAGTGGTTTCACACACGGGCTTCGACGTTCAAGTGTGAACACTGCAACTAATAGTACGTGGTCTAATCACGTTTACTCTCTATGATGATATATGCGCACTGTGATAGCACGCAACATTACACATTACATTTATGGTAATGTTGTCTTCATCTAGACGTTCTGATATAAAAGTGCACGTTGCGCCAACTGTCATAGCTTGAACGCAGGTTATAACACCGGTCGTAGGATTACAGATTTGACAAGTAGCCGGTTGGTGCTAGTGTGGAGCAGGTGGAGCGTGCACGTCAAGCTCTGAACTCGGATTCTTCGATTATTATCTGAAGATGGACGGTAGCGGATGGCCGGAAGTGGATGTGGCTTTGCGTGACTCGCGTCGCGAGGTTAAACTATGCGGAGGCGAAGCCGCACGACGCCTCCAATCAGCTGGTGGCATATTACCATCCCAACTGTTTGCACTCCCACTCAATCTGCTCACACTGACAGAACTCCAACTAGAGAAACTCCCATCGGAGTTGGCTCGTCTGAACCAACTCAAGTCTCTCCTCGTGTTCAACACGGGTCTGTTGGAGTTTCCAGAGGCAGCTTTGAAACTTCGAGAACTGTCAGTGCTCGATTTGTCACGCAATCAGATACCGACAGTTCCTGAACTGTCTTGCCTGTCGCATTTGTCCACTATCAATCTTAGTAGCAACCAACTGGAGCAGTTCCCCACTTGTCTCCTGCCCAAGTTGCTGCTGCTCGATCTGTCGCACAATCGACTGACTCAATTCCCGGATGTCTGTCGCAAGGAAAATGCCCATCTGGCCGATCTCAAGCTGAACTCCAACAGCATTGTGGACATTCCGGCCGATGTGAGTTGTCTGCCGGCGCTCAAGAACTTGGATCTGGCCGACAATCAAATCAAATTGGTGCCTAAGGAATTGTCTGAAATACCCAGACTCAAAGGTAACAATTCGACACGTTGTATCCAGGGTGACTGAATCTATACTCTGTCCAACCTAAACAAACTAGTCTCTACCGATTTAGAGTCGATCTGCGTAGACTAGCTGGGTCTCAACTGATGAGCTTTGTCACCGTCCCCGGATTTTGGAATAGTTGTGAATCTTGGACAGCCACAACCCTTTTTTTTTCAGTACTGCGAAAACAAGGTGCTTTTTAAGTTGGATAGAGTATAAATTGTATTGAAACATCTTACTTGGAAGAATTGCACATGTTAATGTTTCTTTGTAAAGATTTTCAATATCAGATTGAAATTTTTCGTAGATTAGTTTCTATTCATATATTTTCATAAATGTGTATGCTTGGTTAGTATTGAAAATGAAAGAATTTTTAAAAATGCAAATCATTGTGAATTTTTCTACTAGTTTAACTGTCGCGTCTTTTCTATTCCAAATTAGTATTATAAAATCTATTTAGACATTGAACGTTGAAAAACCAGTTCCGTTTTAAAAAAATTATATGTCTGAAACTTATAATTTACAAGCTTCAGAAATGAAAATCGGAAACATTTTTTGCTCCATAATATGAAAGTCAGTATTTAAATCGATAAATGGTGAGTAAAAAATATATTTTCGGTAACTGTTTCACAAATAGTCTGTTGAATTAAATTACCGTTTAGTATTAATTACTGACCATTAATACACAGGTTCTCAACCTTTAATGAGTGGTTCAAGCGGTACCTCGATATATTTGAAAAAGGCAAAAAACATCAAGACCGATTAAAAGTGAAAATTGCATTATAGTCAATATTTTTTTTAGTTTACCATTTCAGTCAGTGACCCTGTAGAAAACCGCGACCCGTAGGTTGGGAACCCGTGATTTAATATATTGACTGATCACTAGTACTGACCTTTTATTAAAATTACTCACCATTTGGTTAAAATAACTGACCGAAAATTGGAAAAGTTACTGACCCAATAAATAAATTAAAAATTCTTATAAATGTATGAAATTTCCTTATAAAATGCCATTGTTTTTGTAAATATCAGTTAAGTTCATTTAATCATTAGAAAGATGATTAAATGAATTTTAAAATGATTTTTTTTCATCACCAATAGTATCTTTAGTTTCAGAGATGTACATATATTATATTATTGAAAAGATAACCTGTACATATGTATATTGGCTATCAGTGTAAATTGATTGTATTCCAATAGCTATACCGGTCACCCTGTATACAAGTCGACCCTCCTTCATTTAATTATTAACGACTTATACAATGACATTTTTCTGTATTCTGCAGATATTAATTTGAAGGGAAATAAACTTAACGATAATCGTTTGTTAAAGTTGGTTGATCAATGCCGGTCCAAACAGATCATAGAGTACATACGGCAGACGTGTCCTAAAGCGAGCAGTGCCGATTTGAACGCATCGGGAAAGATTAGCAAAAAGAACATAAAGAAACAGCAGCAGAAGAAGAACGAGACGGTCGATAATGCGGAGTCGGAGGAGGCCTCGTTAGATTCACTCTGTGACAAAATGTACGTTCTTCATTGCGGAGATGATATACCGAATGTCAAAATCAACGATAGCGTCAAGGCGATCAGGCCGCACATAGTCTGTTGTATTGTACGAGGACTTTCCTTCACCGAGGACACGTTCAAGAAGTTCATTCAGATGCAGACGAAACTGCACGATACCATATGCGAGAAGAGGCATGCTGCTACTATTGCCACGCATGATCTTCAAAAGATACCTCCAGGTAGTATAGATTTTTTTTTTAAAATAAATGATAATACTATGTACAGTAGCGCAAGGGTCTGTCTTGCTGGGTATCTGCAGAACGCTCACATACACTCACGGTACGGGTAGCGCAAAGCGCTCGCATCTTTCAACTACCCACTTAATTTTTGCTACATATTGAACTACCAAATACACTATAGGTATGACTAGTTTTATTATACTTGAAAATTAAAGAATTGTGCCGACCATTGTCAACAAACGGACAAGACCATTCCGACCGACTTTCTTTCACGTATGACTAGATTTTGGCCGTTTGTTTGGTGTTACTATTATATAGTAGCGCAGGAATCTGCCCGAGTAGCCTAGGCGCGGAACGCTCACTCACACTATGCCGGTTGCGCGAAACGGTCACGCTACATAACCTCACTAACTCGCATACCACGTACACACATGGCGCGTGTTGCGCGCGACACTCGCGCTACTTAACCTCACTAACTCACATAAACACTCATCACACGATAATCGCCCGATCCTGGTCTAACATATGCATGGGCTAAATAGCGTTAAATAAAGTTTATGGGAAAAAAAATATTAAAATTCCACAAATCAAAAGAAGTATGTCTAGTTGATACTCCTGGAATATAATTGCAAGCGTTCTTGATGGATTAACAGTCTTTTTTTTCAGAGAGGCCTTTACGTATATTTAGTATGATAACTATATTAATTACTATTTTTCAGGTGATTTGTTGTATACAGCACGACAACCATTTACTATCGTAATTCAACCATTGAATCGAGCGAAAACGTATTCCGGTCTCGAATTGTATTCCCAGCTCCGTAAAGAAGCTGAAGATCTCAGAAAGGAAAAGAAAAGAAACGTATATTCCGGAATACATAAGTACATACGACATAATTTTTTCCCGTAACATATTTCATAATTTCAGTTTTGCATTGTCATATTCATTTGTATTGATTGCTTTTAGATATTTGTATTTGCTAGAAGGAAAAAGTCTGTACCCGTGTTTGCTAGATAGCAAAAATAATACTATTAGCTTTCCTCCGATTACAAACAGCGACGTTACCAAAGTAATTTGCTTTGTAACTTTTTGCTTTCAAGTATATTATTTATGTATGCAAGTTAATTTTAATAATAAAATTATTGCAGATGTCACATGAAACGACGTCTATGATAGTCGAAGTGACGTCTTCGCAAAATCAAACGATTTGTCGTAAAGTATTGGATACATTCCTCATGGAGACGCTGAATATGGGTGTCGGTGGACGTTCCGATGGTGATGAACAGCAGGTGAACAACCGATTGGGTACATGCCATAAACTGGAAATACAACAGATGAAGATTGTCGACTTTGAGGGAAAAATGAAAGTGATATATCCATCTAAAGTAGACTTGTACTATGAAGATAAGAATAATCTGAAAATTATCAGAGAATGATTTTGATCCAGTTTTGATCTTTTTTTCCTTAACATTTCCATTATGTATTTTTGTTAATACTTGTTAAGTATTGTAATTTATATTTTTAATACATATTGATTTTGATATATTTTTATTCATTTGGGTAGACTAAAAGT
Organism: Parapsyche elsis; assembly: GCA_022651745.1. Classification (NCBI taxonomy): domain Eukaryota; kingdom Metazoa; phylum Arthropoda; class Insecta; order Trichoptera; family Hydropsychidae; genus Parapsyche; species Parapsyche elsis. The sequence continues at coordinate 19,640,979 of JAGVSN010000001.1, read as the reverse complement.
TGAAAGTCACAGTAGATAGTTGATAGTTATTTATACCTAGGACAATTGGTGAATATGACTGGATGTAAAGAAGAAGAAATTAAACAAAGAATGAAACTAGGATGGAGTGCTTTTGGAAGAATGAACATAGTTTTTAAATCCAACATTCCGCTATGCTTAAAAAAGAAGGCATACGATCAATGCGTACTGCTAGTTATGACGTATGGATGTGAAACTTGGATGCTAAATTCAAGAATGTTATGTAAGATACAATTCACACAGAGAAGCATGGAAAGATGTATGCTCGGTATAACAAGAAGAGATCGTAAGAGGAATACATGGGTAAGAAGAATGACCAAAGTGGCAAATATAGCTGAAGTGTGAAAAAGTTGAAGTGGCAATAGGCTGGACACAGCGAGAAGAATGGATGGTAGATGGACGCGAGAAATACTGGAATGGTATCCGAGAGGATGTGAAAGAATTGAGAAGAATGTGTAGTCAACTGGATGCAGATTGCTCAAGATAGGCAGGAATGGAAACGGGTTGGAGGGGCCTTCATCCAGCAGTAGATGGTGAACGACTGAAAATGATGATGATGAAAAAGTGCTCACATTAAATGACTATTGATTTAATTTTGCGACGATGTTTTCGACCTCTGGAATAGTTGATTGAAATAATCATCGCGCTTATCCAATTTTAGCCAAAATCATGTCTAAAATTAAGTTCGCGGGGCCGGAAGTTGCCAGATGAGATGTTCTAGAATTAATCTCGCTCGATGCTAAAGTGCGACATTAATTGCGCGAACATATCTATAAAAAGTAGTCATATTTGTCACAATTCTATTTATGTCCAACAGTTGGACGAAGTATATTTCTATTCGAATTGCACATCAACGGGGCCTTTTGGCAGCCAAACGGACATTTGCGACCATGACCTAAAATTATTCGCACTCGCTCAAATCAAAATCAGAAGAAAAAGGAGCGATTTAATACTAAACGGCGAGCGTAAGATTGCGCCAAAGTTTCACAACAATGTCTTTCGTCGTGCGTGTGCTCGCTTCATCCAAATTTTGACCATTATTAAACTTATGAAAGTCACATAAAAAATTCCAACGCAAATCATCGCACTGACGTCACAGTGGATAAAATTTGATCCGGCGACTCAAACAGTACAGTCAAACAAACCCTTTATCGATTTAATCACCGGCTGACCTGATTCCTGTCACCTTTCTCAGTCCTTTGCACAAATATGCCGAACCTTTACGAATCGTCAGTTTTTTTTAATATGAAGCCACTTTAATGGCTTCCGTCAAAGTTTTAAACGATTATAAACGCCGCGATTATAAACGATGCACGTTAAATTTATAGGGGTACTTAAAGGGGCCACAATTTTAAACGTTTCGCACAATATCGCGCGCGAAATACGAGCGGGGAAAAATTTCGAATTATACAATCAGTAAATTGAATTGAACTTTTCGCTCCATTTTCGGCATTGGAATAAATCACACGTGCTCCAATTAGACTATTTGCGAGGATCTATCACATTTTTAGAAGGGGGGGGGGGGGTTTTGTACTAAAAAACCCGCTGAAATCCTGTAAATGAATGAATGAGCTTGAAACGTCTTTGAAGGCAGCCGAAATAAAAGACAAGGGATGGGATGCTCTGGATTGGGAGAGTGGGGAATGAGGAGAGTCTTCGTGTGGCAATTGGGAAGTGTGAAGTGTGAAGTGTGAAGTGTGAAGTGTGAAGTGTGAAGTGTGAAGTGGGAAGTGGGAAGTGGGCAGTGGGCAGTGGGCAGGTGGCAGTGGTGGTGATCTCGCCATTACCAAATATGGCGGTGGCTGTGGCCCCTCCACTCTCAACAATTCAGCCAGTCGGCCGCCGCCCGTTGCAGCCGTCGGAGCGTTTCTTCGTCGCGGTTTTCACCAGCCGCCCCCCCGCACCGCCCCTCACATCCCCGCAGAGGTTAACCCTTTACCCCAATTTTAACCCTATCGACCCCCCCCCACGACGCGTCAACCCTTTAATCCGACTTGACACTCTTTGCACACCGCTTTCAAACCGATCCTCTCTAGATTTATATATAAACAAATTTCTATCGCATTACGCTTCGCTCCGTGTACGGGAATTTCAACCCTATTGACGTCTCACACAAAGGTTATATTCCCGTGCGACTTTTCTTGTCAAAACGTAATCGTATCGGAAACCTTAGTGTGACATCGCTCCTCTTAGCACGTTTGAACTTTTATCACACTTTTGATAACAATCATAGATTTGGATACATTATTGTATCTTTTTTTTTTACATTTATACTAGTATACTTTTGACATGCACGATGTGTGGAATGCATTTAAAACGAATTACATCGACTGTCTGCTAAATTTTAACCCAACCCAAATTTATTTTCCAGCTCGATTTGCAATTCTGTGAGCCGTTTCACAAGACGATTCCTTTTTCATAAATGGCAAGTGGAATTTTGGCATCGCCAAAATTCAACACTACTATACATAAAAACTTTTAGACCATCAGTCAGTCGGGAACGGCCCGACACACTTACTTCAATTTTCAACGAAACTACTATTTATTATTCACGATAAAATCACTGTTATCACGCACAGTCAACAATTTCTTTTAGTTTTAATAAAACAGTATCGCCAATCAGTGATAAGTTGACGATTTTATTTTTGGAGATATGCATCGTTGATTTTCAAGTCGTCGTTTCTTTCGCCCCAGAACAAATTTACGAGATTGTTCTCCGGTGATTCAATCGATTGGTACGTTCGTACCGTGTATGACAAACGTTGTAACTTGATACACTATACACACACACGTTCACCGAAACAAACAGTAATTAATGTACGTGTGATTAATTCTTTGTGCGATTTCAACGCTGAGGATTTTACGTGTTCTAGTGTCTAATATGTGAATTTGATTTATGTATATGTTTCAGATGTCGTTTCGTGTAGTGCGCAGTTCCAAGTTTCGGCACGTGTACGGTCAACCGCTCAAACGGGAACAATGCTACGATAACATCAGGGTGTCCAAGAGTTCGTGGGATTCGACGTTCTGCGCCGTGAATCCCAAATTTTTAGCCATTATCGTCGAATCTGCAAGCGGCGGGGCGTTTATCGTACTGCCGCACAATAAAGTACGGGTTTGTCTTCAAATATTGGGATGTCGTTTAAACGACGATATCAAATGATGATTTTTGCTATTGATTCTTACAGGTTGGAAGAATATCGCCCGATCATCCCTTAGTCGGAGGTCACAAGGGACCAGTACTCGATATAGCCTGGTGTCCACACAACGATAACGTTATAGCTTCCGGATCAGAAGATTGTGTTGTCAAAGTAAATTTTATAAGAATTTTATGTATTCACTAGTGTGGGGAATATATTTTTGTTGAAATATTCAAGAGAAATGTTGTTTACTATTGATTTTTTTCGTCAGGTATGGCAAATTCCAGACGGTGGATTGTCTAGAACTCTTACGGAACCGGTGGTGGATTTGGTGTTTCATCAGCGTCGTGTCGGATTAGTAGTCTGGCATCCTACGGCGCAGAATGTGCTCCTCACAGCAGGGTCTGATAATCAGGTATAATGTCATGCCGGTTTCATGATACTAACTATACTCCATCCGACGTAAGAAGCATCTCGCTAAAAAGAAAGGGGTTTAACGACTTTGGTTGATAATCGTTTATTCCAAGATCCAAGTAGCTGTGCAGATCGACTTTCATCATTTTCAGTTGTTTCACCATCGACTGCTGGATGAAGGCCTCTCCAATCCTCTTCCATTCCTGTCTGTCTTGAGCCATCTGCATCCACTTGACTCCACACATTCTTCTCAATTCATCAGCCCATCGTCCACTCGGTCTACCTTGCTTTCTTTCACATTCTTACGTCTATTGCCACTTCAACTTTTTCACACGTTCCGCTATATCTGCCACTATGGTCATACTTCTTACCTATGTATTCCTCTTGCGATCTCTTCTTGTTATACCGAGCATACATCTTTCCATGCTTCTCTGTGTGCACTGGATCTTACGTAACATTCTCGAATTTAGCATCCACGTTTCACATCCATACGTCATAACTAGCAGTACGCATTGGTCGTATGCCTAACCGGTCAAACTTGGGATGTTGCCTAAGTTGGATAGAGTATAGTGTTCTGATAATTTCGAAACTTAATTTAATATGTGAAATTTTAGGTCGCCATTTGGAACGTCGGTACTGGAGAAATACTTATTCAATTGGACTCTCATCCCGATTTGGTTTATTCGGCTTGTTTCAATTGGGATGGATCCAAACTCCTGACCACCTGTAAAGATAAAAAAATTAATTATATTATTACTTCCACTTGAATTTTTTGAAGTGAATTCTGAATACTGTATTGATTAATTTGGTTTTAGATTAATAGATCCGAGAACAGGAGCAATCGAAGGGGAAGCAATTTGTCACGAAGGTACTAAAGCATCTAGAGCTATTTTCCTCAGGCACGGTCTCGTCTTCACCACCGGGTAAAAATATGTTAAAACCCTAAAGAGAAAATGTACTTTTATTTTGTCGTTATTTTTTGTTTTATGATTTTTTTTTCATCCTTTGTTAGATTCAGTAAAATGTCTGAAAGGCAATATTCGTTGAGAGCTCCTGATGCTCTCAATGAACCTATAGTAATGGTGGAATTAGATACTTCTAATGGTGTTATGTTTCCCCTTTACGATCCGGACACTAGTATGGTATATCTTTGCGGAAAAGGAGACTCCGTTATTAGATACTTTGAGGTAAAAATATTATTTTTTAAGGGTCTCCCAAGTAGAACAATCCAATTATTTTAGTTTCTTACTAATAATCCTTTTATTTCCTTATCATTTTTTTTATATTTTATTTGTGTTTATAAAATATTCAATAGCAATCTTTTAGTATGTATTTATTACGTTGATATTTAGAGTAAACGTTTTATATTTATACAGATAACTCCTGAGCCACCGTTTGTTCACTATATCAACACTTTCCAAACTCCGGAACCTCAGAGAGGTTGATACCTTTATAATTTTACTATTCACCATTAAACTTAGTGCATATGGAGAAAACTGATAATATGTATTATACTATTTTTATAGGTATCGGCATGATGCCTAAGAGAGGTTGTGACGTTTCAACGTGTGAAATCTCCAAATTTTACAGATTGAACAATTCGGGTCTATGTCAGGTACTGCTGTAATATAAATTTATATTCACATTTTTAAACAAAATGTCAATTACTCGAATGTGATACGTTACGTCGATACATTTTTAGGTAATTTCAATGACGGTACCACGCAAGTCGGAACTTTTCCAAGAGGACTTGTACCCTGATACGCTCAGCGAAGTCCCAGCCCTGTCGGCCGAAGAGTGGATGGCTGGACAAGACGCAGAACCGCTCACAATATCGTTGAAGGTAGAGTATTTAAAGTAACACGTGTGTTAAGCCACTTTGTACTATTTCGGCCGCTTATTTAATTGTATTGGATAACTTTGCAGGATCGATGCATGATGGTTCAAGGTGGTTATGTTTCCGGGAATGCTGCCCAACAATTGATTGTTAAAAGATCTAATGCCCTGGATAGACGTGTGCCGAGAGCTGGCCGTTCGCCGACGCCCCAATCTGGAGAAACGCCGATGTCACAGATGGATGCTCTTCCACCGCCTGCTCCTGTCGCAGCACCAGCTCTCGCTCTCACTGTAATAATTTGAAATATATATTCTCATTTCAGGACCTACCTGATATCTTTGAATACTGTGGTAGTATTATTACCACATAAAACATGTCACAATTTGTCCAATTACTGTATATGGCAGTGGTGCCCACTAATTTTGTCACAAGGTCTGCTTTTCGAATGCAAACCTAACTTCGATTTACTTTTGAAAAGTAGTACAAGTGGTACATTGAAATAATGTTAATCTAATTTAAATAAAACCACTATGACGCTTTGTCATTGTTGGGGCTCCATCTGAAGTCATCGATATAAGCTTAAAAATAGGCAACTGTATATACTATTCGTAAACTTTTAAAACTGGATAAAATGACCTCCGAGTTTTTCCTCTCAGTGGAATAATCGTTAGTAGATCCTCATTTTAGGAAAAGTCTTGGAGTGCATATGATTAGCTACATCAGTGGATACCATCATCATTATTTCCAGCCGTTCACCATCCGCTGCTGGATGAAGGCCTCTCCAATCCTCTTCCTTTCCTGTCTTTCTTGAGCAATCTGCATCCACTTGACTCCACACCTTCTGAATTCATCGTCCAGTCGTCCAACTGGCTTTCTTTCACATACTCTCGGATACCATTCCAGTATTTCTCGCGTCCATCTGCCTTACATTCTTCTCGCTATGTGTCCGGCCCATTGTCACGTCAATTTTTTCACATTTTCCGTTATATTCATGCTTCTTACCCATGTATTCCTCTTACGATCTCTTCTGGTCATACTGAGCATACATCTTTCCAATCTTCTCTGTGTGCACTGGATATTACGTAACATTCTTGAATTCAGCATTCACGTTTCACATCCATACGTCATAACTGGCAGTACACGCATTGGTCGCATGCCTTCTTTTTTGAGCATTCTTAATGTTGGATTTAAAAACTATGTTCATTCTTCAAAAAGAACTCCATTCTAGTTTCATTTCGCTTCAGTGGATTCATCTACTTGTAAAGAAAAAGCTGGAAAATCTTCGGGAACTACACTTTTAAATCAACTAATTTTGTCTTCTCTTCGTGTAACAATGTTTCACGATAACTATATGTCATGTTTAAGACTCAGCGCCTCCAAAAATGCGTGCAAAAGTGGATTCGTCTGCTTATAAATAATAAGCTGAACAATCTTCAAGACATTTCTTTCATTAACTGCTCTTTTAAATCTGAACTAATCTCTTTCACTCGTCGTGTAACAGCGCTTCTCGATAACTGGTATGTTAAAAAGGGACAAAAATGCAACAAGTAATCTGCTGGGAAAGCCAATGGAATTCTAGTGTCTGGCATACACTAAACGTGTTGCACTACGTTTTTGTCGTCGGACTTGGTAGTATCTCACCTCAAAATAGTAATAGACTGGATTTTTTTTTTCTTTGATCAGATGTACTTAGTAATACTGAAACATTTTCAGTTATATTACCACAGTGTTCACAGACGACCTTTGGTCTCGGTACAGATAGTGATTCAATTCTAATTGTATGCTAATGATATCCAACTGTTTATATTTCACCGCAGGACAAACAGTTGCAAGAGTTCACCGATGAGATACGACGGTTGAAATCGATGATCGTCAAGCACGAGAACAGAATTCGCGCTTTGGAAGCTGGAGCCAAGCTGACTCCATCTTCAAACGTTTCACCGACCCCGGCAGTGTCACCGCCGCCTCCTCAGCCGGCGGCCATCATCAGCCAAGACGAAGACGTTACCGATCATTATAAAAACAATACCGACAACAGACTGGCGCCCGACGAAGTGTAAAAACTGATGACGCTTTTCTGTTTATCGAAATTGTGAACAGTGTAATAATTTATTTTATTAGCAATAATCGCACGACTGTGCGGTGTATTATTTTTGAATTAAGTATTGCACAATATATTTTTAATTTTGTAAATTTTGTGTAACATACACACACACACACACACACACATACATACACAATTACACACACAAACAGAGAAATAGTACTTAAAGTATGTCCCATTTTTTATTTGTATTTGTATAAGATTTTTGATGTATCAGTATAGTTATCATTTGCATTATCATATCATTTAGCTTTTCCGTTGAACAATAACGATGATCTGAAATGATAACTGTCACCGATATTTGCATCATGCTACAAGTTGCATTTATAATTGAATACGTGTGTATAAGATTTTGCCATTTTAGTATCTGTAGAAATATTTGATGAAATAGGTTTTTTTTAATACACAAAACACTATACACAAACACACACACAAACCCTAATTAAGGATATTTTATTTGATTTTTAGCATAATAAAGCTAGTCAACTGAAATGAAATTATATAATTCCTTAATTGCTTTTTTTAATTGGTAAAAAATAATTTTTTCTCCAAAAAACAGTTAATTTTCGCCTCAATACACTGTTTCTCCAAAATAGGCTTATTAGGGTATTTTATTGAATGTATGTATAATTTTTTACCCAATGTTAATATCAGAATGTTAATTGATTCAAATCATGTATCGCTTGTATACTATTTATGTATTATACGTTTTCTTTTAAAGGGTTTGCTACGTTCTCAGATGGTGCTAATTAAAGTGTTATAATTTTGATTGTAATTAAACTTGTCTTCGATTTTGTGATCAAAATTTTGCTAATCCTGTATTAATATCGATGCATCAAAATCGATATCCAAATGTTTTTCGTATAATGCATAATTGTGGAGAACACTTTTTACTCTTGTTATACTATTATTAACCCTTTACCACACGGTGGTCTAAAATATCGCATGCGTTTCGGTGAGATAATTAAGCGTATACATGTGTATTTTACCTAGAGGATGATCATTACAACAATTTGATTTTTATACTGATATTTTTTTATACTATTTTTGTCCCAAAGTGGTCTTTTGTAGTCGATTGATTAGACCCATAATGACAGTATTACTTTTGTTGTGCATAAAATGAATTCTGCCTTAATATCAAGATTTAGAAGTTATCTGGTTTTTAGATAGATACAAAAAAATATCTACGTTATAGAAAAATTTTCTGATTAAGAAACAAGTGTAAATAAGGCAGATAAAGTACTTAAGATATATTTAATAATAAATTTTCAAAAAGTGTGAAATTAAATTTAATCCATTGAGATGAAGGAAATCAAAAGATCACGATATTTTTTTTTACGATATAAAATTTTATAATAATTTTGGATGAATTGAAGATTTTAGAATATTTTACACTGAATCATTGTTAATGTTATCAAATTTTTATCAAAAAAGTTACAAAGCAACCGAATCATACGAAAGATGATTGAATGATTAAAATTGTATAAATTTTTATATACACATGTAAAATGCATAAATTTATATATTATATACAAATGTATATTTTAATGAACTATTTAGCTTATATTTGTTTTGAAATTAATAATTTTTTCTGTTATGTTGATTTTTTTTCCGAGTATAATTTGCTCACTATAACTTTTTCATTGCTCAAACTATCGTATATTTTCGCGTATTGTAAATATGTAATTTTACGAAGAAGCAATAAAGAAAAAACAATACTAAATACTTTGTATATGTAGATTAATAAAATTGTCACTGTTTCTGGGTTTACTTTAAAATTAGTTTTAATATTATCTTTCGAAACTACAAATAGTTTATTATTTTAAATTAAAGTTAAATTATATATATGTACATAAAATGCATATCCCATATACTGTGAGCAATGTGCCTTATAAAAAGAAATATGTAGATTTATATTAAAAGTTTTACTCAAAATACATACTTATGTATATGTATTTATATTGCATGATTTTTTTGTACACACATCGTTACGTCATGAATTATTATATACAATATAATATTGTGCTCTCTATAATCTTCAACAAATATTAAAATATTATGTTTGTTTCGTGTAAAAACTATGCAAATAACACACATGGAAAATAATATTTTTTACACACGCACACACATATTTTTAAATGATTATTAAAACGACGACAATTACGCTTTACTAAGTTTATACACCATAAACTGAGGTTTTAATTGACAGCTTGTCAACACGTGTGTATGTAATGAATATTATTCACATTTGCTCCTTTTGAAATTGGTGCTATCTTGTTTATTTTTTTATAGATATTGTACTATTTTACAAGTTTTTTATACATAATAATGTGCCTTTTTGAAAATATTCTTTAAAGAAAAAAAATTCTTTTTATCAATGTTGTTTATATTATATATATTGTCAATGTTTTTTTCATTCAAACTTGTTTCAATATTATTTTGTATATAACATTATATACAAATGTTTATTTTTGTATTGTCCTTCATTTTTTTATGGAAAATTACATGTATATTGAAAACAAACTTAAAACATGGAGTTTGTATTTTCACTCGACGACAGAAAGTTGTCTTTCATCACTCGGTTTAACTAGAAATTGGATATACAAATTAAAAAGGTTTAAATCAAAGACAATGTAGTAGAATAATAATTATATTTAAAATATATAAATAACATCAAAGCGAAAATTCATTATAAAAATGATCTAATAATCTAAAATACATAAAAGATATACGTCGGATATTGTTGTGATAAAACGTAGGTCTGGATACTTCTAAATTCAAATACATATGCGGTAAAAATACAATATGCAATAAATCCAAGAAGTTGAATTTGAGTCAATTCGACAAATAAAATTTCAGTCTTAGTTAACAGTTTGGGAGTTTCGGTTGTCAATCTAGAAATAGTACACGAAAAGATATTTAATTACATTTGGATGCAAGGAAATTGATTATTTCATCCTATTCTTCCATGGTTTCAATTTTATATTATTTACGAGATGACATAAATATTAGGATATATCAAAAGTCATAAGCTTTTTATCATTAGGATACCACATACTTGAAACATACGAAATAACTACCTTTGTTTTTCAGTCGATTTCAAATTCAAATAACTCATACTTGATATTTTTAATAAAAAAATCGCAAAAATAAATTATAATTCATTTAGATAAATATATATATGTAAATGCAACTATTTTCCAACTATTTTGCCTTTATGGCACAAATTATTTTAATTTCCAAAAATTAAGCCTTACAAATAATAGGGAGAATACGCTAAATAATATCATTCAATGTTTTCACAAATCGCAACTGAATAACCGTGAATTATAATCGGTGGTAATAAATACAAACAAGTCATGGTCCAAAGGCAAGAAAATTTAACCGTGAGATACAAAGTAAGGCACGTCACTTTGTGCCAAAAACATTTCCACCATTATGCAATCATTACATATATTACGACAAAATTAAATACGTAGTAGATATTCAAGTTCATTACATAAATGAGATTTTTTAAGTATAATGCCTGTCTATAAATTTCTAGCTTCTAAAATTTCATGGCCGTATTGATCTTTGGACTTAAAACCAACCCCAACTTAATTAAAAGGATTACTTTTTTTTTTATAAAATTATTTACAACATCTAACTATTGCTATATGATAAATTTTATGCAATACACGGTAAAATAAAACTACTCGTAGAAAGATAATACATTCTTTTACGAAGCTTGCTTATTAAAAAAATTTAAAGTTAATAAAAAGAAAGAATTTAAATGATTTCCAATTACAATAATAGTAAGATGTATGACGATAAACTATGCTTTCAATATATAGAATATACAATAAATTACAACGTACATTATATTTAGTATACGAGAGACTATCGAGACGTGTCGGAAATGAACCCTCGATCGATTTTTACGAAAATATTGCCACCGAATGACGGAGAGGAAAAAATATGAACGCTCGAAGACGCAATCATGTGAATAACGGTAAGTGGTAAAAGTCGTAGCCGCGTTGTCCCCTAGCGGCAAGGCATATGTATACTACGTGATAGGCGCCCGGAACGAAACAGATCAATCCGGCCACCAGGAACACGACACCTTGTATTCCGTGATCCGGCTCCGCAATGGCGAAGATGCCCGTGCACACGAGACCGATGCCGAACAATAACAACGCCACCGCTGCCAGGACAGTCTTCCAGTTTTCTTTCACTCTAGGATGCTTCCAACAGTAAACGTCCGTCGTCTCGTTCACCGACAAATAGTCGTGGATCAGCGAGTCGGAGTCTCGAGACGTCGTATCGTCCGCACATTTGTAGGTTCTGCAAAAATAAGGATGACCGTATAGTAAGGAAGGTGGCGGCACATCATAAACCTGTAAAAAAACACGTGTGAGCGAGATAGAACTTTGTAGGCAGTGTTTTCATCTTACGAAGGGGAATCCCCACTCATCTACAGTGCAGTCACTATACACTCACTCATTCACTCTGTGCGTGAGATTCCCATTCGTGAGATAAAAACAATGTACATGAATACACACATTGTCTTGATACAGACTAATTTTGAAAATCCGGATTTGCAAGGATAGGTCGTAGCAAATGGAATTATGACTGAAAGTGTTTTATTTGCCAAATCTGGATAGGCAACTGTTTGAGAGCACCAAAATTCATCAAGGTTATGATTTGAGAATTCCTGCTTCAGCAGAACTTTGCTCTGTTAACTGAAGTCGTCCCACAGCACGTAAGCATCATCCACAGAGTCCAAATTAAAACACCTCTATATGATATTTTTTCCATATACATAGTGTAAGATTTTCCAAATCCTTCAAAATGTCGCCTTGAATCCAATTTACATACATGTACTTACATAGAAGCGCATCTAACGAATTATTGCAAATTTTTTGGGAGCAACACCTCATTGCTCCCTTGCAGACCTTTCATTCCTACCCAGGGAGGAAAACACCATAGGTTAAGAACCCCTGCCGGTTAAAGTCATCATCATCATCATTTCGTTCCGTTCATCATCCACTGCTGTATGAAGGCCTATCCAATCCTCTTCCATTCCTGTCTGTCTTGAGCAATCTGCATCCACTCGACTCCACACATTCTTCTCAATTCATCAGCCCATCGTCCACCTTGCTTTCTTTCACATGCTCTTGGATACCATGCCAATATTTCTTGTGTACATCTGCCATCCATTATTCTCGCTATGTGTCCACTTCAACTTTTTCACTCGTTCTGCTATATCTACCACATTGGTCATACTTCTCACATACTTACCAATTTATTCCTCTCACGATCCAGACATAATCTAGCCAATCTTCAGGAACAACAAATCGGCGCCCTTTCTTCAAGTAAATAAAACGACAATCACCTTTACAGTACTATACTGTAGGTGCAGGGCAGTTACTGTAGTACTACTCTGACCTATAGACTTAAACAAGCTAGGAACCAACGGGACAAGAAGTAGTCGTTGCAAGTACGTCTCAAATCTCCAACAATTGGTCTACTGTTTTGATACCCGACAAATGTACAGTACAACTTTGAACAGTATGTCCATATGTGGTTCAGTACATCTGTCCATTGTTTGTTCACATTGACAGACATGAAACCGAGGCAAGCACTGCTAGTCCTAGAGGGTGAAGGAGAGGTGAGGTAAGGAAAGCAATGTATATAAATGTGAACCTGGTGGTTTGCGAAGGTGGTGGCTGTTGAGGGTTTTGGTGTTGGTGTTGGTGAGAGCAAACCCTGATGGCTTCATCGGTTTCCTCCTCGAAGGCGTCGTCTATCGAGAACCGCTTGTGGTCCACACGAGACATGACGGCTGCTGGGACAATTATACGTCGCGCACATTACACCATCATCATGCCAAGACGCACATTCTTCATATTCGCATTCGCAGGTTCACGCTACTTGACAGCCATAGCCTTGTGCCCCAACTCCGACCATAAATATGCGATACCAACCTAACCATTTTTATTTATTTTTACTCTCGACGATTGTTAACGATTGGCGAATTTAAGCGTGTAATCTATATTTTAATGGGGTTAAAATTGCATTTAAATTAAGCCAGTCTGTTATTTTGACTATAGAGGAAGAGAAAGGTCAAAAACGAAATACTTATGTAAGCCAAATAATGTTTTGATTCTGCCAACTGTGGGGTCACGGAAAAAAAGTCATGTACTCAAATGGTCGGATAAAGATTCATAAACAATGTCTAATACTTAAATAGCGAAAAATTGTAGGAATCACGACGCAAATGTATAAACATGCGTCGCAAACGATGTAGAGTAAGCACACAAAAAAATGCGTGTCTTAAAACGGCATATCCCCCAAACACAAACCATAGAGAAAAAACGCGTGTCTTAAAACGGTAGATCTTCCAATAACAGTAACGGTACTTCGATAAATAAATAAAATACAAAACTCCACTTTGAATGAAAATATGAACGACACACACCTTCACCCGTTCCCATAACTAGTGACCAAAACGTTCCTATGGAAGAATAATCATTTTGGCTTTCATGCAGTCAATGGGCTCGCAAACAGTCGACTACTGCTAGAGAAAGACTTTCCTTTTCTATTTATTCTTACACATTCGTCCAACAACGTGTTCCGCACATTAATTTCATCGCCTTTCTATTATTGTTACCTTGGTCATGCTTTCCACCCATTCTCGTTATTTCAAGCATATTATTACATCTTTCGATGCTTCTTTGCGTGCACTACCATTATGTATTTGCAAGTTTACGTAGCATTATTGCGTTTAAAGTTGCCCTACATGTGCATACTTGAACTCGAGGCTTGCTTGCGGCGAGCCTGTTTGTGCATTATTAGTTCAATTTCATTCCGTTTTGTCTGTATAAATATAAACCAAGTTGTACATATATGCAAACTTCGAAGCAAACGCGCACGTGTTGGGCAGCGTAATGGCTTGGTTTTGCGAGTGGGTCGGCTACAAAGCTCCCCGCACCCCTCCTTCTCTTGTGGTCATAGCCAGCTTTCCATCCATCTGTCAAATTCTACACAAAAAAAAACCATGGCGTTGGCGTCAGCCAGGCTGACGCACTCGCGAAACCAAATCTTTAACGTTCAAGTGATAGTCGTAGAACACAATTTGAATATCACCAATTATCTGAATAATAAATATTATTGAAAGTCAGATATAGCACACTGACCATGCAGCGTACTCTAATTTTCACGAGTATTGAATTTAAATTTGAGCGAAAAAATCGAGCAGACATATAGCAGCGTGTTTAGACCGATTACCAAATCTGACGTTTGCAAGTGACAGCGTGTAGTGCGTGACATAACCTCACTTGTTTTGTTTTTTTATTGTTTTGGGAAGTTATTGATCGACGATGACGACATGGGCCGACGTGAAACCTCCACTAAGCGAATGTACATTGAATGGCATAAAGAGCTTGGGTTTTACCACAATGACGCCAGTTCAAGTATATAAAATGTGTACTTTATAATATTGTAATGTATATTGGTTTTTTATTATTATAATAATTGTTTTGTCAGGCCGCAACAATTCCATTGCTTTTGACTAGCAAAGATGTAGTCGTTGAGGCAGTTACCGGTTCTGGTAAAACATTAGCATTCTTAGTACCGCTTATAGAAATCCTGTTGAGGAGACACACTAACGAGAAGTTTAAAAAATTTGAAGTCGCTGCCATTATTATATCTCCAACTAGAGAATTGGCCGTACAAACCTTTGACGTATGTATAAATTTTATTTTTTATCATAGTTTGTCTCATTCTATATAGTTAAATTAATTTCATTTTCATATTAGGTGCTCAATGTTTTTATGAAACTACCAGAACTATCAATAATAAAACACAGATTATTAGTCGGAGGTACTTCGGTAGAAGAAGATATAAAATTGTTAAGAGAGAGTGGAGGAAATATATTTGTATGTACACCAGGCAGATTTCAAGACTTATTGGAACGAAAGAATGATTTCAATTTATCAGTACATCTGAAATATCTAGTAAGTTAAACTTTATTATTACTTTTCAAAATGCTAATTTGATTTGTATAATCTCAAAGATTTTAACTTAACAGGAATTACTAGTGTTAGACGAAGCTGACAGACTTTTAGACTTGGGTTTTCACACGGTACTAACGACAATTCTCGGTTATTTACCCCGGCAAAGACGCACAGGCTTATTCTCAGCTACTCAAACTAAACAATTGGAAGATTTGGCGAGAGCCGGTCTTCGAAATCCCGTATTAGTAAGCGTCAAGGAGAAAAAGTCAATCAACACGCCGGAACTACTCGAAAACTTTTACATCATAATTCCGCCGGAAGATAAACTCTTAGCTCTCATAACATTCATTAAAAGGGAAAAAATCAAGAAGGCTTTATTATTTTTGCCTACTTGTGCATGTGTGGATTATTGGGGTAGTGTATTACCAACACTGTTACCAAACATTCAACTACACTCGTTACATGGAAAGATGAAACAAAAACGACAAAAAATATTGGAAACCTTTAGGCAATCTGAACATGCAATACTTTTGTGTACTGATGTCTTGGCAAGGTAAAAATCGTTATATATTCAAAGTGTTCTTATAATTATTATTTGAATAATGAAACCAGTCTTCATCCATAGAGGTATAGACATTCCGGAAGTGGATTGGGTGCTTCAGTGGGAACCACCTTCAAATGCAGCCGCATTAATTCACCGAGCTGGCCGTACGGCGAGATGTGGACTTCCAGGACGTTGTTTACTACCATTATTGCCGACAGAAGAAGAATACGTAGATTTTATATTTAGGAATCAGAAAATCGTTTTAGAACAAGTAGATATACAAAGTTTCAGCGATGAAGAACGAAATCGGGTATGATATTTTCATCGATTGTATAATATGATTGTGTAATACATTTGTTTTATTGTATTTTTTTTTTCAGTTGATTGAAAAGATTCGTAAATTGCAATTGAAAGATAAAACTATCTACGATAAAGGTCTTCGAGCGTTTGTGTCACACGTGAGGGCGTATAGTAAACACGAATGTAGTCTTTTACTTCAAGTCAAAGATTTATCTCTAGGGCAGGTAGCCAACTGTTATGGACTTTTGAAACTTCCCAAAATGCCAGAAATAACCGTAAAACATCAAGAAGAGTTCAAAGCGCCGAAGCAAGAGGTTGATTTCAATATGATACCATACAAAGACAAACAAAAAGAAGCAAGTAGAAAAAAGAAATGCGAAGTATTTAAAGAGACCGGAGAGTGGTTGAGTAAAACGAAAAAGAGGCGAATGCAACAGACTGAATCGTGGCAATTGTCCAAACAAAACAAAGAGGATAAGAGAGATAAGAAAAAAGAACGAAAGGAGAAGAAGGTTCAAATTCGAGCTCAAGGGGGGATTAAAAAAAAAAAGAAGCGAAAATCGCAATTATCAAGCGAAGAAATGGAAGAACTTCTAAAAGATGTTGCCTTGTGTAAAAAGTTAAAAAGAAAAAAAATATCTCAAGATGACTTCGACGAAGAATTTGGAATAAATTTAGAATAATATTTTATCATTAGAATACCGGTTGTTCTATGTACAGTTATGTATTTCAAAATTAATTTAAAGTAAATTTACAATGATTTTATGAACTAATACAAATATTCTTCTAAATATCTTGTTTTATTTACTAATCAAAATTAAATTACTGAGACTGTTTATTTCACTTTCATACATTGTGAAAATAAATTTTACTAAAAATATATTCTTAGCAGTAGATATTAACATACACAGTATAAAAATATTTTTTTACTACTTTCGAATGTGAGATAGTTTGTAGCTATTTGGATTCAATTTATCCATACATGTACAATAACTGAAAATAGTTACATATATAAATTTGATTGCACGGTATTATAAATACCAAATGGAGTATTGAAAATGTTAAGGGACAGGGCTTGGTTTAAAAGTAAAATGAATCCTCAGTGGGGTATTTTGTTAAATTTCACTCTCATAGTCCATACTCCTTAACCAATTGTCCGGCGATTACGAGTCTTTGAATTTCTGATGTTCCTTCGTATATTTCTGTTATACGAGCATCACGATAATGCCTTTCGGCTGGCATGTCACTAACATATCCCATTCCTCCCAACACCTATAAATACATTAATCATAAATCAAACATCAAAAAAGAGGCATAAACTGTCTAATTGACACAAACAAAACCTGTATGCATTGATGGGATGCAAAAGTGGCTGCTTCTGACGCGGCTAGTTTCGCCATAGCTGCTTCTTTCGTATAAGGTTTCTTATTGTCTTTGAGCCAGGCTGCACGCCACGTTAAAAGACGAGCTGATTCCAATTTTAGCGACATATCGGCTAATTTCTGTTGAATAGCTTGTAGTTTCAAAATCGACTTTCCAAAAGCTATCCTTTTTGATGCATAGTCGATAGCTACATCTAACGATGCCTAAATGAAAAAAAAAAAAATATTTACTTGAAATAATTAGTATGTACAATACTGCATATAAATGTCTCAAGTCTGTCTGTATTTGTCCGTTCGAGACACTTCTTTCAATTCAAATAATTATTTTCATAGTTATCGCTAAAGTTTCAATCATATGTATATGTATCTCAATAATAAATACTCATTTATCGTCAATTAACAATTTGAATGGCCCGTATTTAATGGGTCAGTAGCTTTTCTGGTTTTCGTTCAGTTATTTTAACCAAACGGTGAGTAATTTCAATGAATGGTCAATATAAGTTTTATAAAAGTCAGTAGTTAAATGATCAGTATATATGTTAAATGATTATGTATGTATATATATATTAAACGATAAGTAAATTTATAAAAACGATCGGTATTTGACCGTAAAATCGTTTGAGAAAAAGTTACTTAACGAAAATATTTTCTTCACTGACTATTTTCTTGAAAAGTTACTGACCGAATAATTCGTTGCAAATTTTGAATTACATATTACATACATTATATAATTACTCTTGTAATCATTAGTTACTCCAATTATTACCCGACTTGTATTCTAAAAATAGACACCTGTTGATCATCGATGGGCAATACTGTAATACTATATTTATAGAAGAGTTTGTCTGTCTGTCCATCGGGAGCGCTCATACTGTTTTTAGTCGTCAACGGACAATACTCTAGTTGTACGTACTTGTGCAATTCCGAGCGCTTGAGAGGCAATTCCAATTCTACCAGAGTCGAGACTCATCATAGCGATTTTGAAACCAAATCCAGGTTCGCCGAGTATATTTTCCTTTGGTATATAGCAGTCTTCGAACATCAACGAGCACGTGGAAGAACCTCTGATGCCCAATTTATCTTCCTTTTTACCGAGTTCGAGACCTTTACACGGCTTCGGAATGATAAACGCCGATATACCTTTATGTTTCATACTTTTATCGGTTGTCGCAAATACTACCGAAGCTTCACTTTCATAACCGTTGGTAATCCAACACTTGGTACCGTTTACTTTCCACTTATCATTGTCGAGTTTGGCAGTGGTCGAAGCGGCACCAGCATCGGAACCGTTTCCCGGCTCGGACAATGCAAAACATCCAATCTTGCTACCTGAATCGATAAAACAGAAATAACAACACCCGCAACGACAAACTCATAAACGAAATTCTTCGACTTTAAACATACAAACCATTTGTGAATGGTGCAACATACTCTCGTTTCTGCGAATCTGTCCCCCAACCTAAAATTGGACCGAGATAAAGGGAATTGTTCACGGACATGATGACTCCGGCAGAAGCGCATCCTCTTGAAATTTCTTCGAGAGCTATTGCATACGCCATGTAATCTAATCCGCTTCCGCCGAGTTCTTCTGGTGCAGTTATCGCCATCAAACCTAATTCTCCCATTTTCTTTATCTGCTCTCCGGGATATAAATGCTCCTTGTCGAATTTCGCAGCGTTTGGTTTCAATTCACCTTCAGCAAAATCTCTACATGTCTTCTGAAGCATTTGGTGGGTTTCGGACAACGCCGATAAACAAGCAATATTTCTACTTTGAAGCCCATTTCCTGAAATATATATCATACTAGTAAGTGCCCGTTGACCGTATCATGAGTGTGTTTGTGTAAGTTAGTGAGGTTACGTAGCGTGAGCGCTGCTCGCAAAACACGGGTTACGTTGCACAATACTGTGTGCCGTGGTGGTATGCGAGCGTTTCACGGTTCGGCTACCCAGCCAGCCAGGCAGATTCCTGCGCTACTATATACAGTATACTTAAATACATTGTAACGCCTTATCGACACATACATTTCGCTAAATAATCATTAAGTCTCAGTTCAGCGGTTATCCGTTAGTGAGGTTATGTAGCGTGACCGCTTCGCGCAACCCGCGTTGTGTGAGTGAGTGAGTGTATGTGTGGTGGCAGTTTGCGAGCGTTCTGCGGATCGGCTACCCAGCCAGCCAGGTAGATTCCTGCGCTACTACACATATATATCGTATAATCGAGTACATTGTAACGCCTTATCGACACATACATTTGGCTAAATGATCATTAGTCTCATTTAAAAGATATTTATAGTATCGTAAGTGGACTTTGATACTTGATATCAAAAGAGTCTACAACTTAATATTTAAATGTATGCAAACGAGGTCATTAATCTGACCTCTATACATTTGGAATATGCAATTAATGGTATGAATAAATAAAGGTAAATTTTGAATTGTATGTATGTTTATTTGGTACAATATTCAACTAAAATAATAATGACAACAAACCAGGACTTTTCGCTAAATGGGGACTAAATCCTCTTGTCAAAGGACGCCAAATACTACGTATACAACTGCACATTTGCATTGTAAGTGCAGTAAAGCACTACTAAGCACTGATAGAGAGAATGTCAAACTCGACTGAGCTTTCGATCAACTGTACAGGCCTACCAATCCACGTTTGGTCAAATGTCACATTGACACAGCACTGTGAATTTACTTTTCTATCATATTATTGTCTATTTTGACACGCTTAAAAATTCAGAAAACTAAATTAAATTAACATTATGATATTCATGCAGTTAACTATGTACTTACAAATTTCAACTGTTGATATCTAATACAATTGAGGAAAAGGAAGTTCAAGCACAATAATGATAAATAAAAACTTGGTTTCGCAAGTGCGTCGGCCTGGCCGACGACAACCCCATGGATATTTTTTGTATATAATTTATTTGTTTATTTAATTAAAATAGCTTAAGAAGCTAATTACAAACAATTAGTACCTTAAAGCTAAAATTACAAAATAAACTTAATTATCTATTAGAACTTATACAGAGGTGCTGTTTTAAGGCTGCCAGGAATCTATCAATTTTGTTTATATTTCTAAGACCTTCTGGCAGTCCATTGTATTCAACAACACCCCTGTTCAAGATACTTCTCCTAGATCTACTTAGGGTTGTCAAGTGTTATAGACAAAAGAAGAAAACATTTGACAAAAAAATGTTTTTTTTTGTACAATTTTCTTTATATACATACACTAGCTGAATTGCCCGGCGTTGCTCGTGCGGGTGACATTTATTCTCCAGTATAAACAAAAATTTAAACAAATGAAAACATTTATTTTCCAGTACAAAATTTTTCAGATTAAAAAAATTGTATGGGGGCCCCTTGACCGCGGACTCCGACCCCTTCCAAAACCCACCTACGGTCTGACTTGGGGTATCATGAGATAGTATACCAAGTTTGGCGGTTCTAAGTTGAAAACTGTAGATTTGCATAGCGGACAAACAAACAAATAAACATTGAATTTTATATAGTAGATATGTATGAAATAGTAAACATGAAAAGCTCGCTTGAAATTTAATTGTTTAATTTAATCATCTTCATTCTCATTTTCACTTTCGTCATGTTTGTTGCTATATTTATCTACACAACTAACTTGTTGCAAAAGTTTCTTATTTTTTTTTCATTATAAAATTCTAAACATGAAACATTTGTGTAATTATATTGTACTACGCCCAAAATACCCCGGACAGTGGAAATTTTCAACTGATTTCTTTCTTTGGTCCACTGTTCGCTGATCATGGAAAATATTCTTTTTACATTGGCATTTTGAGCAGGTATTGTAAAAAAATTGGCAAATTTTTAATAATTCCCAATGAAACTCAATAATTTTTTAAAATAATCTATTCATTTGAGACAAGAAATCATATTTTTAAAATTTCCAGTATTTCCATTGAGATTTTTAAATTGTAAAATTTATTGAAACATCTTGCATCATCCACAACGACGTTTTTGGAGACAAGAAATACTATCGAGTTTTCAATTTCTCCCATGTTGGAACCCTATCTATGTAATTTCATCCAAGTAAAACTATTGAAATTTGATAGTTGATTAGTTCATACATTTAAATATTCCTACGACGTTTTATAGCAATTTAAATTGAATTTATCTATTTCACTTTGCAATACATAGATTTCCTTTATTTTCAGACAAAATAAATTTTACTTTGATGGGAAGAAATGATTCTTCATAATATCTATAACTCAATGTATGTATTCGCTAATGAATTTATTGTAGCCATTACTTCTAACACATAATTTTGTTCAACTTCTATTTCTAGTATTTTTCCATGGAATATATGCATTAAGGAATATGCAAATTCTAAATAAGCTTTGCTAAACTCATTTTCAAAAAATTATTTTAAAATGATGGGAGAGTTGTCGATTGATAAAAAATATGTTTTTAAAGTAGGAAAAACTCTGTACGTCTGCCTTTGTGCCTGTCAGGAACACACTTGAATATTATTTTTTCTCTGAAATGTTTTTTTTTTTGCACCAAATTTTATTACATTCTAATACGCATTTTAATAAGTATAGCTGTTTTAACCCGCTAAATTTATTCGTACAAAAACTGCGGTCTAATTTTATCTAGAATTAATCATCGTTCCTTCAATATTGTTAGCAAACAAGCAATTTCCAATAAACAAATTTAACTTTGGACCCGATTCATCGATAAGGACAAGAATACACATACTATTTAAATACAAGTATATATTTACTTAATATAAAAGAATACATATTGACAAAGTAACGTAACCCAATTGATACATTTCGATTTTTAATATATATTCCTTTACACTGGTGAAAGATTTTGTAATAGTTTTTTAACTCTGAACGAGCGAAAAATTATACCGTTGCAAACAGCTGAGATAATTTCAATCAAAATACACGCTGCCAGATGCAAACGGCCATACAAATGGAATGAAACCACGTCAAATTCGATGCAATTACGTAATAACTAATGTAAAGGAATATATGCACTCGTACATTGTACATATAAATACAAAAAATAGATTAAATTCAGATATAGGTATGTATGTATATGAATAGGTATTTAAACATCAAAATCGTGACTTCTATTTCAACAGTTCATTGCATATAAATAATTAATTGCAATATTCTTCCTATACTTAAATTACATATCTATTGCTTCTTATATTCAATTCTTTCTACTTTAACTTCATCGCCGAGTAGTTGATAAACGTATGTGACAACAATTGAACTTTGAATGTCCATGAGTACAAAGGAAGGTGTCACAGATCTGAAATAGGCAAAGCAATCAAAATGTCAATACAAACAAATAAAAAATAGTTACACAGATATGATTAAATGGATTACGTTTCAGTTGGATTATAAGCCCCAGTAGCTGATCCGGGATTGATATAAAATTTGTTTTCGTGTTCGTAAGCCTCAAATCTATGCGTGTGGCCTGATATTAATATATCAACGTCAAGTTGTCTCTGTATGAGTGCAAGAGATTCTGGATCACCCCATGGAACTATTTGATGTCCGTGACATAAACCAATCTTAAATTGACCCACAGTTACTACTTTTTGTTCCGGATAGTTGTGATTCTGAAAATAAATACATATAATAGTCTAAAATTCTTTATCTTATAATAATAATGATAAATTCAAAAGTTATACCTCGTCGAAATCTCCTCTAACCACGTGTACATCGCTTGATAGTGTTTTTTAATAATCGTAGGATTCTTTGGTACAAAGATTCCCCGTACACAAAATGTGTTGGATGCGACCAGGAACTAAGAGTTTTTTGAACTTAGATGGTAAACTGCTACATCTATGAGGTATGTGCAAGTCACCCAATACTAGAACAAGCTGAAAACATAATTGTTAGTAAACATGAAATCACAATTCTTTGATAACCACATATACAAATACAATAATGTAAAACATTTTTTGCTTAAAAATGTATAAAAATATAAATATAAAAAAATGTGATAACTGCACAGAAACTGTTGGCAAATACATAGATGCAATAAAAAAGCAATATGTTCATAATATTTTGTTACAGTATTCATTTAAAAATTCTGTAGTGATAATATATGTAATTTCACGCGACTGAATTCTTGATCAAATTATATACAATCTCTCACTGTGAATATACTTATCAATCAAATGTCTAGTATGCATGTAATTCATGTGATTGATCATATTCCAGTGTTATTCTTTTAGGACACCTGTGACATATTGAAATACTCAAAAAATTTTAATTTTAATAATATTAATGCATACCATCTTAAAAAAGGAATGTTTGAGAAATGAGAAAAACGACAGATGAACACACCCAAACGTCAAACCACTAGCAGACAACTAGCAGCTTTAAAACTGTTATTATCGGCCATGACTTTTTTTTTAATTATCAGAGAATTTTATTTGGCGAATCTGTTTACATTATTTATTTACTACACAATAACTGTCAAAATGTCGAGTATTGTTACAAGAAATTATTGCATAGCGATTTTGTTGAATGTGATTTGTTTGTATTAAATATATCAAGTTTAATTTATTAATCCAAAGTTAAAATTGAGGCTAAAATCTTAATTCGATACGTGTTTATTAAAAAAATATTGCACTGATATCAAAACGTACATACCTGATCCGCCATTTTTGGTAATTAGTCATATAATGCCTTATTCACACATTTTATATGCATTGATAAACTCAATTCAAATGTCAGGTGTCGTAAACATTGATTTACGTGTAGTTATGATATATTATTTATGAAGAATGATATCAGACCAAGTTGCATATTGTTATTAAACTGTAAGAAGTACAAGTATACAAGAAGTACAAGTATATTCTTATTGTAACATTTTCCAGGCAAGCCTCTTCATTCTATTTAAGGCTTGAGTACTCGCGAAACCATGTCTTTACTAAAATTTACTCATTTTAATAGTTTGCAGAAATCTAGTACTTATCTATCTACTTCCGTGAGTACGTACGTGATGTGCTTCGAGTGCCTAGGTCAGGATCCGTGCGTAGTGGTATGCTATGTTAAGCTAGTTCATTCTGGGCAGCGTGAGTTCAGCTGACGCGCGTTTATACTATTCGGTCCAAAGTTGGCGTAAGGTAGCCGGGGCATTTTTGCCATGTGCACGTGAGGCTTTTTATATCCCACAATTGCACGTTTGCATTGCTGTTGTTATTGGGGGATCTTCCATTTTAAGACACGCTTTTTTTGCTTGTTCATTCTACATAATTTGTGACGCATGTTTATACATTTGCGTCAATACGAAAATCGTTATTTCTACAGTGGATCAACTATCTCTGTTTAATAATGCAAAAGAATATTTATTTTTTGCCTATTATAAATGAATTCGTTGTTCATGCATCTAAAAAAAATCAAAACATACCACGATGCCACCGTGCATTTTTAACGGTGAGAATAATCATCATAAAATACACTAAAAGTATTACAAGATCATTCAACTCAATCAATGAGATTTTTTTTACAAAATATGAATTTTGCACAAAAACCGTAACAATGGCCAACATGCGAGAGGTCACGGCCAGACGTCAGATCGAGAACCACCATTATACAGTATTGTCACCGATCATGTCCAATCTGGAGTGACAGTTCCAACATTCGGCTCCACCCCTGATGCTGCTCCACCAGACGATACACTTACTCCAACAAATCCTCGAACATTCACCAGACTCGACGATCCCCGACCCTGACTTTGAAAAAGTGAAAGTGTTCAGGTAGACCGAGACAATAACCCGGGCAAATATGAGCACGTGTCACCTCGTGACATTCGCATTGCTCACACTCCTCGCCCTCGTATCCAACACATGGGGACGAGCCGTGCTCGAACGACAGCTGTCGTTCGACAACAGCTCCTACATCAGTCACGATGATCTCGGACGCTTGTTCCAACAACTGGAGGATGAGTACAGTGACATTGTCCGATTGCACTCCATCGGAAAATCCACTCAAAAACGAGACATGTGGGTTATCGAGATCAGTAGCGATGTCGCTAATAGAACTCCCGGCAAGCCAATGTTCAAGTACGTAGCTAATATGCACGGGGACGAAACGGTCGGCAGGCAACTCATGATATACTTGGCTCAATATCTTATATTCAATTATAACAAGGATGAGCGTGTTACTCGGCTGGTCAACAACACCGATATATACTTGATGCCGTCTATGAACCCTGATGGGTTTACAGCTGCTGAGGTAATCCGCCTCGAGGGTATTTTTATTATTCTAAAAGGCAAAAGAAAAGCTGGAGTTTGCAAAAGTTTATATCTACGAAACTAATAACGGTACGGTGATGGTAAGAAAGCATGTCAGTTCATTTCAACCTTTTTTGTTTTGGTTAAGATTACAGTTGAAATGGCCGAATGAATAAGACCTTATACGAGTTATGTAAAAAGTGTATGAAACTGTCATCATCATCATCCACTGCTGGATGTTTTTCTAGCGTTTAGAATTATACGTTTATCATTAGTAAATGGATTGAATGAACTTTAACATTGTTTTAGTTTCCATCACTGCAACTTTATTAATTTTAGTTAAACTTTATAATGATTAAAATCTGGTTTTTATTTTGTTCATCCTTTATAATGCAAACTCTAAGGAGCGATTGGCTTTGTTTTTTTTTTTGTAGGAAGGTAAATGTGAATCGCTTCAATTGTACCGAGGCCGAAACAATGATAAAGGAATTGACTTGAATCGAGATTTTCCCGATCAATTCGTTCCGAAAAAAATTCATTCTTCGCTGTTATCCGGTCGCCAGGAGGAAACCAAAAACATCATGAAGTGGATTGTGTCCCATCCATTTGTCTTGTCGGGAAATCTTCACGGAGGTGCCGTCGTGGCCAGCTATCCATACGACAGTTCTGCGTAAGTTTTATACAAACGGTGACAATAAACTGCCAATTGTCGTTTGCAATATATCATATTTATTTCATGTTTGATACAGTGACGGTGGAGACGAATGTTGTAAATACAGCAGCACTCCAGACGATGATCTGTTTAAACATTTGGCAACCGTATACGCGTCCAATCATGCGGTAATGACGAAAGGCGACAGTTGTCCACCGGATCGTTTCGAAAACGGTATCACTAACGGCGCATTTTGGTACGACGTCAAAGGTTGTTGCCACAATTTTGATACACGTGCAATGCTATGCAAATTTATTTTATATATAATTTTATTCGCATTTTACACAGGTGGTATGCAAGACTTCAACTATTTGCACTCGAATTGCTTTGAGGTCACGTTCGAGCTGTCCTGTTGCAAATATCCTCCGGCGTCGACCCTAGAAAATGAATGGAATCTCAATCGAGAATCCCTCATATCCTACATAGAACAAGTGCACAAAGGCATGAAAGGTTTCGTCTACGACGAAAACAACAATGCTATCGAAGTGAGCGTTTATTTGCACAACTGTTTTTGCACATCACAATGTAACCATTTGATGTATTATTCAAATGTGTTTGTTTTTGCAGAGAGCTGCAATCCACGTTGAGGGTATCGATCATCCAATTTTAAGTACGAAACTGGGTGAATATTGGCGACTCTTACTTCCCGGAAACTATACAGTGTACGCTAAAGCACACGGGTGAGAATAATTCATTGACAGTTTAATTCTGCACAATGCAATTAATAATTAATCCGGAATACTATACTGATCGTATAATTTAAAATAGGTACGATGCAACGAACGAACCGGTTCAGGTTGTTATTCCCGAAGATGGCACGGAACCGATTATAGTAAATTTCGTTTTGAAAACGTCCGAATACAAATCAGGTAAATAGTTGCATTACAAATGAAAAATTTACGTGGCCGTTGGTTAGTAATCAAGCTTTACTCATGTATGTATATATTTTGCACTTGTCTATATATTATGTAATATTCTATGTATTTGCTTTTTTGTGGGTGCTAAACACTATCACTTAACTTATGTCCTATTTTAACTGTTATTTTTATCAAAAAATATTGTATTACATATTTCACATCGTTATTATATATAAAATAAATACCTATAAATGGCATGTAATATTGATTTGTTTTTAAGCAAGTAATATTTCTAACAAAGTGTTCATATAATAAACTTCCATTTTTATGATTATAATTCTATTTCACAATTTGAGTTGCGTTCCATTGAAAAAGCACACTTTTCACGATAATGGCATGAAAATTTTGTCAAAATCTGTTGGGTTTTTACGCTTTTTATGTATTGTGATATTCATTTCAATGTAGTCTCTATAAACTGTGATATAAAAATGCAATAATGTTAAAAAATATCACCAGTCAAATTATCATATAATTCATGTGCAATATTAAAATAATTGTTATATTATTCATCGATTGTTGTATTCAATTAGATTTTTAATTTAAATATAATATTTAATGGGAATATCGTTAGGATGAATTTATTATGAGCATGTGCAGTAAATCATAATTATTATGCATTTTGTATGCACTTTTGAATGATTCTAAAATCGGCCGGGTAACATTCTCACTTAATTTGATACTTAAATTATGTATTTATGTTATTTTATCTGTTTCCACTTGTTCTGGCGTATTAAAAAAACACTGTCGGTGGCATGTGATGGAACTTATCTAAAATGAAAAACAGCTTATTTACTTAAATTGGACCGGGCTAATATTTGTAATAGACTGATGTGTAAAAACAGGATGGTGTCTTGACACACAGTATTGTTTTTATATACATATGTAGCTTAAAAATATGTTTACATCGTTTATACAGTATGCATTATTCATTTGTAAACAGCATGGCTTACTAACTGCACCATTATATCGAATATATATATATACATATGTATCTGAAATGTACTTTTTTTTCACGGTGACGGTAATATTTTCTTGACGTACAATTTATCAATTCAACCAATATTTTAACAATGATTAAGTTATTTATTTTATTATTTGATTACTTTTATGATTTAATTTATTTTTTCTGTATTAATTTTAGTTTTGTTTGTGTTTTTTTTTTTTCAACATGGTATGAATAATCAGGAGCATCGTGTTGGAATGGAAAATCACTTTTATCTCTATCTGTACTGTCTGTGACTGTACCATACTGTTTTGTGCGTTTTCATTTGTAATTGTAATTTAAAGCATTATGATTCAATAAAAAAAATTAGTACATTTATAAATGGTTTGTATCATCACCCTATTCAGTGATTTTTTACTGCATGCCGATCGAATTTATAACAAGTGACTTAAAAGATAAACTTACAGGTTGATAATAATTGGAACAATTTAAAATCTTCGGTATTCCGGTTTTGTGTAATCGAAAAATATTAACCACAAATCAAACGTTTAGGAAATATCACTAAAACTTAAACTAACTGCACTAGAATCTATCTCAGATTGCGTAAGATTTAGGTATATTAACCACCAAAGCATTAATTCTCCGCACAGCTTAAACTACTCTTAACAAAACAATTATACATTTTATTACATTATTTTTTCAATGTACATATGTACGTACATAAAAAATCGAAATTATCTCAAAACATTTAACAAATTACAATTTCACAAAATTGTTAATCAAAAAGTTAAAATTTAAGAGAAGAGAATAAATATTATCACTTTTTCATAACTACAAATAAAAATTAAAACAATAATACATACACTATATATTTCACACTTACTAATCAATAATTTTCCAATTACTTTCAGGAGAGTATGAAAATGTTGAAAAAGTAATACGTTCAGTCGTAGATCAATATGGATTCGTTATTCCTACAGAGTTTAAACATCACAATTATGAAGAGATGGAGAAAACCCTTCACATGCTATCTGTAAATTATCCGAATATTACCAATCTCATTAGCATTGGCAAATCCGTCGAAGGCAGAGAACTCTACGTGATTGAGATTACAAGAAATCCTGGCAAGCACATACCTGGTAAGTCTCGTCTATTTTTGTACATCAATCATGTTTTCGAAATGGTTTTATATTGTATTACATCGTAGGTAAGCCCGAGTTTAAATACATTGCAAATATGCACGGTAATGAAGTTGTAGGCAGAGAGTTACTGTTATTGCTTGCTAAATATCTATGTGAAAATTATCTGAGAGACAATAGAGTTACAAAATTAATCAATTCCACAAGGATACATCTACTTCCATCGATGAATCCCGACGGATATGAAATATCACGACCAGGTACACTATTTTATCATTTTATATAAAAGTGTAATTTGTAATGCGATTGAATTAAATATGATGTATCGATATTTTCAGGCGATACAGATGGTGTACAAGGTAGATCAAATCATCATAAAGTCGATTTAAATAGAAATTTTCCTGATCAGTATGGTTCAACCAAGGTAACGATTCCTTTTAATTGAAATTTTATTATTTTACAATTTTTTTAACTACCAAAGGATTATTTTTAGTATAATACAATACAAGAACCGGAGACTGAAGCCGTGATGAAATGGACCAAGTCCATTCCGTTTGTTCTCTCTGCCAATTTACACGGTGGAGCACTCGTAGCGAATTATCCATTCGATGATAGCAGGACCATGAAAACTGGAATACCGAATTTAACACCGGATAATACTCTCTTCGTTCACTTGGCTCAGACGTACTCCAACGTGAGCTCTATAACTCTTATTTATTTTATATTTATTTTGCTTCATCTCATTTATTGGCTATTTCGTTGGTTTTAGGCTCATAATTCAATGCACGTGGGAAGACCGTGTATGAATACACCGGATGATAAGTTCCCCGAAGGGATTATAAACGGCAACGAGTGGTAAGTTCCTAAATATAAAAATTTCCTTTGGATATGACCAAAACTTGTATGTAATGATTTTCATTTATAGGTATAGTGTTTCTGGTGGAATGCAAGATTGGAATTATTTAAATACAAACGATTTCGAGCTTACTTTAGAATTGGGCTGTTACAAATTTCCACCGAATACACAACTCCCTGGTTTTTGGATGGATAACAAAGAAGCTCTCTTAATGTATATCGAACAGGCAAGTTGGCGTTAATGTGCGTTTTTATTACATTAACAAGTACCAATTTTAGATTTTATGCTTATTTAACTTTATAGGTGCACAAAACGTTGCACGGCTTTGTTCGGAGTTCCATCGGACATCCGATACCTCATGCTTTTATACAGATCCAAGGAGTCAATCATCCCATTTCCGTTGCCCAAAATGGCGACTACTGGCGTCTTTTGCTACCCGGCACCTATAATGTGACTGCAGCGGGCAAAGGGTTATTTTCATTTCGTGTTAGTATTTTATTCTACTGTATGCACATTTTTATTAAAGTATGATTTGAATTTCAGCTATGAAAGCTTATCCGTTGAAATTACTATCCCCGCTGAGGGTAATCTGAGTTATAATTTCACGTTAATGGCTGACGATCCACAACATTGGTCGAGTGCATATGATTTTCGGTTTGTTATGCATTTAATACTTTATTGTAATAGTACTGATTTATTTATTTGTGTACATTATAATTTCAGGTTAATTGATAACGTCGTCCGAACCAAATATCACACCGAGGACCAAATTAATAAGGAATTTTCTGAAATTGAAAATAAGTATCCTTCCATTGCCGAATATCAAAAGGCTGATAATGAAGTATCGAAGGAGATACATTCATTGAAAATTACAGATCAGGTGCAATAGCGTAGTGCCGCTTTTATGTAAATGTAACTTTACCTAAACCTACATAAAACTCATTTTAAAATTATTTTTAGATCGGATCACCCGAAGAATTGAAATTCCGAGTTGCAATCATCAGTAATCTTTACGGTACGCAACCTTTGGGTCAAGAAGTTTTGTTGAATTTCGTCCGCCACGTCACGACCGCGTACAGCATCGGAGAACCGGTCCACAAGAAGCTTCTCGAAAATGTCGTACTACATTTCATTCCCAGCTTAGATCCAAACTATCCGTCAATTTTGAACAATTTCGATAGAAGCAATCAATGCGAACTAACGGCAAACAAACAGGAATTCGGTGATAAATTTTACGATCATTTGAAATATCACCATGATCCAAACAGTCACTCGAGAGAAATGATATTGGAATTGATGATCAGGTGGCAGCACTTCGATATGATTGTTGAGCTGGGCAGCGGTAATACGGACGTAACATATCCCGAATCTTCGAAACTAATCTTTGAAAAGTTCGCAAACTCGTATCAAAACTCTAGAAAATTCAGCACGGGCACCGTCTGCGGTAAAACTCCGACCAATGACAATACCAAACATGGACAATTGATAGATTTGCTTTACAATGAATATAAAGTGCCGATGTTCGCTATCGGATTGGACTGTTGCAAAATGCCCACCGAGGATTTAATCGGACAGGTGTGGAGAGATAATTTGCAAAGCATCATGGCGTTTATCAACCAAGTCAATACAGGTTAATAATTTTTGATTCAATCTAAATATTATATTATCAAATTACTCAACTAACTATTTTTCAGGTGTGGAAGGTTACGTTCGGAACGAGTTTTCAGCACCGATGCGTAACGCCACGTTAATAATAGGAGGAGTCGACATTGTTTATAAAGTTTCTCCGAATCTTGGATTCTTCAAAATTATGCTACCTCCGGGTCAATACAACATGCTCGTACAATGTCACGGATATAAAGATCAAACTTTCGACGTATACGTCGTTCACGATGCACTTACGAAGCGTGACATTACAATATCTCGAGTTTCTTCGATTGAAAGTCCTACATTGGAAGATAATAAAAGTTCTGATAATAAATCTCTTGATGCATTGACGGCACAGTTTACTAAATTGACAGGTCAATATTTTGATATTATACTGTACGATTTTTTTTGTTGTAATTTATTTATTTATTTATATAATACAGTAGCTAAAGCTAATTACATGATCCTTAACTAAGCACCTATACAGAGATGTTTTTTTATGAAATTTATCGAAATAGTTTTGGAACTTCTAATTCCATCAGGCAGTCTATTATACTCCAAAACACCTCTGTATAAGATGCTTCTCCTATTTCTATTTATTCTAACATTTTTTTATAATTAAATTATTTTTATTCCTTAAATTATATTCACATACATCCATTCCTATCACAATAAATTTACTAAAATATGATGGTAATATATCTAACTTAAATATAAATACCAACATACAAATCTTCAAAGTATCATTCACATTCAACCAATCTACATAATTCAATCATCATCTTTTTTATACTAGCATACCTATCCGCATTTAAAATACATCTCATACCTCTATTTTGTAATATTCGTAATCTATCTCTAGTTGACTTATCTAACATATTTAATAATGAACCACAATACATAAGATGTGGTCTGACAATTACATTATAAATTATTATTTTAGTTTCTTTAGATAATAATTTTCTTAGCCGACATAATATTCCTACTTTTTTGGCTACCTTTTTTATTAAAAATTGACCGTGTAACTTAAAATCTAACTTATCATCCAATATTATACCCAAATATTTGAAATTATTAACTAGTTCAATATTACTTTCACCAACTTTTAACCTAAAATCAGTTTTATTAATCTTATTATAATTAATCACCATTGCTTTGGTTTTAATTTAATTTGGCTTTAAGCACATTTGTTGTTATTCAGTAAACTTATTAAATTACCTAATTCAAAATTTGATGTTTCCATTATAAAATTAATATTATTATCTACTATATAAATCAATGTGTCATCGGCAAATAAATGTATCTTACATTTATTTACAACCTTAACTATATCATTTATGTACACTAAAAATAATAATGGTCCCAATTTTGATCCTTGTAATTGCTAAAAGTAAATTTTGTTTTAGGCTTTATCGTGAATGAAGAAAATTCACCGATAGCCAATGGTGTTGTTAAATTAAACGAAAAGCTATTGGATATCTCGGCTCAATCCAAGAGCGATGGTGCGTTTACGATGTTACTTCCACCTTCGTACAAGATGAGAGAGGCAGCTATTACGGCTAGTGCATTAGGTTTCATGAATGTAACGAAACTTGTACAGCTCGCTAAGCACAATCCACCAATCATACTCAAGTTGAAGAAAGACGACAGAGTTATAGGAATGCCTCGATTGCTATTTGTAATTTTAGCCGGTAATGTTGCATTTGTACACCGAGTACCAAATTTAATTCGATATTGTCATATTCATGTTGTGTTTTAACTTCAGGATGTTTCGGAGTTATAATGGTTGCTTGTGCCGCATGTTGCTATTCATTCTGCCAACGTAAACGTAATACACACGAAGATTATACATTTTCTAAACTGCGACAGCACGACCCTAAACTATTCGATGATGATGATAGAGAAGATGCTAAATTGTTCAAAAACATTGATGGTATTGTTCTTTATTTTAAAATCAATTTTTTTTGTAGTGAAATGTAAATTTTTAATATAATATACATTAAAATTTTTAGAAGATTCATTGGGAAGGCCGTATTATGATGATGATGAAATTCCACCGTCCGAAACTGACAGTGAAGACGATATAGTTCTCATGAATGCGAGCAGAGAATGGAAACCGAAATAGTAAACGTTAATGCGTCATGTAATATTACTACTTTCGTCAAATTATTTATAAATATATAGTATGTATGTTCTCAAAATCATTGATCTTTTTCATAGATTACATCAATATATTGTGATATTTATATGCGTATACATTTTTACATTCCATTTACTTTGTTTGATTTTGAAACTACGATGTTGTTAAATTAGTCAATTATACATTTTTATAATCTGCTAATGTTAGATACTGTTAGTTACATGCACAATTTTGACAATAAAGATGTAAAATTGAAGGTGCTTTAACTTTAGAATATATAGACAATAAAAATTTAACCGTCACAAATTATTAGTTACAAACTTTGTATTTTACTATATTTTGTGTTTTTGCAAAATATGATTATATTTTTATATGAACCAAATTTTGTACATAAATTATATTTCTTCGATCATTGATAATTAATTGTGTTCCTTTTACTCATATTTATTTTCTGCATTTATTTACTTATGGGTGTATTTTTACATATTTTCAAAATGATGCGCCTAAGTATAAGATTCTTTTATACAAATTACAGTTTCACAATAATTGGATTTGATTTATCAAAATTCTCCGTCCATTCTAAATAATTTATTATATTAAAGTACGATCGCTTTTTAACAGATATTATTATGATATTAGCGTTTGATTACTTTTTTTTTACACATTTAACATTGTATTTTGAATTACTTGACTAAGTTAATAATTTTTAAGAATCTTGATGAAGTTTTTACTGTATTATGTGAACACATGCCTAATGTGATAGTAGTTTATATTGAAATAATAGATATATGTATGTAGTTGTGAATAATATGATATAACCTATATTCAATAGATGTTTTCAATAAATATTTATATTTATGTATATATTTTATCTATGTTCAGTCACAATTTAAATAAAAGCAATAATTTTAACATTACATCAACTTTTTTTTTTTTTTTTAAATACATTTAAAAAATGTGATGAATTGAAAACGTATAACAATAACCCACATACGCTGATTTACTTAGATAATAATATTAGCGATACAACACGTCTTCATTATATGCTGAATTTACAATTTTATGAATGTCACTCGTATGTTACGATAAAAATTACTACAAATGTACAATTTTTACTTTATCGCTTTTTAACTGCATGCATATTACTTTCTTATCATTTTTTGTATTATATATAAATACACTTAACGCATTCTCTGGATCATTTATTATACTCGTTATTATTCTATCAACTTGTATTGAAACATCGACTATTGCCAGATCAATATGGTTAAACTAGTGATAATTCTCACCGTTCTTTTACACATTTCTTTGGCTAATTGTTGCTGTCCCAAAGAAGTTTGTATTTTAAATATGCCTATTCGTATAAATTTACATACTAGTGTTCCATTTAATTTTTCTATATTATTATTACAGTTGAGAAAAATAAGAAGTCTTGTTGATCACCTAATATACGGTATTAAGCCAGAAGAAAATACGGTATTCATCATTTAATTCAATATTTTGATATTCGTCTACTTTTTACTTTATTTTAAATGTAGTACAAATTATTATTGATTTTATAGAAACCTACTTATGGATTTGATTTAATGCCCGTACATTCTATGGAAGGAAACAACTGCCAGAGTGAAGGTTTATTGAAGAATTCGTACTTATCGGACATTTTGTGTGGATCGTAAGTAAATATATGCATTTTCTTTCTATATTTCTGTGTAGGTTAGCTTAGATTACATTGTTATAAATTGTTTTTGTACATTTTAACAATTTAATAGTAGAATGTTGTAAAGGTTAAATTAAACTACAGTGATTTAAAATGTCGAATTCTAAAAGAACAATCAACACATTTCAGACCCAGAGAAAAGTCTAACTACGAGGAATATGTCGGAGGATTCATCACCAACCAAGGTGCGTTTATTTCAAGTA
Source organism: Parapsyche elsis (assembly GCA_022651745.1). Taxonomy (NCBI): domain Eukaryota; kingdom Metazoa; phylum Arthropoda; class Insecta; order Trichoptera; family Hydropsychidae; genus Parapsyche; species Parapsyche elsis. The sequence goes on along the minus strand of JAGVSN010000001.1, from coordinate 19,604,719 downwards.
TTTAATTTATTATTTTGCTATGCTTCACTAAATCAGTTATCATTGGGTACACACTCTAACGTCAACTATGTGCTCCAGGTATAATATGCATAATATTAAGCTTGTTTTTAATTACAGGTAATCCGTCATATCCAGAGGGAGATTTTCATAGTGGTTTATATTACAATCACTATCCAGATCCAACGTTATACGCTCCGTACAATCAACCGACGATTCATCACACACAATAATTTATTGTCATATTTATTATATTTATATAAATTATTTCACCAATAAACAAAATTAATGTAATATTGTCGTTTCCCAAAACCTTAAAATAAAAGCATATTGGTTATTTTAGTTTCTAAGAATTTTATTAATTCAACTTAAATCACAGTCAGCATACGTGCTATTGCACTAGTTTATTACTCAGGTAAATACTGACGATTTAACATATTCAACGACAGTGCATTACAATTTTGCATCACTGAAGATAAACAGTTTTTAAACGATTACACTCGAACATGTGGAAAATAGTCATATTAATGATGACTTTCTTACACTGGAGAGCCTTAGCTTGTGTGAGTGATTTTTTTTTATTAAACTCTAATCGTAAATACACAATCACTAAATTGAAATTAATTTTTCAGGATTGCGAATCGTGTAACGCATATTTAGAAGATGGAATACAAACACATTCATTGCAATCAGATACGATTCAATACAGCGAGGACGTGGAAAATAACTATGAAAATTTGCCTTCAACGGAATCAAACAATAATTCCGAAAATTATCCGAATCTGAACTATATGTACAATTTATTACTTTATTACTGGGATCTGTTGAAGTCCTACAGATACCATATTCAATACGTACAAAAATTTTTAAATTTTCAAAACGACGTTGATTCTGTTAACGAACATGGCTTGGCGCCGTCATCGTTACAAAAAAATGTTGATGAAGTTGAAAACGAATTATTGGTGTCGAAAAATATAAACAATCCACCAAAAAATGTCGAAAAAACAGACACGATATATAAATCTTGTCCTAAGCCTGCGTTTGAAAATGTGAATCATCGACCATCATCAAATTGCGAAGCTTTAAATAAAGATCAGGAGTTAAAAGACGCGATAGCCAGACTTCGTTTGATTGGATTGTCATTTTTGGATATGGGGCACATACTTTTACAAGATGATCCTCATTATCCGATAATTCCCAAGCGTAATGTGAAAAGTGTTGAATACAAATATCCTCGTGCTGACCAATTATAACTTTTATGCATAATATTTTGTACTACGTAGTATAGCAACATTTTTGTAATAATTTTACTGTAAATAAAATATTTATTATTTAGAACACACTGTTATTGTTTTATTTTAATTTTCTTTATATTTATGTGTCTATATGTAGTAGTAAACCACTTTCATTTATAACGGCTCACCTGTTGATGATCAACAGGTGTATATTATTGACATATTATGTATATGAATTGATAACAACTACAGGTTATGTGAAAAGTATTAAATATTTGAAATATACGTGAATTATCACATCATTTGATCACATCATTTGAAATATACGTGAATTATCACATCATTTGATCACATCATTTGAAATATACGTGAATTATTATTAAATGATTTAAAAGATCAGTACTTACTTTAAGTTACCGGATGAGTCAAAGGATTTAATTCATAGGATGAATTGATTAATATTAATGCTTTCTAGTCTGATGGGTATAAATCTATGATAACCTCGAGACTTTAATGTAAATAATAAAATTTAAGAACTAAATATTTGGTATTCATGTGTAGAAAATATTATATACAATATGTACATAGGTAGGTAGTGTGTACCCAGAACTATTAATGATTCCAAAATTATTTTTTATATAAAAGTTTTATTTTCTCTAAGATATACAACTAATTACATTAGAGTTACATTGTGGTACATGCATATACAGTATAATAATATAAGTTTAATCTTAAGACCAGTGAATGGAGTATGGGAGGGTATGCGACGGGTAGGCGGTGTGAACCGGAGCGACGGACACCAACGGTGCTAACGAAGCTTCCCGAGCTGCTGCCACTCTGGAAGCGGCTGCTGCTGCTTCAGAGCGCTGAATTGCTGATTGTTTAGTAGCTTCAGCATCTGAAATAGTCAATAAAAGTTAAGCTTGCATCTCAAGTTGAGTTTATACCTATATGATTGAGTTTGATTTACCGGCATGGCTAATATGTGCTGCAGCATGGCTGGCTGCAGCGTGAAGTGCTGATGCAGCTGCTGCTTCACGATGAGCTGCCTCACGCTGAGCAGCCGCTACACGAGCTCCTGCTCCAGCGGCTCCAGCAGCTGCTCGTACAGCTTCTCCAGCAGCCGCCAGAGCCTCCGCTCTTAATCTCTGAGAAGTCTCCTCACTGCCAAAACCAAAATTCAATTATAATCAAATTATATTATTGTATTCAAAATAATCAAAAGAATACAAATCTTCTTTAGAAATTTTAGTTAAATATAATAATAATACATTTAATGAAGTGAATTTATTAGTTGTAGGGGGTGTATTTGTTATATCGTCATAAGATATACAGTATTAATAGCCGATTGCTTGTATACCTGTTTTTAATTCCGATAGCTGCTGCTGTTTCTTTGGCTGCTGCTAGTTTTTGTTGGTGGATGGCTGCTTGTCTGGCTCCTTCAGCTTCATGTTGAGCTTTCCTGACACCTTCGGCAGCAGCTTGAGCAGCAGCTACAGCAGCACCAGCTTCAGCACTGGGCCATCCAGCAGCTGGCCACGGTCCACTGCTCCATGGTCCGCTATTCCATGCCCCACCGACTGTTCATTAACAAAAAAGTGTGTTATTTCAGTTCAACACTAAATTGAATAAGTTTTCAAGAAAATTTACCCTGAGACGACTGAGGGCTTATAACAGGAAAGTGAGAAGTCGATGGGAATCGATCCCATGCTGATAAATCTACAAATGAAGATCTTTTCTGGTGTCTCTTCTCGTCGTTGCTTATAGCCAAAGTACCCACTGCGACAGCGACCACCTTAAAATAACAAAAAAATATGATACCTAAAGCTAAAAATGATGTATTAAAATTAGATATTAATTATATTATTATACTTACCAACAATACGAATTTAAGCATGGTTTAAAAATTGATTGCTATTACACTGTAGCTTGAATGCTTTGAAACTGAATACTCTTCAAGAGAAACTATAGCCTTTATATACTTCTAATCCCACATTCGAACCATTTCTAAATTAGTCTTAATCGATCCTACTTTCATTTTCTTCCATCGTGGTAAGAGGAATTTTCAGATAGGAAAAACGGCGCAAAATAACTTCCGCGTTGCAAGTAGGTAAATTAAAATCAATCTTAGTGTATAACGTTCAAGTATAACTCAAATCTTATACAAAGTTTTTACAGTTATTGCAAATACAACTGCCATAGAGAGAACATAGTGAAAATGAGCTACGACGTAGTAAAAACTCGTGTGATGAATTTAAGATTCATCAAACGAAAATATGTCGGTATAATATAATAAAATGAAAGAAGGAAGTGTAAACGTTGAAACTATCAATAATATACCGTTACTATTATATGAAGGTATAAAATTGCGAAGGTACTACGATTCTGTTACACCACTCGACTCCAACGATTACATCCAATTTGATGAAAGTTAAATGATCTTTCGTAAAATTACATACGACTACAATAAGTGTATCATAGTTGTTGTTCGAGAATAGCTTTTTTTTAATTATTTAATTTACGAAATAAACGTAATACGTTTTCTATTAACTAAATAAACTTCTTTGTATTGACAGATTTTGATAAAACAATCAAAATTTTGACATATGAACTTTAAAACCTTCGATTCGGTTTCAATATACATACGTATATAATCTAGTGCGCACGTTTTACGCGTCAGATAAATTTTAATAATATTTATTTTTTGATAATTTATTTTTATTGTGAATCTAATAAAATTTGGAAGGACGCGAGTGTTATTTAAATATTAAATATTATAAATTATGATATGAATGATTTTGTGAAAGAATAACCTTTGAACGATAGCGTAAAAATATTCATGTGGAACTCATTCTTCTATAATGAATCAATTCCAAAAATTGTTAAACTACGAGAAGACTTTCAGATACTCATTAAGTCAGAGTAGTCTATATTTAAATAAATATTATAAAGTAAATATTGTGTGGTCTTTGGCATTAAAATTATTGCTTTAAACAATGCTGTCCATTTTTTAGCGTTCAACTTTCTCCACAAAAGATTTATATTCGTTACTAATGCGTTAAATGGAATTACTAAATTGGAAAATTATACAAAAAGAAGTAAACACCTTTGAAAGCAATTTCACAGGCTTACGTGTCATAATATTATTTACAATTGTGCTTACAATTTGTAAAATATCGGTATTGTCAGAAGCCATATTGTGAGCAGTTGATTTAACAGCAACAGTGGGTTTCGCAGTACAATCATTTGCAGTCGATCCACTGAACAATAAACACTGCTCGCCACAAACAAAAACGAACATGCAGCTGAAAATTGTATTCTTCCTATTCGCCACATTCCTGTTTGTTCAGGTATGCTTAAATTCAATATAAATGTTAAGCCAAAAACGATTTCTATCGATTTTTATCTAATTTTGATTTATTTTTCAGGGGGCAACAGCATCTCCAAGAGACAAGCGAGATACTCCGACTGAAGTCAAACCTGATATGTTTGATGATATCAAAAAGAATGTCAACACCTTCTTCCAGGATAATTTGAAGGTAAATCAAATTCGTTCTATGTAAATAAATTGAATTCCACATTTAACTATGCAAAGTTTAATTGGTTAATACGATCATTGTTTTCGGGTTGTTATAATCGATAGTCGATAATCAGTTTGCATGTAGACTCGATATAAAGTAGAAAATGGATTGATTCACTATTTACATAACTGAGCTGTGATTAGATTTTAGAAAATAAACGTCATTTGTATCGTTAACAATTCAATTATGTAGGTATATAATTCTATTACATATATTTATTTTAAGGAATTCGTACGACAAAAGTTCAAAAATTAGTCTAAACTTTTCACGCTTGAAACGGCACGTTCTAGTTTATTATTCGCGTTATTATCGTAGCAATGTTTTTTATGTAAATTAAATAAATTGCGATGATTTCCAGATATAATATAATAGCAAACATAATTTTCGCGTTAGCGAAAAACTTAAAAGATACACGCAAGAGCTGAAAACTGCGTGAATTACAAAAAAAAATAATGAATATTTATGACATTGTTATATATTTTTCCAGTGAAACTGAATCTTATTAGCCCCTTTTCAGCGAACATTGTTTGCCATCACACTGGAAATCACATTATTTGAAATATGTAGGTATTATTTCTAAACCAAATGTTTTTTGACTTTTGACTTCGACCCGACTAGCCAAATGGTGTGCCCAATTTGGATAACTGCCATTATGCGATCTTATGGGGATAGTAATATTACGATATATCGAAGGCCACATTATTGTTTATGTATTCGTATGCCAAACGGAATTGTGCAACTCACCATTGTTGTCACATCGGTGACAACAATGGTGACGTTTCCGTAACCTTTTCAAGTCCGACAAGATAAATTTTATTAAACATATAAATTTTGTAATCGATTTATTGAATATTTTTATATTTTAATATTTCAGCCCGATAAGGTGTGGGAGAGCTTAACGACAAATCTGAAAGAATTGGGTGAAAAGGTGCAAACCGGTGCAAAAGACTTCGCCAAAACTATTCAACAAGGCAGCAGTGATTTGTTCAACCAAAAAAATGCTGAAAATAAAAATTAATCAATAAAAATTTAACACATTGTAGAAATTTAGGTGTTAACATTACAAAAATGTTGAAATATTTATACAAATAATAATAATATATATGTAGATCAGTATTCGTCTTATTTATCAATGATTTTTTTTTTAAAAAAACTCAAGTAATATGTTAAAATAATTGTATTGCAATATTATCACAATAAAGATTTTAATGAGCATAAGCATTGTTGAAATATCTATAATATAAAAATGAATGTGTTTTATTTCGCATAATAAAATAATTTTGTTAAAAAACCATTATAGAAATATCTAATTTGGGACAAAAATTGGCTTTTTCTTTCCCCCTTCCATTCTTCAACATAATTTTCACGTAATTTTACATAATATTAAAAATCGCATGATATTGAAAATCTAAGCTCTTTTGTGGCTAAAAGTGGAATTTAAATGCTTATTTTTTTTCTGAAACCTATTTTACTATTTTCTTATCACAAATACGTTCATATTAATTTCATCATTGGCCATCAAGAAAAATTTCGGCCAAAATTCAATGACCGTACAGTCAAAGGCAAAGATCAAAATGTTATCGTGAAGTGTGGACTGAAAGCTGATCGCGGGGTCAACAAGTACATAGCTCTGTCAACGTTTATTATTTCATTTTGTCATCGAAAATAAATATTACTTATCCAGCAAACGGTGCAAACAGTCAATGAAAGTGTAACATCGATATATGTACATATGTATGTATGTATTACTTTAATACATCAATACAATCGTTAAACAATTCGTAAACATTGCGAAAAATTTCACTACGGTCCTACACTTTCTTTTAGATTTTTACATTAAATCAAAGTTAATCAATTTCGATCATAGCATACTACATATCGTATCAATGAACTATAGATTTGACATTTGATTTCCATATTTTAATAATTCAACGGTTAATTAAATAAAGAACACGCCAAATATTATTATATATTCGCGGCGATTATACCACTTTCGATTCGCTGAATTGTATACAGCACACACAAGTAATCCAATTACTCGGGTAACCCCTAGAAAATGAACAATGGATTTACAGTATTGCTGTGACCGGCGTCGGTTCATCAACATTAAATGTGCATTTCCACATTCAATAACAATTCATTTTATTTACGAAAAGTAAGTAGATATCTACTTGTATACAACTGAATCGAGTGTTTTATATTTTTATTTCCCTATATCAATCAATTTTCTACCTTTGTTTAAGATATTTTAGCGGGAAAAATGTACCGAAAATCTCAACACGGAATGACAATATCAAATATAACTTTAGTTTTGGCAACCCTGACTGCCGCCATTGCACTACTACAGGTAAATAAAATCCGATAATTTAAATTTTTGCATATATAATTTCAAGTCTGAAATATTTCCAATTGGAATTTTTCTATTTAATTTTTCAGCATTCAAATTGCGAACCAATTCCTGAAAATGCTCAGGCATCGTCAAAATCATCAGACAAATACGCACAAGAAGCTGCCGACGCGCTGGACTCCACGCTTTGGTTCTTCAAAGATAGTTTATCGAATCTAATTAAAGACAGTTCAAGGGTATGCGATATCGCATATGCATTAAAACACATACAAATAGTAGGATTAATCTAAATAATACATACACAATTGTCATTTTCAGTTAAACAAAATGTTTATGAATGTAACGGAAAAGCTGAAGAGGTTGACACCCATGGATGAAGACAATCAAAATCTCCAGCAAAACGATAGACATCTTCAACTTCAACATCTGACGCTGAAAGCCAACAAAACTCTACTGGAAAGACTGTCTAAATTTGAATGAATGTAGTTTTTTTTTTAAATGTAAAATGTATTATTAATGTATTTTGTAGGTGAAAATAAAATATGAAACGTGTATTACTCATTGAAACTATGCGTATTTTTTAGTCATTTTTATACAATTATTATAAATAGTAGCGCATGCCTGGCTGGGTAGCCGCGTAACGCTAGCATACACTCACGGCACGCGCTCGCATTTTTCAACTACCTACTACATTTTGAACCATTAAATACATATGTAAATGGTAACCACCCGATGACACTGTCAACGGGCATTGATTAGTTAATAATAAAGATGGGAAAATTATTTTGACACTAGAATACTAGATAAAGAAGTCGTGTGGCGAATGCACGACTGAAAACTCACATACACCTTGAATTAACACTTTTACACGAAAAAACCAGAAATCACAAAAACGTGATTAGGGGATGATACCTGATACAAATCAGTCAAATTTTGGCACGATCACAATACTTTATCCAATTGGGATAAAGTAAAAAGAGTGTGCTAAGGACACAATTGAACCTTTACAGATGAGAACAGTTTAAGTACATATTTTTAGCTTATAGTCTGCACTTTTTATGATTTGAAAAGCATTACATAAGTACAATTGATTGAAAAAAGCAATGCAACAAAAATCTTGACCTTAGATTAATGTTGAACCTTGTCATATTTAGTGAAAAAGACCAACCGACTGTTATCAAGTTCGTGCATTACGTATGTTTAAAGTCAGACCAACAATTATTGTATTATTTATTATGAGTAGTTTGTGAAATAAAAATAACTTGGCAGAAGGTTGAGTGACATCTGCTTGAAAAAAATTATTATATTATTAATTTCATGTTATTTTTAATACATTATCTTTATTATTTTTTAATAATTGAGAACAGATGTCTTGATAGATACAGATTTTGAGCAATTTCATTATATCATAGAATAAATTATGTATGTTTTATATAATACAAACGACTGGAATTTTTTTTAAAAATGATTTGCAAAGTTCAACAAATTACTAAATACTAATAAATTACTTAATAATTAAATAGTTTAATAAATATAGCTCATAATTTCACAATAATAAAGTAACAATAATGTACTTATGTATGTAGGTTAGTGACACATTACTAGGGTAGACTATTACACTATGATCCAATATTGATGTTTGTGCGGATTCTACGATCAGTGGTAGAAAACTTTTTTTTAAATAGAAATTATTATGGTATATATGTAAATATGTACATACATACATACATCGTTGATTTAAATGACTCCAATATTTAACAATTATTCAAAAAGTTGTAATTTAATAACACATAATATATATAATCATAATTACTTTTATTATCATGGTCATCTAATTCGTCAATGTACATAGTAGTAGTCAAAGTTTAAATAAATATTGTTTGTTAATTTTTTTTTGTTTATTTTAGGTTAATTGCGTAGCAATTTTTTTTTTGCCAAAGGATGTATCAATTATCCTGGTTCGTAATAACTGAAATTTTGATAAGAATTGTGATTGTGGTGGGTTGACGTGACTGAAAGTTTAGTGGGTGATAAGTGGTGGTGATAAGTGAGCAATCGCCCTTATATAAAGCTGCTAGGGTGATGGGTCACCCCATTCAGTACAGTTTGGTCGCTGAAGCACTATCAAACCCAGCTCTTCAAGATGACCGGAAAATTCTTCCTCGTTGCATTCGCAGCACTCTGTGTCTTCCAGGTACATTCAGTTTTGAAATAAGAGTACTCTACTTATTCATTTTCATTTTTCTGTGAAATTAATCCTTAATTTTTGATTTTGTTCAGGCTTCTGCCGCAAAGTTTAAACGTGAAGAAGCAGCAACCCCATCTTTCGAAGACTTGTCCAAAAAGGCCACCGACTTCTTGGATAACCTGGGTAACCAATTCAATACAGTGGTTAACGCCAAGGATGGAGATGAACTCCAAGCCATCCTCCGCAACAACACTAACACTTTCATCTCTCAAGTCACCCTCCTGACCAAAGATCTCCAATCACAGGTAATTTCACTGCAAGTTTATGATAATTACTGTGATGGAACAACCACATAGTGGTTATTTTATCACAGTAATTGAAAAATAAAGTTTCATCAAAGCGATTTTCATTTCTAATTTCTCAAACGGAAATTAACTGTAACTTAATTTCGAAAATTAGAAAAATTTAAATGACTTTATTCAATATCTGCAAAAAAAATCTGAATTTACAGTCAAAATGAAATAGCAGTAATTTATCAATAGGTACACTAAAATTTGATAAATACTTTAAATGGCGAGTGAGAGTTAATATTTGATTAACATATTGTTAATGCTTAACGAGATCAAAGGTTATATTGTAATCGTTTTTGAATGTTGACCCAAGTTATCGTCGAAGATAAAAGCTTTTCCTTGAAATTCATAAACGGTGGCACTTAAATATCGTTGTTTTGATTAAAATTATAGATGGGATCCGCATCTGGCGATGTATCCACCGTTATTGGACAAGTGGTGGCCAAGCTGAACGAGACAGTGACCAACCTCCAAAAGCAGAATCCTGAAATCACCGCTAAGGCAGCAGAGATCCAGGAGAAGCTCCAGGAGAGCTTCAAGACCGTTGTAGCCGAAACCGACAAGGTTGCCAAATCCATCAACGAAAACACAAAGGACATGCAAGACGATCTGACCAAGTTGACGAAGAAGGCTTACGACCAGGTCCTGCAAACGGCCAAGGCGATCCAGACACAAGTTCATGATGCCGCCAACAAAGCTTAAAAACATCCAAAAATGGTTTTAATATATTTGAAATGTGATATACACTCTTTGCAATAGTAAAATCAATTAAAATAGATACTTCAATACAACCTACAAAGTATTTTCATTTCATATCCAAGTTTTAATAATAAATACAGTAGACATTACATATTCATATTCACCAGTCCCTCAATTTACGCGGTTTTTAAAAATGCACATTTTTTTTTTATTCATCGCACTACATTTACATATTTATTGGTAAAAATTTGAGAGAAGTTATTCAAGTAATTAGAAAACTGGCAAATATAATAAATAAATCTACCCCAACGTTGAATGTGCTTTGAAGATTCAATAGCTAAAAAATATTTACATATGAAAAAATTTACAAAGAGATGACTAAAAATAAAAATAAACAAAGTTTAGTTTTTTTTTTTTTAAAGATTTTCCAATAACAGTAAACAGGGAGTGTCCTTTTCCATATGAAACCAAAATTTTTAATATTCCTACTGATAATGGTAGTTGGCAAAAAAATAATGGTAGTAGGAAAAAAAACAGTTGCTTTACAAGGAGACAACAGCGAAAATTCTGATTAAAATATATTTTTTTTCTTTATCTATATTTTGTACGTGTGCACCTATGTATGTAGATTGTACGTGTGCATCTATATTTTGCATGTGTGCACCTAGATTTTTTTTACACGGTTTCTTTGGAACCTATCCCCTAAAACTGTAAAAGTTATACGCCTCTATTTATGCGGTTTTATACATCCTGAAACCTATTCCCTGATTTTGTATAAGCTCCGTGGCTTTTTTACACGGCTTTTGGCGGAACGTATCTACCGTGTAAATCGAGTGACGTGTGTAGAAAAAAAATAATAATACAATCATATAAAATAACTTGTTCTAACCAAACCAAAATTTAACATATGAAAAAAAAAATTATCATTGATAACGGTGTGACCTAAGAAGACAAGTATGTACGTCACTTTTACTGGTATTGATTGGATGACCAGATTGCAAATTGCTTATTATAACTGGAGATTAATGGGGACTTTGTGAAATAATAATAAAACAACTAAATTGACCCAGTGATACGAATAGCAAAATCTAGAGAGCTTTAAATTTAAGAGGAGAATTAACTCGATGAATGAGTTGTGAGTAGGTACATTACAATTTTTTTTTCTTTTAGAGAAAAAATATATACTGTTGAGGCTTAGAGTAAATGCAAATAATATGTTCAAGAATCGACATAAAATTTATACTATAAATTAAAAAAAAATGCTTAAATTGTTTATCTTAAAAAAATACATAATATATGTATGTACATATGTATCATTTTCAGCCGTTCACCATCCACTGCTGTATGAAGGCCCCTCCAATCCTCTTCCATTCCTGTGTCTTGAGCAATCTGCATACTTTCTTCTCAATTCATCATCCCATCTTCCACCTTGTCTACCTTGCTTTCTTTCACATCCTCTCGGATACCATTCCATTATTTCTCGCGTCCATCTGCCATCCATTCCTCTCGCTGTGTACAGCCCATTGCCACTTTTTTTTTTTCACACGTTCCGCTATATCTGCCACTTTGGTTATGCTTTTTACCGATGTATTCCTCTTGCGATCTCTTCTTGTTATACCGAACATACATCTGTCCATGCTTCTCTGTGTGCACTGGACCTTACGTAACATTCTTGAACTTAGCATCCACGTTGCACATCCGTACGTCATAACTGGCAGAACGCATCGGTGGTATGCCTTATTTTTTAAGCATAGCGGAATGTTGGATTTAATAATTATGTTCATTCTTTTGATAGCGCTCCATCCTAATTTCATTCTTCGTTGTATCTCTTCTTCTTTACATCCATTAAAATGTGATCACAGTAGACAACCATATTGTAGATGTATTGTATGTACGTATGTAATGCAAATTAAAATTGTATCCAGACTAAAACAAAACAATAATTTTCATAGTCTGATAGCGATAGATAAAATATACACGTTCTGTTTGATCGATACAAAATCAACATGACAATTGAAAGTATTACAATATTGACTCAATTTCATGATTCGCATGTGGGTTACATATTATATTAATTGCAGTGATAATGAAGAAAACCAAAGGTTAATTGATAAGAAATAATAGTCGGAGAAAAACTCTCCATATCACCATAATGACCTTCAATGAATATTTTATTACGTGCAACTGCCCAATTTTGTGTTATCTTCAGACCATACCCAAACATTGAACAGTATCCGGGTCCATATCCCGTGAATTTGTCCCACTGTCTATTCAGATTTATCTTCTAAGTTGACCTTCTTCAAATTTTGTGATAAAAAAAAACAAACGTCGATCCGTTGTGATATTTTGTATTTAATACGACTTAAAATTTATTAAATTATTGTACATTTAATAATTATTATGGTGTATTAAGTTCGTCAGAGCGTATTTCGCCTTGTTCCTCAGGTCCATGATTCTTCCAAGGACTGGAAATGATGAGGGGATGTTTGCTGAAGGACGTTTAAGAGGATCACTTAGCCAAGATAATGGTGTTCCGCCATGTCCGCATTGGCAAGTAGCCTATAATGTAATTTAAAACAATTATTAATCATTTCATAGTTAATTTAAAAGATTAAAAGATTTTTTTCAATTATATAACGGGAAAATAATTTAACATAAATATTGTATTCAATTAAAATACAATAAATAAAACAATGTGTTTATTAAAAATTTGCAACTAACAATAATTCTCTCAAAAAAACTTCCTTGTCGGAATTTGTAACGCTGATTTCCGCAAAGGAAACAAAACAAAACAATTTTAATATCATTCGTCGTAAACCATTTTAAAAAATGTCAATTTTCGTTTATATTGATTGTAAAATTAGCTCATTCTGGTCATACAGTACTAAATTTTATATTTGTATAGATATTTCAAATTCAAATTTACCTCAGATCCAAAAACGAACAAAGCCACAACAGCAACGATAAATAAGCTTCGTTTAAATTCCATTGTGGTTTCGATTGAAGACTTTGATTCTTCTTCAAAGTGACAATAATTGCACTGATGGTTTGACTTTGATCATCCTGGGTTTTATACCGAAAAGAATAATTTTCAGCATGTTGTATATCAGATTACGCATCGAAGATAAGGCACTTTTTGGCCCCTGAACGTGTGGAAAGTGGGTCGCCAAAAATGCGTACAAAAAATTGCAACAATTCAACAAACACAAGTACGTGGTCTATCGTCATTTTTGTCAACTTGCACCATTTACCTGGAAAAAATCGTTCAAGTAAAAATCAGTATACTATCAAGCATCGGACAGATAAGCAGCAATCATGGAAATCAAGAATTGGCACTTCTTTATCATGACCCTGGTACTGCACGTGAGTATTTACTGTTTTTAGTCCTTCATGTATCACTATAATGGAATAATAGATAAAGATTCTTTGCAATGTTAATGCGAAATATTGAGCGCAACGGTTTTAATCCAATTAGTCCTGAACATTGATGTTAGTGTTTCATTGAAAAGTTCAATCCTTTTAGAATTTTTTAATACAATTGCATTTTATTATAACAATACATATGTACATGGTTCAATATTACTGATGTTTCAATTGTATCTATAAAACGTTAAGCAGTTGAACATTGAACTTCATTCTAATATTTTTAAATTACTTTTATAGACATGCCAATTCAGAAGAGCAGAAGCAGCAGATACAGTCAAGTTCGTCGTAGAATGCGAATCGCCAAAGGGAGATTCACCGTCGTCAAAGCTCGTCAACGTACGAGTACAACCAAATTTTGGAACATCTATTTTGGGCGGAAGAAAACTAACAGATTCAATAATGGAATCATCCAATCTACCGAAAAGCATTATTCCCGTACAACCCACAGATTCAGAACCTATAGTGGGAAGCAGTAAGAATATTAATACAGATCAAGATGCACAATCAACCTCCAATGACAGAGGAGCTTCTAAAATCACATCGCTATTGAACAGAGGAGATTCGCCAATTCTATCTAAAGCAAATGAGTTGATTGGTAAGTTGAGACCATCTGCCGATGTTCCACTAGCTTTACCAGGAAGTCGGCTTTTAGGAAACCTTAGAGACAAAGCGACTTCAGTAATCGATCAACCGGCACTGCAAGAATCCATATCACCAGTCGGACTAATTGACCGATTGAGACAATCTGTAGATAATCCATCTTTGCCTCTCTCCATGTCAAAGGATGGACTCTTACAAAAGTTTCAATCATCACGTAGCAATATTCCAGAGGAACAACCGACACCGCCAGAATCCATATCACCAGTCGGACTAATTGACCGATTGAGACAATCTGTAGATAATCCATCTTTGCCTCTCTCCTCGTCGAAGAATGGACTCTTACAAAATTTTCAATCATCACGTAGCAATATTCCAGAACCGGCACCGGCCGAGCCTAAATCATCATTGATTAATCTCAAGCCATTACCTAAAATACCACTTAAGTTAAACCCGGCATCGACTAAAGTAAATGATGCACTAAGTGCTGCTACTAACATTGATCAAGCAAAGCAAACGATAGCCAGTATAAAACATCCATTGAAGAATTTAGCGATAGGTGCACGTCCTTCGAACAATCCACTTTTAGACAGTAATGCAAGATCAAGTCAAGATCAGCCAACGCTAGCTAGATCGCCATCATTGTTCAGATCAAGTCAAGATCAACCCAATCCATCACAGATCGCTCCAAACAAGGATTTTTCAGCATTGACAAAAAATGCAGACACCGTTGTTCGAGACGTTTCGGCCACGATCGGTGAGGCTTTGTCAGTGCTTAAAAAAACCACAGATGGATTGAAAAAAGTTTTGAGCATCCCCGCCCCGTTACCATTGCCGCTGAATATCAATGATACGTCCCTACCTCCAGTGGACGACTCCATTGGATCCAACACGTCTCCCGTAGTTCAAGGATCACCTGTAATAGACAATGCAGTGGAAGAATCAAATCAAGTGCAACAATCATGCGACATATGCAATTGCCTAATGAAGTATATTCCGAAAGACGTGGAGAACGGAAGGTTCGTCATGAACGATCTCCCAAAGTTACCCACTTTACAATTGCCAAAACTCCCGATAAGATCAACTGATAATTCACCGGCCGCTGAAGATGATCAAGCCGTAATGGCGAACATCATCAGTCCTGCCTACGTATTGCCACCTAAGGATATGTTTCCGTCGGGGAAAACACCACCTTTTCCAATCATCACAGATGACGGAACGAGCGTTGAAAAAGCTATGGAATTAGAAAATGGGATACAGAAACTGATCGAATTTGTAAATATCGTCGATCAAGTTGATCAGTTCATATCGGATAAAACGAAACATCTCATAACAAGATTGTCTAAATTTTACGAAGACGATTTGAAGTCTCAAATATTATAAAAATTTAATGAGCATTCGGTATATAATCTAAGTATTTATTATCAACAAATTTGATACATTTAGTTAAACTCTTAGAATTAAATAACTTTTAACATTTATTGTAAATATGCCATTTTTTATATTTTTATACTACGTATTTTTGTACCTTACTGAATAAACAAATGCGGTTTTATTTGAGTTTCTTAATATTTTAACCTTTTAATACATCATCATGTTTTGCAGTCTAGAAATTGGCTTTAAAAACAAGTTGTAAGTCTAAAATAATAATTCAGAGGAGAATGATTAGTAATTTACGAGTGTATTATCATTGCGAGTAAAACATAAAATAACTAAAATTTTTATTTAATATAAAACTTATTTAAAAGTTACATTTCTAGTGAAACTTATAATATTGGATAATTTATAAAATTTCAATCATATAGTTTATAAATTAAAAATAATGAAGAAATGTCATAAAATATTAAGTATTTAAATAAAAGTAATACATCATCGCCACAATCAATTAATCAATTAATTAAATAAGAACTATCGTAAATCATAGTTATCGGTGTTTTAATTCTTCCCGTTGGCAAGACTCGAAGGAAGTTTCACATCGTCAAAGTATGCGTGCCTTTGCGCTTCCAAAGCTGAAATTCTATTTATTGGATCGTATATGAGCATCTTTTGTAACAAATCCATACCAATGGGCTCCAAATTACGAACCTAGAATAAATTCTCCTTAGAAGACGAACTAAAACAATCATTTCATAATATGTACATACAAAATATACTAACGTTACTGCTAAGATTGTTAGTTGTCCAATTAGGGAAAGTAACTTTATAATCAGGCATAGATGTAACACCGGGCCATATATCTTCTGTGGGAGTCCTCAATACCCTGAAGAAAAACACAAAGGATAAAATATGATAAAATCATAAACTATTATTATGATCACATGATAAAATACCGAAATATCCTAAATAATTGATCAATTTCTGAATCTCCTTGGAACAGAGGTTTTTTAGATGCCATTTCAGAGAATATACAACCGACCGACCACATATCAATAGGACAAGAATATCTGAAACATCAATATCCAATTGTTATCAACGATAGATTATGGAACATTCGACTATTTTGTCTAAAAATTAATATTTTAAACCTTGTACTGCCCAAAAGAACTTCGGGAGCTCTATACCACAATGTTACGACTTCGTGTGTATAAACTCTTACGGGTAATCCGAAAGCTCTACCTAGACCAAAATCTGCAACCTACACAACAAAAAGAATCATAACCACAATGACAATAATGAAAAAAAATTTCCATATGTAGATGTGTTTTCAATATTACCTTAATAATACCATTTTGATTAATAAGTAAATTTTGGGGCTTTAAGTCCCTGTGTAATATTCTTCTTTTGTGACAGAACAGAATGGCGCTATTAATTTGATACAAATAACTTTTAACCAGAGCTGGCTCTAAAAACTTCGGCGGATCCATCGCTCCGAGGTTATCCATATACTTTTTTAAGTCCATTGATAAAAACTCAAATATGAGGTACAAGCGTGACTCTTCCATGAGCACATCTTCAAGTTTTACGACATTGGGATGTTGCAACTCTTTGAGCAGCGATATTTCTCTGAAATAAGAAAATCACAACATTTTAACAACGTATATTTAGAGCGACCATCTGACGAAAGGACATTTACTTACCTTATAGCAGTAGAAGGCACTCCTTCGTCGTCGGATTCCAATCTAATTTTCTTCATAGCGACTATTTGTCCTGTTAATTTGTTACGACCTTTATAAACGACGCCATACGTTCCTTCGCCAATTTTTTTTTTTTTTTGAAAATCTTCCATTTTGTATGTGAGACCTGCAACAACATTTACAGGTATCGTTCATAAATACACAAGCGAAATTCGTAAACATATGTATACGAGTCCGGGAAGACAGTGTATGGAACTATTAATATTATTAAGCTTTGCGATGACAGAATGATAAGTATTGCCGTTGAAGATCAACAGGCGAGTGGGCTAACAATAGCGGTAACTAAATGAACAAAAATAGTATTCAAATTTTCAATAAAAACAAAAGTAGCATATCAAGTGTTGATACTACTGAAAATAAAATTAATTACAATTCCAGACGGACAGACAGATTGAGTGTTTATGTATAATATGGTAATTTGACTATGTGAGCTGCTCAATTGCTAAAATGGCCAAAACTATTTTTTTCAATACATAAATTTTCGTAGTCACAGTAGATTGTAGAGATAATACCTAGGACAAATGGTGAACATGACTGGATGTAAAGAAAAAGAGATAAAACGAAAAAATTAAACTAGGATGGAGTGCTTTTGGATAAATTAATATAGTTTTAAAATCCAACATTCTGCTATGCTTAAAAAAGAAGGCATACAACTAGTTATCACGTATGGATGTGAAACGTGGATGCTGAATTCAAGAACGCTACGTAAGATCCAGTGTATGTATGCTCGGTATAAGAAGAAGAGATCGTAACAGGAATACATGACCAACGTGGCAGATATAGAGGAACGTGTGAAGAGTTGATGGCAGATGGACGAGAGAAATACTGGAATGGTATCCGAGAGGATGTGAAAAAAAGCAAGACGTGTGTGGAAACTAGTGGATGCAGATTGCTCAAGACAGACAGGAATGGAAGAGGATTGGAGAGGTCTTTATCCGGCTAATAATGATGACGATGATATAAATTTTGGTACTTGGCAGAATTAAAAATTTGGAAAAAAAAAATGGAGTTGGCCACTTTGGCAACCGGATGGTTTGTGTATAAACAGAAACGGTCCAGATAAAGGTTGTATTAATACAATTTATTTTAATTTTTGTGGGCAACATCGGTTCCAACAAAATAAATTTCATACTAAAAAAATAAACAATTGAATTTCATTTAAAAAAATAACCTTTCCTATGAGATAATTGGTATAATAAAACATGATTTTGAATGAATCCAATATGTGAAGGTTTCCAGTGTGATTCTCGGTATCGCAATACGTATCGTCGAGGCTTCTCTGTAATGCTAGAATATCGAAAAAACGGTTTCTCGCGCTTCGGTGTTTTGACATTTGATGATTTGCACACGCCACGGCCGAGAGCAGGTGAGCGTGAGGTGGCGAAAAAGGCTCCGCCCCTATCGAGGGCCCCAAATACTAACCGGACCAGGGAGTGGATGAGTCTGAAGAGTGAAGAGTGAGAAGCGAACAGCCGAGAGGATCAGCAGAGGTCACTCGGGCAGTTGACAGCGCAGGTGCGGCGGCCCAAAAGTCGTTACAACGTCCGCGCCGAGTTTGAAGTTTTGTCCGCTGCCAGTGTTGCCAACTGTCATTATTCACCATTTTCCTCACTTCATTTTTTTTATTTTATCTTTAAAAATCTCTCTCTACGTTAAAATATCAACGTTACAATATAAGCAATCTGACAAAATTCATTTTTCGGCAATAAATACTCAGTTCACTATTTTATTCGTTTGTTAAGTGTTATTCTTATGGGTGCCCATTGGTGGGTCGAAAAATAAATAAAATGGGTCGCGACAAACATAAAATCTAAAAAAAATAATGGTTTTGTCAAACGTTGTAAATATTGAGAATTGAACGAGTCGTCTTTACCTAGATTTTATGACGGGGCCAGAATTTGTGGAAGGGCCATTCGCATAACACTGAAATGGTCAGTTCCTCTATTGTTTAACATTGTCACTGAAGATATTTTAAAATAATTAAAACTCGGGATATTGTCACATCTCACTTCTCTATCCGAAAGCTTTGATAACTATTTTCCAGTGCAGAAATTTGAAACTACCCAATGACACTGTCAACGGGCAGTGACTAGTAAAATAAATAATAATTTCAAATAAATAAATAAGCGTGCATTTTTTTTAATTGAAAAAAAACATTAAATTTTTTTTTTTATGAAACAAATTACATTTGTATTTATGTATATATCTAAATACATATGTATATACAGTACATAGTATTTAAAAAAAATTCCATTAAAATCATTTTATTTGTTTACAGGAAAAAAATATCCGAAATTGCAGGACCCAAATAATTATCATAATTTTTATATTACTTATATATTTGACGTAAAACAAAAAGCGCATGAAAGAATACCATTGATGCCTGAAATTTGACAAATTTATAAATCACCAACGATATAATAAACAGTTAATGAAGCATTTTTTTTATAGTGAAAAATACAAAATAAACATTAGTGAACGATGTCAATTCACGAATCCTGCAAGTGTAAAAGGACACAGAAAGTTTAGACACGATTCATTATTAAAATAGAATAATCTTAGAAAAAATTCAGATGTAATAATTGTAAATTGTACAGAATGATCTAAATATTAATTTTGTAAAAGTCTTCACCGGTGCACACTGGATACGTATCTTGCCCAATATGTCGTAGAGGTATGCACCGGGATAAAAATGGAACAAAAAACATTTAATAAATTATGAAAATATGTTAATTTCCCGTTCGTCTGTCGTTGGCGGGCACTGATTATATCCACCCCATTGAAAAGGTCGATAACCATTTCGATAAGGTGAATAATCGTAACGTTAAGAAATTAATATCATAAAGGGTTTAAACACTTCACAGTTCAAATTAACAAAAACTGTTTATGGAAATATTTTACAATTTGTATAAAAAAAGTTTTCATTTGGCTATTCAAGAAAATACAAATTGTATTTCAATCCTTGTTTATCTCATTGGGTGCATCTTTTGAAATGAAATTAGATACGAGGGATTTGATGTGCTCACGTCTTTGTTCAATTCTTCTGGCACCTCTTGCAAGTTATTCTTAAAGTGCTTAATATCGTTCTGATGAGTTCATAAATTGAACGCTGTTGCAAATTACTTAAACCGTTTCTTCTTATACTGAAAGTGAATAGTTAAAAACATTTTTATGAACGTCAATCTAATACTATTTATTTCTTAGATAAATGGTTTATAAATTACCTATTTGTTAGTTCTGTCGATTCACTATCAAAATTTTCTCCATCCGGACTGTCCAATATTTTAATATTGGATGGATCACACTCCCCCAATGTAATAACTGTTAACGGAGCAGCTCTTCGTTGTCTGGCATTCAATTCGCATAAACGAGACTCCCCTTCAGCCGGAAACTGGAAATTTTCAAATTGCATATAAATTTAATACACAAAATTAATTTTGATTTCAAATGGTAAAATTGTTAGTTTTAATATTAAAAAGAAGAGAAACTCACTAATTTCAGCGGATAAATTAATATATATAAGATCAGTATTCGATGCATTTCTGGCATGTCTATGTCACTATTTTACTCTACGTTAACTGCATATTACGGACAAAATTTACAATATTTCAAAACAAACAAAAATATACATACTGTAGCAAAATATATAATCTTTTTTCAATGAATACCGAGTGGGCAAAAATTATGCACAAGTTGTGATTGTGTCAAAATTCAAAAAATTTTAATTGTTTATTTTTCATTTTACATTATGTAGTACATTAGTAAAATGAAAATTTTTAATGAACAAACATAAAACTTATGACTTCACATCTGCATAAATATTGATGAATAGTTTTATCTTTTCATTCTTATAATTACTATCCCCGATATGAATGTATCTACTAATTGCAAGACTGCTTTACAGATCTGATTTTTTATCTACAATTTTTATTATGCGATAAAATCATTTTATCGTATTTTTATTCGCCCAATGTAAGCTATGCTAAATTAACATACTGTTATCAGAGATTGATAGATTTTTCAAACTTTTGAACCATCATATACATACATGGAAATAGTTTGTCAAACAATATTGTGTTACAACAAAGTTATTTGTGACCTACTTTAAGTAGGTCACTTGTTGCCATATAAACATCAATAAAGTTTCCACATAATATATGTGGTTTAATTTTCTCTTATACATATATCTATGTATTTCAAATTTTTAAACATTTCTTTTTAAATTTTCATACTAAGAAACAGAAAATATGTACGTGTATTAAATAAAATACTATTTGAGCATCTTTTCTTGAGGTACCATAAAATTTTCAACATGAAAGTATGCTAGCGTGAGGATATGACTAAATTGTAGGTGAAAACACACACACATTCATTCATTCATTCGTGATGGTGATTCTGAGAAGTGTTGGTCACGTTTGTTTACGGTTTATCGCGAAGCCATTATATCATTAAGATAGTCAGAAGCACTGAAGTTAGCAACTGTTTTTTCTTTCTGGTTAAAACCTCATATTCTCAAACCAGTTGAATTCATATGCATTCCCTTTCAATCAAAACCTCACAGCATAAATCGATTACTCATTTATAAGAATATTCTATGAATTCTGCATTACAAATTTAAGCAAAATTTTGCAATAATAGAAATCTGTTGTATTTGTGTGAAAATTGGCCAAATATTTATGTACATACATATGTATAGTTTCAGTGAACTTTGTGATTAACACTGGTTTATTTTACACAATTATGTTAATTTAGTAGTATGACTCAAAATAAACACAGCAACCTACTCATACATTCATACTCATACTTGTGTAGAACTCAAGGTAATTTTTTTTTTCAATTAATTGCATATTGAAGTAGGGTTTTTTTTGTTTCTGTTTCTAACAGTAAATAAATCTAAGAATTTAAACGAAAGAATAATTCATTATAATTATTATAACGAATGTTTTGCGTCTGATTTTATTATTCCCATTTAAGTTAGATATACATATACAAGTTTAAAGTATTAAAATCCACAGTCTTTGGCAAAAGTAAATATTTATCGTTGAAAACATTGATTGAGGATAAATCCGCATTTTATTAACATTGTAAGATTTTTTGAAAGCCATTTTGATTAGTCATAGCTGGAAGTTGAACATCAAATTAACTCAAGGCAAAATTAGGGTTGTGTCTCTTATTGACAATGTTAACTATTTATTTATACAAATTCAAACATAAATTGTGTGACTGACAATTTCTCCAAATTATTTTGTAAATATTAATAAATACAAAAATTCAACCTTGAGATTTTAATAATTAATTCATTTTCGTTTGTGGAAAACATTATTCCTTCAAAAATATCATAATTAGAATCGAAAACTGCTAAATCATATAACCATCAACGGTAGAAACGTTATTTACCTTGGTCAAATTCTATCCATCCATTTTTTCCACTTATATTATATGTCTTTACATACCATTTAGTTACCCTATTCAGAATAGTGCACCAAAAAACTACTATTGTTGAATTTGTATTGAACTGTTCTATTATTTATTACAGCCCTGTACAAAGTTGTTGTATGTATATAAGAATATGGACAATCAACGTCAGAAAACAATCGTGAGTGAGTAGCGACGGCAGGTGGTTCAGTCCATTTAAACACACATAACTAGTTAGACAACTTCAGTAGGTAATACATATACTACCGTTTACAATGACGATCGGCAGCGTAAGTCTTCTCGTGTTGATGTGCTTCGTTGGATCATCTTTTGGACACAGTTACCACTTAGGAGCATGTCCTGTCGTTGACCCCATGTCAGGATTCGAAATGAACAAGGTAATACTATTACTTCATTTGATAAAAAAAAACTCGTTAAATTAAAATACGTATTGTACGTACAGATATGGATATTACAGCGTTGTATGATATTCATTTAACTCACCAAAATATTTACATGATGTATTATTAATTTTTCTTATCAACACTGATGCATAAGGTTATAATAATATTGTCAGTAAATACTATGTCGATTAAGTTGGATATGTAATTTTTTTTCTTAAAATTTATAATTAATTATGAAATACATATGTACATACTATATGATTATCATCAGCGGTCAATGAACGTCCGTTATTTACAAAATAACGTCCCTTTGTCCTGTTATGGAGAGTACGATGGACTTGTATCATACATATATACGTATATTTATGACTCAATACATTTTCCTGATCTTGTTTGTGACCTCATTGCTTGGTAGCCTCTTTGTAGTTCCAATTGCAATTTTCACTTGCTATGAATATTTCTTCTGATAAATAATAAGTAATTATTTATGATAACTTTCATGACACGTAATTATAATTTTATTATACTATTTTTCCGGCATCTTCCGAATAAAATTATTGGAAATAACAATTCAGCATCATATCCTTTTTACTTTATCCTAATCGGATAAAGTATTGTGATCGTGCGAAAATTCGACATTGATATTTTGACTGATTTGTATCAGGTATCATCCCCTGATCACGTTTTCATGATTTCTGGAAAATGTCTGTATGTCTGTGTCGGTGTAATTTTTAACTTTAACATTTTCTCCGAAACTATCAAGTCTATCAAGCTAAAATTTCATATCTATTATTTTCACGTAAGGTGTAAGAGGTGTTATAATTTTGGTCAATATCCGTTAACCGGAAGTGGCAGTTTACTCTTGAACGAGATTTGGTTTTTAATTTTTTTCGGCCTTTTAAATATTTAGAATCTTAATAATATTATAAAACTATAATCATTATGCTAATTACAATCTGTGAAAAAAAAAATCCAAAATCGCTCAACCGGAAGTGGGATTTTTTTCTTGTAAAAAAGTAAAAAATCCTGTTATTTTTCTTTGTACGCGGTTTTTTGACTTTTTCAGTGTTTGGTTACTCTTAATATTCCTCAAATATATGGATAAAGTCATGGGTTGGCCACACCCGAATTTTTTCACCATCATTTTCATCCACTGATGGAAGAAGGCCTCTTCAATCCTTTTCCATTCCTGTCTGTCTGCATCCACACATTCTTCTCAATTCATCAGCCCATCGTCCACGTGGTCTACCTTGCTTTCTTTCACATCCTCTCGGATACCATTCCAGTATTTCTCGCTATGTGTCCAGCCCATTGCCATTGGCAGTATCTTTTAAAATTCTAATACTGTATAATTAATTTTTATAGATGTTGGGCGTATGGTATGCTATTCAAAAAACATCAACAGCATCAGGTTGCATCACATATAATTTTACAAGAGGCGATGAACCTGGAGAATATGAGTTGGAACAAGTCTCTCAACATTTCATTCTTGGTCTTACCCCCCTCAAACATGACTACACATATAAGGGTCATCTCAGCATGAACGACCCGAGTATGCCGCCCAGAATGACCGTCAGGTTTCCTCTAAGTAAGTGGTTCATACAATATAAAATCTTGGTCTCCTTTCATTTTTATTTGTATTTCTTTATTGACTAACATTGATTTTAGGCGTTGCTGGCACGGCAACTTATACAATATTCGGTACCGACTACGAAAACTATGCTGGAATATTCACATGTCAAAAGCTAACTTTTGCTCATCGGCAATCTGCTACAATTTTATCCCGAAGACGTGATGTAGATAAAATGTATTTGGATAAAGTATGTTTTCATTGCATGTATCTACATATTAATATTTTCGTGAATACCATTTCTTTACAATAAATTTAATTATTTTTAGGCCCGTTCTCGTTTATCAGCATTCGGAGTTGATCCGTATGATCTTTCAATAATTTCTCAGAAAAATTGTCCCAAACATCCCGATGGCACTCCAAACGGTGTAGATATAAACATCAACCCAGATACTTTCTCCGCTCATAATGTAGCCGGGGTGTTACGCAAAGCTGGTGAAAAAATTGGTAACGATGATAAAAAATAACATATTTGAATAAAACTAAAGAATTGTACTGGATTTTAAATTGTTGAACTATTTTCAGGTGATGGTGTCGAATACGTAGCTTCAGCAGGAAAGAAGGCTTACAACCATTTGTCCAATAAAGATTCGCCCAATTCTGATAAGGAGCGTATCACAGAATACGATCCAACAAACGTAGCTGCCCATGCTAGAATGGCACATCCTGACGAAGATGCCGAATGGTTGCCTTAAATACTCATTGATTTAAAAAATACTTAATTACGAATTGTTTTAAAATGTACATCTAATATTTAGACTTAATTCAATTTGTAATGTGTACTAAATACTCAGTGACTCTTTATTTTATTTGTAGAAAGAAACCTTATAGAAACATGCAGTAATCTGCTTAAATAGAATAAATATATGAACATAAAAATGAATTGATATATCAAATTGTACTATATAAATATTATTTTAAATATGTACTAGTTTGCCCAAAAGTATAGTTTTTGAATTTGTTGAAATATTTAGAAAAATTATACATAGATCTCTATACAAACATTCATCTTAAAAGGTTTTTTTTATTATATTTACTTGTGCATTTATAACTATACGATTCTTAATATTAATATATATTTTATAATCCATATGAACATCGTACAAACTACATTACAAAAGTAGTTATAAACGAGTGGCTTTAGTAGCTGAAACAGTTATGTATGTCAAAACAATATTTCTCAAACATATGGATTTGAGTAGGAAATGAATAGATAGATTTGTATGTATGTACTATTATTGTTTGAGTTATTTTCGTTTCCTTTCAAAATAATTATTCCATTTTGAAATTTGGCACACTGCCAGAAGCAATAATTTTGTTTACCTTCAGAATTTGCAAACTTGCCAAATTTATACATAATATAAACATAACAAACCATTTTCCTATAGTTTTTTTTACACGCTCATAAAAACAAAATATGTAAGGTCACAGTGTATTCATTTGAAAAAAATCCATTTTTTGTTTTTCAGACGAATAGAGAAGTAAAACCAGGCAATCGTTATACTAAAATAAATTGATATGTTTATATTTTATATACTGTTTATTCATATTATAAATGTCTATAAACAGATTTAGAACCTTAGCACATTTCGACGGTGAAAGACAAATGATGATTTTATTGATGCGAACACAGCGGGTCAATCAGACTACCGAATGCGACTCTGTTCAATTAGATTTATCCCGTTCAGTTCCAGAGAGGATTGGTCAGTTTCATCGTTACTTTCGCGAAGATCGCGTGTCTGTTAAAGCTCTTATCATCGACAACATAATATATTTGTGAGTATCGATTACTCAATCGATCAAATCTACTAACTACCATCTTTAAGTTATTCTCTATCATAGTTTTGGAACAAATGAATTATACTAAAAGTCTCAAAATTCTATTATACTTAAATATTTAACACACTATAATGATCATTATTCTAATCATAACTAATTTCACTTGAAATAACTTTTTCAAATTCTGGTTTTTTTATTATCACAAATTGAAACTATGCAATGATATTAGTGAATGATTTTCATACTCAATCCGTTTTGTAGTAGATGAGATTTCTCTCGATCTTGACATTGAAAGTAAAAGTTGTCCGTCGGTGCAAAACGTGTAGTTACCGACATAATAGACGCCAATTTAAGATATCACCGATTACTTTGTAGAGTTTGTGAAGAAAATATATCATTAATTGACAAAATTAATTCATCATTAATCCAAATTAAGATTATTGGTGAATTAATTGACTAATTGGTTTACAATTTTATCAATCAATCAAATCAAAATCGAAGAATTTGGGTTGACAATTTTTAATTCTGATATTTCAAACATTCTCTGTATTTTTGTCTTCTTGAGTTCTTAGATGTTTTCAAATCCATTGTAACTGTAACATTTAAGTCAATATACAAAAAAAAATATAAGGCGTATTTCTATTATTGATATTTAATTGTAGTCGATTTTCAATGACCCGTTAATTCAGCATATTCGCTGAGGATGTTACATGCTTCATAAGGGTTATTTTCCAATCGAGGGCTCAAATAGTAAAGTGGTCCGCTATTAATTCTGGTCCGTCATCGTGATTTATGCACATAAATCATCAATTTACGCCCCATCCTCAGGATTCACAACATGGCTTCATTAACCTTTTACTTTATCCTAATCGGATAAAGTATTGTTTTAATTCACACTATCAAATGTGTATAATTTTTCCGTTAAATGATCATTCAATATTTTGTAATTAAATTTACTGTTACTATGTTATCCAGAGAAAATACATATTATACGGTTACATGTAATTATTACAATATGGTAATATGTATACATATATAATTGTCTGACCATAAACTATGTACTAGCGAATTCATACATGTTGTAATAAAGTGGTTATTTCTGTACACTTCTATAATTTGAAAATATTGTAGTATAGATAACCCTTATTTAAGAAAAAAGTACATTATAATTTATAATTTTCAAACCAATTGTTTGAAACCTCTACAGAATAACAATAATGCTACTCTATTAACGAACTGCAAATACGTTTTTGACCACAGATAGAAACAGATTCTACTAGACCTAGATTCGCTTTTTCATTTTGTATTAAATATCTCGATTTCTACAACATACTGTGTTTCAATAATTCCTACGCAAATATTATTTTTAGTAACGACCCAAACAGTTAACGAATAACTTTACACGTACTGAATATGAAGAGAAAGCACTTGCAAGTATAAATTCAGCGCATTTAAGGAAAAATTAAAATTATTTTCCACAGAAAAATGCTATATATTGGAATGATTCTATTGATTATTCCACAAGCACTGTCCAACGTAATAGTGTCCGATCATACAATGTCGAGAATGATTGAATTGACGACCAAAAGTCCATATTGCATACTCCACAGTGACAGGTGAAATTTTATTTAAATGAAAAATCGAGGATGTACAGTACATAAAAATGTTTTTCATTTTATTCAATACAAAAGTATACATTTTTCAGAGGAGTTATTCAGAAAATGGTCTTGAGTTCCGATCCAAACAAATTGAGAATGTTGTCGAACGGAGCTGTTACAGCTCTTGAGAGATCGTGCAGAGACAGAAGTCTCATAGCCGATAATCAGGACGGATTTATTTATCCAGGAACCAAATGGTGTGGTCCCGGTAATGGTTTTATAATATTGTGTCACATTCAAAATAGCCTTTTTCATTTTCACAATATAATTACAATAATATATAATACAGGAAACAGATCGATGTCGTACAAAGAATTAGGATTTCACTTTGCTGAAGATAAATGCTGTAGAGAACACGATCATTGCCCAGCTGCCCTCGCACCGGGAGAGTGTCGGAGAAGTGTCTGTAACAAAGGCCGCTTTACACGTTCTCATTGCGATTGCGATGCTAGATTTCGTAGATGTCTTCAAGCACTAAATACAGGTCTAAATATATAAATGAAAGATCTAAGTAATTTATTCATTTGAAATAATCAATGATTTTATTTTCAGAAATTGCTAACGCTTTGGGTGCTATATTTTTTAACATTATTCAAGTGACATGTTTCAAGGAAAGAAGACCGTGCTCACAATGGCAAAGGTATCAATATTATTTTATTTTAGATTTTACATTCATGGAATATCTATGGAATTTTATTTTTGTCGATAGTTGGTATAACAAATGCGATTCAACACTAGTTTTTCTGAAAATGCCGAGATATCAAGACTACAGAAATCCAACATCCCTAAAAAATCTCCTTTTAAAAAATACAGATATAGCTAGATTTAACCAAGGTGTAACCATAACCTTCGGAAAAGCCATAAAAAGTTTACAAAATATTTTCAAATGAATAAGATGCCAAAAATTATCCAAGATTTATTGAGTTACCTAGAAATTCTATGCTTTTTTAACCATGTGTACAATTTTTACTAATAAAAAATGTTATGTAGTATTAATAATCCTACTCCCTCGGTTCACATCCTTATATTTCTTAGCTCACTTTGTGTAATTCGGTGATGGTTAACCTATTTTCCTTACAGGAATGGCTACAGCGAGGAAGAATCTAAAGTGCTTTGTTCCCAATGGAAATTTAGACCGTCAGAAAAATATGTTCCACTGATGCCGATGCCGACACTTTACTCTTAAATCAAACAACGAATACCTTACTAATACCATAACAAATTACCTCAAAATTGATTAATCAATTGTGTATCAAGTATTTTTCTACTTTTCTATAAATAACATTACTAAACAAAAAATGCATGTATGTACCTACTACTACTTTAATTACTTTAAAAAATGCATGAATGTGTACTTAGAAAATATATGACATCGATGTTTATACAAAAACAATTTGTTCAAAACATGAAAATAATGATGTACTTTTGTCCGAAATAAAAAAAACTGTTAAAATTAATTTATCAATATTATGAGCGGGTCTCTAAATGTGAATGTCAAAAAATCTTTATAAAATAAATGTATGTTTTGTGTGCGTCTATTTGTTTTTATTTGTTTTACCTGAAGTTTCCTAACTAACCTAAGTTAATCAGAATAGTGTAATAAAGAGATAAATATGTATATGGATAATTAACGCAAGGAATAGCATTGTTGGTACCCACACTGACAATCGGCGAAATTATTAAAAATATAAGGCGAAAAAAACCAAAAATGACTTCAATCAATGTTTTATTTCCGAATTTTAAAAAGTATCTTTAATATTAAATGTAACAATTAACAAAAAATACAGTAAAATTAATAGAGAACGCAAAATTTTAAATGATCTCTCATATACAAAATATAATATATTATACCTACAAATAACACTAACCGAATAATATTTAAAAATAATATTATTCATATAAATTATGCCATATGGATATTATGCACATGTGTACGATTTCGTAAGGCATGCCTCACACATACATATGTAAATAACGAGATATTTCAGATCAGTTTTATCTTCAAAAATAAATCTCTATATGTATTATATTTAAGTTAATCGAATCAAAACCATTTTCAGGTTTATATTACACTTATTGAAAGTTTAAAAAACTAAAATATTGACATACATACTAAATTAATATAAATATTTATTGTAGAACGTATGAAATATGGTAATCAAGTTCATCACACTATTATGTCTGAAAAATAATTACAGACATTTCTAAAGAAGTAATAGTATCGATTCTTAAGGTAAAATTGTACTATGGTATGTGTATGATTTTATGAACATTAAAGAAACTTTAAAAATACCAAGTCGTAATTTCACAAAATAACATAATTAAATTCGTTAGGTTTACAAAACCTAAGCAGTAAATAAAATAACATACATATTAAATTAATGTAATGTGAATAGTTCTATCTCTAATGTACAATTTATTTAACTGCTGCAACGCACGCTGAGCTTCCATCGGTGAGCGAAGATTAACTCTAACATCACCGGTAGGATTACCTTTATCGCTAAAACGTCGTATGACATCATTTTGATTTATATCAAAATCTCTGAAAAAGTTCAATATTTCATCGATTCCTGCACGGAAAGGTACATTCTCCAACGACAACATACAACCGGGCACACCGAAGCCTTCTAAACCGGAATTGTCAGTTGAATTATTATACATTGGTTCAGACGGTCCCATATATCGATTTCCTCCTCCTCTAGATCCCGTATTGTAAGGAGCAGGTCCTCCTCTCATCCTGCGGGAAGGAAGCCCTCTGGAAGAAGGGTGATAGCCTCGCCCTCTATACCCACCTCTCATACCGAAGCCTTTATCTGGTGGTAGTAAACCGCGTGCCTCGTCGACCACATTTTTGGAAACTATCTCCACACTTATTACATTGCCGCCCAACATAGCTCCATGTTTGTTGAGAGCGGTTGAGGCCTCTTCTGGTTCCATGAACTCGCAAAAGCAATCTCCCGAAGGCTGACCCTGAATAGTCAACATCAAGTGTGTTTTTACTGGTATCACACCGACATCAGAAAAGAAGTCTAGTATATCCCTATCGTTAGTCCGTAGAGGTAAGCCTTTCAAGAAGATGCAGTCTAATCTCGGTGATTCTACGTATGGTTGATTATTGAAATTGTCTGGGATAATAGGTGGTCGCCGCATCATTTGATTGTCTCTTTCAGGAATATGATCAGAGTTCATGTTTGAATTACCCCGCCATTGAAAACGGGGATTAGTTCCATGATTAGGTGCGGCTTGGTAAGGTTTTGGTGGTTTATTGTATGTTGCTTCAGTCTCATCCTGTCTATTATTATCAAATCGTCTTTGTCTAGGATCTCGAGATATAGGTGGCGCGTTATTTTCGTGCTGATACTCGGGCGGATTTTCAACTTCAACATTACTGCTTTGAGTGAATTCATCCTCCAGACTATTCTGATTGGCTTTCACCGTTTCGAAAGCAGCTTCCGAGCAAGGAGATACCTTTATTGTCTTATGCCCGATGAGATGTTTACCTTTATTATTTAAAGCTGCTTTAGCGTCGTCGGCGTTGACGAACTGAACGTATGCCATATATTGTTTTCGAACATCTTTAGTGACTACGATAATTATAGATAAAAGCGAATAATCTGAGAACATCTTCATAATGTCGTGCTCTTTGGCAAATGCGGGTAGGTCTTCTAATACTAAAATCTTGAAAACGTCATTTCTCTCATTAGTTTCGTTGTTTTCCACTATCACCAAACTTTTCTGTGAATCGCCTTCATCGCCGGAATCTTCAGATTCTTTATTAGGACGATATGAATCTACTGCATTATCAAATTCATCGTCGTCTAAAGGAGTGATTACGACTTGCCTACCTTTTAGTAATTCTCTATTTTTACGTAGTGAATTAATTTTTCCGTCATTCTTACAAAACTTAACAAACGCCGCACCGGAACGCTTCCCTTTTTCATTGTTAATTATTTTCAATCCCTGATTTGATATGAAATTTCCAGCAAAGAAACGGCGAATATCACCGTAACCTGTGGATGTTGACAAGTTTTGAATTTTGATGCAACAGCCTTTACTTGTAGCATTGTGATTAAACCTATTTCTCGAGTCGTTATTGGGAGAGCCATTGTCCATATAATTATTCATAGGCATTCTGGAGCCATTTGAATTAAAATTTTCTTCGTTGAAATTAGCTCGAGGTCCGGCATTCCGAGGTACGAAAGGTAATATGTCTGATTGAAATGCATTTGGATTTCTTCTCTCGCCTAATTCTTGCAAACGATGCATTTGATCTATATTGGCATTGTCATTAAATCTATTAGGATACATATTGTTGTCAACGTTGTTCATTCTTATATTCATAGGATTGCCCATGGGTGGTTGACCCATTGCAGGCCCGTCCACTGCCCAAGGGACAGGTTGATTAAATCTAGAGTGTGCAAAAGGTGGCCCTCCAACGGGTACTCTCACTCCTGCACCTGGCATTATAGGAGGTAGTGAATTCAAAGGATGATCAGCGCGAATATTGTTAAGAGGAAAATCCCCCAAAAGACCCTCCTTGGTTTTGTTATTGAAATTATGTTGCATCGACATCTGTAAATTTGTTTTGTTTACCTCATCATTTGAAATTTCGTTCTTCTTTTCAATTTCTTTTCTTTGTAAACGCGGATCAGAGATTTCCTTGCGATCTCTATCCCTACTCCTATCCTTCCTATCTCGTTTTCTATCACGTCTATCGCGGCTGCGACTGCGGTCTCGTCTCCGCCTATCTCGATCCCTAGACCGATCTCTAGACCGCGACCTATCCCGTTTGTCTCTACTCCTATCTTTCTTATCTCTGTCACGCGATTTAGAGCGAGACCGCTTTCTTTCAAAACCTTTGGAGTCACGGTTTCTCTTTGAATCTTTGTCTTTGTCTAAATCGATAATTGATATCGTTTCAATCGGTATGGCTGAAGGTTCAGCTTGAATAAGAGGGAACGGAGGTAGACCCATGGGGAGAGGTTTCATATTCTGAGCGATTAAACCACTGATTGAGGCAGGCAAAGTGGGTTGTTGAACCATGGAACCTACCACGGGTTGGCCTAATTGCAAAAATGACACACTCTGTCGAGCTGACTCGATTACTTTGTGCATTTCAGAACGAGAACTGAGAAGCAATTTTACTTGCACTTCTTTTATTTTTCCACCATCGTTCATCATCCCCTGACGTGCGTCTTCATCAGTACTGTAATATAAACAAGCAATATTTAGTAAAACGTCGAACGTTCGACGTCATTTTTTAAAAGATTGAACTGTTGACATCTTTGAAAAGCAACCAGTAAATTGGTGATGTAAAAATGATAAAAAGTCGAAGCAAGCGTGATTATCAGATATTGCGCAGGTTCGACTTTGTACCAGAAAACAAACACCTTATTTTATTGTTGTTCTTTTACTGTTTGCGATTGCGAATCCACAATTCAACGATTGAAACTCTTTTCGGAGAAATTGTTAAAAAAAATTCACATTTATGTGAACCCCGCATCAAGTTTGTATGCAAAATTCCACTATTCAGTGGGTGAAATGGCACAAGTAGATGTGCTTTCTCTTTCGGGCCGTTTAAAACTTTCAATATATTGAACTTTAATTAAATAAAATGTGATATGAAAATTTTAAAAACAAAAAAAGAATTGTGCTGGATACCCAATTTGCATCATCGCCATTTTAAATTATCTACTTATGGAATACTTGCTTATTTTTGTCAAAATAAGTAAGTATTCCATAAAATAGACAACGCTTTACTAGTGCTTGTCTGTGAGTTTATACACTTACTAGTTAATTCATACATTGTCTGGTTGAAGTAAATCTGGAATGTAATGTTGTGAGCTTTAACCAGAACTTTTAGCTAATGTATACATTGATGAGATTCAACACTTTAACTTTGATCTCTGCATGTTTAACTAGTTCAGCATAATAACTACACGGAGCAAATTGTCTTCATTATAAATATACTTCAGCGGAGTTTCTTTTTCAACAGTTTCAAATCTTAAAACTATTTCACCGTCGGATGAACTTTTGGACTTTGTATTAAAATTCTAATTTTCAAACGGTTACAATAGAGCACATACAATTAGGTTTATTATTTCTCAAACTTATATACCTGAAGGCTATAAATGCATCTCCCTGCTCTCCGCCCACAATGTGAACACCGCCTTCCGGAATAGACAATCCCCTGAAGTATGTTCGGATATCCATGGCGTTAGCCGACCATGGCAAGTTTTGTAGTCTTATTATTACACTCATCTTGATGGTTGAACTTTCAAGTTGTGACTTCCAGATTTAATCCTATAACGAATTCAATAAGTCGTACTATGCACTTCTTTATAAAAAACGAATACATAATATTACAAATCTACATCTACGATCGCACATCTATACGCATAATTTCAAATCACCGTTTTATGGTTAAACTACCAAATCGAGTGAAAATTATTTAGCATCCCACACATCTACCTTGGACCAGTCTCATCTCAAATATTGCCAATGTGAATTCGTATGCATAACCGATCTCACTCAAAAAATAATCTTTAGAGTCGATAAATCGCATAAGTTACTGTGAAAAATACATTGATTTGTGTAAACTTACGCAGTTTGTTAACCGTTGGATGTAGCTATCAAACCAGTAAGCTATACTTAACGAATTACTCTCACAATGTGAGAATATTTATGTACAAGTGTAGGTGCCAAGACTCCTAATATGATAAGAATTATATAATGCATGTGCATTTACAAAAGATTAATATTATACTTTCTCATTGAGCCATGGAACAATTTATCGGTGACCATTTACCTTTTCTTTATTTTCCCATGCAAAGAGACACTAATACTTTTCCCGATGTTGGTATGTTCAAATACTGTATAGTCTCCATTACTTTTACATGATACCTTCGTGTTAAATATAAATCTAAAACGAAAATGAGTAAAATATTTGGTACTTTGTACTCTATAGCTTTTAAACGACCGGAACCAGGATAATGTATCGATCATCCTGGAATAATAGGCAATCTTCAGATGGATAATTATTTATTAGAAAAGAAAAAAAAATTTTCTCCATTACTGATAAATAATCATACCATGACTTTCTTCAAGTAATAATCAAGTTAAATCGTACCAGTGGAATGGCAATCTTCAGAAAAATATCAACTTATGAATTCTTCTCATTGAATCTCTCATCGATTATCCATTTTCAGAGCAACTTCCAAGACAGTTTATTCTGTTATCAAGTGCCGCTTATTCAAGCCAATAATTATTGTGGATTTAACCGCAAAATGGAGATAATTAATTTTGGTAATATAAGGCGTTGGTGACAAATAAGTTATTATTATATTTCATTTACAACTGCAGTCCCATAAATGAAACAATTCAGTATACATAGATACAAATAAAGCACGAAAAAAAATTCATCTAGGAATCAATTGTAAAAGATAATATAACAGATAATTCCATGAGTTCATTTTATCACATGTTGGTTAATTTTATTTTTATGATTTTTGTATTAAAGAACTTCTCGATTGATAAATCTTCCTCATTGTGATTTCTTAGATATTTTCTTAGTTAATTTGGTTGTATTTTCGTGGAAGAATAATTGCATTGTAATTTAAACACTAAAACTCAGTTCAAGTCATTGACATTCTAATTGAAACTGTAAATGGAGTGAATTGATGCAATTGAAAAGTACGCAACTGTATGGATTTCCAATTAAATTAACAGACTGAACTGTTAGAATGAATTTTTTTTTAATTTACTTAGTGAAAAATAGCTATCGAAATTTTCCAGTAAGAGATCAGCTGTAGAGTATCCTGAAGCAAATAGTAGTTGTGGTCCGCCAGCCAGAATTTCAATAAAGGGAATAAGCCTATTTTATTCTGATAAAAAAAAAGGAAAATAGCATTAGTCATGCCAAAAATCTTATCTGTACACTGAAAAAGAGAGAAAGAAAAGACACTCGTGTAAAACATTCGCCCATAAAAGGTTAACATTTAGCAATAGCTTCAGAAAACAAACAGAATAAAAATGAAGGCATTCCTTCCTTATCATTAATTATCTTTTTGAAATATTGAAGTGTTTCTTTTATCTTATGAATTGTGTTAAAAATCGAATTATAGAAATAAAATATCATTCGTGGTAAGCTTCATAGTGACCCAACTTGTTTATAAAAAGTTTAAATTATTTTTACAAATTCTTAAAACAGGTAGAAAGTGGAGATAACTTGAATTGTTAAGAAGATGAGAATCTTAGTAAGGATGAGGGAAGTGAGGAATTAATTATTAAGAACTAAATTAAAAAAACGTTTACACAACAAATCAGAAGACAATATCTATCTAGTCATAGTTGACTAAAGATAATATGAATGTATCAGTTGTGCTTTGGTAATTAGTGAGACAATTGGGAAGTTCAATAAAGCAATTTCTTCTTATGAACTTGCTGGTGTACTTTATGCCAGCATACTCATACAATTGAGAAAATATCAATCTCTCTTATCAAAAAGTTCCATGGATTCTGCAACCAGTTGGGTTTATCAATTATTATCATTCAAAAATTCTCACTTTCTTCTATGATTTAGTGTAAATTGCAACATTTGATGGTTAATTTATATTTTTAGTTGTGATAATTTTATTTACATATAATTTATGTATACGAGATGTTGATTTAACTGTTTTAACTTACCTCAAAATTGGGCAATTAAAAATATTGACTTATGAAGAGATGGTGAACCTGCCAAAGTATTATAATGCGCGACACAGGAAAAGTTTAAGTTCTTACCACCGAATACCTTACAATAAAATGTGTAGGATTTGGGCCGAGCTGACTGTATGGCACCGTTCTGACAAAAAAAAATACATACCTTAATCAATTGCGAAGTCGCAAGAATTATCACAAACAAAATACTCATATCAAAGTTCTTCGGTGATTCTTTTCACATTTCAATTTATATTTTTAATCTTTGTTGGTTTAATTTGATTGTTTGATTTGCATATGATTTAGATTTCACACATCTATTGGAACATCTAATCTTTTATAGTTTATATTAATTTGTAAGACTGCAGATTAGCAAACAGTCAGTCTTTGAATAAACTTAAAAATAAAGTTTTCAAATAAGTAAGAAAATGTATAAATAATATCATAGTATTGTTTAGGTAGAAAACTATCGAAATTGAGAACAATCCTTCGGCGGGACTTTTCAACATCATTTATCATTATATTATGTGCTATTGTGGTAGCCTTATGATGGATGCTCATCGAATACGTAGCATATTTCAATACCCATAGGTCGAATCGATCAACTCTGTTTAAATTACTCATTAGGACTTGAACCAATCATAGATAGACTTTTACACAATCATAGTATCACTGTCAAAATATAGCAATTCCAAAGTTTTAAGGTCAATCGACTTAAAAAAAGTCTTAAAATCGGTAAAAAATATACGTCGCATTGGACCCTTTAGAATTACTTTCGATTGAATGGTGTGCGATATACGGGGCCTCTCAAAAGACAAGAGACCTGAGCCACTTTTTGGGAGCCCCGTTACCACGGTGAGGTTTGTAAAGGAAATCAAAGACCGGGGGCCAGATTCGCATACACAATTCCGAGTTGATCGCAAGTCGTCGCTTCATAATGGGTCTATTGTGTTGTGAAATCCATTGTAAGAGTACCTACTAGCTTTACAACTGATGATCTACACGAACACAGTAATGATAAAAAAAAAGCAATAGTGACTTCGACGTAGTAGAATAAAACAGATATGCTCACTCGAGTAAATGCCTATAATTAAAATCGTACTGCAGTACAGAGCGATTTCGAAACAGAACAACCTAGTGACGTCAGAGGGGTTTGCCATTTCGACATACCATGCTTTCGTTCTACTCTTCGGCCCTGAGGAGTCATTTCTAGGTCAAAGCGATATCGTTCAAAAGCACTCGGATGACGTGTGCGTAAAGCGGAGACGCACAACATATCATAACGAGTACAATGAACGCGCAAATCGCTCAACAAAACCTTGCGAAAGAGGTTGTGACGGAAATAATACCAATGCGAATGTCATCCGAGGAAAAAAAAAGATGGCGGCCGTGGCGTATGACTTCAAGGTCGTCGCAATTGGCCACGTTTGGTCAGCGACACGGCCTGGTGCCATGTTCGATCGTGTTTTTGGTATTGGAATACGTAAATAGACGGCAAGTGTATGCGAGATGCGAGACGTGTACCATGGGTGTGTTTTGGTAGTGCGTATGACGCGCGATTCGGGCCGCCATGTTGTCGTGACAGAT
Organism: Parapsyche elsis; assembly: GCA_022651745.1. Taxonomy (NCBI): domain Eukaryota; kingdom Metazoa; phylum Arthropoda; class Insecta; order Trichoptera; family Hydropsychidae; genus Parapsyche; species Parapsyche elsis. Next base: position 19,565,995 of record JAGVSN010000001.1, on the reverse strand, counting down.
TGTTTATCGTGTTTTTTTGTAGAGGTAGAAACAGGTACGCGTCACGACATCACACCTGCGGCTCAATCGACTGCTAACCGGTGATTTTGTGATGAATGATGACTTGGAAACGGCAACTGGGAACTGGAACGAGATCGTTGATCGGTCAAGGGTTGAAAAGCCGCGAGGCGCAGCTCGCCGACCGCCAATCGCTACCAACTTGACCATTCGAAGCAAGGCTTGGCCACTCCTAACGTCACAATATACGCCCATATGCGCGTTGCCAAATTCAATATTCTCTTTTTATTAAATGTGTTTGTTTATTAAGGCTGAAGACAAATAAGAATTTAATTTTAGAAACGGTTTACGACTTTATTATACGACGCTAAATTATATAAAGAAAACAACCCTCGCAGAATCGTCACAATGACCACTAACGATAGAGAAGTTCCTGGAGTACTACCATGCGAAGTTGAGTACACGATCAAGTCTTCCAAAAATGGTAAAACCCCCGGCGACGATTGAAGTGTGAAGGCCGCCCTCTACATAAAAAAGAAGGCATACGACAAATGCGTACTGCCAGTTATGACGTATGGATGTGCAACGTAGATGCCAAATTCGAGAATGTTACGTAAGATTCAGTGCACACAGAGAAGCGTGGAAAGATGTACGCTTGGTATAACAAGAAGAGATCTGTAAGAGGAATACATGGGTAAGAAGCAGTGTTTCGGGGTTACGTGATCATAACGTGATAAATTTTGCTGGAGGTTAATAAGCATGTTTTACATAAAATAAATTTACAGGAAAGGGAGGCAAAATTCAAAGAAAATGTTGTAAATGGAAAATACCACTTCGCCAATTTACTTAGATAGGAACGTTAAATTTTAGAATTTTAGTAGATATTTTTCTTTTATTAGTTTTATTTTAATAAATATTTGGAACTGCCCAAGAAAATACAAGTACATATTGATAAAAATTCGATAAGAAAAATAATTATAATTTTGGGTATTTCATGATAAAACTCCCAAAATTATATGCGACAAATCATATAAATCATATGATCACCATCTCGCCTTAATTGCATTGTCGTGATTATACCATAATGGACCAATTATCGCAAATTATGTTTGGCTATTACTTCACACGGTCATTTACCTTTCATATACCTACATCTACAAGTGATTTTTTTATTTTATTTTTTAAAATTATTATCATATTATTCAATTTTATTTTGATTTCAATTTTAACAATATTTTTTAATTATTTCCAGGAATAATGACTAAACGCTTATCAAAATCGTACATATTCAAGTTCGAATAGGCCAGTTAGTTTAATCTTTTGCATTGAACGTGAATTAGAACAGTAAATTAATTAAAATTAGTCAATGTTAAATTAATTGACACGTTTCAAATAAATTCGATGGGTTTCAATCAGAATAAGGCCAATTATTCAAATTAATTTAGATTTAATTAGGACTTTAACATTAATAAATGTATATTATCGATGTAAAAAAAATATGGAACATCATCTCAATGATTTTAAAATGTATCCCACACGCTAATAAAAAGGTATTGGAACTTACGATTACCTCCTGTAGTTATTCAGGTTACACGCATATTTTAACGATATGTTAATTTTGAGAACTAAACGACATAATCAAGATAACATTACAACTTTGGCTGTATAATTTTTAATTGGCATATAAATTGCATTGTTCAAGTTCGACATACCTCACTTTACTTCTAAGACCATCTATAAAAACAACACATAACAGCACAAATTACTCGAAAAATAGTTTATTAATAATTTATTTTAGTTCATATTGTTGAATTTTTTCTGTTTCTATAATTTATAAATATGTTGAAAATCGAAACCATTATATTATTGATCGTTTTCAATAATTTCAATGTAGACTGTTGGATATTTAATAGTGCACACACTGGTAACAACAAAATGATTGATATTCTAGACGTAGACCAAAGTATATATCCCATTCCTTACGAAAAGGGGGAAACGAACGTAATTGACGAAGACAATCCTCCAGATCCACCAAAAGAGCGAATTATTCTCACATTTCCAGGTTTTTAATTTTTTAAATATATTTTTTAAGAATAAAATTGATTTGTAATAATTTTTTCTATTATTTTAATTCAGGCACAAAGTGGTGTGGACCTGGAAATATCGCTACCAGTTACCATGATATTGGAAATTGGTCTCAAACTGATAAATGTTGTAGGGAACACGATTATTGCGACGACACTATTCCTGCGGGTCACACCGCCTATGGTCTCGTCAACGATGGTTTTTACACAAAGTAAATATATCAGATATAACTTTAAATATTATATCGTGACTTTTGATATCCTTCAATTTGTTTAAACAAAAAAAAGCACTGATAAATACTGTCAACCAACCAAACCTGCGTCAAACAACAAACGATAACGACTCAAATCCAATCAAACATGTATAAATAAACTTTTTAAATATATGTATGTATATAAATTTTGAACAATTAACCTTTGTTTATAGATTGAATTGCGCTTGCGATGAAAAATTGTTGGATTGTTTTCACAAATCAAACGACGGCTTAGGAACGTTAATAGGAAAAGTGTACTTCAACGCTATAGGGACCAAGTGCTTCAAAAACGAATTTCCAATTGTGAAATGTAAAACAACAAGAGGGTGAGTGAAAGATAAAGACTCGATAAAATATCAAATAAGTTCAAATCTGCAATAATTAAATTTCTTTCAGATTTCTCATTAAAAAGTGTATGGAATATGAATTAGACGCCAATAAACCGAAATTATATCAATGGTTCGATGTCCCTCCATATCTATAGTAAATTTATACAATAATTAAAATGTTTAAAGAATTTTATTTTTATTTTATTTACAATTATATAATACTTTTATTATAGTTAATACTTATAATTAAATATAATATCATAATTAAAGCGATATACTATCAAAAAAAAATACACACAGCTCAATAAAAGGTTTTATTTGTTTTATAAAAGGTTTATTCTAAAGCAGGTAAGATGTAGAATGTCTTCACTCCTTTCTACGTAATGAAATTTTTATTTAACTTTCCTAATACCTGTGTATTAGGTAAGTACGTATGTCGATTTACGTTCGTAAATTGAAGACAATTTATGAATCTAGTATATTATTTTTTGCTCAAAACGAAATTTTCTTTTATACGCTTTGTCAGACTAGCCTTGCAATGTGTATTAATGCGCTTGTCGTAAACCTAATGCTTAATACTCGGTAATGTTAATGTTTATAATACTCAGAAATGTCTAATTTGACCTAATCGCTATTTTTTGTTGGATACCAACTAAATACGCGTTTCATCCAATTCTCAAAACGACTGGATTTTCACAATTTGATTCTACTGAAACGTCTGCCTTGTGTAAAATCTTTTGAACCGTCTCATCAAAATTCAATTATGCAAGCATTGTGTATTGTGTCACTTCTTTTGACTAGAATACAGTACCGATAATATGGGATCGTTCTGAAGCTCCAGAGCTGGATAATAAAGCGTCGTCATAGGATCTGAAATCACGACACAATGAATTCATCAATATGGAAGCAGTTATTTATTATTTGAATTAACTGGAAACTAGAAAGAATTTACCTTGACACAAGTTCGAACATTGATTCTGCCCTTTGGTGTACATTCTGGCTCCGGGAAAGTTTCCAGCCGGTCCGTAATTACATACGTAATATTCGTTTTCAACTCCAGCGATTATAGGATAAGCAGTGGTGAAACCGTAGTGCTTACTTATCACGGGATTCAACTGCTTTTTGTTAGCTTGCAACGTCTTCAGTTTCTTTTCGTAATACAACTGCCTATCGTGAATGTTCTTGTACGTCTCGTACTTGTTCTGCAAATCGTAAAACTGTCTGATCTTGCCTTCGTCGCTCTGGGGATTTCCGTTGAACCGTTGCACCTGGTCCAGATACTTCTTATACTCATCCAGCTGCTTCAAATAATCTCCTTTGTGAAGCAGTGTGCTTTTGTATTTTTCTAAATACTGATGCAGCGATGTATTATAGGCTCTCCACTGGGCCTCGTATGAGTTATCGTAATAGTTTTGAGTGTGCGAGTTCACGTTCCAATTGTAATTTTGGTTCTGTTGCAATTGATTTGAATACTGACCCGAGTATATTTTCCTGGGTTGCCGAAGATTTTCCTCCGTTTCACCTGTGGGATTTTCCTGGTCTATTTGAAGATTAGACACGTCCACTTTAGATGGTGTATCTCTCCTGTATCTGTATTGTCTATGTCTTTGGGGATAAGTGCGCTTACCGCAGCCAATAGATCTGGTGTTACCCCAAACTATTTGCGAATAGTGATCAGTTACCTTATCATTGCTAAAAAACAAACATAATATTAAGTTAAAGCATCGTTTTTGTACAAAATTTACTTTGAAGAGAGTTTTCCTTCACTTACATGAAATTATCGACAAGGTTTTTGTCGAAGTACTCAACTTCACTGTACCAAGAATAGATCGCTTCTTCCCAAGGTACTCCTCCTTCCGATTGGAATATATTTTGACCAACATTAAAGCGCACTGAAAGAACGATGTTTATTTTGAAATAAAGATCTTGAACAACCATATTAAAATATAAATAGTATATTCACCAGTATCTCTATTGAGATCGTGCTCAAAATTACACTGATCAGCCCACATTTGAGCTATGTTCGCAAGTTCATCGTCCCATTCCTGTAACACGATGATAATACATTTAATTTTAAGTGCAATTGGAATACGTTGTTGAGATCTCCATCTTGGATTTAGAATAAGAACCTTCCACTTTGTTTAAGCATTTGTACTAAACTGTGTATAAACTGAAAATAAAGTGTGAATGAGACGCGCACGATTGGGTACAAGTATTCGGGACATCTGATATTTTTAAAACTTTTGAAACTGACAGATATGCAATTTCACATCCCACACGTATGTACACCGAGCAAATCCTTACAAATGCGGAAGATAAATAATATAAACATGCCAGAGTAGCTGATAAAAAATCTTCGTAAAGCCACTAAGGGTGCACATTATGGACGCCATTATTCGAACCCAACACTTCGGTAATTTCTTTTTGGGCACAACAACAACAACTCGTGCGTGTTTATGCGAATCCACGGAAACTGAAATGTTATCTTACCAGCAGCTGCATATCTGATGCTGGAGGTTGAGGACCTGGTGCACCCTGGTGCTCTTGGCCGTTGGCTATCCTCAACCTCAAGATGTTGTGAGTGTCCACGATTGTCTTCTTTTCAGTTTCGGTCAAATACCCTCCATACGAGCCTTGTCCACACCTGGAACTTATACCCTAAAAAACGAAAAAAAAACATAAATGTGCGTATTACGTGGTCAAACCTGTAAATTTAATACATTTAATGTTAATCGGTTCATGAACCTTCGTTCGATCACGATTCGAAGTGTGTGAGATATGTATAATTTATTCACATCTTCAGATGTCTTTTAATCGTGTTATGTGGTTACAAAAATATATCAAGTAAAATATGTATGCAAATAATTTTTGCATGGTGATATTACACATAACTAATGGTATAATTGAGCGATTTTGACCATAAAAAGTTATCCTAAAATAAATCATAGCGAGAAATGAAATATAATAGCACGCCTTACCCAAGATATGTATGTATATTCTGAAAAAAAAAGACATTGTAATAATTTTCATAGATTTGTTATTTATCATGTCGTGGGCGGGTGTATTATTTATTATTAAATGCGAAAAGGTTTATGGTTGAGATGAAAAATAGACCGTAATCAATGGCTTTCTCGTTTTTCCTTTTTTACTTTAAAAAGGTTGCGATCAACAGGGCACACCTACAACTGAATAAAAATGCAACAAAACTAACAAAGTAACAACACAAACCTTGAATTCTTCGTTTATAATAATACACCTACGATATTATATTAAAAAAGCGTATAAGGTTAAGTTCACATTGGAGCGTTCAGAATATTTTTATACAGAGAAGACTTTCGTTGGTGTGAATGCCCCTCAACACATACATAATGTAAGTATTCCACCATACTTTGTAAACAAAATTGAATTAACACTTATTCGCGAATTACATCACTCCCATTGTATAATTGACATTAAAAATTGGCCTATCGATGACGAATCGTCACAAAAATAAACAAAGATATCCCGTACCCAAGGAAAAGGTCACAAGGTGTGTTCGAAACGGCTTGATCTCGTTTTATCCACATTTGCGAGGAAAAATAATAACAAAACGAAAATCCTTGAAATGATCACGACCCGTGTATTATTGTTATGTATAATAAAATGTGTAAACGAACACGGTTTGATATTAAATTGGGTGCGGTTTTAAAAGCGCAATATGACTCGAAAGGGTTAACAATTAGTCGTTGAACGCTAAATTCAGCTAATGCTTTTCCAATATTTGAATATGTGAGGATTATACCGTCGAAAGTGTCGTAAATTAAAATTTTTATCTAAATAATGTTAACAGATGACAGATTAAACGACACAAATAAATGAAACAAAGTATTCCTTTGTAAATGTGCAAATTGAATTTATGACTCTTTTATGTTTATTTTTTTACTTTATTAGGTTCGTTATTTATCCTACCTGCCTTTATACGTACAAAAAAAATCTATCACTACTTTTTTTTTACGATGTTTTTATTTAAATTTTGTTTCAATAAAAAATTAATTAAATATATTTTTCCAAATTTCATTCTGAAAAAAAATATACTTTATTAATTTCTAATTTTTCCTCGTGTGATTAAAGACTTCGAAATAAAAGTTTACGAGAATACGTCGACACTTGATTGATTGTTAGTTATTAATTAATTCTTAGAACTTAAAATCTACTCCTATGAATTATGAATCATTCACAGTGACCACACTATACACAAATCAGTCCCAAAATCTAAAACAACATTTTCCTTCATAATAATTAATTGATCATGATCATTTTCAGCCGTTCACCATCCACTGCTGGATAAAGACCTCTCCAATCCTCTTCCATTCCTGTCTGTCTTGAGCAATCTGCATCCACTTGACTCCACACATTCTTCTCAATTCATCAGCCCATCTTCCACTCGGTCTACCTTGCTTTCTTTCGCATCCTCTCGGATACCATTCCAGTACTTCTCGCGTCCATCTGCCGTCCATTCTTCTCGCTATGTGTCCAGCCCATTGCCACTTCAACGTTTTCACCCGTACTGCTATATCTGCCACTTTGGTCATACTTCTTACCCATGTATTTCTTTTGCGATCTCTTCTTGTTATGCCATGTTTCTCTGTGTGCACTGGATCTTTCGTAGAATTCTTGAATTTAGCGTCCATCACATCCGTCACATCCGTACGTCATAACTGGCAGTACGCATTGGTCGTAGGCCTTCTTTTTTAAGCATAGCGGAATGTTGGATTTAAAAACTATGTTCATTCTTCCAAAAGCACTCCATCCTAGTTTCATTCTTCGTTTTATTTCTTCTTCAATTAATTGAAAATTGTCCAAAATTTTCACAATTAATAAAATAAGTTTTCGTCTCAAAGCAAAACAATGCGTAATAGAAATAATATAATGTTTATCTCAATACTACATTGTAGTTTCAATTACACAATGAATTACACGTAATAACAAAGCCGATGACTTAGTATGTACATATGTACAAGTACATACAGCGATAGGTCAATCTTGACAAGATAAAATAACGATAATTCCATCGTCGATTCGTCGGTGAATACCAAAGGGGACAACCCGAACTCGACATTGTGCTACAAGACGTTCTATATTTATCTGATCGACATATCGTAAATTTGTCAATCGTGCGGAGAGATTAATGCGTTACAATTTCCCGCATGGTACCCGATCAACTTAATTATATTGAACATAATAGATTATTGGCACGTTTCGAGAGCAAATATAGAACTTGATTATGAAATAGCGTAGAATAACCGGTCTCGGTTCACAGGTGGTTGGATTTAATCGACCGGGAAACGCGGAGTCGTGGCGATTGCGTGTGACAGCATCCGAAACACCTGATGCGATATTGGACCTTAATGTCAAACGGTAACCTTGAAAATGTCAAACGTGTAAACTTGACCCCTACTCGCACGTTATTTTTACATATAAAATGTAGATAGCACACGTTTTCTCAAATAAATAAAAAAAATTGAGGTGAACAAAACAAAAAATGCGTAACAAAAAGAGTCACGCCATTCGCATCCGCATTATGTGCTTACTATAAATTAGACGAGACAAGCAAATCAATTTTAACTTTTGATATGTATGTACGGTCTGTGGAAATTCAAATGAGTTATGGCTCTACGAGCTACGAGCTATTCATCCAAAATTTAATGTTCTATGTCCTAAAATGGCCTATGACACTTTATATGTCAACATAAGCGTAGCGAGGGGTTGGCAAATTGGTAAATATTTATTATTTTATTTGCACTTAGCAATAACACTGTGCAACAAAAAACCGAAAAAACTACCGAAGAGGAGACTAGTGAACCTTTACTATGTAAGTTTGACCCACTGAATCCAAATATGATAATTAAATTGGTTTGTTAGTTCTCGTTTATAAGATACTAGTTGAATTGCCCGGCGTTGCTCGGGCGGGTGACATTTATTCTCCAGTACAAACAAAAATTGAATGAAAAATTGAAACAAATGAAAAAATTTATTCTCCAGTACAAAATTTTTTTCAGATTAAAAAAATTGTATTTTTTTGTATTTGTATTTGTATTGGGTTTCAACCCCTTCCAAAACCCACCTACGGTCTAAGTTAGAGTACCGCGAATTACTATACCAAATTTGGTGGCTCTAAATTGAAAACTGTAGATTTGTATAGCGGACAAACAAACAAACATTGAATTTTATAGAGTAGATAAAAAATAAGCGTTTAAAAAAATGGACAATTTTACTATTTTTTTTTACTTTTGTAAATTTAGTGCTTTTGTGTTCAAAATGAGTGTTGGAAGCCAGAAGTCAGAAATTTTTGCTATTAATTGTAATATTTGAAAGTTTTAAAATACGTAATCGTCCAGAAAATTTTAAACGTCAAAAATATTAGGTTAACCAGTTTTTTTTTTATTTTAACGAATTTACAAGGATTGGTTCTCTATGTCAGTATTTTTTTTATTTTTCTCTAAACGTACAATTATTAGCTGTAGATGATTTTAAGTCGCGTTTAGAGGTGGTTGCGAAAATAATATCACAATTTTTCTAAAAACTCAATAGTATTTTATTATTACTTTCGTTACGCTACTACTGCACTATACTATGTACATATATATTTTTAACTTCTTTGAATAAACTTTCGTTAAAGTTGTTATTTTTGTATAATTTACTTTGAAACTCTTTGTGCTGTGAACTTTTATTGTGAGTATTTCATATTAATTGCCCGAGAGCCGTATGCCCGTATGAAAGGAAGAAAATATCACAAAAGTACGAATTAAGTCAATCACCTAATTTCAAAACCCTCGGATTTTAGATTTTAAAAAAATATTGAGATTCATTATAATATGTATATTTAAAATCTTTGGATTGATTCGAATAACGAATGACAGCATTATTTATGAATTGTAAAAAATATATATTTACAAAATAGGACGCGGACCCTTTTTTTTTGCCAGGGGCGCCAAAAACATCGCTACGCCTCGGTATTTCAATTTAGCTACGATTACGCGATTTCAAAACAAACAAATTTCGTACAGTGCTTATAAAGTAATAAGTTCAATCGGATATGTTATTACAGTTATCTGATTTATCTATTGGGTATTATTAAAACACTGGTGAAAGTTGCGTGTTGATCGCGAGAAATTATAAATAATTATAAAACTTAAAAGTGTACAATTTTTCCTCGTCTTTAAAAATAATTTGTGAAAATTAATTCAACTTGACATAATCCCAGTAATTTTCCACATAGACAACTTAAACGCGAATTTTTTATTATATCTAAATAATTATTATTATTATTATTATTCTCGAGCCGAACATAAACAAAGATAAAAAGAATATCGCAAAGGTGTCCGGTCAATAATTTAACTTTGGAAAATTTAAACCAATAAATCACTATACATGTACATATGTAGTTAGCATTAGCGCGGGAGTGTCCTTTTCTCGGACTCTTTGACGACTCTGTCGAAAAACCGGTAACTGTCCACAGTATCTGTACTATCCACATTTAACATGCAAATTATGTTAATGCGTCTATTATAAAATAAAACAGAGTGATAGTAAACGCAGACAATTCACGTCAAATTAAAACTATCTTCTGACATAGATAAAACATTTAAAAAATTGTGTTAAATACTATAGCTAAACTATAAATCCCAATTCATACTACATATACATACATATACATATATGTACGTGTAACTACAACTAAAATCTTACAATATTGCACAATCGTTCAATATTCAATTCAATTTACTATAATTATCAAAGTGCAACTGCAAACAAATAAGATATTAAAATAATACAATTGAAGATTGGTGAAATTCAGAATCGATCATATGTATGTATGTAATTATGCCCAATATGAAAAAAAATAATAAACATTTACAAAAAGTCACACATTTTATTATCAATAAAACGTTGAAAAAAATATTCATTTTCATTGACTTTTTTTATATCCTTTTATTTTATAACGGTTAATCTATTTTGCGATTATGAAAAGGCACACTTAATTCATGATCGGTGGAAAACCTGCCAAGATTGACACAGTTGGATAAAATAAAAAAAATCCGATCTGAATAAAACATGATTTTGTCTATTCAATATGGCGAAGAACCGATATCAAAACTAAATAAGTGTGAATTTATAACTTTCGGTTATAAATTAACAGGAAATTTTCACCATCGCATTGTAATTAAAAAGCCATAACAGAAAAAAAAATCCCCCTTTTGATCAAATTCATTTAACATTTCTATTGCATATTTTATAGCTCATGATGTGGGTATGGTAAGTGTACAATGTTACGACTAAAATAAAAATAGATTTTAAGAGATGTTACTTTTAAGGGATGGGATAAGTCAATGTTTAATGTTTAACACACGATCAATGTAGTCGAAAATATTAAATGAAAGAATTATAATTTATAATACCTGGTAGATGCACATTGTGTGGTTGGGGTTGATGGGGCAGTAGTAGTCTGTATATACGGAAGCGGAGGCTGCAGCGAGGGTAGCTGCCAGAAACAGCAACATTTCTGTTTGCTTGTACATCGTGGAGGTCCTGTACCTTAAGGGGGTAGCTACCACCCGATTCTAGACAACTCTACCCAACCACCCACTCGAGGCGAGCAACCACAACACAGAATGGTCAAAGAATGCTCGTCGACTGCTTTTATCCGCTTCGACAACCGCTCCTTCTCGACGACCAGCTGTCTGCTCGCACCCAAACCAGAGGCAGATCGTACAAATCTGAACTTGAAAATCTACTGGGGTCAAGTTCGACTATCGACTCATTCAAACGGGTCAATTTTTTCTTATCAAACTATACGCGCCAAGGTGTCTTCGCGAATACTACACTTATATTATTATAGTACAATATGTTGCAAATACTTTATTGCTATGATATTAAAAGGTAGAAGAAAATATCGCATCTAAATGAGCAAAGAAAACAAGAGCTTTCGTGAAAATTTAAAGAATCAGCAGCGTAAGAAGATAATAGGAGTAAGGATAGGGAGCGTGGCGATAGGGTAGGAATTTACAATTAATCACTCTTGCAAGCTATAATTTTCAAGAATTACCACAAATGGAGTGGAACGAAAATATACAAAAAATCAAAAAGCAAGATTCCATGACCGATCCATTGAATTTCAACAAGATTTGGGTGTACTGTCAAGTGTATATTTTTACTTTATCCATATATGTACGTAGTATAGATAAAGTATCGTGATCGTGCGTAAACTTGACCTCAAGTTTTTTTTATACAGCAGTAGTAATTTGAATAATTGAATACACAATACTTACGCATTGTATGTATACGCAAACAAAATAATTTTCTCAGCACGTATCCAGGAGGAAAAATCAATTAATTATTATTATGAACTTAGAGTTAACTTTATGATTCGTAGGTAAACAAACATCAAAGCTTGTCGTTTGTTTATCTCGTCGGACGTCAATATAAATGTCAATATCATAAGGAAAATATATACATATGTACATACGTTGCATACAGACAATTTGAGCATTGTTTAAGAATGGATATATGACAGGAAGTAGATAAGTATTTCTTCCGTTTGCAATGTATACGAAATTCATTTGAAAAATGTACATATTGTGTGTAATCAGCGCGGAAGGATGTTGACCCTCAGATGGGCCCCGCATATTGAATGATCCATAAAAAGGATAAACATCTCATACATACGTTCTTTTGCCTTTTTCGACAATCGTTCTGGGACACTTGCGATCGTTATTTTGATTTTTCGTGATGCAAAAAGATATATTGCACATTAAATTGAATTGCTATATAATTCATTTGATAAAACATTAATTGCTGAACCTTAAAAGGAAAGACCCTTCGATTTCAATAAATCTGTCCGAGCACTCAAAAGAGTCCTTTTGAATAAATATACCTACATACATATATGGATTCACTTCTCTCAAAATATTTTTGCAATTATTTTTTTTCAACTTGAAACTCTAAGACTTTTAAACGTCAACTACGTTTCCAATTTGTTGATATATGAACATCACATTAATTATTGTTTTTGACCGCGTCAAAACGAAAAAAGCACATATTTATTTATTTAGCGTGAAGTTTATGAGTGCGGACAATGACTTTACTAGTGAAACAACGATTCTCAACAGCAATTGAAAATACATCGAACGAAATGAAGATCAAGATTCTTCCTAAATTAGAAAGGATTTTATACCAATACATGGCAAATATAAAAATCGAAACAAAACGACATTTCAATCAACATAAAGGTTAGCTGCAAACTGTGTAAGTATGTATAACCATCTAAAAAAATTTGATTGATTATATAAGATTTATAACCAACTATTTAGCTCCATATTTCATCTGACAAAGATCTCCGCATTATGTTTGGATTGCTCAAATGTCGGTATTTGTGTATTTTTCTGAATTCCATTAAAGCGTGTTGCGATTCTTAACCCTCTCAAATATTAAATGCAAACAATAAAGCTTAAGTTCGAGCGTCATATAAATATTAGCATATTCATTTCGAAAAAAATTAGCAATCAACACTGAAAAGTGAAGAAGCGCTGCTATAAAACTTTTAAGGTTTCACATTGTTATAAAAACATCATTAGTTCAAAATATAATAATAAAAAGCACCCAGAGGTATTCAAATTTTCCTGGAAAAACTGTGACGCAAAGGGGAAATAATAAAATAATTTTTTAAAAATATTTACTTTAGAATATTGTCAATTCTCTTGAGCTGTAGTGACGTCTGTAAAATTTAGTGGGATAAATATTTGAACATTTTTTGCACAAAAAAGGAAAAAGTACAATAATATTTTCAAACCTGCCTTTATATCTTTGCTAATTTTTACTTTTCCCTTCCTACTCTTTCACTTTGATCCTCATTGTATTTCTCGGTCAACTTCTTCACTTCTCAGCCTCTTTTTTCACTTATAAATAAATTAGAAGACATAAATTACAACTTTCACTAAAAACTAATATAAAATCCATAATGCATACAAATTGCAGCCGAATATAGAATCTTATCGATTTTTATTTATTTACCGATAGCAATTAACATCATACAAATATGAATAGAACGCCGACAATGATTATGCGATGTGTCATATTTGACAGGTTCTTGGCTCACTTTTGCATTGATCGACACATGTCTAGCGTGTGCAATTTCTACGGAATAGCACTCTCGTGTGAGCAAGTACCTACGATACTGGAACATCGATGCGGTCAAGGGGTTACTGCCGTTTATTATTTTCCTCGTCAGATGGACGATTCATCATTAGTGGGTCGAAGTCGTGGACAAACAGTGCTACGAGCAAAAAGAAAATGCTGAGAGTTCAGGCACCGGGTAACGCTAAATATTTACACGGAATCTTCACCTTGAGACAGCGTGACTTACGAACAATAAAACAAAAAATAAAACTGATAACAAACAAACCGACAACAAAAGTTTATAACTACGCACCGGATGCACGTCTCGAAAGAGCGAGCTCATTAATTTCGATCCAAGGCACCGCATAGTATGCAAGTTCTCACGCACCCTGGGTCAAGCGAGGAAAACCTTTCAAGACACCAAAACACCTTTGTTCTTATAAAATGCGACAAATATAACTTGGCACTTCAAAAATGAACCAAGTCTACAGGAGATAATCGATTGAATCAATCCAAGGCACTGCATAGTATGTACCTACATAAGTTCTCACGCACCTGGGTCAAGGGAGGAAAACCTTTTAACACACCAAAACACCTTTGTTCTTATAAAATGCGACAAATTTAACTTGGCGTTTAAAAAACGAACCAAGTCTACAGGAAATAATCGATTGAATCTATCCAAGGCACCGCATAGTATGTATGTAAGTTCTCACGCACCCTGGGTCAAACGAGGAAAACCTTTTAACACATCAAAACACCTTTGTTCTTATAAAATGCGACAAATATAACATGGCACTCAAAAAACGAACCAAGTCGACTCGTGGGAAAATCAATTGAATCATATTTTGGTTCAAATTTCCCAAACTTTAATTTCATCGAAAGAAAATATTTCGGATCCACACTAGTTTAACCCAAAACGAATTTGATTATTTTTTTATTTGTAGCAAATAAAGTACATATTATATTACTATCGTAGTGAAAATCATCAGGCTAGTACTAGGTAACTGTCATCTTTCGTCTTTCGAATTTAGCAGTAATTGAAAAGTTCAAGTTCTTGGTTCACTTTTGCATTAAACATTCCGCGTACATACAAGAACACAAGGGCTGCAATAGAAACGAAATCCTTAGAAAATTTTCTTCTTAAAAGGTCAAGTGTAAATAAATATAAGCGATAAATAATTCATGCATAGATAAAATCCATGAAATGATCTTAGATAACGATGTGGCATACACACTTAATTTGTATTAAGAAATATAACAAACGATTTCCTCAAAGAGACAAAGACGATTCCATGCATTTATTAGATTTAGATGTAGATAAAATTAAATAGATAAATAATACTTGTAGTTACGAGCCGTTGCGTCAAAATAACATCGCAAACCAAATTCTTATACATTAAAATAATACCTCATCGTCTTCTTACTATCTGTCTTCGATTTAAGACAAATTACCAAAAGCTGTTAATGAGATTTATCAATTTAAACTTAGTCCCGGAACCGCGAGGAGTGCCTGAGTATCTCTCACTTCGTTATTTACCTTGACATTCCAAAAACTATTTTTTTGAGCTATTATATTATAGTAAGTGCGCATATAATATCATATCGTCTTTTATTATAAACTAGAAATCATTGTTGCTATAAACAACGATATAATTGAAAACCGGTAGCTGTCAATCATAAAATTCATAAGATGGTGAGTAAGAAAGTGTAGTGCTACATTGCTTTGTTTAAAATGCATATCACAGGACTTGATATCAAAGGTCAATAAATATTAATGTATTATGCTATTTAATTGAATAGAGAAAATATCAACAACAAAGCGATAGCATAAAAGTCGATAGATTTGGATGAAATCATCACAATAATAAAACGCAAAGCACATCACAAGTATGTACATATGTTAAGGGATACATATTATTATTATATACAATATGTACATCGATGAGGTCATTTGTTGGCAGTTATGCACAATTGTGTTTGTGTTAACGTCGCAATTAGAAAACGCTATCGCAAAAATGTTCACTTGAAATGATATAAAATTGATGATCAACAACTTACTACAATTGAAATGCAAGGAGTACTTTTTATAATGTTTAGAGTAACCCAGGGGCAAACGGACAGGCTTATGCTATTTTTTGATTAGCTTCATATCTATGGGTTATAAATAAGGGAGTGAGTGCTTAAAACATAGTAATAGGCATTCAGAATAATTTCAAATGTTTTTTATTAAAATAAATCTTAAAATAAGTATATAGAACAATAAAATAGAAAAAAAAACTGAAATGTCCGTTTGCCCCCCCACAATGGGCAAATATCTGTTACAGTGATAGCATATTTCAAGTGAAAATATATTTTTACCAATTCAGGCAGTGAAAATGTATCAAACAATGAATATACAGTTCCACTGCTCAGTATCGGTGAAAGTATATTAAAGTAAGCGTATGTGTTTTGAACGAAACGGTGGCGTTGTTATATCTGAGGATACGTCCAACGTAACGCAACACATGCTCTTTTCTTCTTAAACGTGCACGGCACGATAAGAAGAAGAAGCGACAAAATAACTAGGATTGAATATTTCAGCAGATTATATGATTCGCTTGGTCATTTCACAACTGTCAAATTTAGTTTCAATGACAGTTCGGAAACGAATATAATTTCACCAGTGAGTATCTGTTAAAATATATTTTCACTACTAGAAATATATATCTACTGGTGAAAATGTGCTTGAATATGACGCCAGTGAAAATAAATTTTCACTTGAAATATGCTGTCCCTGTAACATCTCTAAGATCAACGACACCAATTACGTCTGATGAAAGGGTTTCTCTTTGTGGTGAAGGTTGTGATGAAATTTGGGGTTCTTGAGAAAGCTGAGATTGTTGATTTGATGGCGACGGTAGTTGGTCTGAATTATATCCATCACGGTGATAGCTCTGTAAGTTTAAAAACAATATTTTATAGTATTTAAATAAAAAAATTTAATGACATATAGAAAATTCCAAACACTGAAGAAAAAAGAACATTTTTATATTACAAATACATACATACATACATATCTTTAAAATGGTCATTATCACAAAAAACTTACATTGAAAGGACTAAAAGGCCTTAGAGGTTCACGGGAATCTCTCCCATCTGTACTAGTTTGATTAAGTTGATGGGCTATTATAGCATCTATAGATACTTCAGTAGGCGTTTCAGCTACGTTAGTACCACCAATGCCGGCACCCAAGCCAGTTACATTCAATGCTGAAAAGGGATATGCGTACGTCACTAAGGGTGGCAGAGGTGTTCCCGAAGTATTTGTATCTCCTGTTGTGGAAATGAGTGATCCTGGCCTTTTCGCATCACTTTCTTTTGCCATCACTTTTACAATCCTATTTTTAACATAATCGAATGCAATGAGGTGTTGGGGTTGATGATGATGAGGTGAAGATGGTGGCGGTGCTCCTGATGTCGGTGAAGGTGCTACATATTTTCTAGCAATATTTACTCTGCCATCTTGCCCCATTCTGAAAGTAAAAATATTTAGATTAATATAATATATACTACATACATTCGACACTCATTGTTTACACTATACTAACATCATAAAAATAAACATAAAATCTAAACTAATTCAAAATAGTAAACAAATTATTGTGTAATCTGATGAGCATTACCTATTGATATGATGATGCTGAGTAGAATCTCTCCCATCCATACTAGTTTGATTAAGTTGATGGGTTATTATAGCATCTATAAGATTTGCAGCAGTCAATGTACCATCGGTTGACGGCGGTCGAGTACTTGATATTGGCCTATAAAATTTTAAAGGTATGGTGCTTTTCTTATAAAGTTATGATTTCTCTGATGAAATAACATTGTTTCAAAATAAAGAGAAAATTAATACTCCGAATTTAGATTAAGAAAAAACTTTCATTGAAAAGAATCGGAGCATTAGGAAAAACGTTAAATATTCGAATTTTAGCACGTTGAAGAGAAATACCTATCTCGCCGATAGTCTATTCTAGCTGGAGAGGGTTGAGCAGTATATGAACCCATAAGCAACCTAGCCGTTTGTCTTTCCTGTCTAGCTTTTTCGTCATCAGCATTCTAAAATTATTAGCGTGATAATAACTCTCATAAATAATGAACACTACCTCTAATATTAAATGTGTAAAATAAACTAAAAACTAACATGTAAATGTTGTTGATTCTGTCCTTCTGGTTTTATCAAAACGACCTCTTCTCTTTCACCTTCCTGGTCATCTTGTAAGTGCTTATCCCTTTCTCGTTCTTGTATATGAAACTGCCATTCTTGTTTCCATTCGAGCTCCATTTCTAATAGTTCTCTTTCTCCATCTTGAAGTTTCCAATCTCTTTCACTATCGCTGTCACGATCCATTCTGTCTTGATATACCTGCTGATGATGAATTGCTCTGCGTTTATTTTCAAATGCAGCTTGCTAAAATAAAAAATAGACATAAGTAAAAATAAACAGAAAAATTACATTTATGTAGTATGTATGTACATATATATGAAAATAAAACTAATTTATACTTGTCGTAATTGGTGAAGTTATTGCCTATGAAATGATATGAAATTAAAATTAAAAATAATGAATATTGCATTATTAAGAATATTATTAATATTAATTCTCTCATATACATATTATTAATTTATTTGATTATAAAATATTTACATTGATGGATGGAAATATGGATGGATTAGTACTTCATAGTATCTTGATGAATCAAATGATTTGGTTTTTCCGATGGTTGTGATTCTTTATGCACAGTATGGGGTGCTGATAATGAAGGTTGTTGAACAGCAACATCTACAAGACATGAAAATGCTTCATGACCTATTAAATTAAATAATTACATATATAAAAAAATCCCCGATATGTTCCAAGGCAAAATTTTCCACTTTCAAATATATTTGAATCCCGGAAAATTTATAACTATTTTTCACTATTATACAAAAAAAATACTTATACATGGATATATACTGATATAAGACGTTTAGTACGACAACGGCAAGTCGATTACGAGTCTCAAAACTTATTTTATAAATACTCTAATAGTGAAGATCCTCCTCTATCACCATAGCCTGCCGCTGTGAGACTGGTCCATTTTTATTGGATGTATTGTATTTTGAACTTATTTACAATGCACGACAAACACCCGATTTATCTTAATTAATATTTTTTTTTGTAAATGGTGGACTTTCTCTTATCTACATATGTAACTAAACACCTCATATAATACATACATGTCAAATTTTATTGATATAAATTGTGAGTTTAGAAAAATATCATAACATTGAGTAACAATTATTATATCAATAATTTTTACAGTAATCGTTTCCTTAACATAATTCTCCTTCCACGTTCTTGAACATACATATAATATCGGTCATTAATGGGAGACCTGAGCCCGATGAACATAATTTACCATAGCGAGGCGAATAGTAGACAAACTCACACTCTTCTCACTATCAATATTAAGTCTCGATCGATATTTTGACTTCATTGCCTTGTAGGATGAAAAGGCTGATTCACACAAGCATGATGTGGAAAACGGAAGTAAAATGTTCAACACCTTATTTGTAATTGCAGGATAATCGTTTTCCAGAGAAATTCAGAAAGTATCTATTGAAATGTCTTGAAATTTTTACTAAGCATAGAATCAAAGGAAATCCCGATTAATTCTTCTTTTTCTGCATAAGTTAAGTCTGACGCCAGGTTTAAATTATGTTCACCAGATACTCTGAGTGGTATAATAACCAATTCAATCCCCATAGTTGAAATAGATGGAAAGTATTTCTCCAAACCTTCACGAAGACACTGCAAGTGCTCAATTATGCTGTAGGAATCACGACTCTCGTTAATACACGTGTAATTACAAACACGTGTCTTTTACAACACCACAACACCCCGAGACAACTCAAGAGAAAAGACAGAAAACGCGTCATCTCATAATACGACATCACCAGTAACCAGGGTTGCCAGATTTCCAAAATCACATATCGAGAAAGTTACCATTTCGAAAGATTTAAAAATAATTAAGGAAAAAATTAAAAAAAAAAAGATCATTTTAATTAAATTATAATATATATAGAAGAGAAAATAGTCACAGAATAATCATTCGCGGGAATCACAGTTAATATATTGATTAGATACAATCACAGGAATTAGATTTTGATTTGAATACGGAAAGTTATACAATCACAACAGTTTTATTAAAAGTATTTTTCGGGCTTTTATCTTGTTTCAAAATACATATGTTCGCCATCTTTGCTCGATAAAATTTTTCTGAAGTCATTACAATAAATTGCGATTAAAATTTTGTTTTATCATTAATTCAGCTTCTACAGTTTTTAACAATAATTTGTTTTTCTCCTTTCTCCTTGCTGCACTCGTTAGACTAAATATTCTTTCGCAAATTCCATTGGAATGTGGAATTGAAAGTATGTGGGCCGCGATTTTATACAAACTATTGCAAATGATCTTTAAAAAGTATTATCCATTACTCATCTATGGTTTTTTTCTCGTTTTCTTCAGTTATATTCAGTATAAATTAGTTTAATAAACAGACGTCTTCGTATAGAAGATCAAAATTAAGCGAGCATCTTTAACTACATACATTTTTCTACATATACAATTTTGGTTAAATCAGGATTTTCAGAGGCAATGCGGGACTCGAGATTAAATTTGTCTGTTGATCTCGGGACAGTCCCGCTCAAATCGGCACGTTTGGCAACCCTGACGAAACCTCTTTCATCATAAGTTATGAAGTTTAGTGTGTTATGATTCATTTCACACTAAACTTCGTGAATCCATAAAAATTACTCGCAAAGTCTCCTCCTCCTGTTGACGCAACCAAATGGAAACGCGCATTTACGTAATATAAATTACGACGATCATTCCAGCATCGTCAGTTCTCTCCAGCCTCTCGAACCATCTCCATGGAGGACCAACACCATCACCTGCTGCTACAACAGCCATCGACGAATAGCAGTTCTCTCACACGATCTGAACCATCTCCATCGAGGACCAGCACTACCTGCTGGTGCAACTTTCAACTAACGTGAACGCCACCTCATCGCCGTATCCCAGAGAAGTACCAATCAAAGCTACGAAAACTCATTATGCATATAATTAACCAGTATCAATTTTGATTTGTAATATGTTATCAGATATTTGTTACCATGTCAATTCTAACTTTTCCTTCAAAGAAAAACACTTTTATTTTATTAAAAATGTCGCTATCGTTATATTCATTGTTTTCCTTCTAGTATTGTAATGAAACAGTTGGTATCGAATATAAACTTGTTCTTATTTTCCTCGGACAATTTTCGTAGAGTGGATCTCACATTGTTGCAAAAGAATCCATTTGCCACTCGAAATTCTAATTGGTTTAATAATGTCCACATAGCAGCGTCAACGTCTAATGATAAATATGCATCGGTCTCCAATTCACAAGTTGGGTGGACGTGAATAGATGTATGATTATAAAAAGTAGGGGTGATAGAAATATATTTGTCAGTGGTTTTCTCTCAAATTCCGGGACATTTTAGGACCCATCCAGGATTCTGGACAGCGACTGTTTCCGGGACGATCCCGACTAATCCGAGACGGTTGGCAGCCCCATCCCCAACGGAGCACTTTTTCCCAAAAGATTAGTCGAAAGTCTCAAAAGGCCCTGAAAGACCCCCTTTCTGCAAACAAATTGCCATGGTACAAAGGGCCAATCTGATAGCTCCAAGGACAACATCGCGCTCCAAGCTTATGCCCGGACAGGACCACAGAATGTGTCACACATAGTTTTATATTCTGATGAAAAAAAAATGTATTTTTTTTACATCTATTCAAAAGAATACCACCACATTGTCAGAATAATAATAAAATTTGTTTGCACATTTCAAAACTATAGTTTTTTCATATCACTACTCATTCTTTCACTATATTTTGTCTCACTTTCATCTTCGACAATGACTCGTTGCTCAATTTTGACATCTGCAAATATTTCCCGAATTGATATATTAAAAAAAATTAAGTGACCTGACCGACAGTATGTAACCACCGATGTTTTGAAGAACTCTAGCTTTGTGCTTTATGAAAATACATGCAGTTAGTCCCTAGCGGTTTTGATCGGTATGGTATTTTGCTTTGTTGAAAAATTGCCCATTTACTTTATCCAGATCAGATAAAGTATTGTGTTTATTAACATTCAACAATGAGTTCTTCTGTGAAAAGTAATGGTAAAAGTGAAGTGTGGAAATCATTTCGTGAAATAATAGATGTGACTACAAATAAAAAAGTTGAGTACGTTCAGGTGTGTAAAATGTGAATCCATTTAAGTTATACCGGTTAAAAATTTGGAACTTCTCACCTAAATCGCCATTAGCAAAATCTATTTATAGAAAAATGTAAAAAAAACCCTACAGTTTAATTGAATAGAAAAAATATCAACAACAAAGCGATAGCATAATAGTCAACAGATTCAGATGAAATCTTCACAATTATAAAACGCAAGGTACATACATACATCATAAGTACATATGTTAAGGGTTACATATTATAATAAAATTATATTCGATATGTACATCAATGAGGTCATTCGTTGACAGTTATGCACAAGAGTGTTTGTGTTGACATCGCAAATCAGAAAACGCTATTGCAAAAATGTTCACTTGAAATGATATAAAATTGATGATCGAAAATGATCGACAACTTACTACAATTGAAATGCAACGAGTATTTTTTATAATGTTTATTTATCATTTTTCATATACCATAATTTGGATCAAGACGGACTTAATGCGTTATAGATAAATCATCAGACTGTAGAAGAGGAAATCACAATTTATTTATATTTATGTTTTTTTTTATACTTTTCTTTCTTTTTTTAAGAATATTCCCATCGTTTTTCCACGAAAAACCCCAACACAGAAGTGTCCAAATATGAGAGCTATTTTATTTGTTACTTTTTACTAAAATAGAACATATATCTTGCACTAGTCATCGCACAAAGAATGCATTATTTTCTTATGCAACGACTAATACATAAATGTACTAAACATGTTCATTATTTAGAAATGCCTCCAAATTTCCCTTTACCTAACGTTTACTATATTATATATGTATGTATGTATAATACATATGTATATACATTTTTTTTTGTGTGTGCAAAGTCGCAAATTCCTATAATTGTTATACATATATACAGATTACTCATATACATTATGTACAAGATAAAAGATGAATAGTAATAAAATTGAAGAAATTCGTTTGATAGCAATAAAATTTAGGTATATAACAATGAAAAGCTATTGCGACCCCACTGGATAGTTAGTGTACACATTTTACTGATTGAAACAAGTCATTTTAAAAACTGTATGTATTTAATTATTATTATTAATAATAAAAAATCAGACGTATAATATTAACAAAAAAAAAAAAAATGGAGAATTTCCCATCACATAATTTACTGATATACTTACAATTATAAACATTATCTACTAATCTCCAGCCAATCGTTCTCTCGTACAATCATGCATTTTAAAACATTTACACAGTATGTTTAATTTTTTTGTTTAAGTTTGCATATCGCAAACTTTTACGTATGTAATTCTACACAGGCATATTTACATATATGTATATCACGCTGGGTTTGCCCAGAGACGTGCGATACGCGGGTGTGTATGTGTATCCTTGTTATTATTTATAATATTTATACGTTTTACATTAACTAAAGCTGTATTTACAGGATTACTTAAGAGTAAGTAAACATCCTTCTTGCATTATTAATTAGTAAATTACAAGTTTGTTCATGGAGAATGGAATAGTTTCATTGGTTTTTATTACACAGTTCTGATAAACTTAACCAATTTTAACTCGAACTCAAACAATTAACAACATCGTAACATGAACAAAAAAATCAGCAATGCTCATCACTTAAAAGAGTATTTGTTTCGATATTACGATAAAAATAAAAATTTGCTATTT
The DNA here is from genome assembly GCA_022651745.1 of Parapsyche elsis. Lineage (NCBI taxonomy): Eukaryota > Metazoa > Arthropoda > Insecta > Trichoptera > Hydropsychidae > Parapsyche > Parapsyche elsis. Next base: position 19,542,183 of record JAGVSN010000001.1, on the reverse strand, counting down.
ACAAAAAAAAGACAGTGGGATTGTTTTGAGACAATACCTTTGTCAACGTTAAGATTTCATTTTAATTTAATTTACATTTAATAAATCGGTCATATTTTATACAAATTAAAACATTACAACAACTATAGGTCTATTTTCAAAACCTACATCCCTTTTATCGATAAAAATTATTATTAAGGTGATATTATTATAATTCTTTAAAATCATACATAAAATTTTAATTTTCATAGAAATTCACTTCACAAAACCAAGATTAACAACTGATCATTCAAAAAATTATGTAGCCAAGTACGTCCAACTTATTATTTTTCAATATATGTTCTGATATATATTCCAACAGTGAATTTGAAATGTATTCCTTGGCAAATATTAATCTTTATTCAATGTGAACATTTAAATATTGTTAGCCCATTCAGGATTATATAATTGAAATGCAAAGCATCTCAATCATCAAACATCTTCATATTTTACTATTTTTCGTTTCGTTGAAACCATCTTCGAATGTAAAAAACATTAAATGAGTAATTTTAGATTTAAATGTAAAAGTAATTGAAAAATATATAAAATAAGACAAAATGGTTTTTAACATACATAAATCTAATTAAATATGTAAAAATACCATGTAATTTAACGTTGATATTTAGAAAATTACCAAGACTAACATTCCACAAAATCTCACAAATAATGCGAAAAAACGTCAATCATAATAAGTAGATTCATAATAAAATTAATTTTTGCAATGGAGAATTAAAAATATCAAATTCAATGCCGTTATTATGTGATCAAATAATTTACAATCATTACACAGTAAAATATGATTGGACATAAAACAAAATTTTGTTACTTATATTTTACATTACAACATTACATTACTCTTCAAAACAAAAAATTTATCAAAAATTAAATATTAGGTACATAAGTAAAAAGTTATATCACTCTGTTTAACATGTCATCTATATTGTTTTTAAAACTATCACAGACTTTGAAAATTTGTTTGAATGAAAATATGTACGAGACAAATACACAACTTAAACTGATTTACATACATACATACTCTGAATTTATTATATTTACAAACACATTACACGCAAAAAAATGAGCACTTTTATAAAATTGAATAAACGAATGAGATGAAAATGTTCGAAATCAAATCGATTACAAAGGAAAATGCACAAATAAAATCAGCAACATCGAATTGGCACAACTTGTAAAACAAGAGCCATGTTTTTATCTTCTATTAATATGATCTTCATCTCTTTAAACAAAAATTAACGACAATAATTATATTTTACTGTGTATTTGATTATAAAATCATTAATATTATTTTTTAATTTAACATCAATCTTCATCACTCAAAGGTTCATATTGAGCCGACATAAGTGGTTTAGGCTCTTGAGAAGGTAATGCAGGTGGTCGAGATACTTCAGTAGGCGTTTCAGCTGCGTTAGTACCACCAGTGCCGGCACCCAAACCAGTTACATTCAATGCTGAAAAGGGATATGCGTACGTCGCTAAAGGTGGCGGAGGTGTTCCCGAAGTATTTGTATCTCCTGTTGTGGAAATGAGTGATCCTGGCCTTTTCGCATCATCTTCTGTTCTCATCACTTCTACAATCCTATTTTTAACATAATCGAATGCACTGAGGTGTTGGGGTTGATGATGATGAGGTGCAGATGGTGGCGGTGCTCCTGATGTCGGTGAAGGTGCTACATATCTTCTAGCAATATTTACTCTGCCATCTTGCCCCATTCTGAAAGTAAAAATATTTCGATTAATATAATATACGTAACTATGTACTTTTGACACTCATTGTTTACACTATACTAACATCATAAAATCTGTACTAATTCAAAATAGTAAACAAATTATTGTGTAATCTAATGAGCATTACCTATTGATATGATGATGCTGAGTAGGTGGAGGTATATCAGGTTGTTTTGGTGGTCCTTGTCTTATTATGTGTCGATCTTCAGAAAGATTACGTCTTTTCCATGAATCATTTTCAGGCCCAGTACTACCACTTACATCAGAATTTGACCCACTATTGTTAGTAATATCTAAATTGCTGAGAAGACTTAATCTAGAAAGAAGGAAGAAAAACATACAGATCTAAAATTTCAGACAGAACTATCTACATTAAAGAGAAAATAAATCAGTATTTACCTTGTCCCACCATAAATAGAACCAGGTGAACTAAAATCTTTAGCTATAATGGAATCTGTGAGTTCACCCAAAGTAATAGATTTTGTTTGTGTAGTATCTTCAAGATCAACGACACTGATTACGGCTGGGGAAAGGGTTTGTCTTCGTTGTGAAGGTTGTGATGAAATTTGGGGTTGCTGAGAAAGCTGAGATTGTTGAGATGGTGGCGGCGGTAGTTGGTCTGAATTAGATCCATCACGATGATAGCTCTGTAAGTTTAAAAACAAAATTTTATTGTATTTAAATAAATAATTTGAAATTCCAATCACCGCAGAAAAAACTTCATTTTTATATTACATATACATACATACATATCTTCAAAATGGTCATTATCACAAAAAACTTACATTGAAGGGATTAAAAGGCCTTGGGGGTTCACGGGAATCTCTCCCATCCGTACTAGTTTGATTAAGTTGATGGGTTATTATAGCATCTATAAGATTTGCAGCAGTCAATGTACCATCGGTTGACGTTGGCGGTCGAGCATTTGATATTGGCCTACAAAATTTTATTAAAATTTTAAAGGTATGGTGCTTTTCTTATAAAGTTATGCTTTCTCTGATGAAATAACATTGTGCCAAAATAAAGAGAAAATTAATACTCCGAATTTAGATTAAGAAAAAACATTGAAAAAATGAAGAGAAATACCTATCTCCCCCATCGTGTATTCTAGCTGGAGGGGGATGAGCAGTATATGAACCCATAAGCAACCTAGCCGTTTCTCTTTCCCGTCTAGCTCTTTCGTCATCAGCATTCTAAAATTATTAGCGTGATAATAACTCTCATAAATAATGAACACTACCTCTAATATTAAATGTGTTAACTAATAACCTGTGCTCTATCTTGTATTTGTTGCTGATGTATGTGTCTTTCACGATCATGTAATTGTTGTAAATGTTGTTGATGCTGTCTTTCTCGTTCCATCAAAACAACTTGTCTTTCTCTTTCACGTTCCCGGTCAATTTGTAATTGCTTATCCCTTTCTCGTTCTTGTATTTGAATCTGCCAATCTCGTTCCCTTTCGCGCTCCATTTCTATTTGTCTATCCCTTTCTCTTTCTCTGTCTAATTGAATTTGCCGATCTCTTTCCCTATCCCTGTCACGATCCATCCTGTCTTGATATACCTGCTGATGATGAATTGCTCTGCGTTGATTTTCAAATGCAGCTTGCTAAAATAAAAAATAATAAGCATAAGTAAAAAAAAACAGAAAAATTGCATTTACATATGTATACATATAGAAAATAAAACTAATTTATACTTGTTGTCGTAATTGGTGAAGTTGTTGCCTCTGAAATGATCTAAAATAAAAATAAAAATAATGAATATTGTATTATTAAGAATTAATATTAATAACTTATATAAATATTATTAATTTATTTGATTATAAAATATTTATAACCCTTGGTGGATGGATTAGTACCTCATAGTATCTTGATGAATCAAATGATTTGGCTTTTCTGATGGTTGTGATTCTTTATGCACAGTATGGGGTACCGGTAATGAAGGTTGTTGAACAGCAACATCCACAAGAGATGAAAATGCTTCATGACCTAAGAAATTAAAAAAAATATTAAAAAAATTTCCAAAACTTACAAATATATTTGAATTGATTCAAATATCGATTCGACAAGAGCGAGACCATCATTAGTCTCGAAACTTATTTTTTAAATATTATAATTAATAGTGATGATCCTTCTCTATCACCATGGCCTGCCGCCGTGAGACTGGTCCATTTTTATTGTATTGTATTTTGAACTTATTTACAATGCAGGACAAGCAACCCATTTATCTTAATTACATAATTTTTTTTTGTAAATGGTGGACTTTCTCTTATCTAACTAAACACTTCATATGTATGTATATATATGTAGGTAATGTTTAGTGAAGTAATATTTTGATATCAAATATATATCAGTTTAACAGAATATAAATATAATTTTCCAAGATATCTATAAAATAGCATAGCCCATATCAATACAATGTAATTCTAAATAATAAAAATTGTATACATACCAGGAGGTGGATAATGATGAAGAGGTCTCGGTGCCTGATGAGGAGAAGGTGGTTTTGTAATCTGTGGTACTACAGTATTGTGTCTTTGAATTACTCCTTCACGTCTCTGCTGTTGTTGTTGTTGCTGGGACTGCGATTGTTGCAATTGCTGTTGTGGTTGGGACTGTTGCTGATGTTGCTGTTGCTGTTGATGCTGAGTCTGTGGTTGTGATTGTTGCTGTTGCTGCTGTGGTTGCTGCTGCTGCTGCTGCTGTTGTTGTTGTTGTTGTTGTTGTTGTTGTTGTTGTTGGTGCTGCTGCTGCTGCTGCTGCTGCTGCTGCTGCTGTTGCTGTTGTTGTTGCTGTTGCTGTTGTTGCTGCTGCTGCTGCTGGTGCTGCTGGTGCTGCTGCTGTTGCTGCTGTTGTTGCTGCTGTTGCTGCTGTTGTTGTTGTTGTTGTTGTTGTTGTTGTTGTTGTTGTTGTTGTTGTTGTTGTGGACTAATAGCACTTGAATTATAAAAAAAATTGGTTTCACTCATGATAATTTAACAAATACATATGTAGCTTTCACACTGCTGCAACATAGAGAATGTATGCGAAGCCATTTTGATATCACAATCTAAATGATTTCGTCACACCTTTTCAATGTCACAAATTGCATTTTGCAACAATATGAAAACAGGTTATGTGTTTTGGATAGCTAACCTGTTAATGTGTTCAGCGGGAGATCCTCTTGTCGAAACATAAGAAAGTTGCCTAGGAGGAGGTTGCTCCTGACTGGTACGACGTTGATGAGATCCATGCATTTGCTGAGATGTTATATAGTCTGCCATGATAATTTGTCTTTGTTCCAAGCCATAAGAAGGCGGTCTTGAATAAGTAGATGGTGATGTAAATATACCATTACCTCCTGATGTTGTGCCAGAACTTACACTGGTACAAGGCGATCCAGCCTGGGGAGTGGTTGATTGAGAATAAGGACTAAAACCGCCTCCTTGAGAGGAATTTTGACCTCCAGGACTCTGTCTCTTTTCATTTCTAGAACCAGCATAAAATTCATACATTCTTTTTTCTGGCATGTGATGTGAAGGCATATGGACAGGAGTCCCTTGCGTGATAGAGCCAATTTTTGTTTCTGGAGGAGTGTTTCTTAATATGTTGTCATACCGAGGACTAACATTCGAAGAATTTTGAGGCATATGAGAAGGCTGAGAAGAATTCACAGGAGTTCCATGAGTAATGGAACCTTTCGGTCCATGAGTTCCCATTTTTGGGCTCAATCTGGGAGCTGTTTTCGACACTTTCATCTGAGATATTGAAGTTTGCATATTTTGCCCTCTTGGAGGCATTTGAGACATATTGTGCTGAGAAATTGGAACAGCAGATACATAAACAGATGGTGATTTGGACATTGCTCTTTGCTCTGCGTTATGATGATAGCTGTTATAATTTGGATCTGAAGTACGATATACTGTAACTTGACCAGGTGGAGTAGTAGAATGCAATGCCAATAGAGGTTTGGGTATAGGTGGAGGTGGTCTTTCAAAATTCTGATCTCTAGGTTTCTTAACTCTCAAGTCTAATGTCTCTTGATCTGACTGTATCTGGACAACTACTAGACTCTCTTTAGGAATACCTTGTGGTTGTGATGATGGCTGATTTACGGGTGTAATTGTTGCAGCAATTTGCGAACTATGTACAAGTTGTTGCTGATGCATCGTCTGTTGGGAATGGCTATGAGAATTCACTACACTTAATGTCGCTAGACTATCTGTACCTTGACGATGACTTAATAGAGGTTGACTTGTACTATTTTTTTTTATTGTTGACATTGGTTCCTGTCTGTATTCTCTTACAAACGTAATGTCATTCATAGAATCGCTTTTAGGTGGAATAAGAGCAGCATTCATTTTGTGTATATTTCCCTGAGGAGGTATTAAAGGACTGCATTTCTTCAGAGATTTTTCAATTACATCTAGCACTACATCCCTAACTGTGAGAGGAGAATGACTTGTATTCTCCAATCTTGAAGGATTGGGTGTTTGAAAACTCTGAACTGGACCATTGTGTTGATTTACACTTCCAGAAACTACAGTAATAGTTGCTTGGGACGGATAAGGTGATTGCGTTTGCGGTATTGAAATAACTTTAGGACTTTGTCTGTTAGTCGGTGATTCGTTTTCTTCATCTGCTGTTTCTGTAGCTGAGCTATCGTATTCATCTTTAGTGACAAGTTTAGGTGGAGGTTGAGATCCCACAATTGTCTGTGACACAATGTTTGAATTCGTTAAATTATCCACTGTTGTTAATGATGTTATACCTATCACATTTGATTTTTCATCTGGTATTGGACTAGTTATCAATACTGGTGTAAACGTTGCAGTTGTATCAATAGAATCAACAACCATTGGTTCTACTGTTATTTCCACTTCACTTTTTGTTTGAGGTATCACAGAATTGTTGGGCGATTCAGCAGAAGCTGTATCAGAATTTTGTAATTCGAAATTTTCATCACATGACGACGTACTACTCCCACTTTCTTCTTCATCAGTCAACACTGGTTTCATCTCATCTCCGAATTTCATTTTGTTATACTCGGATATAATTTTATCGAGACTATATAATTCTCTATAGTTCAAATAAAACCGCTTGACATGATTTAAAGGCTTTGCCATCAACTCTGCAGTGACCTTCCAATTTGTACCATGTTCTTGCAAAAGAGTTTTCATTTTTGAAATTTCCTCTTCAGTAAACCGACTTTCTCCATCTATCACCTGATCTGGTTCAAGTTGAAGATGTGGCGCTAGCTTTCTCGTTATTCTTTTAAAACATGTTAAACAACATTTAGTCAATGTGGGTGGAATTTCTGGAATAAAAAGTTCAAAATTATATTAATTGTTCATGGGGATATTTATTCAAAATAGAATTATGCAAATTATTTACGGAATTCTGTGATGACTGGGTCTTTGACATCAGCAGGTAGTTCGAGCCATTTTGGTGGAAGATGTCTCAACCGTTTAGCTCTAATTTTCGGCATTGGACAAGTTGGTACAGGACATTTCGTATATCTACAATTTATTGACAAATTTTAAAATTGGATACGTTATGGTATTTACCATTTAACTTATTTCACAATACATATAATGACACAAACCTGTAACGAACGCATTTGCAATGACAAGTTTTACAAACTCGTGCGCCAGGTGGTAATGCATCCTCTCGTAATCCATAATGTGAAGCATGTTTTCGTGCTACTGGACGGGTTTGGACACAACATTCTGCTCGACACACAATACATGGATGTCCTGCAGCGCTGATAGCATTTTCCGCAGGTTTTTCATTATCTGTAAAAGGAATTAAATGAATTGGTTAAAAACATGAAAAAACGATTTTTTTTAAATTTGTACATATGTATGTATATACGAGGGCAGGTCAATATATTCGTGGAACGAAGGGGAAGGGCGGGGGGGAGGAAATGAAAAAAAATAATTTTATTTTTCAACGTAGTCTCCTTTAATCTCCATACACTTCTTACACTGCTTTAATAACATTATCTAAACCATGAAAAAAATTTTTTTTGAAAATTGTCAAAAATCGCCATCTTCAAGCAATTGATAATTTTTTCCACAAACGTCTTTTTTCAAATTTGGAAATAAAAAATAATTATTCGGGGCTAGATCTGGACTGTGTGGTGGATGATTTATTTCTTGGAACCCGGATGATGTTATAGAAACCACTGTTTTGTGAGGCTTGTGAACGGGAGCATTGTCATGCAGAAGAAGCTGACCTTTTATCAATTTTCCACGTCGATTTTCTCGAATGGAATCTTTTAATCGATTTATCACATTAATGTAATAGTCTGCTGTTATATTCTCACACTTTTCTTTAAAATCTATTAAAAGAATTCTTCGGAATCCCAAAAAACTGTAGCGTGTAGCCATAATCTTCCCAGCTGATGTTGCCACTTAATATTTTTTAGGAGGTGGGGTGCCCTTATTATGCCATCGAATAGATTCTTGTTTTGATTCAGGATCATAGTAGTGGACCCAAGTTTCATCTCCTGTCACAATTTTGTTGATAATCAATACGGGGTCGTCACCACACATTTCCAAAAAATCCCTACAGGTCAACACGAAATTTTTTTTGAGGTGCCGTGAGCATTCTTGCACTCACTTTTGACATACCAAGATGATCATGCAAAATTGTCAAAGTTTGACTTGTTTAGTAAAGAATTTTATAAACGCTCGCTGCTCAATTTTATCCATTTTGGGTTTGCGCTCCCACTTGACGCACTCTCCCGCTCAATACAACTCAACGACTGATGCAATCTTGTTAAAACTTTGCATATTTGCTAGTTAGGAGTGTATCCAGACACTGTGTTATAAATCGGTTACGTCCACCAAATTATTTTCTGCTCATTCCGCGAATATATTGACCTACCCTCGAATGTATGTAATTCAGAAAGTAAGTCGCAATACTGATGGTTATTTTGTGTATCAACTCAAATTAATACACATCGGCAAATTTAAAAGGTGCACACATCTGCAAAAATATTGTATCTACTATGATAGTAAACATTTCAACTGCGCAATATGATTCACTATATTTTTATGTATCAGCAAATTAATGACTGTGTAAGCATTTCCTCACATGTAATAAAAAAAAATTGTTTAAAATGTAAAAATCGAAAATATTCGCAAATATTTCTAAACTAATGAAAAGCCATTTCTTTTTGATTGATTTTTTGGTTGAAAAGAATAGCACTTAAAAAATTGCGTTTAAAAAATTTCCCTATCCGAAATGAAGTATCAGCATAATGGAGATGAATCGGTGAAAGTAAACAGCATAAGGTAATTGCAATTGAAAATATGATAATGTTTAAAAGACCAATCCGACGACGGGATCTTCAAATAAAAATTAACAAACCATTTCAATATATTTATTCAATCAATAGATTATGCCCATTTTGTAAATTCAATGTCAACAGTCTTAGCGTATTGTTATTATTGTATATATTGCATGATATTTGGTCTTCAGATGAAACAGTTGTTGGGTGATGGTTTTAAAAAAAGGTAATAAAAAGAACACCCGAGGGATAGGGTACTTAAAATAATTGAAGCATATATAATGCAGAGGGCAGAACGCGCATCCGACTCATCACCAATTCACTAGCAAATTCATAAAGGCTTTTTGCAGTTATTTAATAACTGAAATATGAAAAGCTTTGTGTAACTTTCAATTTAATCCTGGCCAAATTTAATATTCACAAAAACAAAGAATTTGATGTCAAATATACCGAGCATCAACAAGCACTGGATTTTGTCAATGTGTACTGTATGTGTATTAAGCTATGAAAAGCTCGAGCGAGGATCAGCCACACATCGGTTTCTTTTTACCTATTCAATATTAATATGTGTAAATACGATTGGTATCAGTTCCATACGCTAAAAGTTGAACGACTTTTTTCGTGTCACGATTCTAGATACGTACCCAGTTCTAAATGCCAATGACGAAATAAATAGGAAATGCGTACTTAGGACGTGTTGGTTACCCCTGGTTTAATCTAATAAATGTGTAAGTCAATAAAGAGGGGCTCGCGGAAAAGAGGAGGTAAGTGGGTGGCAAATGGGGAGGGGTATTCGGGAGCCGCGAGGGGGTATGTAAACTGTGGGTCACGTCATTATAAATTCTGTTTTGAAAATTAACGTTTGCGCGGCAGTGTTTGATTTGTACTGCTAATGCCCCGCACTCTGTTGGCAATCTCCGTTAGTTACACACACATAGATTCGGGTACATTAAAAAAAATAATAAGTTATTCGAAACATCTCTTGTTCCATACTGTGACTATTCATTGATGAAAGCTATAATCATAGGAATCCGCCAAAAATCACAAAACTTCGCACCACGATCGCTCTCACTAAAATGAGCGAAAGTACAAAAAAACTCAAGTATGTAAACAACAACTACATGCTTCCACCACTTTGGTGTAGATTACAATCTACAGTGCAATTGTTTATAAATATCGATTAAAAAAAAGGGGGTGCTTCTGACTTTTGGCCAAGGCTGTATGTACATACATATGTAGAATGAATTGACGTTTGTGGTTGAACACGTGATCAGATCAGAGCGTTCCTACTCGTTTCAATAATACGATCGGCAGGTTCTCACATTTCATCACGGCAAATAGGAAAATAATTCGAGCGCTAATCGGCCAAAGTAGAAATTAATTGAATATATGTGTCATGTGCATTTAATAAAACATTAAAAAGTAATTTTGAACGAGCGCGCGCATACATTCTCCGAAAGCCATTACGAATATTGGTTATTTATTGGTGGGCACGAAAGACAAAAAGCGGTTCACTGTTATCTACGCTCTGTTTGTTACTCGTATACCAATTATCGCTGTAAATACGACGAGGCAAACCAATAACGCAAAGAGGCCGCACAGGAACCAATCATATAAAATTCAAATGTCCATCAATGGTGTGTTGTTCAATCCAGCTGGCAGTTGCACCGCTATGCTACCCAAAACTGATTATCGCACGATTCGTTTTAATTCGACCGGAGACATTGAACGTTTGACAGCATCCACAACAAACCAAACGCAACATTTTTTTTTTGCGTAAATGAATCAGGACTTGCAATCGATTCTGCGAACCAATCAAATCGCAAAAATGAATAAACCGTTAATAAATTTGCCCAATTGAATTGAACATACACAATTCGATAAAAGCGGCTCAAATTAATACTCTACAGAGAAAATATTATAAAATTCACATACACGTAGACGATTTTATTGTGTTCTATTTTCGGATCGGAGAGGGATGCGATGGAGTGAATTGAAAAGTAGCTATCGAAATACAATTCGATCGATTGTAAATAAATGGTTTCGCGTTTCGACTTTGATCAGATCGTCTACCACGACATTATCCTCTTTCACACCAACGTGGGCGACACCTGAATAATTTGGCTGAGGATTTTCGATGGCTTGATCAAATATTGTTACGTGTGTCGTGATAATTTGCAGGGAGGGGGAGAGCCGGCGGTCAAAAGTGTTAACAATGTTATTTGATTTGTGTAATCAGCGTTTCTTGGGGAGGGGCCCGCTCCAGTTTGGATAGCGCGCGGTGATGGGAGCAGAGGAGGAGGTAATTAATTAACGGCACGGTGAGAAGATTTAACTTGTCAGCACAAGTGTTTAGTGAAGTTAAGCCGGCGAATTAATTTAATAATCCGGGCTTAATTAGCCGCGGCGGCGGCCGCTTGTGTGCTCAGCGGATCCCAGACGGCAAGGAAGACTCGACGGCAAACACCATCCGAAACCAAACCACCATTGCCACCTCATCCTCATCCTCATCCCCATCCTCCTCTTCCTCCCCTTCACACATACACCGCTGTCGAAATTCAAATATACTAGGCTACTTTGTAATTTTAGCCAAAACCTAAAAACGTCACCGTTTCTACATACATAGATACCCCCCACACCTACGCGGTTAGCTCCTAGACTGCTAAAAGTCTTGATAAAATTCAAAATCACACTACAATAGAAAATAGTGTAACCGTGTACATTAGGGTGGAGCGTCGATGTATGGAACTTTTTTTTGAATATTTGTTTTGAAATAGTTATAAAAAGTTGACTCATGAGGTCTACATCATACCTGTCCAAAAAAAAAATGCCAGCACTTTTATCTTAATACTTTTACTTGTATGAAAATTTCCAATTGATTGTTTCCAATCTCTGTAAATAGCAATTTTAATTGGAAAATTTGTATTTATTTTTACTAAACATACTTACATTACTCGTATATACTTAATATTCGTATGCCTCCCTCCACCGCGCTCACAAATTCACACTTATTTGAATAATTCAAGAAATACGTAAATAATTAAGATTTTTACAAAAAGTACTTATAATATTCAATAACGTTAGGGTAATTTTATTAATAAAATCTTGTATTATGTATGTGTTCAGATTTCGAAATTAATAGGTAAATTTTCATTTTTCGCCTTCAGGTAGAGAGGCCTGAAGACATATTAACAGATTTTTTTCAGTATTTTTACGAGAATGCGGATGATACAACGAAACTTTTGGTAGGTATTACAATGCCGATTTTAAATTTTTGCAATGTCGCTCCACCCTAATGTCTATTGTTATAAAGTAACGACGATACTTTCAATAGTCTGAATTCATCGCGCGTTCAATTTCAATTAAAGTGACACTTCCACGTCAATAAAAAAATCACCAAATTTGTAATAAATAGGATAAAGCCCATCATACCGCAAGACGGTAGCAAAAAAAAAATGCGCCGATTTGAAAATAAGTATTTGTCGTGTATTCCCTTTGGGGAAGGTTACCCTCGCCGCGTACAAACATGACGATTGTTTCCGTCGCAGAAGCAATTTTTCAAGCCATTGCTTTGCGACAAAAGGACTCTCAGCAGCTAACTAGGTCCACAGAGACTTGACAATGTCTTTGTGAAACTCTTATTCCGACAATGTGTACTCGCGCAGTCCCCAGAAAGCCACCACCCACCCACCCACCCACCGAAACTAAACGCTTCTTGAATATTCTTCCCAAAATTGGCATCGAGTGAAATTATATCGACGCGATTATATTATGTAAATCATCCAAAGAAGACGAGATAATTGAAGCAGAAAATTTACATTTGAATTTTGGTCGAAATATGAATGAAACAATGAAATTGTCGGAAAGCCGATTAAGTATATGTATGTGCGTAATTTGTATCGGTGAAATGATTGCAAAATACGATCAAAGGGCAGACTATGGAAGAGAAAAACCAGCAGTAGCCTGTTTCAATCGGCGTAATGCGGGACAAACAGTGAGCTTCGGTTGCCGCTGCAACATCCCTGGGGACCATACGCGCCCAACCTAAACTTCCCAACATTTTGCCAACAACCAACGATCCTGATAACTTATCAGATGCTTGTCAGTGATGAGCATCACATTGAATTCTCCTCAACTCTCAGAAACAATGCTTCTCATGCAGATAAATCTTAAAGTTAAAGGAACCACATTGACAATTCAAAAACGATAGTCGTTTATGTAGTTGAAGTTTCATCAGTCACGCACAATCTGAGAAATAACCAGTAGTCAGTACGTGGCATCATCGTTTTATATTCATCGTTTGATCGCGAGGCAGGATTCGCTACAACTCTGATATTCAACAGATATTTAAACATTCCGAAAATACGGTGTGGCGCACACACATACACGAAATAAATCGGTAGAATGATAAAATCAATAGACAGAGATTTACATTTACAGGGCGGGAATAAATGTCGATAAAATAATGAATTCAACGGCAGCCGACTGAGTCTGCTTTCTGCTGGCGCGGCCCAGGATTGTACCCAAATATTGACACTGCCGCCCCAATTACAGATATTACATTTCGCTTTGACAAAAAAAAAAAAAAAACAACCCAATACACACACATAAAATATAATTGGTCGACTACTCGTGCACGATGACAAAACTACAAAACTAGTTAAATAAATGGCGAGATTTAAACAAACACGTCCACACAAAAATTCAAATGATATAATATAAACAAACATTATTTAAATTTCCATTACTGTGGATAACTTGCTCCTGAGTATTTGGGTAACAATGTATGTATATTTATATTTAAAAAAAAAAAGCTATATGTACACGTGTATAGAAATAAGCGGAGTCGCGAAAGCTCCAGTACGAGCCATCCTACTCATATATTAGTTATTCAATAATTTATTGAAGCGAAAGAATCAACATGGAGAGAGTACATCAAACAAAGAACGTCTTTTAATATCTCTGAAAAGGTTAGTAAATATATTCAGAGAGTCAATCGATGTTATAACGTCGTCATGCCACTCAACGAGATGACATGATGAATCCTGGTGGGACGCGATGAAAAATTAGGGATGAGAGGGGGGGAGGGGGGGGGAATTCGGAAAATGCGTTAATGTACGTAGATTAAATATTTCATTTGAATATTTTTTTAAATTGAAAATGTGTTATATTAGTTTGATTAATTGATAAAACTTTATGAGGCTATAATATAATTCAGGAATATGGAAAAGTGCTAACATTCAATTATTTTTATTAGAAGTTTTCAATCATATCCGAATTGAAACCGATTGATAGAAAGTCAAAAGTTTGTCGAACTTTTTGATTTATTCAATTTTACGTTTTCGTATAACATTTCATTCTACATATAAAATATACACGAAAAATACGTGGATATGAAAAAAATTAAGATACCCGACAGAAATCAATCGATTAATCATATATTAAACTACGTAAATCATTATATATATAATAGCCGAAATCCGTCCGTCTGTCTGCCGATAACGCTCGCCGAGGTAAATGATTAAAAGACACGACCGTCCGCGCGCGAGTGGGATTCGAACCCGTGATCACCAGGTTGAAATGAGTCGTGCTAACGGAGGCGAACCTGCTACGATTTGACAATAGGCTCGCGACTTTGCTAAATTGTTACGTTGTTGTATTATAACAACTATAAAATACACATATACTCAACCAAACAGACATCCGTTGATATTCAACGGGCTTACACTAGTAATATATACATGCACATGTATGTTTTCAGAAATGCTACCCTCTCGGGACGATATTCGTTCGAGACCTGCACTTGAGGAGAAAAAAGTCGAAGGTGTTCTCCTCGAGGCGGTTTACAGTACCCACGTGCATACATATGTACATACATATATCCACGATTCAGGCGCGGCGAACAATCGAACAATGTGCTGTTTGTACATATGTACATAGGTGCACACACGTAACAATAAAATCGAGACAAATGAAGTGGTTTATATTTGATGTCGGTGGAGTGCAGCGATATGACTGGGGCAGGGGGTGTGGGGTTTTAGGGTTGTAGGGGGGTACTAGAGGGGCGCATATAAAGGGGGCGGAGTGCCGCGAATTGAGCCACTCGCCCGCCATCAGCCCCATCGGAATAACCACAGCTACAACCCCAACGATTATGTACGTTTTTTTTTCTTCTTCAACACTTGGATCGGTGACGACCACCCATACACGACAATTGCCGTTAAAAGTGTACCAGACATATAAACAAATCACAACCATTGTACTTTAATTCCAGTCAATTATGCGGATAGTGTCAATCGCGATTAAATTCACAGTGAATACTTCAATTATCACTTATTATTATTATTATTATTATTCGTTTGTTTATGCCGATATTTACATACATACATCGTGCACGCAAGTGTAATTAATAGCCGATACGATTTTTTTTAATACAAAAAAAAACTGGATACAATCAATACTCGAATGTTACATTTAAAAATAAAGTAAAATTTTTTTGTTGGTGATGTGAATTAAGATTTTTTTTATTGTTTATTAAATTTTAAATTTGTTGTCTTTTTAGTTGTATTTGAAGAGCATTGTCGAGATGGTGTCTGTGGGTGGTGGTTGGGTGCCTGTTGCTGTTCCTCTGGGTGCTCCAGACGCTTTGGTGCAAGCAGGGGGTGCTAGATTCGCCGCTCACGCTCGACTTTTGGCTGCTCACAGTGGTTATTTTAAATCAGTGCTAGGATCGCGACAGGAAGATACCGACGGAGTCCTGTACGTGCCGAATGTTTCTGCACAGCAATTTTGGCCACTGCTCGCCTACATGTACACGGGATACTTGGACTTGTCGCCGGACAACATCTACCAAGTGCTACTGGCGACTCACTTATTGCACATGCCGAGAGCACTCGACCTATGCCGCACTTTTCTGGCGCAAGGAAGAGCTGCACCATTGCCCCCAACGCCGACGACCACCATAGTCAAGCCGATACCCAGCAGAAAACTACCACCGTTTCTGTCTTCGACTATTTTCCGTCCCCTGTTTGCGGAAAACTCACTTATCTTCCGTTCATCTCCGAGCGAAACACTATTTCGATTGCCGGACACTACGCCACAAGAGGAAGAAAAGCCCGCCCAAAGTTCGACGAGCGAAGACGTTAAACTCCCCGCGCTGGAAACGGTCTCGAATAATTGTAAAAAGGACGCCGATTTATCGTACGATTCCAGTTCGAGCTATATAAGCGTGGGCACTGTAGCCAACGATCTGACGAAAGCAGACGAAATGTCTATTCCGACAAACGATAAAGTAATCACAAAGCACGTCAACAAATCAAAGTCGGATTTGAACGTCGTCGAAGACGACACCGTCAAATATAAAAGCAAACCGGAAGAAAGCAAAGCTAATTACTCGCAAAACGATGATAAAATTGTGATCGACGTCGCTTGCTGTGATGGTCCGGTGAGATTTCACCGCGTTCTAAACCGAGCCTACAAAAATAACTGTCCGGAACGATTCAAAGACATCACCGAGTTGACAGACTCCGACGACAGTTACATAGAAATAGAAGAGGACACTCGTTCCAAAAGTGAAAATGTACCGTACGACAATTGCAACGCGTTCAGTAAAAGTTTACAAAAACAAATGACCGAAAACATAAAGACGATGACCGGAAAACAGAACGAAAATCGTTCGGAAAATGGTTTCGAAGGTGAGACGTCGCAGTCGATTGCGGAAAGTAACAATCGCGAGTTGCCGAATTCTCAACAAGAAACTATTTACACGTGCGTTTATTGCAACCACACGTTCAAATCGCAATATTGCTATCAGAAGCACGCTAGGAGACATCTGAATCCGGTGTCGATCGATGCCGTGAATCACGATAGTTCTGAAAGTTGTCAAAAATCGCGTCCGACGACTGCGAAAATCTCTACGACGCCGGGTCCGCGTAGGGAAGTGCGTCTGTTGGATATGAACGTGCAATATTATCCGTGCAAAACGTGTGGATCCAAATTTCCTTCGTATTACTTTGTACATAAACACCGAAAAATGTGTCACGCTGAAGAATTGGAAGGTACGGAAGGAAATATCAAAGGCAGTTCTTCGTCTGAGAAAAAACGCAGAAACTTTTCTACTCCCAAAGAATTCAAATCCAATATGGATATCAACCAGCAAGGAAGCTCTAAAACCAACGTCAAGGACATCAACTAATTTTGTGTAAATATACTTTTTTTTTTAAACTTTATTATGTTCAAGTAATATAATATAGGACCATATAAAGCTAATTCTCAATTTACGTACATAAATATGTAGGAAATTAATTTTGAAATAACATAATTCCTAATTAATAAATAAAAATTTTAAGATTTTACTTCAAAATAGCCAAAGTTGATTTTAAATTTTTACTGTACATAAAATAACAAATTGAAGATATGTTTGACAATGTTTCAATTCTTAAAATTCGTAATTACATATTCAAGAAATGTCATACATATCATATGAGTAGAATTCGATTTTAAATCACCTCGATTGAATTTTAAGACTTAAAATATATAAAATCTATCTACATATTGTCAAAAAAACGTTGCTATGAATGCACATATAATATAGTATGTATGTATGTAAATTTAAAATACATAATATGTATGTATAATATTAAAGAATGTGAATCTAATGATTAAAATATATACATACATACATATTTGTATAACGGGTATATATTATAAGTATGTAAGGTATATGAAATTATACGAAATGCCATTGTAAACTTTTATGTAAAACTTTTGATCATAAGCAATGTAACTAAAATGTACTTAGACGATTCTTAATGTTAAAACTAAAGCAAAAATAAAATTTGTATGAAATTACTACATATGAATGTATGTACTACATACATACATGGTCACAGAATTAAACAAAGACTTTAATTTGTATACGATTGTTTAAATTAATAATTAAAATTATCATTTTGAAATTTGCAAGCAAATTTTCTTGTCTGCACTGCAACAAGACCACTTAATACAAAACTTAACTTGTAAAACAACAAAAAAATAATTAGAACTTGTGGCATCCAAGGGGTATTCAAACATAATTAATGTATGGTAATGATTTCAAGATCATTTGTAATAAATTACATAAGAAAGTGGATTGCCTCAAGCGAAATCAATAGAAGATCTTACCTTTTTCAGGAAGATCATCATCACTGGTCTCCATCATTTCATTGTTACTTGAGTTGTCTTTCCGCCGTGAAGTTTTCTTTTTAGTTTCAGCCAATGCTGACATCAAAGAATCACTGCAATATTTAAAAATATTGAAATTAGTATAAAATGAAAAGGAAATACAAAAATGCAGGATGTAAATAAACTTAAGTAATTCACTGCAATTAATATCACCCCTTAAAATTTGATACAATATGAAACATCCCGTCTGTCCAGATGCAACTACATATGTACATATATTTTATCGAGAAATTGTTGTTTGATGATGTCAAAAGAAAACAAACTATAACTATCGATTGTTACTGAATTGTTTCAATAATATAAGAAACATCATGTCAGATAAAAATTATAATCTAATTAAAGCACACTATATGTATAAGAATATGATGATGGTATTTAATTAGAATGACTAAACTGGCACGTGGAAGTATTAGAAAGTTAGTATATATGTACATTTATTATATATAATTACGTAGTTAGTATATATTTGTACAATAATAAAAATCAGTTACGCGTTTATAAATGGAGATTGGTTTAAACATGGAGTGCAAAATAATTAATTTGGATTTTTGATCGATGAGCTAAATAAACAAGGGGATCAAACAGATTCAGTAAGGGCATACAAATCAAGTAAACACATATTATGGTAATCACAAAATATACATTACATGTTCATATATGCATTTATAGAATTACATCTACATACATATGTATGTACATCTGTTTATGTATTTTAATTTTAATTATGTACTAGAAGAATCCTTCATCGATAAGTTTCCTATATAATCTTTGATTATATAGGAAACTTACCACAATCATTTTATAAGTCTAATAAGTACATACATATTTGTAATTCAAGCATATAACAATAATTGTAAAACTCAATTAACAATACTATTTACTGAATGGATTAAGTAAAAATATACAATTTAGAGATAGCAGTGATTCAAAGTGGTTTTGTTATATCAAAGTTCAACCAAAAATCATTGTTTTACAAGAAAAATATTTAATACATTGAAATCTAATCCAATAAGTGAATTGAAGTTGAACACTCTTAGCTGACATTAAAATAATCTTAATATTCCTGGTTTACTTATTATCACATAAATAAAACAAAAATCACAAGTTAATAATTAGCCCAAAAATGGAATACGATTAATTTCTACAATATTGATAATAATAATTTCTATTCCAGACAACAAGGAGGCTAGTGCAATCCTTACCATCTACATATATTAAATTATTATGGCTCAGATAGAGAAATCAAAATCTTTAACTCATAATGGTCACATTGTATGTATAATTATACTAAACAAAGTTTTTAAATATGTATGTACAATAATAATTGTATTGTAATTGTTAAAAGGAATATATAATCACAAATACTGACCTCTTACTTTCCTTGTCAATATCTTGAGCGATGGAATTCTCTACCAATATGCTGGGTTGCGATATTAACGTAGAAGTAGGAGATGTTGGGGCGGAATCCATGTGGACTGTTAAATCATCGTCGTCAATCCCAGAATTACTTATGCTGCTATTAACAATAGCCTCCCCAGGTGCCATTTTCAACTGTCCCATATACGTAGTTGGAATCACAGAGCACTGCATGCCATTATTACTAACACTAGAACTAACACTACCAATGGTTATGTTCGTTGTATTACTGGCAACTGAGGCCATCATTGATACGGAGGGATTCATGATAGCATGACCAGAATTTATACCCACTACAATAGGAGAACTTCTAGAGTCGGAAGTTGCTTCCGATGTAATGGAGTTCTGCTGGGATAGAGGGCTAATTCCAAAGTTAATGATTGAATTAGGACTACCTGCCGAGGAAATAGTTAATGTTTCTGAAAGAACACTATCACTGTTTTGAGTCAACGACATGCAAATAGTCACTGGGGTTATAAATGCTTTTGTGCCATCCGAGTCCAAAGAGTTAAGATCTTTAGAATCCCTCGATGAATTAAGTTCCTTTTCTTTAGCAGCAGCCATAGCTAACTCCTTTGGACTTATAGCAAGTGGGTCGCGAGCATTCTTGGTGTCATCTCCGATACTGGAAGAAATGCTATGACGGTTCTCTTTATTATCTTTTCCACCCGTTTTCTGTTGTTGTTCCCTTTGAAGTCGTGTTGTTACACCAGTTGATAGAATGTCAATCATGCTAGAATTAGGATTTTGATTCACTTTTTGAGGATTATTTCTCGATGATCGTGTCCTTTGACGGGATTTTCTTAGAAGCTGTTTATAATTTTCAGTCTTTTTAGATAAATAATAATATTGAACACAATCTTGTACACTTTTTCTTTCTAAACATGACGCTATCAATCCAAAGTTTTTAGGGTGCTGAAGGTATTTTTCTTTGAAAATTTCTTTTTCTGCAACAGTCCAAATATTAAGATAATTACGATCTTTATATTCAGCATGCAAATCTGTACAAATTCCATTAGTATTAGTATAAACTAATTTGCGATCTCTAGTATCTAACATAATAGGTGGTATCACAGCATAACTCCGCATTTTCTTATCTTCTAATTCTTGTTCTTGAAGACCGTCCATTATTTCCTCCAAATCAGCTTCAGACTTAATTCTAGCACCGACCCTGTTAAACCTTTCTTTATCTTCCCTTTGCTTTCTAAGCTCTGGAAATACTTTTTCAAAAAAAATTCTATTCTTCGCTTCTTTCGCTTTTCTTTTTTGGCTGGATTCTACCTTTTCAACCTTTTTACACCACTCTTGCATTAAATTTGTGTAGGTTTGAGCAAGATAAGAATCTCTAGACTCTCTTTCTATATGCTTCTTTTTAAAATATTCCAAAAGTGGCCTCTTAAATATCTGATACGCCATTTTGTTTTGATGATACACTTCAGTATCGAGAGGTTGATTATAAATAGGCCACCGTACAGGTAGACCTAAAAAAAATAAGACGCCATGAGCATTAGAAGCTTTCTTTCTATTATCTAAATATATTTGTTGAACTAAACATTGATGTTTAGGTACTACTTCAGATTCTACTTCTTGCTTTACAGCCGGTTTTGACGCCACCTCTTCCAATTCAGCTTGTTTTTTCTTAAGCTTCGACAGGGCTTGTTCATTGCGAGCAATTTCTCTATCTACCTTGGCAATTTGCTGAAGTAAGTCATCTTTTGTCGTTCGAAAAGTCTGATCTTCAGCCATAAGATCCCCAGGTAGTGTAGGAGAAATTGGTTCAGCTTGAGGATTGTAAACAGCATTTATCAGCGAATCCTAAAAAAAACAACAAAAGGAATTATACATTGATACATTGACAAAAGTAAAATAAATTTTTCTACCGAGGAAATAAAAACAAACGATAAATTTGAAAATTTAAGTTACATACCCTGGTGTCGACACTCAGCGGTTGCATAGGAGAATGGTGCGCCAAAGAATGATGTTCAGCGAGACGCATCTTTTTCACAGGTGGTGGTTGTTGAGTTTGATTGGGGACAGACGTGGGAGGCGTAGGGGGTTGATACCGAATTTCGTAAGTTCGAGTTTCGACATTACTTCCTGCTGGTAGCAATGATATCCGTTGTCGATCACTTAAACGAAGATATTCCATAATGCCTGGCCTCCCATATGGATTTTCTCTGAAATGATAAAATAGATAATCAGTAACTTGTTTGTATTAGTCCTCGAAAACTAAAGGCAAACTACAGGTAGAATTGTACACCTGACCCGAGCCAACCCTCGAACATGGTTGGTTTGCCCACTGCGGTGGACTGTATCACCACATTTGACACGTAATTCCTTATTAAGGCGAATTTTACTAAATTTTATGAGATCCGTGATTTTTGTACTTTCGTGAAATAAGATCGAAATATATGAAAATACAAATTTTTTTTAATAAAAATTCTACCATTTAATAGGCACTGACGAGTACTGTCTACGACGCAACAGTTTGCTCAGGTATGGTGTAGATTCTACCTGATTTTACACGAAGACTCCAACCCTATCGCGCTGACAACTAGAAGGTTGATATATTATAACCTTTGCCTCCTTTTTATAAACTCCAAAATAATTTGAAATTATCTTCGTTTAAAAATATTCTTCAATTGTCTTACAAGACTGTTCCGCAATTCGAAATCATTCCCATGGTTTGTTCATTTATAGACCTTCAACAAAATACCGAGCACCATCGATATATTTTCTTCCAATCATTAAAATTTCAGTCACCTTTCTAATCCTTAATTCCATTCACAACTAAAACTTCTTCCCAAATTTATTTCTCTACCTTAACATATTGTATTAAATTATATACAGAAACTTTACTGATGTTAGTCATAATTATGTATTACTTTATCCCATATAGAAGTTCATTCTCTATCATCATGTACATACATACATATGCATATTGCAAGTGTATGCGTGCAAATGCGTAAACCTGTAACCGTGTTTAGTTTCGCTTTGGCATTTAACATGGGATGACGTCTAGTCGCTCCCTCGTACACAAATAATTTTTTTTTATATTTCTTACGTATAATTTTAATTTGAATATCAAATTTTAAAATTCATTTTACTCGTATGTATAAATTTTTATTTAATAAATAATAGGCACGTTTTATAACACCTTGAATTTTATGTTCTAATTATTTTTATTTTATTTCCGATAAAAACTTTTAAAAATCAAATATGATCGTATGTATGCATTGAGCACATTTTCAAGTCGTTACTAATCACGCTTGCAACGAACCCTACCTACCTCGATAAAGTATTGCGATTTTGCGACGGTGAGAAAATTCAAACTCGAGATCGTGCCCCGATAACGTTTTGACGATTTTTAGAAAATGACCACGCGTAGAACCGCTATAATAGGACACATCGCAAAAATCGTCAATTCCATCACACCAGGCACTTGATATTTATAAGTTTGATATTGGCGATTTACAACCGATGTGACGGAAGTCGTAACTTCCCTAGTGAGTCATTTAATTTCCTCTATTCTTATATCATCATTTTCAACCATTTTCACCATTCACTGATGGATCTAGGCTACTCTAATCTTCTTTCATTCCTGTCTGTCTTTAGCAATCTGCATCCATTAACTCGCACACATTCTTCTCAATTCATCCGCCCAACGTCTCGCTTTCTTTCACATCCTCTCGGATACCATTCCAGTATTTTTCGCTTCCATCTGCCATCCATTCTTTCAACTTTTCACACGTTCCGCTATAGCTGCCACCTTGATCACGCTTCTTACCCATGTATTCCTCTTACGATCTCTTCTCGTTATACCAAACATACGTACATCTCTGTGTGCACTGGATCTCATCACGTAACATTATTGAATTTAGCATCCGCGTTCACACACCCATACATCATAATTAGAACTCGGAAAATTTGTAGCACTCTCCTCTAGACTAGTAGAGAGGGGAGTTTTTCGTAATATTTAACAGGTATTTAAAATATATTGTTCCTTTTTATTCCTATTGAAATTCTACCTCCTGGGTCGTGTGTGGAAATGAATTTTGAATGACGGCACATTTTTCACTCGATAGGGTAAAAAAATTACCGTGCGATTCTTTTATATCGTTTTTAATTCCATTGCACACTGTCAGTACGTGTCTTTTCCGTAAATAAATAAAAGTAGTCAGCCCCGAGTTTCCGGGGTCATTGTATTTTATTGGATATTTACATATATGTAGGTGCATATTTGAAGTTAACAAGCGCATCAACAGGTGGAGTCTGGTGGCCTAGGATGGGGTGGGGTGTATAGGGTGGTTGAGAATACTTGCCTATAAGCGAGAGTGGGCGTGTGGGGCGCGTGTGAGGCCGTGCGGGGGGGCTGAGGCTGAGTCTGCTGCGTCTGAGGTTGAATCTGAGTCTGAGGCTGAGTCTGAGGCTGAGGCTGGGTCTGGAGCTGAGGCTTCGGCAGGGGTGGCGGAGGCCTCAGAGACATCTGCTGGGCGGAGGCAGGCATCGACATCGGCAGCTGATGGGGGGGGGGAGGAGGCGGCGGGGGTAAAAGTAGCGGTCTTCTTCCCACAGGAGCGCCCCCTCCATAGGAAACCCCTGCGCCCCCCGCGACCCCCGCCGCGGGAACCGACTTTCCGCCATACGCTGACAGCCCTGCCACGTGCTCCGACGATTGACCGCCCCTGAAAACGACAACACAACACTGCGTGTAAACAAACTGTGTATACATACATACATACATACTTATTTATTGCACCTATAGGTACGCGCGTGCTACTCTACTCTAAATACACACGACGCACGCATACGACAACGTTCACATCGTAATAAGTAAACCTCGGAATTTCGGATTCTCGGGCCTTCGGCCGCAGGTGTATTTAGCTGTTGCCGTCGCCCGCCCGATTATTCGTTCTCGTAAATTTTATCAATACATCGAATTATATATTATATATATAATGGCCGAAATCCGTATGTCTGTCTGCTGATAACGCGCGGCGACTTAAATAATTAAAAACCAGAACGTCGCACGAGTAGGATTTGAACCCAGTATCACCAGGTTGAGAGGAATCGTGCTTACACTATCTTCCAAGCGAAGGCGATGACGGTCGAGCTATAATTGGCCAATATTTATTCATAAAGGGTTCACGACTTTGCTAAATTGTTACGTTGTTGTTATTATAAAGCGCCATAGATGGCGCTTGGTTGCATAGATGCAACAACTATAAAAAACTATTTAATTTAATATTATTTTTTTAGTACGGGTGATGAGAACGAATTGATATTCAACGAGTTATTAATAATAGACATCCAGTGCACACAAAGAAGCGTGGAAATGTGTATGCTCGATACAGCGAGAAGAGATCGTAAGAGGAATACATGGGTAATAAGTATGACCGAGGTGGCAGATATAGCAGAACGTGTGAAAAAGTTGGAATGGACACATAGCGAGAAGAATTAATGGCAGATGGTATCCGAGAGGATGTGAAAGACAGCAAGACGATGGGCTGATGAATTGAGAAGGATGTGTGCAAGTCAACTGGATCCAGAGGATTGGAGACACCTTCATCCAACAGTGGATGGTGAACGGTTGAATATTATATAAAAATCATAATCTATAAATTTAAAATAATAATTTAAGGCCCTCTGACCAACGAACGAAGAATTTTTTAACAACGAATTTATAGCATGATATCTTGAATATTGTTACTTTTTCTCTCCATAGCGACAGCTTATAGGCTTCGTCTTACACTGAAGTCAAATATCACTCTGAGGAGCCACAGTAACCACCGACCTTCTATCAGCCATCCCTTTCTAGTTTCTAGTTCAATAAATTTCATCTGAATATGCTAGAATTCTATTTACCTATATAAGAATGCTTTTTAATTTATTTTTTTCGGGGGAGGATTAATCGGTATGGGGTTTTATTCTAAAGTAGTGGTGATTTATTTTTTGTTTATTTAAATTTATACTCATTATTAAAAATAATAACAAATCTTTTTTCCGAGATAGTAAATATTATTTATCTATTTATTAAATTTTATATGTATAAAATAAATATAATATAGCGTGTAAGCTTACTATATAATATAATATAATGAACATAGGTTTTAAATCCAACATCCCGCTATGCTTAAAAAATAAGGTAATATACGACCGATGCGAATGACGTATGGATGCGAAACGTGGATGCTGAATACTTAATGGCAAATGAATTGAGAAACATTCAAGTGGATGCAGATTGCTCCAGACAAACAGGAATGGAAGAGGATTAGGGAGGCCTTCATCCAAAAGTGGATGGTGAATGGCAGAAAATGATGATATAATATAATGTTCGAGGAATAATATCTCATATCTAAGACAGTCAGCATTTTGCAGAATTTGCAATTTTTCGTAATTGGTAAGAATATTAGAAACAAAAATACAAATGCATTGAGAGCATTTTAATTTAATGGTAGAGTACGAACGCGAGTTCGGGTGAGTAACGGAATATCGTAAGAATTCAAAGGTCGCACGTTATCAAAATCATCCATCATTCCGCCGTCTAATAATAAGTACGTAGAAGCCAACAGGCGATGACTATCGATAATATTCCCGGTGAGTGTGAACCGAGCAGTTTGTGTGGGTGTCGAGTATTATTTCCCACACAAGTTACGAGCCGAGGTGAGAATAGTTTCTCATATCGCCTAGGATTCATAGCGCGAAAAACGGTTCAATCTGCTTTTCGATAATTTCAATTTAATCACATTGCTGACATTCCAAGACCCCGAAACAGAAGGCCGCTTCGATAAAATAATGGAATATAATATGGTCAAAAATCAAAAATGAGATGAATGCCAAATAATTTTTGTACTATTATGGTATCGTAAGTTTATTTGTGTGCTAATGAAAACGAGTATCATTTTTATCACTCGATCGTTTCCGATAAAACGACCTGGTGGCGGCTAGAATCGTCGGCAGACGATTCCCTAATCTGGTAACATTGATAGCCCAATATAGAACGGTGAAGACGTCACGAAGCAGACACCCGATCGTAAGATTAAATAATTTGATACAAGTATGTACGAACTTAGTTTATGATAGTAATCGATATTAAAGGCGAATGTGACGTGTTGGCCACTTACGAACGCACTCAAAAGCATCTTTATCGCCTGTCGCGATGATGAGACTTATCGTACGTCGTAATTGAGATCAAAATTAAATAGGATACTGGTAGGCCGGTTTCACAGCAGGCCAGTGATAAATAAAAATCTTCTTTAAAAAAAAAAAACTAGTTTTGAAACTCAGCAGGCTCACCCTTTCGTACCACTTTAAAATCCATAAAAAAAGACTTGATTCTTGTGCGTATGCATGTGCCGACTGACTTTCAGCTCGTGGCCAATGGCAAACACTGACCTAAGTGAACATCATTCGAAATATTTTTAATTGAATTTAATTTTTGTTATAAACCCACCCTTAACATCTTGCCACATTCCTTGAACTTTTTTTTTTTTTTTCTTCTAAATTTTTATTATACGTTATTTTTTATTATCATTTTATTATTTTTTCGTTTTTGCCTTATATGTATCTGCCGCTGTGGCGATTTGGGGAAACCTGTAATACCACAGCGGTAAATTGTATCTTTTATAAATAAATAAACCCAACCGTATCAAATATACACGCGAAAAAAACTTTATCAGTGAGATATCCACGTTATCGGAACGAAAACAAATATCAATCAGATCACTGTCAAACAGCTATTATTAAATGTATGGAAAAATAACACAACATCAAGTTGAGGATGATTAAATAATAAAATAATAAATAAATCACATTTTGCTTTCGTGACGCTGTAAAATCATAAAAAAAAAACTTACAAAATGTGGTCATCGCCAAAATTGAAATAACGCTTTGTTGCGTTATTCGCACAATTACGCCGGGGCGGCTATGAAAACAAAAATTAAAATGCGTCAACGTCAACAGTGCCGAACTGTCAAAACAAAGATGCAGAAGAGACTGACGCAAGGAGCCACTGTCGAATATGACGGGCGGACGACCCGCCCAGCGCGACAAACGCACAACGGAGTGGGGGGAATACCGGCACTCGATTGGTCGGCGGCCATGTTTGTAACGGCCAACGACCAATAGGCGCACACTAACCCCCACCACAAACGTCTACTACAGCCCCCACCACATTCACAACGTGATCCAAGGGGCATCGCACGCTGAAGGCGCCAGTCGCGCGAGGGTCGCGGTCGTGTCCGAACGCCAGTCAGTACCGAGTGCAAATAACAACACACACACACACACACACAATTATTGAAATATATGATTTTTATTATTATAATACGACGAATCGCAAAATTTATATTTAATTAAAAATTAAATGTTAAACGAAGGAATTGATTTGACGCTTTATAAAAATGACAGTTGCAGTACGTGTAACCATTTCAGATATTTCCAGCGAGTGAACGGTGAGTATTTGAGGTGTATTTTACGTCTGCATCCCCGAATTTGTCACATACCGGGCGTAGTTTTGAAATGTGGTTCACTTCAATGTAAATGTCGAGTGTGCGGAATTTTTTTTCGTTCAGGCAACTTCGACTCCGCTAAAATAAGAAGAGGAAAAAAAAAAAAAACAGTAGGTACCGAGTGTGCGTGCAATTTAGTGTATCAGTCGGGCAGTTGTGTGCGCAATAAATACGCGCGACCGTGTCGGGTCGTGGCGGATGACGCATCGCATGTGCGATCAGTCAGGAAGAGAGGGATGGGGGGGAGACGAGAGAGGGGAAGTTGCGGGGAACGAAACCCCCCCTCGTCTCAGGTCTCCTCTTCTCCGCTTCCCCCCGCCTGAAGGCCGGTCGCCACGCTGGAAGTAGAAGCGGCAACGTCGCACGCCCGCTACTAATGCCATTCCATAAACCACACAAACAATGCAACGTTTACACCGCCGAAACTGTATGTACTGGAACCGTACATATTATATACCCTGCGTGTATTTCGCACTGCAGTATGCACATGTGCAACTTGTTCCGTTCGAATGTACGTGTGACTCCCGACGTATTCCAACAGAAAATAATATAAGTTTATAATTTAGTATAAAAAAAAAAAAAAAACAACAACAAAAGACCGACCGATAACGCGTTCATGTGTGATCTTGGTCAAAAATGTAAAAAAATTTTGAAAAGTTACTTCTGCCTTTTTTAACCCCAAGTATTGCAACGAAACAAATTGTACAGTAGTACGAAAAAAATACGATCCTATGTCGGCCACGATATAAATTACAAATGTTAACGAATGGTTATTTATAAGATCATAAAAAGTATTTTAAACCGAATTCAAAGTCGTCATTGAAATTTAGGCTTTTAATAAAAGTTTAAACAGTTGCAACCGAGGCTGGGGGAGAATTTTAGATTTTTTTTAGCGACTGCACCAGCTACGCATTGTAAACGCAACGCAATTTTGTTCAAAAGAAAAAGACAATGCTTTAAACTTTCAGGTAATTAAGTTACTCAATACAAAAACAATTATTATTAAGGTTTCTACTTATACCGTATATTATTGATCGTAGTCAAATCTAAAAGTTCCAAAATAATTTCGATCAACATACGTGTACCTACATTATATATATATATATATATGTATGTACATACAATTTCGACATTTCCTTTGATAAACGGCAACATTGTCGGTGACCCGGTCAAATTGTAAAGGTGATCTATTGACGGCGTGCGATAAAATTAACCTTCCGAGTACGTACAAATATCAAAACAATGATTAGAAAAGTATGTACACGATCACGTGTGTGTGTGCGCCACACTACACCAATTGCACAATAAAGATAAGCGTGATCCGTTGTCAATAAAATATATAGGCCGTTATAGAAACGAAGCAGCGATTTTATCAAATGGATTCCTTGTTTATTTATCAAAATTTGACAATTAAATTTGCAACAAAAACACACACAAACACACATTGCATTCAGACACAAGCACGCATATGCGTATGTACGCACTAGTATGTATAGTGGCGAAAGAGATAGAGAGAGAGAGAGATAAAGTCAAAGCGAGACAGCAAGAGTGGAGACGATAGTGGGGGTAAGTACGAATACTGGTATGGGTGTGCCACAGAGGACATTCGCGTTGCGACTGTCGCGCGAGCATCACTGTGGTAAGTGGCGTAACTTACGCCAGTCACAGTTCGCGTAAAAATGGTCTCCGCGATCCGCGTACTACTGACGCGAAATTTGACATTTTCAGCACACCACGCTTTGATAGCTTTCAACCGTAAAGAGCATGAACGTGAAAACAATTCAATTAATTTACAAACATCGTATCATAAAAAACAACGCGAAATTCTATACAAAATTATAATACTAACATGTGGGAATTTGTATGATTAGATACTTTGCCTGTGAATCACAACTACTGCGCATTAAGTTTTATAGTCATACCAGCAACAATGATACCCTACATTTGGAAGATCTTGTCGGATAGATATTTTTGCTGTTCGGTCATATTGTGACCATAACCAAACCGGGACTTTAGTAAGCGTGGCAATGCAGTGATACATACGCTATTGTACTATGGATACAGGCGTATATTTATAGTTAGTACCGGTTCTTCGAGAATACCAGAACCGAGTACAGACAGGTACAAAACTATCGGCCGAGACCAGATTGAACTGGCCATCTGCCCACACTGGACCACATACTACGTACTCCAACCAGGACGGACTCGAGACGAGGCACACGTGTGCTGCTAACACCTCCAGCCACACACGGCTACCGTTCCAAAGTCTAATAAAAACGTAGAGATTGTATCGATATTATCGTCAAAAGAGAAATAAAGCAGCAGGGGGGGTCGAAAATAACAGGAAGTCGTCCGAGACGCAAATAATACGCCTACTAACTTGCGCTCACCGTCGCATACGTACCTATATCGGTTTCGGAAATGCCAATCTTCAGATTCGCATCACACAGTATCTGAGGTCGCGAAAAACGGCGATTATTTTGTTTTATTAATTCGCTTCTGCCAGTTCTAGAACGATTCGCCAAAACAGGAAAACGGCAGAGGCTCTCCGTCCACCGCGAATATTGCGAGTCATTCGAAAAGAACGTGCGCGCGCAAAAAAAAAAAAAAAAACTACGCTTTAAATTCTGACGAGACAACTTGATGGATAAATAATTCTCGACAGTGCCCCTCGCCGGTCGAGACAACGACAATAGTCAAAATGTAATGAAATAAAAATTACTACACCCTGCAATGGAATGTATGTACGTACGTCGAATAAACCGATACACTTCATATTAACTAATATATTCATTAACAACAACAAACAAGCTGACGTGGTACAAACACGCGACTGTCAATCTACGAACGAGCTTTTACAAATGTAAATAAATCAAATGTGTATTATGCAAGACCACATTTCGATTTACGATTGACCAGTATTGATAATAATTACTTATATTGTGTTTCGTAGTAAACATGAATATAAATGATAAAGTTTGAGCAATGCTAACGACATTGCAGCAGTTCTAAACGAGTAACAAAATCGAGATTATAATTAGATACGACTGCTACAAAGGACTTTCATATTTTACTTCCTTATTCCTTTTTTTTTTTTTTTGACCCAATTATTGTACAACCAGTCACAGGGGGAGAAGACAAGGGTAGTAATAGGTTAGATGAAAAGGACCTGAAAGGGGAATGGGGCAAGGTCAGGCGTTGAACTGAGTCCTTCCGCATTTGTCTTCTTAGTAATTGGCCGACTGTCACATAAACCTACATACATATGTACTTGTTAAAGGGCATGGATTTTCACTTCAATTCTAAATAATAGAAATTACCTCCGATTAAAACTACGAACATTACTTACAGGTATGTAGTAATTTTCGCCGCGCCGCCGACGCGTTCGTCAATTGGCCACAATTCGCGAGAAAAGTTTGCGAAACTACCGAGGTCACAAAAACGCACAATTTTCACGGACATGCTCCGTTGCCAGTATTCGCTGTTCACACCCAAATAGAAAGTCACGGTGTGACTATAGCAGTACACTGCTGCCCTCTGGAGTTGTCTGCGATCGAAATATCAGGTGCAAGGGGGAACGATTGCTCCACACAAAACTAGGTAGACTAAGGTTGTATGCATGTATGTATGTATCAACTTTATAAATAAGATAGGGAAAAAAAAAACTTGTTGAATACGCAGACGATAAAATAAAAAAGAACCGTACAACGTCCACATTTCAAATATGACAATGAATGCGCATGCATATCTACATACTGTGTTCTATTCAAAATACCTCATTGGAGATTCCTTGACCGGTACCTTTGGCGCTTCCGGTGGCATAATTGAAAATCGTTTTAAAATTCAATATACAACATTACGGTTTCTCCGAACGATGCATCACGAAAACTAGAATACTAAATTTTCTCAGACAGAGCTGGATAACAAAATACGCCATTACATATTATAATCGGGAGATGATCGATTGAATAGGTGCCAAATTCGGAAACGCGGTCGGTTTCGCGCTCCCAACTATGCGACGCGACGGCGCGAATTCACAATGGGATATTTTTAAAGAGGTGCCGAATTTAGCATAAGAACTTCGTCAATCTTATCCACTCGTACTATGAAACGTAGCGTGCACGAAATAACGAGAAGAAATAAAAAGACAAGGGTGAGACATACACATACATATAACCAAATTGACATAACTTTTTTCAGCACCACTACATAGATCTTGACGCGTTTTAATTGCCACTAACAACTGCTATTCAGTATTGAAATTAACAAATTAAACCCACACTGCTGACACATTTAGCTGTGTTGCAGTTTTTCGGTTCCATCAATAATGTACAAACATACATACCTATGTTTAGAAAGGGTTCAAAGAAGGATTAAAAGAATGCCACCTGAACTTTGATCACTACCCCATAATGAAAGATTGGAGAGAATGAATCTCACCTTTTTGGAGACGAGAAGATTGAGAGGCGATCTAATATTTATTTATAAAATAATAAATATACATGTCCAATAAAAACCTCACGTTCAATAAAAACGCTCATCTCAAAAAAGTCCTAAAAGACAAATCTAACAAAATTGTCAAGAGACTCAATATATATTTTCAAATAGAGTGATTGAAGTTTGGAACCGTCTCCCAAATCAGCTAATAACTAACTAAATAAATAAACTGTAATCCTTCAAATATAAATAAAAATTGTATGCACAAATTACAACAGATCCCTGGGCTCCATCGGCCATGCCGCTTGTATTTTTACTTTATCCTAATCGGATATATGTAGTATTGTGATCGTGCGAAAATTCGACCTCGAGATTTTGACTGATTTGAATGGAGTATCATACCCTGATCACGTTTTCATGATTTCTGGAAAATGTCTGTATGTGTGTTTTCTCCGAAACTATCAAGTCTATCAAGCTGAAATTGCATATCTATTATTTCCACGTAAGGTGTAAGAGCCATAAGGAATTTGGTCAACATCAGTGAACCGGAAGTAGGGTTTTTTTCTTGTAGAAAATTCTAAAATTCTTTTACCACAGAATATTTCCGAAACGGCTCCGGCGATTTTGTCGAAATTTCATATCTATGTATAGTTTTCACGTTAGCCGTAAGAGATACTGTGATTTTAGTCAACTTCTGACGAGCGAAAGTGGCAGTTTACTCTTGAACGATTTGTTATTTTTTTTTTTTTTCGGCCTTTTAAATATGTAGTATCGTCACAATATTGTAATGTTGTAATCCCGAGAGAAATTGCTATGTATTTTGGTCGGTGTGGTGGTGTGCATGCGTTTTATTTACTTACGTACTTAACGAAAATTAATTTCGTTACTCTTTGTATTCCTCAAATATATGGATAAAGTCATGCGTTGGCCACACCCGAATTTTTTTAAATACATACGCAAAGTGCATACCAAATGGTGGCCATTCACGGTCCTCATTCTCCGTCTTCCATGTGCTAAAACGTACGTACGGGAATTGGCACACTCGCAATCCATTCTAACGACACGTCGATATGGACGACGAAAAATACGGTCACCATTATAAAGTGACCGGGACGGGGATGGTTTTAAAAGCATATTGTAGGGGGCAATCGTACAAATGACGATGACTGCCTACTACCAGCCGTAATGTGCAATTGGGAATAG
Source organism: Parapsyche elsis (assembly GCA_022651745.1). Classification (NCBI taxonomy): domain Eukaryota; kingdom Metazoa; phylum Arthropoda; class Insecta; order Trichoptera; family Hydropsychidae; genus Parapsyche; species Parapsyche elsis. The sequence goes on along the minus strand of JAGVSN010000001.1, from coordinate 19,508,354 downwards.
TTCCAATCGCAAGAAAAGACACAAGACACAACGTACAAAATTGGCAACAAACACATTCTCGATGGAAATAGCGCGCGACACGCACGTGCTCGAACCTAGACGAGTTCGGTCGTGAGTCGTGACTAGCCTTAAAAGGGTTCACCACGTAAGTGGGGTGGTCGGTGGTGGCCTGGAGCGATTTTTCATCAGGTCTCAGGAGTGAGTGGTCACCCATTCGGTGGGTTCGTCGCAGACCCAGAGACCGCCGAGCTTATCAATCAAACCGATGAATGGGTAATGCAAGTACATAATATATATCCGAGGAGCGTGGCTGGGTGGCTGGGTAGCTGGGTGGGTGGGTGGAGAGCACGTCCGCCAGATTTCAATGTCAGGGGGCGGCGCCTCTGGCCGCGATCGATGGAGCCCCCGTTTACTCCCCCCCGCATCCACTAGCTTCACGCGCCGTTGCTTCTGCCGCAACACCACAACATACTTTATTGGCAAATGCAGACTCTGGCTGGCTAGCTGGTTGGTTATCCTACTTGGGTGCTTCCTCCCCCCTCTGATGGATATCAACATTGTTTTTATCGGGGCTTCGGAGCCGAGTACAAGTTTTTGTGCAAAGCCTGGGGGGGCCCAGCCGAGCACTGAATATTTGTGATTATTGCAATTTGTTTTTCGAAGAACTTTACACGGGGTGTCCTTAGGGCCCCCGTAGAACGATGTTAGAAAATGTATGTGGCTGCAGCCAGAGTTTCCTGGCTGCATAGTGCGTTATCAAACAGGCAGCCACATATATTTTCTAACATCGTTCAGGCTGCGCAATATATATAGGCAGCCAAAAGGCCTGGGGTATAATTGTGAATTTTGAGTGAACTAGCTTGTTTACCCGTCATACGACGGTTGGAGTCTAATACCAACCTCCACCCATGCGCGCGGGTTTATACAATTACAGTACAGCCCCCTAGTCTCTCCCATCGAGTACGTCGACGTACACGTACCGTACATACCCCCAAAGTATGCAAACCGATGTACATGCATAGTTTGTTATGGGACTGCACCCACCGAGTTCAGTTGTACGCGTCTTGACGTACTTGTACGAATGTGAATGAAGAAAGCTTAATTGCCAATGTTTACTTTACTACTGTGCTATACTGTATTAGGAGAACAGTACTGCTTTGATATATCTTCACCTCTATTTTATAGTATTTGAAGTTATTTGATGTTCTTCGTTTGACTTTGTTTGTAATGGGTATCAAGCATTGTTGGTTATTCTTTATTCATGCGAAAATATTTAAAATGGCGTCCAAAATCCATCAGTTCTTTACATAACTTATTATATTACCTGTACTCGTTACGACTTCGGTGTATAGGATGAACACATGAACTATGGTGTCTTCTTTTATTTATACTCCTGCGTAATAAATACATATGCAGCTATTGCTTTTCTCACTCTTCTTGACAACATTCTCGTAAGGAGACAAGCAGTGAACTGGTGACAACGCAGTCTCTGAAATAACCGTCAATACGTCAATCCAACTATGCAACGTAGCCAGACGGACTCCGTCATACGTTCTGCACTGCACTACTCGGTGGACGAAGACCTTAATGCTGCGTCCACACCAACGAACCGAACAGCGAACGACGAAGGGCGAAGGCGAATTGTTATTGTGTGGAGCGGTCCACACAATAACAATTCGCCTTCGTCATTCGCTGTTCGGTTCGTCGGTGTGGACGCAGCATAACAATTGTATAGTGTACCATTGATTGAATGAAAGTATAGCTATAAAATCGCGTTGTCGAACTTTGACAAATAGCGCTTGTTACCAACACACCGCTAAAGAATTTATTAATGCTGGCAATGCTAACGTGATCGCAACGACCCAGACGAGCAAATTATTACGCTAATATATGAAGGCTATAGTTAAATGGGTGTTTATTATTGAAATACTAGTACATACATACGTGTATGTACATACATGCATAGTTACAACAACGGTAACTGTAGTTTACTACTGAAACAAAATTTGATAAACATACAACAGACAGGCAGGTTTATAGCATAGATATTTACATTTGACCAAAACCAAATGCATAGGTCGAATGTACTGAAGCGGCTGTGTAAACTCGGTTCGTGTCACAAGGTACATATCAGATCAAAAATGTTTTTGCATTCAATAACTATCCGAACCGTATTTTCTTAGTGGTTTTGTGACAATTTCTCCGCAGGATGTTATACCTCTTCGGATATGGCCAATGACTCATTTATCTTCTAGCTCCATACATTGATATAAACACTAACCATAATCCTCCAACAGACGTAACTATTTTATTTTACATACTACAAAGTGCAAAAAAAGTCTCCAAAAGTTATACAATATATTTCAACTCTTTTGACCATGGCGCACGAATTAGCCGATCTACCTAAATTTTCCTGCTATAAAGCTGAACGTGCTCAAAATAATGCATGAACCGTTTTCTAGCTAGCAATTGCTTCAAATGGACAAAAATACCAGAAAGGTTAAAAATGTATTGGATTAATACTGGAGCGCAGCAGTGAAAAAGTTTCGACTGCTCCAAAGCCCTGGTTTTTATCGCTCAGTTATGTATGTGTATGCTGTTTACTAGCTGAATCTCAAATGTACAAAATTCCCAGCCGAGATCCAATAAAGTCGATTCTGATTGCCAATGATAAAATTTTGGCAATAAATGATGGGCGCGGTGGGATTTGCGTGGGACGAAAGGTGCGCCAAGTCTTCTATTTATTATGTACTGCGAGTCAGTGTATAAATAATACAAATGTCAGTTAAGTACGTAAAGTCAATGAACGATCGCCTATATATCATATAATGTTACGTATAACGGATAAATAAAATACATTTTGCTATACAAACACATAAGGGTGAAATTTCATTTGGTTTAAATAAAAATATCACACATGATAATAATTAATGGTAAAAGGTCATTACGTATAAACGTTTACATGTAAAAATATACAACAAATACGATAGGTAGATAGTTCACTGTGAAGGCATATTAACACATGCAGGTATCCGCATTCATCTCAAATTCTATTAGTGTTTTACAATTCGTCGGTGGTTCACGATGTATAATTCATACGACCATTTTATTATTCAAGCAAAGAGCGAACTGTCAATTCGAGCGATAGATAGTTCTTGGGATATTATTTTCCCGTGAATGTATTCAGCAGTACTGTTCAGCTTTCAAAAATCATCTCTCTCAAATGTGTGATATATCCAACGTACGAGAAATTATATCAAATATGATACACTGGTCATACGTCGATCGATTTTGACGAATATTAAAAAAAATGTTAATCATTTCATATATGTAACATGCCATAAATATTAACTATCTATCCGATTAGCGAAAAATTATTGCGAACTTTCAGCTCGATACATGTCATTCAAAAAAAAGTGCTAAGGACGCTACCGATAAAATCAATCAAAGTTTGGGCGTTATCGTAAAATTCTATCTTTGTACGGATATGAATTAAATAAAAAAAATTAGATAACATAAATATCGTAAACGAATTTTCAAATATCATCCATGATAATAAATACTACAAATACATAATGTACGCATTTATTTTTGTATCATTCGAAGCTGAATCGAAGTTCTATACATACGTAGACATGTACAATTTGTATACATACACGTTGATTCAAATGAATTTATAGAAACAAAAACGGCCAACTCTTACTTTGGTGAAAATTTAACCAATTCTGCTATTACACTTGCTTTATTGGGCATTTCAATTCGTTATGAAAGAACAGGACAAAAAAGACAAGCTCCGTTTCGTTTTATACGATCCTGAACAAAATAAGTTGAAAAGTGGAGTTAGCTTTTGATCCACTGTAAATGTACGCGATACACGTCCGCTTTACAGTGCTACAACAAAACACACATTCCGCGGATTTTGACAAACACGACGAAATTTTTCACTGATGGTGAATCGAACGAAAGGGATAACACATTAAACATGCAGTCGGTGAGCAGCACCGTTAATTAAAAAAGTATATTCGCTATTATTTATACAGTTGCCGACGAGATAAATGCAACCGTACGGCGATACTCGCCGAGAGATAACGGACACAATTTTTTTTTGTTGCATATCAAACGTCATAATGTTATTTGTTTTGCAAGATCGTATTTACATAAAGGGACCTTCTCGGATTCTGAAAAAAAAAAAAAAAAAAAAATTCAAATGCGACGACCGATCCGGATTCAGACTAATATCCGAACAATGCCAACGACGATCGAAAAAATCTTTCGACCGCATCGGGATTCGAACCCTGAACTTTCATCGCTCCACTGAACCAACTATCCGCATACGTTCAAAATTCCAACAGGAAAAGAACGACATCCCATCAATCGCACACGTCCCGGAGCGGAACGACGACAACCCCATCGAGGAAGGCACACGACGCGAATGTGCATACAAATAATAATCGAGTGATACTCTATGTACGTGTACGTACAAGTATAGCATCGTGTCAGCTGGTGCATTTGAATCGCGCTTATATGTACGTATACGTATACGTATACGCGTATGCATCAGTATAAACAGTTATTCATCGGATCGCGAGGGTGAAGTGGGGAGTGAAGAATGGAGTAGCGAGGGTGGGGGTGTCTGTCGCACGTGAGCGTTGTCCGCGCATAAATAACGCGGCGTGTTGTGAAGCGTGGCGCGTGCGACGTTGCCGCTCTTATGCGCCGAGTGGCCGACGAGCGAACGGGCGAACGGGCGAACGGAGCCGAGCCGGCAACGTCGCGCAAACACCAGCTCACCGACTCGCGGCTCACCCGCGCCACACAATCGATGTGGATGTGGATGTGGATGTAGATGTAGATGTACATAGATGTAGAATGGAGAATGAAGAGTGAGGGGGCGCTCGTGTATCGACCGCGGGTCCGCAGCGCCCGGGACTTCGCCCCCCCCTCACTCCACTCCACTTCACTTCACCCCCGCCTGCCGCTCTTCTGTTTACGCCGCGTGACATTGAAATGTACAACCGGCTAAACTGGCACGGTGCACTTAATATTTTCCTTTTTTTTTTTTTCGGTCGCTTCTAAAAACGATTCTCATTTACGGCATACGAACGCTCTGGTTCGCGCGCGTCTGCTTACTATGCCGATGTATGTACGCAAGTGAGCATATGTATATCATCGTCGTCATCATTTTCAGCCACTGCTGGATGAAGGTCTCTCCGATCCTCTTCCATTCCTGTCTGTCTTGAGCAATCTGCATCCACTTGACTCCACACATTATTCTCAATTCATCAGAACAACGTCCACTCACGTCTACCTTGCTTTCTTTCACATCCTCTCAGATGGCATTCCATATGTGTCCACTTCGAGCTTTTCACACGTTCTGCTATATCTGCCACCCTGGTCATGCTTCTTACCCACGTATTCCTCTTACGATCTCTTCTCGTTATACCGAGCATACATCTTTCCATGCTTCTATGTGTGCACTGAATCTTGCGAAACATTCTTGAATTTAGCATCCACGTTTCACATCACATTCAGCTTTCTGCTGTATCTGTCACTTTGATCATACTTCTTACCCGTGTATTCTTCTTGCGATCTCTTCTCGTTATACCGAGGATATATATGTACATCTTTCCATGCGAAAGATCTGTGTGCACTGAATCTTACGTAGCATACACGTTTCACATCCATACGTCATAACTGGCAATACGCATTGATCGTATACCTTCTTTTTTAAGCATAGCGGAATGTTGGATTTAAAAAAATACGTTAATTCTTCCAAAACACTCCTTCCTAGTTTCATTCTTCGTTTTATTTATTTTTCCGAGTATATGTATATGTATGTGCCTACCGCCGTTTAGGTGCTTTGTGGAAAATTCAAATTTGCGAAAAGTGCACCGCAGGGGAAATTTTCGTAGCGAATCTTTCAGAAAGGATTCTGGTCCGCTATGGGAGAGGTGTAAATTTTTTCATCTGTAACAATAGTCAGGAATCCAGTAGCGGATTGAGACCCTCCGGGGCCCCTACCGAAACTTACACCGTCAAAATAAATAATTTTTGCTTTTGTTTCACCGATAATTTAATAATGTATGATTACAACAAAATAAATTATAAAATTATAATATAAAACTAATAACATTACATTGAAGCTTTCGGGAATTTTTTTCGTGGTAAAAGTCAAATCGGGGAAAATTATGACAGTATTGTTTTCGGATTTTATAATATAAGAATAATGATGGTCTGGAAAATTATGTCATTCTCGGTATTAAATGATAGACAATTAATTACTGAAACGTATTATAAAGTTAAATCTACAAAATTATTTTAAAAGTTTTAATATCCATGAAATTAGTTCAAAGCTTTGTGAGGTGTCCTTAAATTGATGGGATTTTCTAAAAATGGTGCTTCGAACATATTTTCGAAATGATTTATTTCACTTCATGTAAAACTTTGAATGACAATCTGAGCCGCAAATTTCATACAAAGAGTCGCATGCGGCTCCGGAGCCGCTGGTCTATACATACGAAAGCTTCCGGCATAGTCGCATTTTTGTCCCATTTTAAAACACGCAGTGAAATGAAATAAATAACTCCCGCACTCTCATTTCGAGAAACGGATTTAAACATCGTAAATTTTTACATTAGCAAATTTTTCACTCAAATGAAAGAATACATTTTTCTTGTAAAAAAAACCCTGAAAAAAAATATTGGAGTCATTCTTGGACTTAGTACAGATAAGTATCGACACGCCGATAAATGAAAATTACTGACTCAAAACTTTCAGTGATTATAATATGTACATAAGTAATTCAGAAACCTGCTGCAAAATCAAAATCAGGCACTCGTTGCTTCTGTCAATTCTTAATATAAAATAGTATAGCAAAACTATGGTTGAACTCATATTTTCTGAAGGATGATGTCGTGTCAAAATAGGACAACTTTTAATGACGCAAAAATTTTGCACCCCAGGGAATTCTGCGCCTCGTGCATCCACACAGCGGCACATGGCTTAATCCGGCACTGAAAATATGAGTATAAAATGCGATGTTTTAGCAATTTTCTCGGAGTGGGACACGAATAGGTGTGCACCGCAAACGAGCAAGGATAACCGTAGGGTAGACCAGACTGGGATAAACAGAATGTGGCAAGCGAGTACCACTGCGCAACAGACTAAATATATCTAGGCACTATTTATAATGCGGTTGGAAAATGATCGATATCAAACTTCCAACAAATTGAATTAATGCGTCTAGCTAAATGTGTACAAGTGGAAAAATATGTTTAATACCAATGTACACATGTATGTATTCTCTCATTCAGACAATTGATTGTTTTGCATTTCATTTGCATTTTGCTTTTGCGTTCCACAACAGGTTGGAGGGGGACGAAAGTTTCAAAGGAAATACACTAACCGGAAACGTATTTATAAGCGTCCTGATTTTGGCGGAGATCCTGCCACACCGCCGATTAAAAAATTCAAACTAACACATATGTAGCATGTACGCAAATATATACATATGTATAATATTTAGCGTAGGTAAATAAATAAAACGACTTAATGTCACGATAGACTTACGCTAGCTTTAAAAAATACAAACAATAATTACATGTATGCCGAAATTTAATTAAATACATAATATGCGGATTATTAAATACCACATCCGTTTAGCGGTAATTCGCTAGAACGTAAAAATTCTTGGGAATTATTTTATCAAAACAAAAATAAATCATATTTTTTATGCATTATACAAGAAACTAACACTAGCAAATAAGATAATAATAATATGTGCTTATAAGTAAGTAGATACAAACATATACGATAAGCATACTATTTGTACATCTGTTTCATTTATGATTTCTATGGTACATACATATTATATAGACGCGACGAACATCCTCATAAAAGTAAATGAAGCAACAAATGTCTATGTATTAATTTTATTGTACTGTATTGTATTGTTGATTGAAAAATAAAAATACTTATTTCTACCATATAAAATGAAAAGTGCGAAAATTTGCTTTTACTTGATAAAATTTATTATTTTTTCCGTCATGTCACTTTTTTAATTCACGTCTACGAGGAATCATAAACAACATGAGAAATTGTAAACAAATCGAATAAATGGTCAGATGAAAGTAAATAATAACATGAGGTGTCGACAGAATACTTGAGGAGGCACCTTGAACTTGATCTTGCGGGCGAGTCACACGCACAAAAATCTCTATGAGATATAAATAACATCGCACTTGTTTTAATAAAAGATTAGAAGTGAAAAGGATCGCAAATTCTGTCGCACATTTTAACCAACTGTTATCATTCAACATAATAAACAACTTCTCGACAAAACAAAAAACGAATACGCAATAAGCGCACTCTTTGGGTTTTGGAGTTTTTTTTTTTCAATTCACACGGTTGCTACAACGTTAGAACTATGTGTGTCTGTATAAAGTAGCTTTGTGTCGAAAATAAATTTCTGAATTAAATTTAATAACATATATGTATGTATGTATCGAGATACCGCAAATATTTACATGTTTGTAAACATTGAATTCTACATTCTAAGCGTTCGTTAAAGGTCGACAAATACAACGGATAATTAAATCAATTTTAGTTGCCAAAACAAATTGATGTAACGGTTATAAATATTTGAACACATCAAAAGGTGCAGTTGCAATGTGAACAACATCTTATCTATATCAAATGCATTCGTATACTCTATACACTTGAAATGAAAATGACAGTTATCAATTTCGCATTTGGAAATGAAATGGAAAATATAATCGTAAGTTGAGTGTGTTAGTGAGATGACGTGGCCGATGTAAATGTCTGGGCGGGGCCACCACTACCATAGGATTTCCATAAATAATCCCTAGTATGAATTTTTGCAATATGCAACTAGGAAGGATTTGCTGATTTGGGAAAATATCGACTTTTTTTTTGTATCGAGTTGTAAATGACGGAATTTAAATGATAACATCCCCCATTTGTGCCAGGTGAGAGTTATTTATTCTCAGTGAAATAGTAATAAAAAATAAATCTCGAAAACCCTCAGATGCAGTTGACATTTCTCTACAGCAATATTGTGTTCGAATACTGATTTGGAAACGCAATTTAAGCACATGAAAAGTACCCTTTATGTATGCTAAACCGAATATTGAACAATCGACCTTTATCGTAGCTAAAAATATATACTGGTTCGGACGTAAGCTTGTCTCAAGCAACGGGTTTGGAAAAATACCCAAAGAGGTATGTCGTGTATTTAAACATATGTATGTATGTACCAGTAAAATTAGACCAAAGGGCGCTCTCAGACGGCTATTTTTGGTGCGCAGCTTGTCAAAAAAAGCTGCTCTACATTATTTCTACAGACGAAGCAGCAATAGTAGCCACTTGTGAACCGCTTCCAAAGTCTGAAAAGGGTCGGCTACCTCAAACAAAAATTATTTTGCTGTTTTGAGAAATATGTAGTGCGGTACGTGCATACTTTTCCAAGTAAAGGTGCGGTCACACGTAGCTATGTACTTGGCGATGGAAAATTAAAAAAAAAAAGCAGCGCATACAACGTTGCAACCTTTTCATATCACGAAGGGTACCACGCAGCAGCCGCAAACCGCAACAGCGTGCTGCAAGAATAGTTGCATGTGAGCGTACTTTTAGCGATCGTTTCAGTATATTCAGGTATTCTTTTACCGTTTTAATTAGCAATGAGGTAAATAGTACACAATGAGCATAAATAAGCCAATGATTCCCTAGTAGGGACGCTACGTGATACTCACACACTTGAAAACGTGTTTCAAATATCTATAAAGGTGTATTATGTAGCTGTGGTACAGACAGGCAACAAGTGTCAACACTTTTCAACACAACAGATTTCCGAGCTATGTATTTAGTTATCGATTTTTAATTAGTTACTCCCTGTTGGTACATGTTTTAGGAATTGTAATTTCAATGCGTCGACACTGGTTAACTGCATCTAGCCCAGGCGACAAAAAAACCCACAGCTGAAATTTTCATCCCTAGGACGCGAATGGCAGAATGAACACTGAATGGAAACGTATGCCTTAACCCCTCCCCCCTCTCTTCCGATGTAAATTATTCATTATAGGTACATACGAGCCGTAATTTTTTAAAGTGGTTCAAGTCCATGTTTATAATCGATTGTGATTCATTAAAAATAAATACATACATCATATTTGTTTGTAGCCGAAACTACAGTTTACTCAAAATTTGAATTAACCACTTTCAAAAATAACGGCTCATATATATACGTATAGATTATTTATTAAAGTGACTAGTTTTGGCAGCACATTGGTGATATTCAGTGTCAGATGTCTTTACGTGTGACACGGAATATCACATTTGGTTTCCCTAATCCCGTTCACCCATAGATATGCCATTCCAAACAAATTTGCCTGGAGAAAGCGTCAGAAGCAACGGGGGTATGCAGGGGTTCTAAAGTGCGGGGAATTCTCACAAAAAATAAGTCAAGCAAAATGCATGCAAGGGATGCATTTTGCATGCCTTTTGTATGTCATTTTTCGGGCGCTAAGGCCAATCTATGCTATTCTACATCTATCTACCCCCCCCAAGAACCGATCGTGAGTGGGTTCGAAATTTTTTTATCTGGTCGTTTCTTTCTGTCTTTGTACGAAAACATCCGTCGACACGTCGGGAAAACGGACCGTGAATGACCACCATTTAGATTTAGAAGAGATGTAGAAAGACACCAGACGAGACAGTCAGACGATATTTTATTTTATTTTTCAGATTAGGCTACAGTGACATTACAGGTAACCCCAAAAAGTCACTATAGAGATACCACAAACAAATGTAAAATGCAAAAAAAGTAGAAATAATAAAAAAAATTATTTCAATCTCAACATAATTGGCACGAAAAATGTCAATATGATGAGAAAATCAATTGCATTCGATAGAGGAGAGTTCATGAGTATGTATATTAGTTCTGGCCCTTACGGGCAGGAAAAGGAAAATTCCCATTCCGCTCAGGAGGCCAAGCTCCCCCTCAAAATCTTTATGGAGCAAGATTGACGCATCTTCGACAAGCCAGAGGATTAAAACCCAATGAACCCAACACAAAGGCACTAGGATATAAATTATTAATAACCATACTCCCTCAAGTACAAGTACCGAAGAAATTTTCATTGAACTTTTTTTAACATGAAGGAGTAAATATTTCGACTGGGATTATAAATAATTGAGTCAGTCTCAAGCAAACTACTAACTAACGTTATGTACATACATATAGCAAACGAATCACCCAAACGTTTTCGAGAGAGCGTGACTTTCTTATCACAAAGCCCAGGTAGGCAATATCAGACAGGTAGCGAACATTCACTGGCGAAAACTTGCGGAAAAGGAAAAGAACCGTATCCACATCAGGATGACCAACCGTGCCAAATTGGGAGAGACAGTCCCACTTTTTCATGTCTCGTCCCAAATTGGAAAAATTATCCGTATACCCCACATATAAAAAAAAACAATCTAAAAATGTGTGAAATTACTGGCAAAACTGCACTGCAAGAAACATTACTGACACAAGCGAATTCGTGCGATCGGAACGTCACGTGATAGCAGTAGCCAACAGGATGCGACAAAGTTCTTCTGTCACGGTACTTTTTAGAAGCGAAACATTTCGCGACGAAGAGAAGGCTCTGGCTTGTAAAGAAGTCAACCTTGCTTATCACTGATTAATGTAGCTCATAATTAAAACTTTCGATCAACGGATTGCAGGTTAAAAATCATAAAAAAGTGAAATGAGACTAATGTGTTTTATTCGTTGCCCCAAAAGTTGCCTGCGAAAAGATTTGAAGAAAATGTAATTTTCAGATATGTACTACAAAGCTATAAAATTATTTACAATTTTAGTACGATACATACTTTCATTGTAAATAAAAATTTTGCATTTTTTTCTGTCATCAGAGAAACAGCTGAAATATTATATGTACATGTATCAAATTAGTTCGTCGATGAATTTCACCATCGCATCAGCGTATTATAATGCCAACGCCGATTTTGTAGGAAAATAATGTCTTTAAAAAGTTATTAATTAATCATCTGGATGGAGAAAAAGTTATGGACGTTGTGCTCGCATATTAAACGACACAATTGAAACTGCATCAGTGCACATTTACCAGTTTCAATTGGACTAACGAAAATTTTCATATTTTTGCAGTTCGGTCCGTTTTGCACCACCTTTGCTTCTCAAAAAGTTGGTCAGCTTAGGCCCGGGACACACTAGCCGAGTCTCGTCTGCAGACTCGTGATTGACCAGACCAAATGTATGGAATTATTGGTCAGCAGACTTCGCGGAGACCGGGTGTGGCATGCCCAATTTAACTGCATACATTTGATCTGGTCGCTCACGAGTCTGCAGACCAGAGTCGCCTAATGTGTCCTGGGCCATAAGGGCCCTACACACGAGCGACCCATCGTCGCGATGGATTGCGACGACCGATCGGCCAATCCGGCTTGATTTCAAACTTGCCTACAAACACGACAATCGATATTGCTACACACGAGCGACCGATCGCTGCGATGACGTCATAATCGATGCGATGACCTATACGGCGAATCGGCGTAAGCTGTTATGCCGTGCAAGGAAGTTTTTCTATATAAATATATAAATATACATATATCGCTATAGCTTAATTTGTGAAATAAAGTAAAACTAAAAATATGTTTTAATTTCTGATTTTTATTCGTGTAATTAAACTTTTGAATTTTGCAATATCATGTAATTTTTATAATTGTTTGTAATTCATTTATTAGTCATGTTTTAAAATTGCATTTAATTGTATCAGGTCGTGGTGACGAATTGGGGTATCTTGTTAAAAAAAAAAAAAAAAAAAAAACGATCGATCGTCGGCGACGGATCTGCCCAATATTCGGAGCGACCGCCGATATCCCCTACACACGAGCGATAACTAGCGCGATCGGTCGCTCGTGTGTAGGGCCTTTAATTTACACATACTACGGAGCCCTCGCGGTCGGGTGCCCTTTTCGTACATGTCCAAATAAATGATGATCGCGATCGCGAAGACATTAGAGCGATATTACACTTGGCCACTTCACCAACAACCAGATTTTTTTTGAACCTCGACAACCAGATAGATATACAGGTTTAGATGGTACGATTCTCTGTTGCATAAAAATTTCTTGAAAGTTAATGGTTCGATGAAAAAAACCTTCACCAAAACCCTTTTCTGACCTTTTTTTGCATCGTCGTACTCAATTGTCAACGCAACTACTACATAGAGTACCTAGTTTTCGTATAGCCTCTAGTACTATTTTTTTTTTATGAAGATTATGAGATGAGCAGGTAGCTGGTGAAGTAAGAGCGATATTACACTGAGCAACCACACCAGCACCAGATTTTTTTTTGGCGGTGGCGAGCATCTTATTACAGTGCACCACTTTTCACTCACCAAGCTACCTGCTCATCTCATAATCTTCATACAAAAAAAAATAGATCTAGGAAGCTATACGAAAACTAGGTACTCTATGTAGACGTAGAAAATATATAAAATTCAACTTCTCATATTTCTTTCTGAATTTCATTGTTTTCGAAACAATTGCGTTGACAATTGAGTACGACGACGCAAAAAAAGGTCAGAAAAGGGTTTTTGGTTAAGGTTATTTTCGTCGAACATCGACTTTCAAGAACTTTTTATGCAACTGAGAATCGCATCGTCTAATACGTAGCATTGGAACCTGTATATCTATCTGGTCGTCGAGGTTCAAAACACATCTGGTGTTCCGTTTGGTAGCTCAGTGTAATATCACCCTAAAAGTGGTGCAATGTAATAAGATGCTCGCCACCGTCAAAAAAAATCTGGTTGTTGGTGAAGTGGCCAAGTGTTATATCGCTCTTACCATGCATATAAAATTTGGACAAGTACCCCACTGAAAATGATCAAACTGAAATTGGAGCAGTTTTGTAATGTGCCACGGTGATGTCGGGCAAAAGGGAGCACACTGAGTGAGTGAGTAAGTAAGTGAGTAAGTAAATAAGTAAATGGTGGTAGTGTGTGTGTGTGACTGACCTGAGTATGGGCTGTGACCTCTGCGTATACTGCGCCATGTGTCGGTGTGTGCTGCGTGTTCGTTGGGGGTGTGTAGTGGGTGTAGGTGTGGGTGTGGGTGTGGGTGTTAGTGTGCGTGTGGGGGTGGTGAGGTGCAGTCAGCATGTTTAGGGGCGCGGCGGCCGCATCACGCAACGCACACACCACTACCAACCAACACCACTACCACCACACCGACGCTCACACACCACGCATACGCATACGCATATTCACCAACACCACTGCACGTACGCGCGCACACACACACACACACACACACACACTCTCTCCCCCCTCAACACGACCTCCCACCACTGACACCCATTGCACTGCACTATGCACTCTCTCTGCACTGCACTTTTTTCTTCTTTTTATTTACTTTTTTTTTATTTTCCCCCACTGACGATTTTTCACTTGCTTATTATATACCGACGAGCGCTCTCTCGCGGTGCAAACTCGACGTCGACTCTGAAACGATACAATGCAATTGTAAATACTTGTGCAAAAATATTTGTTCCTGCGTATGAATGTATGTATGTATGTACAATTTCGGGCACGAAATAGTAAATTGTTCAGGGCGGCACGTTTTCAAATTTGAAATGGTCATCAATTTAGAGGTCGAAAATTAGTAGCACTATCCTGTAGGCCACAGGTTCCCAACCTTTTTTTCGTGGAAAGTCGAAAGTCGAAGTGACCTGGGATCCCAAAATATTTGAAAAATTGCAAAATATATTATTCAAACGTCAAGACACTGATTAAAAATGAAAATTGCATTCATCATCATTTTCAGCCGTTCACCATCCACTGCTGGATGAAGGCCGCTCTAATCCTCTTCCATTCCTGTCTGTCTTGAGCAATCTGCATCCACTTCACTCACACATTCTTCTCAATTAATCAGCCCATCTTCCACTCGGTCTACCTTGCTTTCTTTCACATCCTCTCGGATACCATTCCATTCTTCTCGCTATGTATCCACCCCAACTTTTTCACACGTTCCGCTATATATGCCATACTTCTTACCCATGTATTCCTTTTACGATCTCTTCTTGTTATACCAAGCATACATCTTTCCATGCTTCTCTGTGTGCACTGAAGAATGTTACGTAGCATCCACGTTTCACATCCATACATCATAACTGATATTGCATTATAGTCAATTTTTTTTTAGTTTACTGTTTCAGTTGGCGACCCCACAGAAAAACTTTGGGACCCCATTTGGGGTCGCGACCCATAGGTTGGGAGCCCGTGCTGTAGGCCGAGCGGAGTAGGAAACCTACTTACAGGGCCGCATGGTAAATTTTTGACTTTATCCAATATGAATCGAGTAAAAAATGTGCCATCCACACACGACCCAGGAGGTAGAATTTCAATGCGCGAACGACGGCTGAGACGCAACTACATAATAATAAAATCTAAAAAAGTTACAACTCATTTTTGGAAAGTGCAGCTGACTAAATTCCTAAAGGGAACATTTTATTTAAATATTACGAAAAATTTCCTCCCTCTACTAGTCTAGAGGATAGTGCTACCAATTTTCGACTTCTAATTATGATGTATAGGTGTGAAACGTGGAAAGATGTACGTTTGGTACAACAAGAAGAGATCGTAAGAGGAATACATGGGTAAGAAAAAGCAAAAAATATAGCGGACCGTGTGAAAAAGTTGAAGTGGCAATGAGCTGGACACATATTGAGAAGAATGGATGGATGATGGACGATGGGCCGATGAATTGAGAAACATTCAAGTGGATGCAGATTACTCGAGACAAACAGGAATGGAAGAGAATTGAAGAGGCCTTCATCTTAACAGTGAATGGTGAACGGGTGAAAATGGTGTGTATATCTTGGGCACGTCTGTGAATCTACCTCAAGGCAGAGGTGACATGTTTGAAATAGTCTTCATCTTTATATAAAAATGATAATTGTACATAATGCACTGTACATTTTTAGATGCTTATTCATCGTTATCGAATCTGGTGGTGTCAGTTGGGTGGATTCGGTAAAAAAAAGTCGGACTCGGACTCAAATTTCAAAACAAATAAACTGAAAAAATTAATAGTTAATTTAAAAAAAATGGCGATAATTAAACTATAACTATTTGAATGCTGATGCATGCGTCTGTTTATCCCCTTTCTCACCCCCGCAAAAAAAAGTTAAACCAGCGCAAAAACGGCCAATTGAAGTCGGGAGATTTTTTGCCGACCCGACTCCACAACTCTGGAATTTATTTACACAAGTAAATTTTTCAAAAATTTCGGTGACAAGTCCGGACTTGTCACTCGTGTGTTCCAAAAATAATAAGGTCCATTTACACGATGCGTCCAGTAATCCGTTCCGTCTACAATTTATTTCGATGTCTAAAAGAAAAACAGTTTTCGTATACGAAACACGTGCGCTTATTGAACAGCTCGCCAGAATCAGAACGGATCAAAGCGGGTGG
Organism: Parapsyche elsis; assembly: GCA_022651745.1. Classification (NCBI taxonomy): domain Eukaryota; kingdom Metazoa; phylum Arthropoda; class Insecta; order Trichoptera; family Hydropsychidae; genus Parapsyche; species Parapsyche elsis. The sequence goes on along the minus strand of JAGVSN010000001.1, from coordinate 19,491,840 downwards.
ATCGTGTAAATGGGCCTTTGATAGAAAGGACATGTAACTTTTGTACTTTGCAATGCCAAAATAAAAGTGACGTCATTCGGATGTGCCAGAATAGAAGAATTAAATCAAAATTGCATTCAAAACTCATTTTGGAAAGATCTTGGACATGTCACTCTGTGTTCTGATAACGCGATAGGTCAGTTTCACCAATCGCTTATTCAAGTGATTATTAGTATTGACTAATTGACTGTTCTCGATTGTGAATTGTCGTGTACAAATGAGTCGAGTTTTAAATTTAGTATGTACTCGACATGTGTGGATCAGCTTAAATACTGCCAAAGCCATAAACTTGCCCAAGTTCCACGAAATTAACGACTGTTCTGTGGACAAAATTTAGCCAATTAATTAAGAAACAGCGAATAGGTGCCCGAACCCTGGATACATTCACAGAAAAGGCTGTACAGCCTGGACACGGTCAATACGATAATTACAACTATAATTTATCAGACACGAGTAAAAAATATTTATTTTCGATACAAACACTGACATTTATGACGACTGAGAAAAGTTGTTGGGACAGTTTCGAAATGATTCATTTATACATAGTCACAAAGAATATTCAACCAGACGAAAATGTAACATTGAGGCTGTGTGAATGGTATACGTGTAACAAACTAAAAAAGTGCAAATTTTCACAGTAGTCATTGTGGTACATGACATCATCAACCCGAAGCTATGTCTCAAGATGCGGTGATTAATTTCGATGTGTAAAAAATTGCGTTGAAAATGACCTTAGTCACAAAAATTTTGAATTTTTTACATGAGTACAATTGCATTGTAAAATTAATTGACAGACGAATTTGAATCCCAGTAAAATATTTTGTAAAGAATTTTACAATGTAGACGCCTAGGAGATTCGAGACATCTCGACCATCTAAATTTCTATTTCCGTTGATCGATAAACATCCTGACGAAAAAAAATTCCCAGCATGACTAACAGTAACAAGCAATAAATTCAAAAACATCCTTTTATCGTCAAAATATGCGTTTCATAACTAACATACAAAAATAGCACTCCAATTTCAAGTCAACTTTCACTTCGGAAGCGATTCATTCAACATTCAAATTCAACATCAACAATTGACTAATCAATGTTTTATTGCATTATAACAAATCATGTCAGCGAACCCTTATTATCGTGAAACGCATAACATTGCTTAATTATTTATTGAGAAATCAAACTTCAAGTTCATCGAAATGCTGACGTTGTTATCCTAATGGAAACGCAAACGACAAATCGATAAAATTATAGCATACTATAAATTAACGCAACACTCGTTTCAATAAAACCGTTAGCTATTCAGGTAATCGATACGCTATAAACGATGCATAAATACACCACACGAGAAAATCAAAACGAACAACGAAGTGCAAAAATATCTTTACAAAAGAAAGAACGCAATAAGACACGTAGGCCATACTTGGCGGCACGATTCAAAAAATCGCGAGAAACATCACATTTTCATTAGTTTGTACACAATAAATTATAATCGATACAAAACTAAATCGTCATCTATAAATATGTACATGCAAACCCGAAATAAAATTATTATTTTTTTTCAACCATAAAATATTTTTGATGATCAATGTATGTACATGTACACATCTGGAAACTTTAATTGATCGGATTTTGTTAGATAAAGTTGCACCCAAGCGACACGATTAAGTGAATATAAATTGATACGCAATAGTGCATGCATACGAAGTCGATCAATTCATACAACGGACAAAACATCCCTTTGCACGGTACAGTACGATCAAAAGTGAAAATCTCACCGAACAAAAACAACGTACAGTGTCATAGATATAGAATAACATGTATAATAAATATTCTATATCTATGTACAGTGTACTTTACACCAAGAATGAAACTAGGATGGAGCGCTTTTCGAAGAATGAACATTGTTTTTTAAATCCAATTATGCTTAAAAAATAAGGCACACGACCAATGCGTACTGCCAGTTATGACACATGGATGTTACGCAAGATCCAGTGCACTCAGACGTATGCTCGATATGGTGGAAAAGTTGGTGGCCACACAGCGACAGATGGACGCGAGAAATACTGGAATGGTATCCGAGAGGATGTGAAAGAAAGCAACGTAGACCGAGTGGACGATAGGCTGATTAATTGAGACGAATGTGTGGAGTCAAGTGGATGCAGGTTGGTCGAGACAGACAGGAATGGAAGAGGATTGAAGATACGTTCATCGAGTGGATAATGAACGACTAAAAATGACGATACATATATTTGTAGATAACAATACTGGAGAGTCACTCTCCAAACGTAAGTATATGGACTCCAGCCTTTGGTCCACTTTCGAAAATAGAACGCATGTATGTATATGGACGTCGAAGCCTTTTTTGACCAGGTATATTAAATAAACCAATTGGTTCATTTTTGAATAAGACAGTTTGTACGTAAGCACTCGCATGATATATGTACAAGTATACTGGACGTGTTATTTCTTAGCTACGAGCAATGATCATAGTTGTAATATGTACACTGAATGGAAGTGGATTGGAGAGGCTCAAAATGACGATGCCATCAAACAATACAAAAACGAGACTAATTTTCAATCCGTTAACACGCCAGTTTTTTGATTTAGAACAAAAACCACAGTCTAATATAGACCGATATGAAAATTGTTTAGCATCCACACCAATGATAAACCGGTCACCTATGACTTATTCAACGTCCAAATTTAAAATTCGAATTTTTTAGAAATCTATACACAATTTCCGAGTACACACACACACATGTATACATATTATAAATGGGCTATCCTCAAACGCAACACACACACACACACATACACTTGCAACGAATTACAATCGCATTTACACACGGATACAAAACAATAAACTCTATACGGGGGGGGGTGGGGGGGGGGCACGTACACAGAATTACAGTGTTACCAACACACACTCCTCGAAAATTACAGGGGATGAACGATACGAAAAGAAAGAAGTGCACACGTACACGAATGGACCATAGACGGGAAAAAATAACGAGCATTCAGCGACGATGCGACGGTGAGTGAATGCGACTTGTAGGCCACACCGATTCGAGCCTAACCGGACACACGAACACACACACACACACACACACACACGTGCCTCGCGGATACATTTTACACCACAATCACCCCATCGAAACGGTATTTTTACCATCGATAGTCGTCGGCGAGGGTATGGAGCGTGTCCTCGTCCAAAGTACGACGCGATCGAACGCGGCGAACGGACGCTGGAAAGGAACAAACATCACACCGAGGCGAACGAATTCCGATCGTCGATACGACGCACAAATGGACAATCGATTGTTTTTTTATTTTTTATTATACTATTTTTTAAATTGAATGACGTCACACTTGAAACAAATGAATTAATGTTTTATTGTCGGTGTGTTGGGGAGGAGGGGTGGGGGGTTGGAACACGCGGCTGCTTTGAGATTCACGTACAGGCTGTTCCTTTTCAGCGATCGTTCACTTCCTGGGTGCACTGTAGACGTCGGTTTGTTGATGGTGTGGGGCGCAGCGCCTTTAGGTTATGTAATGGCGAGGTTTGAGGGGCGGTGGTGTCGCGTGACGCGTCCGTTCGAACGAGCGATGGATACGGGGGGCTTGAATTCGCAATTCTCAATTCTCACCTGCGAGCAGTTTCGTCCCGATGAGGGTCCAGGTGTCTGGTGTCTAGTCTCTGGAGTCCGAGTCCATTGAACCGGTGGGCGAGTCGGGGGGGAGGTGGTGGTGGATGTGTTGTGCGGGTGATCGGGACGGAGCTGATGGCTCCGAGCTCCAGAGCTCGGAGATTGGAGTTTGTAGGTTTGGAGATCGGAGATGGGGCACCAGTGTGGTTAAAAAGGTGGTCGCTGGTCGTTCTTCGCTCCGCTGTCGACAGTCCACACTCGCGACACCCCACACAACGGCAACACTGCGCACGCACACGAACACGCACACGACACGCTCTCCAATACATCCACGCGCGCACACCAACGCAAACACCAACAACGGCGACGAGCGTAGTCAGAGCATGCACAGCCAGTCGCGCTCCGCACCGCGAATGCGGACTCTGTTTATCCGTACGATGTATAAAAATACGAGCGACACGTTTGCGTACTGCAATAGAGAGAATGACACTCGTAATTAAACGGAAAAATTGCACCGCGACCGTCGGCTTCGCCGTTTGTGTTTTAAAATCCAAAAGATTGTACTCGATTGAGGCGGTCGTCGTCGGTTGGTAGCTCCGACGCTCGCGAGTATCAACTCCACTTTCCATCGGCCCGTCGATTGATAAAGTCGCTCCTGCTGCGAACATCGTCGTTTTGCAATAATTATATGATGGATCGATGGTAAGGTTGGCTAACCTATAAAAAAAATGAATCGTTACGTTTTGTTGTAAAAGAACAAAATTCGGAAGAATAATGACGCAAGTGCACAATTAGTCATCGTTAAAAAAATGATTTTGATTTACTACAATTGGGACGCGAAGTAATTCAGAACAATGTAAAAGCTCGATTTCGCAATGACTTTCCAGGTATCTGTCATATTCTGTACGAAAAAAACCAAACGTCTTGGCTGTTGTGGCTGTCGTGGTCGTTGCCACACGAGGTAGGCTTTCTAAGAGGGGTGCGGCGAAACCACCAACGATGGTAATTTTTTTATAGTATAGAATTTGCTGGCTGAGATCGAACAATTAATCCGCTCGACCGAGTGGAGGCAATAGAGTTTTGCGACAAAGTCGCAAACACCAAGACGTTCTGTTTTGTTTTGTTTATATATAGAATTTTCGAGACATCTGGAAAGTGGCCTGGCCACGGCCACTTGCGAAACCATGCCTTAAGTATGTACAATCTGTTTTTGAATTTTCCCAAAAACCAAACATCTACAACATCTAATTGTGTCATTGTTCTTCTGAAATGTATCATACTTATAGTACTTATGACATAAATGAATGTCAATGTTTAACTTTCGAACTAGTGAGTAAATAAATTAAAACAAATCGAAATTTAAATATTATATATATAATAGCCGAAATCCGTCTGTATGTCTGCTGATAACGCTCGCTGAGGAAAAATAATTAAAAAACCAGAAATAGTGGGGGATCGAACCCAGGACCGCAAGCTCGAGAGTAATCACGCTAACGCTATAATCCTTTTTTTTTTTTTTTAAACATTACCTATAATTAAAATAAATAGGAAATGAGGAAAAATAATTAAAAAACCAGAATGAGTGGGGATCGAACCCGGGACGCCAGGTCGGGAGTAATCGTGCTAACGCACACGCCACGACCCGTTGTTGAGTTGGTCCTTTTTTTTTTAAACATTACCTATACAATGACTGCTAATAATACATAGATGACGCTATAAAAACTATTATTTTTTTGTTTTTTGAGTTTTACAAAATCACTTACAAAATTATAATTATTATATACATTAATAATTATAATATAAACAGTAAAGTAAAAAAAAAAAATCGATACTATCGATACTACGGGATTGCTATAATACATAGATGGCGCTATAAAAACTATTTTTTTTGTCACTTTCAACCGTGCGATCAATTAGTGGGGATCTCCATTAAAAAAGCGCTTTACGTAATTTAAAATTCAGCGGGCGTTGATATTCAACGGGTTTACACTAGTTACTAGATATCGAACAAAAATGATTTAAACCTTCTTATGGAACACATGATTGAAATTTTAGAAATAAAACAACGACGCATCTGCTCTCCGACGGCGTCCAAGCGATATTATAATCACATCTTTTTTCCATTGAAAAAAATTAACATTTTCGATACTTTGATATATTTATGTAACTCAAAATGCCCAGAATTTGCACTTGGGTAATTATTCCTTCGGAGGTGCGATGTAGTAGTGCACGAATCTATCTGACTGACCGACTGGCTTGCAGCGGAACGCTCGCATACCTGGTACGCCACGTAGACATACGCTCACTCACACGACACGGGTTGGGCGCAGCACTTACGCTACATAACGCACACGCGACATAACCCCACGAACTCGCACAAACACTCGCGATACGGGAAGCGCAAAATGACAACCACCTGATGACACCGTCATCGGGCAGTTACTAGTTGTATAAAGAGTCAGTTGTGCTCACATCGCTGCTTTTGCCTATAAAGAAAAGAATTTGAATTTTCTTTATAAAGGCTTGGTTTGGTGCTTACAGCAGCATGAGCCGATGCACGTGCAGCTACAAGGGAGGAGCGCATCTCTCTCTAACGCCATACGCGCATCTTGCTCGAACGAACAAGCTGCAGCACATGAGATGCGCTTCTCCTTTGAAGCTGCAGCGTGCACCGGCTTGTCCTGCAGAAAGCTGCTACAAGCGCCAAACCAAGCCTCAAGATATAGATATAGCCACATGATTGCTTTTGGCCTAATTGGAAGTGGTTAAGGCTTGGTTTTGTAAAGTGGCCGCGGCTTGGCCGACGTGACTGTTGTGGCCACGACCACTCTTCAGGCATCTGCAAATTCTATACAAAAAAAAACAACATCTTTTCCGTTCCCCCACACCTCTTTCAGACGGCCTACCTCGAGTGGCGTCGATCACACGAGGTAGGCCTTTTAGGCTAGGCCGCGGCCACTTGCGAAACCAAGCCTTTACATGCGATTTTTCTTATTTTGCACTATGTATTGTACTAAACGTGCATGGTTTTCTTTATTTGTGCAATACGTAATTATTCTCATGTTGGTAGAACTCGCTTCTACTATGGCAGCTCTTCTCTCGACTTCTGCCGCATTTCGTGCGCGTCCTCCAAGGTCCACACTTCTCAATTTCTATTTGAAGATGGACTAGTTACATAACCTATATTGTTTATAGTTTTACTGGCTCACATAATTATAATGTAGCGCACCCCAAAGGACTTCAAGCTATCTAGTCAGTCTCAACCTGCAAGCTAATATACTATCCCTGCAAGTAGGTCTATTCACTGAATTGAATTGAAATTAATTGCAATACCGAAAACAATACGATAGATTATGTTTGTGGTTTTCCGAATCATTTGTTGTCATCGACGACGTTCAAATTTTTTACATGTACCTACATACGAGGACTTTATGTATATTTATATACATATATGTATAATTATATTATATATTTTTTTCAATGCTTAAATATTTTGAGTAATCTTGCAAAGGAACACTCAAAAACATTAAACAAATATGCACATAGATAGAAATTAAAAGGATAATGCACTGGAAAGACGGGTACTCATTGATTTTTTAAATAAACTGATTTGGTCGATATTTTTCGAAATTCAAATTCAAATAACATAAACGCGAAGAAAATTTATGTATGTATACATATTATATATGTAGAAAGTAGGATAACTGACGATAACGTACTAGGTGGTGTTTTTCTTGTGAATCGCCTGAATTTCGAAGATTTATTTAAAAAATCACCGAGAACCCATCATTTTAGTAACCTATCATCAGTTTTATCCTGGTAATTTTTATCTATGTAAGCATGAATTTGCTTATGGTTTTTTTATCATTATTTTTTAGGTGTTCCGTCGTAAGATTACTCTGAAAACATTGTAAACTTTAACTAATGCAGCGCTTACACAGTAAGATTTTAAAAAGTCGTAGAGGACATACAAGTGATTCGGAACACTACGTGTTTAATCTCTCGTAATGATTTCAAAATTGCAATTAATTTTAATTCAATTCACCGAATAAACTTACTTCCAGGGATACAGTCAGCTTGTAGGTTATGAGGTTATGACAGACTCAGCAGCTTGAAGTGCTTTGACCTCTCAAAGCACTACATTACATGTGATTCAGTAAAACTATGAACTATATCGTTTACGTAACCAAAAGTCAATTTTCAAATTGAAATTGAAAAGCTTGTAGGCGCACATACAGAAATTGCGAAATAGTCAATAATAAGTGTAGAGCTGTCAGAGTACAAGCGAGTTCTACCAACATAAGAATAATTATGTAATGCACCAATGGAGGATCGGGGGGGGGGCGAGCCTTGTAGATTTTCCGAACTTCGTAAATTTATTTATTATTCTTTTCACAAAAATCGTTAAAGAATATCTGGATTAATTAGTTGGTTATTATATAACCCATAGTATCGTCATTAAAATCACGAATAAATTATTTTGGAACACTATTAGAAACACGAGGAGCAAACGTCAAGGAATGGTAAGATTGGGCCAATCCAGTTACGTGCTGAGCATTGTAGGCGGGGCTTCGGGTACTGGGCAGAATTTTGGCCGTAGCAACACAAAACTCGACATTAGCCGATAATAAATCGATATTTTTATTAGTAAAAATCTACATATTATTATGTATCAATATTTCTATTGCCAAAAAGTAAATTATATACTGTGAAATTATGTTCGCTGGCTAAACTATTTTTTTTTTGATTTTCAAAATTAATTTAATTATTTGATTTTTGTCTACAATATTTTCAAGAATGCTACGTAAGATCCAGTGCACACAGTGAAGCACGAAAATATGTATGCTTGGTATAACAAGAAGAGATCGTAAGAGGAATACATGGGTAAGAAGGATGACCAAAGTGTCAGATATAGCGGAACGTGTGAAAAAGTTGAAGTGGCAAAGGGCTGGACACAACGAGAAGAATGGATGGCAGGAATGGTATCCGAGGACGTGAAAGAAAGTAAGACAATGGACTAATGAATTGAGAAGAATGTGTTGAGGCAAGTGGATGCAAATTGCTCAAGCAGACAGGAATGAAAAAGGATTGGAGAGGCCTTCATCCAGTAGTGGATGGTGAACGGATAAAATGATGATTTATAAAAATATTAGTTTTTATGATTGCCAATAGATGTCACTCATTGTACATTTAGTTTAATTTTTATTTCACGTTCATTTTACAGAGAAAAAAATACGTATATGTAATACGTAATACATATTCATATGTACCTATTTATTTTTAATTTATTACATCTTATCGAAGTATTATCTACATATATTATTTAACTATAAATTAGAATTACAAAAGTACTTGCACAGCCACCTACTGGGATTTTGTAGAACTTAAAGTATTGGAAAAACTTTTTTTTGCTATATTTCGTGCAATGTTATCTTTTGATGACATGTCTGTTACCACTACTGACATTTATATATGATAGGGATAGTTGCGCAAAAATCTGACCGACCGACTGGCTGGATAGCCTCACGCTACATAACCTCACTAACTCACTCACACACATACGAGAGGGGTTGCTAACCACCCAATGACGCTGTCAACGGGCAGTTATTAGTTTATAAAGGTTAGTGAAAATTATTTGCCGAACTTTGGGCTCAAGTTAATAATTGAAAAAGATTTGAGACAACTGGTTTGTCTGATATGTTATCAAAAATACACTTGATAATATTTTGTTGGAAGGCTAACAGTCGTTTTCCGGCTTTATACGTTTAACGACTTTCTTCATTACTAATAGCAAAAGAAGACAATTGACAATGTTGTTGCCAGCAGAATCTGCTAAATTGATCGCCAATCATTCTAAATATGTCACCATAAAGCCGGAAGGAATATTGAAACTATCCCAAGAAGTGAGTGCAGTTTTTTTAGAATATATGTAATTATTTTTATCTAGATTCTAGACCCATGTTCATGTTATATTGTGGTGCCGAGCTTGGTTATTTTTATTGTATATGGTTATTGTACTTACATAATATCTAAAAAAAACTTTAAGACAATTTCTTTTTTAAACAATTATTTTATTTAATTATATGGATTGACTTTGTAGATATTTCAAAATTTAAAATCTGGAAAAATGAATGACTTTTTGTATGGTGATGACGGCCTTCATCCAACTGCAAAAGATGATAGGGCAGTTGATTGGATATTTGTGATAGACACATTAAACTTCTGTTTTTGGTCATTGGAGAACACAAAGAAATGGACTATTAATGGACACACTGGCTATTATGCACTAACGGCAGCTATTCGTAGAGCCATAGAGGTACTATTTTTTTTTATATTACATTTATATCATCAATTTTTTAATGCAAAATTAAGATAATTACAGGTAATCACAGATAATTTTAAAATTATATACATACTTATCTTTATTTGAATAACTGAATTCGCATAAATTGATTTAAAGGAAGGATACGACATTACTAATCCAAAATTTTATGCATCTATAACCGAAGATCAATTAAAGCACATATTACGCTCCGATGATGATGAAATTCTGATATCCTTGTTGTCGACTAGAGTGAATTGTCTTCACGAAGTTGGCAAAGTTCTTTTGGAAAAATATAGTGGAACTTTTAAGAAATGCATCGAAGCAGCCAATAAGTCGTCCGTTTCTCTGTTAAATATAATAGTGGAAGACTTTCCATGTTTCCGAGACGAATCTTTGTTCGATAATCAAAAAGTCGTTTTTTACAAACGTGCCCAGATTTTAATATCAGATTTGTGGGCTTGTTACGATGGAAAAAGTTGGGGAGATTTTTATGATATTGAAAAATTGACGATGTTCGCCGATTATCGTGTTCCGCAATCGCTCGTTCATTTTGGTGCCATGGAATATAATCGAGATTTATCTGAAAAATTAGAAAAAGGTAAAACATTTAATAATCATATATTTTCATTATTATGAATATTGATATTAATTTTCTTTTAATTTTCAGAAGAAATATTACAAAATGGTTGTAGAGAAGAGATAGAAATAAGAGGTTGTTCAATTCACGCCGTCGAACTTGTGAACGAAAAAGTGAAAGAATTGATTTCTGGTGATATTAATTGTGCTTTAAAAGATAATTCTGTCAATTCAATATTAATCGATTACTATTTATGGTTATATCGCAGAAAGTATGCAGAAGAATTGCGACACATTCCGTTTCATAAAGTGTATTGTCAATATTATTGATGTTTAAATATACATAGTTACATTTTTACTCTATTTTAAATGTTAACAGTTGAATACATTATCTAAAGTATAGAAAATTGTTTTATTTCTATTTAATTTCTGTTCATATGTACATATATGTAAGTATACAACATAGAAGTTACTTACACCTACAGATAAAGCTATTGTAACTCATCTAAAAGACAAATTTTGAATGACTTGATATGTCAATATTTTTTTTTCATTTTAATAACTAAACTGGTAAACAATAGCGATATTTTACTATGCATAAAATTTAATTACAGTTTTAAGTGTTTCACTGAAATAAATTTCCATATTTACATAATATTTGTGTATTCAAAGTGTAAAATATTTTTATAACACATGTCGGTATAGGTTATTAACACATTTTCATAATATCTATGACAAGCTTTAAACTTGTTTTTAAATACAATAATTAATTTTATCAATCGTTGAAGTGTTCAAAATTATAAAAATTGTAGTCAGATATTCTGAAAATAAATGGCACTAATATGCTTAATTTCGACAGATTGAAGAATATTTACAATGTATGTATGTACATGTAATCTATTAATATAAATTTTGATTTCATTATAAAACATACATATGTACAGATTTATTATTGATAAATATATTTATATACATAAACTATACAACATATTCCTAACAAATACATATAGCAAAGTGAATATGTACTTAATATCATGTGAATATTTCATTTTTATATAAACTTAATTGATTTGATAACTTCATATTTCTACATTCTTCAAATTTGGAATGCTTCAAAACTAAATATATTTAAAAAGAGGTATAAATGGTGACAAATATTGCTAAATTTTTAGAGCTAAATTCAACCACAAGTTATGGCATTCTTTGAAATATTATTCATAAATTTTAAATTCACATTATGACTACCATCATGTTTGTATTTGTAGGCTCATATTATATATACAATATATCACAGAAACTACTAATTATTAAAATTTTCAAAAAATGCTAATTTATTTTTCAGTGAACCTGGCTCTGGAACATTCTCTTTTACACCATTTGATGGATGACCTTCTTTTATTAATGCATCCGTACCATTTGGAATAATTTTACTACCTCCAGGATGTGTTTTTATAATCATCGGCATTGACAGTTTGAGTTCATCCCTGAATTCTTTGGAAATACTTCTCGCAGTGAGGCTGTGCATATGTAAAGGTTGTTTCGACGAAGTATGATTATTTAATAATGTTTTTGTGATTATTTCATTTTCAAGTAAATCTTTACTTATTCTTCTCTTTGGCTGTAAAAAAAAGTAAAATAAAATATATTCAATGTACACATACATATATACCTAATGTGTGTAATGTAACATTTGAAAAGTTAAGTGTTTTTACTTTGTGTATTTTTTGTTCTGATTTGTTTTGTTCGAAAAATTTCTTTGCTAAATTCTTAACTGATGGTAATTCTACTAATTCTTCAGGTAGCAGTTGACCACGAGTTTTACCACTACTTTCAAAAGTGTCGTCGGTTGTGTCGTTGAACAATTTAGTTTGGACACTTTTTACAATTGTACCTGTACCGACATTGTAAACTCGTGGTGTATCGTCTAAACTGCTCACACTATCGCTATGATCTAACGAATCGTGTAAAATTACACCGTTAGTCATCCGAATGAGTGCTTGAGTTTTTTCGTCATTCAAATCAACAGGCAACGCGTATATTATATGATCTTCGTCGTCATATTTTGTTGCCTTTTTGTACAACTCATCAAACTGTGTATCTATATCCTCTGCCATTACCGGGATAGCTGAATAAATATTGGCATCTATCTTTTCTATTTCTTCAATACTTAAATTATTTAAGTCGTTGCTTTTTTGTTCCTGAAATTTTATAAAATCGTTTAATTAACATTCCTAGTGAATTTGAAAAAGTGTGTTGAAAACATACTAATATTTACATTGTTAAATATATTTATGGTTAGTAAGCTAAAAACAAGCCCGTTGTTAGTTTGCAGTTTTTTTTGAATAATTAATTTTATAAATCAACTCACCCATGATTCAATAATATATTAATTTCAACCAGTAGGTAGATAGTTCATGCAAACTATTAAATTGTGTGCGTTAACCATAAATATATAGAGAGTGAGCAATATCAATTTAATTTTGTGGTAGTTTATTGAAAATAACAAAGACAATGACAATGAAAACATGCACAACATATTTTTTACACACAAAAAAACATATTTCCTCTTCGTTTGATATAAGTTACTCAAAAATGGTCTTCGGTTATCAGTAGGTACTAAACAGTGTTAGAGAAAGTGTAATAAAAATGCAATGCGATATTTGAAAATACACAAAAAAATAAAAGTATATCATTTTCTTTGAGATTCGTCATTCTGGAATTTTACTAACTAATGATAAAGCACTATTGATTCAACTAAATAAACTAAAAAAATCTAAATTCTACGAATTAAAGCATTTTAAGTTTTATATTATAATATCTATACATTTATTTCACAACAAAATAATCCTATAAAATCAATTTTACAAAGTTTACACAATTCACTAACTATAGACTAAAACTTTAATCATTACCAAATGATTGAATCATTACTTTTGACGCGCAAGCTTCCGCCGAAAACATTCATATCAGATTTGTTTGTCAATAATCTATTAAAACATTTTATATTTCTACTTTTTGAACTACGTAATCTGGTTAAGGTTTCAAAATTTGTTTCTACAATTTCAGGTCGATGCGGTATATTGAGTCTCAGAAAATTGTCGTCTATTGTCGTTTGCGGTTCGGTGATAGACTTAAACTCAATATCTGCATTACATTGCGATATTTGTGCGTCTGCATCTTGGCTACTGAAATCACTCGATTGCATATTTTCATACAATGGGTTAACAGCAAATATATGACTAGCATTTTTCGACCTCATGCATACCCTCGTGATATTTCTATGTAACGTAATTGCTTCCAAGTCATTCAACGAACTGTTGAAACTTACAGGAGCGGAAGTATCAGATGTTGCTCTATCGAGCGGAGAATCATTGCTCTGGTCATTTTGAGCTGATTCGTCGGGGCACGAGTCATACATGAAATTGCCATTTTTCTTCCTCGCACCCGTAGATCTCTTTGCCTCATTTATGTAATAGTCTCTACCATATCTGTGAAACAAATTACCAGTTACTGTTTGTCAATCTAGGAATGGTTTACTTGAACTGTACAATTACCTTTTGTAATTAGATGCGCCTTCACTTAAAACACTCTGCATCGTGCTGGCCAGTTTTTCTTCTTTTGCAGGAGTACTAGTAACTAAATCGAATAGTGTCGATTGTTTTGGTTTACTTAGACGTGACTGAATTGCTTCTGGTGAATATGGATTGTTTGCCATTGGCACAGCATTGAGCCATTTTTTGTGTTCTCTATCAGCGACTGATCCAACTATTTGATAATATATTTTTTAATCACAACTAGTAAATTATCTATACTCCATATACATACATACATAAATTATGTACTCCGTACATAGATAATGTAAAAAAGTTTAAAATTATGATAAAAAAAGCAATATTCGTACCTGGAATTTGTTCTTCACTTACATCACTTGTTTCACAATTTCCAAGGTCTTCACAATTACTTTGATATTCTATGTTATCTAACAATTTTATTTCATTAGCATTATCCGAGGTATCTATTATTGTAAAAGTTTCTGAAAATAGAATAAAATAATTTTCAATTATAGCTTATAGAAATAATAACATACTTTTATCAATTAATTACATCACAAAAATACCTAGTGGAACTTGTATTATAATTTCTTCTTCATCATTCTTCAAAATGTCACTTTTACTGAAATGGAAAATATTTAGTTTTATTTAATTTAGTTTTATTTCCTTATTTTTCATTAGAATATAAGTTCTATGACAGCTCATTTGTCTACTACAGTACTAAAAATTGTCTAAATACTTAGGAGCTGGTGTAGGCGGAAGAGGTGGTGGTTCACTGTCTTCTTCTATTACATCTTCTTTCAATATAATGGGAGAGACATAGTGTTGTCTTTTCAAACTATCCATGTGCCTTTGAACGGGAACAGTTACGGTTTCAGTATATTCACTTTCTTTTTGAAGATTTTCTGCCAACTCATTGTTCATATCATCTGAAAAATAAAATTCATCCCAATATAATACATAGAAATAATCAGACGTACATTGAATCGGATAAAATTTTATATATGCTTACCTTTACTGTCTACCACGTCGAAGTTTGTCGCTTCTGTAACGTTCCCATTGGAAAAGGCGTCTTCCTGTAATACGGAAGACGATCTTCCATAAATTTGTTCAATACCTCCAAAGTCTCCTACGGTGTCGCTCTCTAAGCTCTTTAAAAAACTTTTGAGAGCAGTTCTTGTACTTTTCGTTGCTTCTCGGTGCTGTGGTTCATTTTCGTTCTCCAAAATTTTAAGAACTTTTCTTTCGCGACTCTTTAAAACTACATTATTATTTTCTTCGATTGTATTTGGTAGCATTGAAAAGTTATCACCGTATTGCAGTGGATCATCGTTGTTGTCATCGTAGTCATCGTTGATTCCATTTATGTCTAATTTAGTATTGTTTTCCTTTTCGATCATCATAGCAAGTTCACCGGGGGAATCATCTTGTTCGACTATGGATAAAACTATTTCTGGATTTTTACCACCGATGATTGTTTTTGAATTAAGAAGAACGTGTTTGATATCCGACGACATCTCATCTGTTTCAGAGCCCACATCAGAGAGGTCTGTGGTGTCTTCAGCGTCTCTGTCTCCAATTAGTGCCCTATATTCAGTATTCGAATTGGGTATCAACATCGGCACAGGAACTGACTGAGATGGCTTAATTCTTTTCTTCTGAAACAACCAATTCTCTTCCCACGAATTGTTATTGGCATGTATTATGGAAGTCGACGAATTTCCATTGGAACCTGAATAATCACCACTTGTGCGATTACCATTGTGATTCATATCTGGAAGTTAATATGTATGATATTTTTTAAATTAGATGATTTTCAAATTAATTTTGAATATTTAAGACACAGACATATTTAAAATTTGATTACCGTTAACTTCAACAATGTCACCGCCATATTCTGGGAATATTATGCGATTCTTATGTGAAAAGTTCATATTGGACAGGGCTCCGTCTACCGGATTGCTATAGAAACTTTTGTAATGCTCTTCGTCATCGTCTGTTGTATAAACACCGCGTTCAGTAGTACAATTTTTAGTCTGCAAGAAAAAAATTGCATAAATATCTGTAATAATGCTTTACTGTACTATCATAATAAGATACATCATGTCACTTATGTACATTTGGTAGTATATCCGAGATGTGCCCGCTGGAGTCTGAGTGTGCGTAGTCGTCCTGCGACATTGGCTCCAGACTGGAAGGCTCTGGTGAAGGAGATGGTGAAGGCTGATGTTCTTGCTGATGAGTATCCCTCTTTTGGTGGCGGCGTCTCCGTCCCCTTCCGGAATCTCCTGGGCTGGAGCTGCCCGAGTGCACACCGCTGCTGCTTGCACCATTGCTGCGCTTCACCTCATGCTGGTACCGATCTATTACCTGCAAACATCCACATTTAATTTAATTAAACAGCTATTATTCGGGGTATCTAGAAGCACACTTTTTGAAATTACATATGCACAATCAATCATATAAAAATATTTTACCACGTCATATTTCCATTGTTAATGTGGAATGCATTTTTATCTTTATTGAGTGCCACACTCAACCGTATTCTGATCACACGTATTAAAATAACTTCATACATTCTATAGATAAAATCTACATACACATTTATTAACGAGTTATGATATCACTAATGCCACTATATTATTCCGATATAAACTGATCTTCAAAGATTTCTTTGTCAGTTTTTTTAACAGTTTATGTATATGTACTATACAATTCCATAAATATAAGAGACACCGCCAATAATTCTACATAGGGTGCAAAGGTGACAAATTGCATGACAAATTTATACACAATACCCTTGGTTTACTCGGTAGATATGTATGTACATTCCACAAAAAACCGCGTAAAAATAAAAACTTGGAACTCATACAAAATCAGTGGATCGGTACGAGGATAAAATCCGCATAAGTCGAGGCATACCTATGTACATATAACTCATACAATTTTGGGGGATATGTCATACGTTAAAAAAAATAATCGCGTAAAGAAATCTATATATACATATATACTACATATGTACATACATGCAAAATACAATAAAATAAAATAGAAATATTTAAAATTTCTGGTTCATATGGAGAGAACTAACTAAACCTTTTTTAATTTTTTTAGTCTTCATGTGAATAAATTATGTACGTTCACGAAAGCACGTTCACAACGTTGGGGTCGCTATTTATCACTATATTTTCCAGTTTTCTAGCTATTTCAATAACTTTGCTCAGATTCTAAGCGGTAAATAAATATAGCGTGACGAATTAAAAAAAAAAAGTGCATTTTGAAAAACCGCGTAAAAGTAAAAAAAAGCCGCACAAATCGAGAGATGGGTGTATTAGATTATTTAGTATAATATGTAAATACCTCATAGTTCTGTAATTTATAGATATCAGAGCTAAATTTTCTATTTATAGGTGCCTTTTTTTTTTTTTTGATTTTGATTTTGTAACACACAATATTTATTATTCAAAACATTCTACCATACTTGTGTAATACAGCAATGTATTCGAAAGGTCGATTTCACACTTCTTTCTACACCTCATTTTCCAAAGTTATTTACATACATGTACAACTTTTATGAGTATTCATTATAAAAAGTTTCAAGCGGAATTAATAAAATAAAATATAGTAAATAAATTAAAAAGAAAACCTTTTCCTAGATAGTTAACGAATTGAAAGAACAAACAACTGATGATTTTGAAAATATGTAGTAGGAGACTCACCGGTTCATCGTGTTCGCTCTCGTTCACGGAAACACTTTCTTGTGTGGCAACGGCCATCACGTCAACGACTAGACGCGACGAGTAGAGGTGTCAAATTTCGCACAAACTGAATGCAAAACTGAATTCTAGTCCAGTGAACTTGGTGTCGAACAGGGCTGGCTATTGACCAGAACGTCACCGAGAAGCGAGTGTGGAACACTTCAGCGATACGTTTCATGCATACTACAGTAGGGTCGGCCCACACCGTTCAAAACAATTATGTATTGCTAAAAACAACCGCGAATTAATTGATAAGATATGAAAAGAGACGATGTCAATGTCGATCACCGCCCGATACGATCGCCAGCGTCTGCGATGAAGAAGAATAAACCCAGATTGGAAAATGTGCAGAAGTTCGGTTGCGCCAATTAAAATGTCGATTGAAAACGCGAGAAAATCAATTACATTCGTTTAAAACGCGAATTATGTTTCGGTAGCCTAGTTACTTTGGAAAGTTTTGATCTGCCCAAAATTAATATACATAAATAATCTAGTACGAAAAAATTTAATCGTAATCTAATCGCGCATTGTTCGAATGTCCTTCACATTCAAGTAGATCGTCATTACAATTTCAGTAAAAATAAACTAAAACAAGTGCGATGAGTTTGCAACCCTTAAGTTAACCAATACTGCTCGGTAAGGTGGATACCATACAACATTATTGGGTAACTATTGTACGACGATAACATGTGAGGCTTCTTCCGTCCGATGCGAATAAAGAACAAATTCGAGAAAGATGCAAAGTACAGTGCCGTTTGATCTACATACATATGTAGTTGTGGCAATCGATATTTTGCGGTTCAACAGCTGGTAATCACATTTACCGCAATACAGTTTCCAAGTTAATTACTCTGCTCACCACTTAGTTTCAAATGTGTACAAGTACATCAACCAAAATGGACGTGTCGAGTGTTTTACAAAAAAAAAAAATTTTGGGTAGGGTTTCAACGTATCGCTAGCTTCAAATTATTTGCAAATATGACTTATCAATCACAAGAGTCAGATATCGTGTATCGAAAAGATCATGCATTTGTGTCAATGGGTTGTCCCGCACTTTGAGCTCTCGCATTCAAATGTAACCATGAACGTACATATTGTTAATACATATTATACGAGTACGTATATATGTCGTCGATATTATTAATATTATTTATTGATTTAGAATTGCTTGAATTAATAACGAAATCATTATATTTGATGACGGTGTTAATAAATAATACAAAGCCTATTAAAATAATTGTATCGCTTGTAAAAGCATAATAATGGCATGAGAATTGCGTGTGCACACATTTTGCACGACGATCTCTTGCGACCCTTGCACCAGCAAGGTTGAAAGCAATTACCATTGACATATGTAAATGTGATGCTTCAATGGGAAACAAACGATCAGACTACCAATTTATAAACAATTCACAATTGAAATGTGAATAAAAATAATAAAATATATTACACTCTATGTATGTATATTACATATCTCTAAAGCACTGCACAAGAGAAAAATCGTTGTTCATGTATTTTTCAGGCACCGGAAACATGTTGAAAGGAAAATCTATCAATGGCAATTTTAAATATATCAAACATGGTCCGACAAACGCGTGCCGTATATATGTATAATACATAGAATAATAATTAGTTTTCACTCTCGCAGAAACCTGTCATCTTGTGATACCCATGTCGAAATACCGGTGTATAAAAAATTCGCAACACAAGTGTGTGTATTATACCAGTCTACGTATGCAGCTTATTACATTCAATATAAGTGAGAATATTTTTTGTTTTGAAATACTCGACCAGTTTCGCGGCGATCACTTTCAAACGTCAACTAATTATTCAATCGTTCGTATTCGATTACATTGAAAGTAGTATGTATAATGATTTACCTTGTTTAAAATGGCCGTGGCTAAGAGGTCCTCGTACGTTTTCGGTGTGAATTCTGGCAGGCTGCCATCTGGATTTCTTTGAATTCCACTGTAGTCCAAAAGGGCGGGAAGCTTTAAAGCTTCTTCGATTACCCTCTGTACGAGATGCTGTAGCTTTGCGTGAGAGCCTCTCACCGTGTCCCCGTCAGTTATGGGTAAATCTGATAAAATAATTCAACACGGAATTAAAAACGTTGTACCTAAGTAAATTGATAATCATACCTTGACCTTCTATGTAATTTAACATATGTATGTATAGGTATATAAATCATTCTAATCTAAACTGTCAGTATATATTTGCAAAAACTTAAAAGAGCACAACATCATTAATAATTTGATAACAATAAATGAATAATATACAACTTCATAACAAATTACGAATGGTTAAAGAGTTTTTCTTCTAGTCAAATATTATCCAAAGTTTAATTAATATTTATTAAATTGTCGTCTTACCTTTGAGCTTTGCTGAATGATTATCATTTTTTTCAAAGCAAGCATATATAAAAGAAGAAAATAAGCAATAATATAGCATAGATTTGCAATAAACTGTTAAAAAATGATAACACTGTTAAAACAATTATTATTACATCGTGGGTAAAAAACGACAACAAAAGTTTTCGTCGGGCTTGTGAGAACTTAGATTCACAAGTAAATGTGAAGTTTAGTGAATTATGTGTCCTAACCAATTTCACCATTGCTCGCATAATAAACCGAATAATTAAATCGACGTTATACCACTTCCAATTTTACTGTTTCGCACGTGTGAATTTTCTCATTTTTTTTATTTTAGAAAATTTTACATGTTGCGCTTGCTCCAAATACCGTAGGCGTCACAATGTCACAATAAAGGCTCCCGCACACCGCTGCGAACAGGTAAGAAAATCTCAAGGGTGGTATGGTGGGGAGTTGTATCGCATAGCCGCGATTTATTCAGTTAATAAGTCAAACAGAGCGCGTGACAGCAAAGTTGACTTTAACCGCTAAATATTCGGACATAACCACGTGATGAAAACTTTAGTTTGCCTCGAAACGGGCGTAGGGGGTGGCGGTGGCGATTATATACGTCCATTATATATTTGTTAGCTGTTATAATAGATATATTACGTAAAGTAGGTAGTGCAAAAACAATTGATTATTAATAGAATTGAAACAAATTTGCAATAAATAAAGTTAGATGCGCGTGTGTGGCATTAATGAGAGAATAGAATAACTGAATACGTGTCTACACCATGAAGGCTTTCCGCCGAATTCCGCCGATTTCGATGACGTTTGTGGAAAAGTTGTATGTAAATAACTCTGACTTGAGAATCGTGAGTGAAATACAAACGTTCCGAATGCGAGTTTGTAGTTTGATAGCTTATGTCAGAGTGACAGAAACCGACGCTTGCCAGGCCGGTAGACTTGCGAAATTCGCTAGGTTTGCCTAGTTAGGTTAGGTGTGCGGGAGCCTTAAAGAAAATTTTCATATATATTCAAAATGCCAAGGAAGATACTCACCCCATATTTCTTCAATCCAATAAAAACCTACGTACAAGAGGGCTGATATTCCCATCCAAAATCCAGCGAACATGGACAACACATATTCCAACATTTTTCAACATCAAAATGTTTTCATAACTATTGTATCGATTTTAATAAATACACCTATACACTACTGAAATTATCGAATTGATTATTGTTAAACGATTACATCAACACATCGAATATTGCACTCAATCGATAATTTTGCGCAAAACTGGGTTATTAGCAATCACAGTTGTGTTGGAACGAAATTCATTTAATATCACTCGGTTTGTTCTTTTTTTATTATTTTATTGTTAATTCAAATAGAAATCACAGTTATTGTTAATGTGCACTAAAAACTCTTCGCTGCAATTGGGATAGGGAAATCGATGTTTTACGATACAGCATAATAAAATATATGTATTTTATATGCAGATTAATATTACACAAGCACAAGTTTATTAACCGTATCGCATTATAAAAAAATCTATCTACGTAGAATTATCAAATGCTTTTTTTATCTACGCTGTGAATGTTACACCTTCGTTAAAATATTTTGAATTCAAATAAGACTCTTCAAAGGCATTTTTGACCGTACGAAGGCTCGCTTTTACAAAGTCGACGTTAGATCATCGTTCGCGTGTTTAATTATTCCACGTTTTTTCGTGTTTTTAAATAATACAAAACCCCATCTGACCTCATCAATTATTTATTAGGAATTGCGTCGGTGATTATACGCGAAATTTTTTCAATAAATAATCGCACGTACGTGAGAATTCGTAACCGAATTTGTATCCACGGTTCGATAACCCGAAAACCCCAAAAATCATACGGATCAATCGCTGATCGATTGAAAAATAAAGCAACAAACAGTGTTTCCATATATGTACATTGTACATATGTACAATCGACAATTTAGATGACGAAGCTTAATGAGCGAGACGATTCGTTACGCTACAAATGTACCAAACTAATCACGTGTGTTAATTAATTTGGAAATCGGTAATTAATACAAATATGCCCCTACAAATTGTACACAGACAAATGAACAGTCTGAAAAATGAGAATCGTTTTAGAAATGCGGCTTACATTTGTACGACAATAGTGCGGGCGCATATTTTTGCGGCGATCGTTATCTAATTGTAAGCCAATTGGATAATCTGATGAAACGTTAAAAAATACTATGTGAAAATTTATTTAATCGTCGCTGACGAAAACGAAAACAATACCCAGAAAATTTTGTCTCAACTCAAAGTTGGCTAATTTTTCATTCAATTCAACAAAAATTTCTCGGATGGGAGGAAATTATTGTCCTTTCTTATGTGGGTCACTGGTGAGTAGTAACGGCAACGTTAAGAACATTGAACTTGTAGGACAAATTAACCATTCCAGAGGACCGATGTCGACTTCTTGTTTAACAGTTGCAACATTCCGACACGTTGCAACTACGTTGTTGATGTAGTTCTTTGCTGTATTCAAATCGCACGTCTATCTAATGTTGTATTGTAAAAACAGAGCGGCAAGAGTGGCCTTTAATGTTAAGCACCAAATTGCCAAGATTAAAAAATAAATAAAAATAGTATGGCCAAGCATGTGATTTCACACGTCAATAAAAGGATAATATGTAAATAATAATAATAATATAAATATGATAATTGAATATCACGAAAAAAGTTTACAAAAAGAGAAACTATTCCAAAAGAAAGAAACTATTCTATTGAATATGTAACAAAAAATAAACTGCCACTTCCGGTTGGCGGATTTTGATCAAAATATCTCTTAAACCCTACGTGAAAATAATAGATATGAAATTTCAGCTTGATTGTAGACTTGATAGTTACTACTTCCGGTTGGAAAAAAAATGTATAAAAATTATATTATTTTGAAGGTCATTACACCTACTACATATGCAAAATTTCAACTTAATATGTATGATGGTTTTGCTGGAAAAACCTTGCAAAGATTACACAAAAATTAGACGGTTTTACAAGGAGAAGAAGTACCACTTCCGGTTGATGAAAATTTTTGAAAGACTAATGGATTGTAATGGCTACTAAAAAACATATAAATATAAAGTTTCAGTTTAATAGGACAAACGGATTTTGAGTTATTACCGATTTTACAAACAGACTTACAGACACACAGACACACATTAGACAGGCATCAGTCAAAATCTCGAGGTCGAATTTTCGCACGATCACAATACTTTATCCGATTAGGATAAAGTTAAAAAAAATCATTGGAAAAGTATTGAACTTGAATCAAAATTTCTGGATTGAAATCGTCACAAATATTGAAAAAATACAATAAAATTGTAATCAAATAAAATTATCGCTTAATAAATAATACAATAGTCTAACCGATACACCAAAACGATAGTAAGAGTATCGCACTTAAAATCTCAAATTTATGATGACTTTGATTGGATCTATTGCATCCATTTTAATAAAACCAACAATATAAGTTGTGTCTACATGTCTACTATACACATACGATCGGTGTAAATTAGCATTGCATTTGTGATGAGCTTAATTAAATTTCAATGAATGAAACAACCGGAACTATATTACTGACGTAACGGGCACCCGGTCGAATTTAATTAGACAATCTTCGTATGACAGGTGAATCGGTAGGCGCCACCGCGTGCGTCATACACTCTACTACAACGTAAATTTCAAACGCTCGATGAAAAGCGACCTTGCGAGGTCGAACAAGAACAGGTTCTTTGCGTTCCATTACACATTACCCTCGATCGTCAAGACTTCTCGGTACTTTTAATACATACATACATACAATTAATTGATCGTAAAAGTCTGCCTCCAATCTGAATAAAAGCATCGAGCAATTTTACTCGTGACAGTTAGTGTTAAGCTGTGTCATAAAAAATGTATGCATTTAAATGATTCTCGTTTGCAATTTGCGTTGTGTATACATAATAATTGTGAACGAACGACGGTTCAAAAGTCAAAGTTTGGATATGGAATTTTTTGTCTATCCGTACACATATGTATGTATGTACATACATATACACAGGTAAACCTTGTATAAATATTTGTGATGTATCGGAATATGACACACGCACTGTGATAAAACGAGTTTTAAAAAGGCTAAACGATTTCAAATAAAAATATTGCCAATTCTGACTTTCTCTTGCGCATATTGTAATCACCACCTGTTCATCCATAATGATCAAATATTAAACTTTCATTCATTAAAACTCTGAAAATATAGATTTTACAGAGTTTCTCTGCGCATATAGGGACATAACTGAATTCGAATTTGAAGAATTTGAATTTATGTTGGTTATTATTATTAAACTGAACATCTTCGAATCTCCACTAGTCACCGATGAACAGCTTTTCGGCAATACCATTCAAAACACAATTGTTCACACTGTTTATTTTTGCCACTTCAGGCATTGAACGTTTAATCAGTTGCTTTGTATTTACTTGAAGCATTTTGTGCAAAATACTATCGCTTAAAACGAAGGCGTATCGTAAATGTCAGAATAATGCCAAAAATTATTTATTCTACATTATCAATGTGTACTAGTTATATTATACGTGTCTAGTCTGCATAGTGTGTACCTACTATTGCATACCGTTTAAATAACTATTTTCAATTGAAATTACATAGATGGTTGTCTAATTTGAGCGTTATTTGGATTGGAATTGGGCATGTATCGAATGTACATATTCACAGTAATTACCACAAGTTTTGGCACAGGTAAAATCGCACTTTCACAGAACGAACGTGAGTCGGTGTTAATTATTATCAATCCTCAGTAGTCTTTTTTTCATATTATTTTAAGTATCGCATCTCGGCGTAATAACAACTATAAAATGGCTATCGTAACAAAACGTGAAGTTGTTAAAAATAATTTCCGCGTTAACCTACATACACATGTTCCGCTGTATATTCGCATCATTATCAATCGCTTTTTCGGGTGAGCGTCGATTCAATTAATTTCCACAATCTATGCTTAATTTTAATGAGTTTATTGAATTCAAGCAACGTAATGCGTATTAAAAATAAATTTTGTTTTTATGCCAACGCTTTAAGAGCCGAACAAACTTTTTTTTCATCATCGATATACCAAAAAGATGGTATCATAATATAATTGTATCAGACTTAAATTTTTATCTTAAGAATTTGATTAACTAATTGGTAAATCTAACAAAAATGAAATATGGAACGTTCAAATTTGACGACTCACGGTAAAGTTTTCGTTTTTGTCTTAATAAAATTTTTCATCACACGATATACTTATTCCAGTGTGAAATACAAAAATATAAAAAAAACTTTTGTACATACATACATACACTACACAAAAATTAAAATTGATAGAGGAAAATGCGCACCAAAAATATTGCCAATAAATCATCACCCTTTGGATCCATTCAAAATAATCAACTTTTGCCCACAACGAAGGAACATTGAGGAAAAATAATGTTTCCTCGATAAGTATACATACAATCTGAGAGGGACTGTTTTTCCATTAAAAAAGTAAATATACATTAAATTTGATAAATTTATCGTAAAGATAATATTTTCGTTGTAAATAATTATTTCAACAGAGTTCAGCACCAAAGTTAATATTATATTATACACATAATTGTAGCATGATGACGATAAGCCAACAACAATTGCAATCAGCATTGATAAAGCGAATACGACATTGTAAAAGCGAAACTATTTATTTTGCCAAGCATGTGACGTTCAAATAGAAACACTACATAAACTTATAGATTTTCCAGGTAGAAAAACAAAAATAAAACTAGTTCATGTGCCACAAAGCCGGATAACTTTGATTCTTACTCGTTACACTAAGTGTCGGCTTATCGAGTGCACTATAGTCGAGATAAGAAAAACGCACTGAACACACTGAGCATTACACACGCGCGATTGTTCACGATTTTCCCCGTTTTTGCACCACTGAAAGTGTAATTTCACAACGTATCGAGTAAATTTGACAAATTTGCACTTGACTGTCGTTACACGCGAGGATGTTAAAACTTCGCCTTGACCTTCACCTGCATAAGGTGTGTGTTATCAAGTGTTTCGGATATCGTTGGGAAAAAAAAAGCAACTAGATTCAGTTTAGGTATGGACAACAGAGCTGATGTTAAAATATATATATTTTTTTAAGCACATTCGGATTAGTTGTTTTTGACTTTGAAAGTTGATCGGACACAACACGCGGTATGTTCACATGGCGCGGCAGCCACAACAAGACTGACGCGTGCTCCACACTCCACTACTTTAGCTCAAACGTCAAAAACTTCCTTTAACGATTTTCCGAGACGGTTTCGTGTCAATTTTCATAATTATGAATGGTTTCTGATCGCAACAGACGGTATCGATTGCGATCGATCGAGTGAACTTTACTAAAAAAATACGTTTGAAACATCGCAGACTGTACGACACGAATAGGAGATGAGATGACATGTATGGACAATTCAATTTTTTTAACAGTCGTAATGTGAGGAAAAACATCCAAGTCATCACTCCTTTAAGGCTATGCCTCAATAATAATACAAATAAGAAAGATATTTGGTCATATATAGATTTATATGCAAATTATACTGTAAAATAGTTGGGACCCATTTTTTTTAAATGGCACTCTTTAAGATATTCCAAAACTTTCCAACTACATACTACTAAGATCTTATTATACGTAATACCGAAGAAGTATCTTGTATATGGTTGTTGTTGAATACAATGAACTGCTAGAAAGTCATTGAAAAATAAATCAAATTGATAGATTCCTGGCAGCCTTAAAACAACACCCCTGTACAAGTGCTAATAGATAATTTTATCTTTGAGTTACATTTGTTCGCTGTTAGCTTTTAAATATATTAAATAATCGGAAGAGAGGAAACTGCGTGAAGTGCGGGTTATCAATTTTTAATATAATGAACCCATTACCCATATATCGCAAAGGTTAAGACAGGTTTATCTTTTGTACCAATTTTCCAGAACAATACGATACCAATTTAATCTATTTTAAGTGTAAAATCGTTTCGGCTCAAAGAAGAATGACATCTATATAATCAATCGTTTTTTGATTTGATTGCAATGTACATATACGTTTACTTTTTTCATCGCAGTGCATGTGCAATAATAAAGTAGCGAACAATAATATGCTGCGAATTTTGATTGAACATTATACCTAGTAGTTTTATGACTATGCCTAGTAATTGTATTGCAGAAAAATTACTCGTATGGAAATTTTATACATACATAGATGTGAAAAAAGATGTCCACATGTCGCCTATTCTTCGCCACTGTGTATTTTACGTTTACGGCTCGCGTTTGCAATTTCCCTCGCTTTTTTTTTCCATTTGCGAATGTGCACTTGCAAATCTGCGTAAAAGTGTTGTTTACCATAACTGGAAACACTGTCACACCGATTAAACAGCCTCCGGCCACCGAGTGGAAAGTAATTCGAGTGATCTTACGAGACGAGATTCGAACGCACCCATCCTCTTCGGCAATCGTGAGTAATGGCGGTTGTTGTTGTTGTACGAACATTCCGTGCTAACTTAATTTTTTACATGCATAACATAATGTAATATATTCAATATTTATTTTCTCGAGCATCGAGAGAGTAGCGCGTACAAACCGTAATATAATTTACGTGAATGAATAAAGATGAGAATCTTTCTGCGCGATAAAAACGAACAATCTAAATTTCCACGAACGGTTGCATCGAGCGCGGTCTCGCATCATCAGACCAAATGTATCGTTTAATTTTTAATGCTAGAATAAAAAAAAAATAAAGTAAAAACACGCTAGAACACAACATACAATTATGTATAACGGAAAAATAGCGTAATTTCTCTCTCACACCGACCAAAAATGTACACCGTTATAACATATTCACGGAAAAAAATAATTGTTATTGATTTTAAACATAATATGATACAGATAAGCATTCATATCGCACTTAGTGACAATGTTTGAACTTTTGTTAAATAATACATAGTTTATTGATAAAAGTTTATCGTGTTTTATTTCTTGGCATATTTTGGGGAGTCACAGTCACGTCGATTACAAGTAGAAATATTGTACATATGTATGTATGAATGTCTAATGCGCAAATTGTTAGAGATAAAAGCGTTATGATATTTAAACGATCACGATACGATCGACGGACTCTTGATCGATGGCGAAAAGGCTAAAAGCTAATATTTGAACCGTACAACACAAAATAATCGCAAAAAATACATGACGCACCATTCATCGCAGAAGAACTCAAGGTAATCTTCTACCTTGGGCTCTTGTTTGAAATCGTAATAACAAAAAAGAAAATTTAAACAACGAGCACATCCCCGACGAGTGTTTTTCAAACTTCACACTGAGATAATGGTATGTCTCGTTGTTTTATATTTAATTTAATAAAAAAATGTCGTTTGTTTTGACCGTTAGTCTTTTATGCTGAGAAAAAAAAATAAGTTCGCGAGTGGATCCGTTTTGTTAAATGATGAGATTGTAAGACTAATTTCGCGAGATTGGTGTCCGAGACACAAATTTGATTGATGTTGCCTGGGTGATTAGTGTTGTGTGTGGAAACACTATGGACCTCAACAATGGTGCGTTTATGGGGGACATGTCTAAGAACAATTGCATCACCCGTTACGTTGAAGATGTTTTTGAGGCACCTGAGGCACAGCCTCAACTCTAGGCATGTGAATCAAGGCTTTCAAGCAACCATAATCACTTTATCGTTGACATATAGACAGTTTGATAGCTCGCATGTAGCAGACGATTTTTTATTTCATTGCCAAAAAAAATTACAATAACCCCTAGTTACGCGAAGGAAATTACAACAAGCAAAAAGGTGTAGGTTTCAGTGTGAGAATAAAAAAAATCAATTTTTCAATTAATTTACAGCAACAAACAAACAAACAAAACCAGTGCTCAGTGATTTTAAAACTGGAAGAGTGCATTCGTGTGATTGAAAAAAGAAAGAATAGAAAAAAATTCAGTTGGAATAATATCAATTAAAAATAGCTCTAATGACAGACAGTGATTCGAGCAATTTTTTCATTACATTGTCGCTTTTTTTTACTACATTTTAAAGTCATCATAATTTAGCAGAAAACTAAGTATTACCGATTTTAGAAAACGTCAGTCATTTGACGAAGTTTGTAAAATATCATTCAATACGAATGGGAAAAGGAAACAGCGTGCAAAATTTCGCATTAGGAGTAAGAAATTCATTACATAGGAGATGCGGGATATGAAGAAAACTCTCAAAAAGAAAATACGACAAAAAAAAAAAAAATGTTCACGCGCATGCCATACTAGTGGATAAACTTACTGTAAGCTGAATTTCTAATACATATAGACAATCTGGCTATCGCTGAACATAAAGGTCCATGAAACCTTCTGAACATCCTGTCATCTGAAAAAGCGGTGAGCTTCACATTTCTTCCAACGACACAGTGTAATATTTTCGTTACAATGTTAAGGCGTGAAAGTTAGTAGTTACTGTTTAATTAGAGAAGAACTTGAAAAAATTGTAAAAAATATTAAATCACTTCCTTCAAGAGATTTTTACCGAAAATTACCCAAATCATATTTACAATACATATACAATATATACATACATAAAATTTACACAAAAGAAGCATTGCTGATATACAAACAAAATTGAGCATACTTATAAATAACCTTCAATGATCACATAATAGTTATAATAGATAATCATTAAACTGATCTATCTTATATCTTAAGAATTTTGAGTATTTCATCAATAAATTTGATTAAATAGATAAAAAAAAATTCCTTAACGAGTTTAAAACAATTTGTAGATACGTAATTGAACCATAAAAATAGCAATACATTTTCTCAATTTTCCGTTAAATGAAAATTTTTTGAAATGAAGAACTTTAGAATTTTCTATGCAGATGTCGCCATTTATTGCCAAGAATTTTCCAATAATACTATCAACGTACACAAAGATGGCATTCGTTTACAAAATATCATAAAGTATATTGTACAGGTGTGTTGTTGATTACAATGGACTGCCAGATAGTTTAAGACAAATTAAACAAGTACTGATAGATATATAGTATTATGTAATTTTAGCTTTAAGTTACTTTTTTGTTTTTAATTAGCTTTCAAGCTATTAAATTAAATTATATATATTAATTAAATAAATAAATTCAATTTTATAAATTATAAATGCACCCATTTCTTACAAGGCTGTAATAATAAAAAAAAATCACTCACATTCAGGATGATGGTACATTTTCGTAACGGTAACCTCGTCCAAAGAGCCACCAGCTAATCTTTCGGAATAACTTTGTAAAAAATTTCGAACTTGCCGACCAAGTTCAATTTTTTCTTCTTCCGATTCAGTTTGAATACTTCTATTGGCGCCAACGGCGCGCGTCACTGTAAATGATTAATCGATATATTTAATTTTGCTTACCATTTTGATTAATATTTCATTTCAACACTTCAGGTCAAAATATTTCAAAACTTCAATGTAAACACCCAAACCTTTGAAACGATTCAGATTGTCGTCCAATACTGGCCAATAACCAAAAGAAAAAGTCTCCTTCAGACTCCTCAGAAACGAATTGCCACTGTACAATTCCCTCGTGAAGATTAATCTGAAAAATAGTTTTAGAATATTGAATACATTTTTATGTAAATGCGCAAAAAACCGATGCCTCACATTATCACGTTACAAATAGTTATAATTGTAAAAAATTTGGTGGTTTTCCAAGGGAAGTACCACTTGCAGTTGACGAAAATTTTTGAAAACCTAATGGATTGTAATGGCCGGTAAAAAACATATAAATACGAAGTTTCGGCTCAATAGGATAAACGGTTTTTGTTAGTTATTAGCGATTTTACAAGCAGGCCATACAAACATTTTCCAGAAATCATGAAAACGTGATCAGGGGATGACACCTGATACAAATCAGTCAAAATCTCAAGGTCGAATTTTCGCACAATCACAATACTTTATCCGATTAGGATAAAGTAAAAGTATTAATGAGGGGCCTTAAGCTACAAGTCTATCTGGGTTAAAACATATACGATTAAACCACACACACACACACACACACACACACACAAACTTTCTTTGCGCACATTAGCATAATATTGCTGTTAACATATGTATGTAATGACGACACTTATCAAAATTTTGATTAACGTCGAGAACAGACGTATGTACATACATACATACATTTGAATTGTATTTGCTATATACCAAACACCGGCTTAATATTAATTAATACCTATGGTCTCTAGACGTCGTGTGCAACGACGGAAACGAATTAGCCGTTCGCATTGAGAAGTTAATGTAAAATTTAATACATAAACTTATACAAATTGTATCGTTTACCTGTCAGTGGTACACGCGTTACACCTGAGCGGTTCTACGTCTCCGATCGAGCACTCCGAGCACGTGGGCAACGAGCACGACGAGCACGTGGTATTCGTGGCACGTTCACACCATGAGCACGAGCCGAGATCACCTTTCTTCTGAAGCTGTTCACTGCGTTTCACGCGTCTGAAAATATTTACAACGTATGTGTTTCATTTTTCCGGATTTTCCGACTCGGTACACATTGCGCAATGTGCCTCGCTGTGATCACTTTCGAAAAAGAAATGTACAAAAAAAAACATTTTCAATATACAGAAAATTGTTCGATTCGTAATAGTAGGGATTGTATCATTTACGATCGATTTCACCAAAGGCTAACAAACGTTTTATTGCTCGGCGTACGGAATCTCAATCAATGTCTTTTAACTAAAGTCTGCAATAAACAAAAAGTGAATTTTACGATCGGCTTTTACAATCGGTAGCTGTAAATAATGTATAATTTACACGTACAGTTTAATTTGCACAATTATTGTGTAACTTATCTTTATTATAATAATTGGTAAATCAAAAAGGCAACAGCCTCGATTCGTCTCTTTGAAGACGCAGAGCAATTCGCTATTGAGAAAGGCGTTAGACAAGGAGACACCATTTCTCATTTTCATTTTAAATTATATTTAATGCGGTGCTTGAGGGCATATTTAGATCGCTGGAATGGCACAAAACAGTGGTCGAGATTCCATCTAAGATTCGTTGACTATATAGTCATATGTACATAGTTGCATGCGACTCGGTAGATTTACAAAATAGATTGATACAATTAAGCAACGAAAGTATGAAAGTAGAGTTAAAGATTAATTTTAATAATACTAAAATTATGTATGTATGTTTAATGTACTTTTCACGCAAAACGTAGTCACAGTAGATAATCATATTGTATGTAGAGACTAGTGAGCTCAGACATGGCGTATGTCTATTGGAGTAGTGAGCTCTTCATCAGTTGTTGATTACCTTAAATACCCTTGGGGGTGATCTTCTACCCTTGTTTATATTAGCTACTAGCGTCGCAGTTGCACAACTGCATAAACATGGTAGCGACATAGACATAACATCGAAGAACACAAACCATACTTAGTTCACCACTGTTTAAACATATGTAGTAGTGATATAATTATTATAAAATGTTATAAACACTGTACATATAACATAAACTTACTAATAGTGAAGGGGCAAACCATATGCGGTTCATCAGTTGACAATAATATGTAGATTGTACAATAAACAGATGACAATAGATAGACAATAACATTACAGTGACAAAAAAACTTCCATTCTTGTTATCCTTTTCATTCTCACTCCACCTGTTCATATTCCTTTAGACTTTCAACAATGTGAACGGATGCAAGTAATATGAGCTGAGATGTGATAGTAATATAACATATTGTAAAGTTCATTTGGTCGATTCGACTCTTCTTAATTATTCAACTAATGTGTATTGAAAATGGTCAGAACATAACAATATTAAATTCAAATTTTTTCAAACTTCTCAAACTTCTCAAACTTCTCAAACTTTCGAATTTCAATTCAAATTCAACATTCCGCTATGCTTAAAAAAGAAGGCATACGACCAATACGTACTGCCAGTTGTAACGTATGGATGTTAAATTCAAGAATGTTACGTAAGACCCAGTGCACGCAGAGAAGCACGGAAAGATGTATGCTTGGTATAACAATAAGAGATCGCAAGAGGAATACATGGATAAGAAGCATGACCGAAGTGGCAGATATAGCGAAACGTTACAGATGGACGCGAGAAATACTGGAATGGTATCCGAGAGGATGTGAAAGAAAGCAAGGTAGACCGAGTGGACGATGGGATGATGAATTGAGAAGAATGTGTGGAGTCAAGTGGATGCAGATT
This sequence comes from Parapsyche elsis, assembly GCA_022651745.1. Classification (NCBI taxonomy): domain Eukaryota; kingdom Metazoa; phylum Arthropoda; class Insecta; order Trichoptera; family Hydropsychidae; genus Parapsyche; species Parapsyche elsis. The sequence continues at coordinate 19,458,252 of JAGVSN010000001.1, read as the reverse complement.
GCTCAAGACAGACAGGAATGGAAGAGGATTGGAGACACTTTCATCCAGCAGTGGATGGTAAACGGCTGAAAATGATGATGATGATGATGAATTGGTAAATAAACTTATTTTCAATATTATATTTATAATGATGACGTTTTATTTTTAATACATATGTTCTATTTTCAGCGGTTGTTATTGTATGTCAATTTTTGTTCAAAGGTAATTTATTATTTATATGAAAAATTTCAACAATATTTCGACTTCACTTTAAATTACAATTGACGTGTTGAAGAAAATTTTATAACACCATTATCAATATTATCAACTAATAATTAACTGACCCTCAAAATCGACTTTAAATTAACTGACGAAATCGTTTATCATAATATATTTTGCTTGAAAAATAATAATAAATTAGCGATAATATTTTCAACAATAGTAATTATATATTACGACACATAAATAGCGTATATTAATAAAATTAACAAACATCCATTAATGGTTAATGCAGAGGTTTCCAAATTTTATGTTACTACTCCTCATTTCATAAAATAATAAAGGCACATTTTTAAATGATAAAAAAATGTATATGTATATGTATGTAAAAATGTAAATGTAAACATCGCTAAAAGAAGACTTTTTTCACAAATATCGACGAAAAAATGCGTCAATCGGAACTGGATTCAAGCCATCCTGTACCCAACCTAATATCGCTAAAAGAAGACTTTTTTCACAAATATCGACGAAAAAATGCGTCAATCGGAAACTGGATTCAAGCCATCCTGTACCCAACCTAATATCGCTAAAAGAAGACTTTTTTCACAAATATCGACGAAAAAATGCGTCAATCGGAAACTGGATTCAAACCAATCTGTACCCAACCGAACATCGCTAAAAGAAGACTTTTTTCACAAATATCGACGAAAAAATGCGTCAATCGGAAACTGGATTCAAGCCATCCTGTACCCAACCTAATATCGCTAAAAGAAGACTTTTTTCACAAATATCGACGAAAAAATGCGTCAATCGGAAACTGGATTCAAGCCATCCTGTACCCAACCTAACATCGCTAAAAGAAGACTTTTTTCACAAATATCGACGGAAAAATGCGTCAATCGGAAACTGGATTCAAGCCATTCTGTACCCAACTAACTCCACGAAAAGTAGACTTTTTTCACAAATATCGACGAAAAAATGCGTCAATCGAAAACTGAATTCAAGCCACCCTATACCTAACCCAACTTCGCCAAAAGTAGACTTTTTTCAGAAATATCGACGAAAAAATGATGAAATGAAAATCTCTCGCGGGCCAGATCTGGCCCGCGGGCCGTAGGTTGGTGACCGCTGCAATACGTACATACATATATGTATATTTATAAATGCATTTGTTTTTAATGCAATGAATGAGCTTGTTTATCAGCATAAAGTTTATCAAATTGTGGTGTTATTGATGAACGGAATACATTAGCCATTAACAGTTAATGGCTAATGTATTCCGTTCGTTCCAATTAGAAAAACGAAAACACTTTTATTACTTTCAATTAAAAATTAACGTTCGTTTATTATTATATTACACTGTCAGTTTCTTCGATCGATTCAAAGATTAAGATGTATTTTTCTTTAACTGTGCGTATTTCGCTTAATCTACTCTTTGCTATAATTACTTTCTGGCGATAAATTCTAGCGTTTGCCACTTTTTTTTTACGTACGTATAAACAAACGATTTTGTTATAAACCTTAACACCTGTTTCGATGATCGCCCGAAGGCAACGAAAGTAACTCTATTCAGAATGTATCTTGAACATATGTACCTACATTGTAATTACACGACTCTGATGAATTGTGAGCATGTATTTAAATTACACTCCGCAAACTGAATAATCACATGTACATAGTTTCAACACCTCCAATTAACTGAAATCCGAAAATTTATTTTAACATCGAGCACAAGGAAGCGTTGCGATATCATAGCTCAATGTCGATAATGTGAATGGACATTTTATTCAATTTTCCTAGATTAAATTATACGTACGCGTACTTGTAAAATATTATGCAACTCGGTGGCCTATTTGGTCGTGGTTGTGTTCATTACTTTTGCGCAACTGATGTTTCCTAACAGTTTCTAACGAAATTCCAGCTCAATGGGTATATCGAGTGCATTGTGCGCTCGCAGACCAAAGAAGCCCGTTTCGATTCAAGCGAGAAGCTTAACGTCACCAAATTATAATACAATAAATAAGTACATATGTAAGTGATCAATTGAGCCGAATTGCAGATGTCTCGAGAAAAGAAAGCGCTTTAGAGGCCATTAAATTTTGCCAAGTGACCATCTTGCGAATTCTAAATATTGTCACTTTTATTATGCGTGAACCACCAAGTATTATTCAAATCGTAACGGGATGTTTTTCGTTTTAATTGCGGATATCAGTATAGAGATTGCATCTCTTTGCTGTTGCAATAGAACTGGAAACGTGGAATTACAATTACCGGTTTTGAGTGCATATCTATAATATCAAGAAAATAATCCTTTCTTTCCGAACAAAAACAACCTCAATATATGAAGTTACATACATACATACATACATAGATAGAGAGATATTGTATTGTATTTGGTTATAATTAAATCAAAAGTTGTTTTACATAATATATGTACACTGTACAAAATTTACTTGAATATGCAATTATGCAGTATGACCATAATATTGTGAGACAAAGGCAACAAACACTCCGTTTCAATATATAAAATATTTCTATTGAGATAATTTTTTGTTTTGATTACAAAGCTTTGAACATTCATTTACTTTTATAATTTTTTTAAACTGTCCAATTAATTTCCTTAACATACAAGAAAGTCTGGTTTTTTTTTTTGTAAAGAAACGAGAATTTTCTTCAGCTTAAAAATAGTACTTCACAAAATTCCCCATCGATAATAAAACGAGTTACACAACGGTAAATATTGATTTGAATTCAAATCCGCTTAGAGGAAAACTTGTACTTAAACTTTGTATTTAAATACAGTCACACAATAAATTGAATTATTCATCAATGTTAAATACATAAATCTTTTGCGATGCACATTTCAAGAATGAAAAAATCATCGATAATAATAATAATCACTGAAAATTTCATGTGTACCTATCTATACCAGTGTACATACATTGAATTACTAACGAATAAAAGAAAAACAATCCAACATATTGGTATAAATATTTTATTTATATTAGTATAAATTACACACACGCATATTTTTAACAAAATACAAAGTCTTTGGCTTTACATCTTCAAACTACAAATACTAGCACTAATATTTACACACTATGACAACGCACATCATTCGAACTTTTCAAATAACAAAATAACATTTCCTACACCTGTAATGCGTTGCCCATTACTCGCTCAAAATTACATTCTAAACTTACTAAATTACGAAAAAAATCAGTCTTCATCGGCAAGCCAGACCGACCCCGAGTTTCCAGACGCTATCCTCTCGATGTACATCTCCACGGTCATGATCTTGAGCAGGATGACCTCAACGGTGCAAATGGCGAACAGGACAATAAACACGGCCAAGTTTGAACCACCTTGAGAAGGGCCCCCGCTCGAATAGGGATGCTCAGCTGGGGGCCACATCTCCAAAGTGGTCTCCAGGGGCCCCAGCAGCCACATCACAGGATTCTTCATCACCTCAGAGCATCATACGACAACGATGCAAACGAGAAAATATGAAAATTCAATCGTCGGTTAGATTCACCGTCGCCGTTCCACGGCCATGTGTGCGAATGAAAAGTACTAAAAAAAGTAAGTGCACCGCAATTACTGTGATTTCACTTTGGGCGAGCACTGTTGTCGTTCGACGTGATTGTTTGGCGTGATCGCGTTTGCGGGCATGTCGCGTGTTCTCCGTTCGGCGATCGTTTGCCGAGTGAAGTGAGCCGAGATTGCAAATACGTAGCGTACATTTTATATCGCAACCGGTGCCGGTGCACGGGTTCGTGGACTCGTCAAAGTCGTTTTGAACAATCGATCGATCGATCCGCTCTCGCACGTGGACTTCTCTCGATGATATTCGTGGGACCTTGGGTCAAAAATGCGGTCAACCTTTCACAAAAAAAAAATGTTTACGAAATTCACATTTAAGCGTATACGTGCGATGTGTTGTGAATGTGCCGAATTAACAATTCAAATCTGCAAAGTTCATTCGGCTATTGCGCTTCGATTGTATGTATTTCACAATTTATTCAATTCGTGAATAAAGTTTAAAAAAAGTCGCACTCATATTTATGTATACTGATGTCCTTTGAAAAGTTTTGATTAACATTTCTATTTAAATTTATCGCCAAAAAACGCTGGTCGAAAAATGAATGTAAAGGAAGCCTTAAAAAATGTGCATTTTAGTATATATTTTCAAGTTCGATAAGAATTTATTACCAAGTTATTTCAATAAATATTTAATAAGGGGATATATGTACATACATACATAATATATGTACATAGTCATAATACTAGGGATAAGAAGAGTTAAGAATTTTAAATTAAGTAGATCTAGGAGAAGTATTTTATACAGGAATGTTGTTGAATCCAATGGACTGCCAGAAGGTCTTAGAAATATAAACAAAATTGATAGATTTTTGGCAGTCTAAAAACAGCACCTCTGTATTTTAATCTTTTTAATCTTTTTGTTTGTAATTTAGCTTCTCGAGCTATTTTAATTAATTAAATAAAATGTGATTATTTATTTATATAAAGCAAGGGCTAATTTTAAACAAACAAAATCACATAACCTAACCTAACCTTCTCTAACTTAAGTTAATTTAAAATATAATACAGAATATAAACAATCAAAAATTTATTGAATCTATGTTACAAAATCATTAATCATAATTTAAAATAGTTTCTTTTTAAATGTCGTCCGTAGTTTGTCTAAAATTTTTTCGTTAATTTGAATAAAAAAAGCGTTAAAAGATAATTTGACAAAATAAAACAAAATAACCATGAAATTGTGAAAGCCCCGTTGATAGATAGTGATAAATCTTATTATTAAGAAATATCTCAAATGAATATAAAACAGTAAAATGTGGTTCGACCCCAAAAAAATTCGATCAATTCGACATCGTTTCATCAATCATTATTTCTTTTAGACAATTATAGTGATATATTAATGATATAAATAAAATTTCCCTATTACGTTTTGGAGCTAGTCGAAGAATTGATTTATTAATAGCCGAGGAGAAAAAATGCAAAACGTCAACTGATTAATTTGAAACGTGATGTGTTCATTAATTATAACATATTCCACGAAAGGAATCAATTATAATTTGCAATATTTGATGATAAACCCTTAAGATGCTTGGTAAAATCAAACGATCGTTGCATCAGATATTGCGTGAGATTTAATGATTAAAAAGATAAGATTTTGATTTGAAATCACTGATCATGAAAATTAATGCAGTTTCATGGTACTATATGTACATAAGATAGGTCAAAGCGATACAAATAAGCACACATAATATACTACTGGAATAAATTATATACATAATTAAATACTCATCGCATTACTTAAAATTAAATTAAAATAAAATTAAAATTAAATTATGATACAAATTAAGATTCGCAATACGTAATAACGTTACGTTTTTTTTAGCTTACACGCACGCGCGCTCGAAAATTTTCCTTTCATAATTTTTTGACGAGATGTGATTGATGGAAGCCATTTTGAAAGTAACGAAAGTTTTGAACAAATAACTAAATTGCGAATGTCATTTTAAATTGTAATCTAATGACTGTCGTTTTGTCGATGATTTGAATTTCAAATTTGAAAGAAATAAATAAATGCAATCATGTGCATTTTTCTTTAATCTCTAACGTAAATTTTAAACATCAACATTTATTTCTAAGGGGCAAAACTTTGGTATGATATAATTTTCGATTAGTGCAGCAAAATAATAAATAGTCTTTACATTATACATACATACATACATACATTGAAATGTGTGTATTTAGTTATTTGAACGAAAAGTTACAACTAGTGTTAGACTTTTTATTACAATAAAAAAGTTTAAATATTTATATTTGCACTTCACGCTCGATTATAAAATAGGCACCTCAATCTAAATCATACAATAGTTATATATAATAAAACAATTCGACAAAATATTTTTTATCTAGCATATTCGCATAAATATTGTCAAATTTTCACCGCAATGTCAGTTCACATTACAATGTAATCGTACGACATAATTGACTGTAAATTTCTCCGAACGATTTTTTGCGACTTGTAAAATTGTTCACGTTGCAATCTCTATTTGGATTTTTTTAAATCATTGCTGATTTATTTTGTATAACAAAATACCGAGAGATGTGTCGATCAATGTAAGCACCGGTAATAATACAAAATCTGCGGGGTAGCTCACAGTGCAAAAGTGAACGTGTAAGATTTTTTCAATGCAAATTCCTGTAAAATTTAGTAGAACGTTTTGCGTCGTTTTTTTCGTTGTTTATTATTATAGTAATATATACGATATGCGTTTCACTATCTCGGTATATAAAAACAAACCTTCACTTATCACATCATTTGAATTGTAGAAGAAAGTTCAATAGTCCGATTTTTTCGCAAATCACACATATTATATTTGATTTATCACATAAATGTGAATGTGCATTTATGCGGAAATTTCAAAAGATATTCATCGTTGCAATAAATGAATGAAAAACATTATCTACTTCAAATTATACAGTTTTAAATTACCGCTGATGCTTAATTGACATACATACATTACGCGTTCCCCCACAGATAAGTGTGACCTTATAAAATATTCATTAACCGTAATCGATCTATTACATATGTACATACATACAATACGTACAACAGGTACCTACATGTGAACTACCTATGTGAACTGAAATTATGCACAAAAAGATAAAATAAATATTGTACAGGTGATACACTGAACAAACAGATTGGCTGTCAAGCGCCACACGTCACGGCTGTGTACTAGCGACCTATGACTTTAACGTGATGGTGACGTCACGTTACGGGAATTGTTTATCGGTCATTACTTCGAGAACTTCGAGAAGGCAGACTTTTATACATGGGGGGTTAACGGATCAAGTTCATAAAATCAATCTCTAAAAAGCTCTAGTATATGTATGTACATACATATATGTATATTATACATATATATAATAGCCGAAATCCGTCTGTCCATCTGCTGATAACACTCGCCTCGGTAAATAATTAAAAAAAACAGAACGTCGCACGTATAATTGGCTAATATTAAATCTTAAAGTGTTCACGACTTTGCTAAATTGTTACGTTGTTGTTATTATAACGCGCCATAGATGGCGCATTATTGCATAGATGCGACAACTATAAAAACTATTAAATTTAATATTATTTTTCAGTACGGGTGATGAGAAACCGCTCCGTTGATATTCAACGGGCTTACACTAGTAGATATTGTATAAGTACTGCAACACGGAACTTGAACTGCGATTTGAGGAGTTCTTTTTAAAGTTATACTTTTGTCATTGACACACAATGTAAATATATCTGCCTGCCTGCCTGGATCGTTGCGATCACGCTATCATCGCCAACATAACAAACGAGCAGTGTGCTGGCAACAAGCCGCTATCCGTCAAAACTGGTTTGAATCGACAACGCAATTTCAGCCATACACCCACAATAAACGGCACACTATACAATTGTTTCAAGTACTGTCAAACTATGGGCTACAACACCGTTATTGTATAGAGACCAGCACGCACGGGTTATACCGTCATATGACGGGCAAGCCGGCTAGTTAAAGTAAAGAGCAATTTTTCGTTAATTTAGCATTATTATAGTGAATCCCTTTATATAGTTATACATACATACATATATGTTATATACCAACAGGAAGAAACAATGTGTCCCCTCGTGAAAAACACATTGATGACACAATATATCCAGTACATACATACATAGGTTCCTACGTACATACATATGTACATAGATGGGAAACCTACTGCACAATCAAAATGTTGATACTTGTTAACTTTGACTATCCTATGGATAAGATACTAAAAAACTGTTAGACAGTTACCGCAACATTATAATATACCAATTCAAAATGTTTTTTCACACAAATTTGTATCGTGCATAGGATACGTAGCGTTTGTGAGGACACTGAGTGCTTTCAACCGTGAATGTGGGTCATTTTGAACAACTGACGATTTAACTCCGACACAAATGATTGCCTTCAGACTGCCCCAACTGCCCTACAAAACTACCCACCCCTCCGACATGGTTTGGTTGATTGCCAGTTGACATCACCTGTTGACGAACGAGGAGTAAAATTAAAACGTCGACTCGTTACGAAGTGAAATGCACCCACAAATAAATAATTATTTGACGGTCGCAAAACGAACACACGAAAAAAAATGTAATGGCACGAGAACGAGTATAAATCTTTATACGTAATTTTTTCCGCGACGTCAAAATGTAAACGTAGTCCTTTCGTTTTATTTATAATTATTTATTAGTCCGGTCGTTTATTCCAAACACATTGGGCGAGTTCAATAAACTTAAAACGCGAATTTGTACACACGACAGTCTCAAACGAACGGTCAGTTTCAGTGTTTTGAATGTTTTGATCGTATAAAAATTCCGACTTTTTAGAATTTTGACGGCGGTCGCGCTAACACGAGCGCGTGGAATCTGCATAGCACTATTACTATTTCAACACCCTGTATGATTTTAATTATTTTTTGCTACAGTGCTAAAATTGTACGATGTGATGGCATTGAAAGAATTCCCAACCGAACCATAATAAGCGAAAACCGTTGCCTTTCTCGTAAATAGACACCGTCGAACCAAATAAGCATAGGTCGTTGGTCTTCACTACGAAATAGCATTTGATGCATTCAATGAATTTCAACTAATCTATTGAATGAATTGAAAAAATAAAAATATCACCATTTTTATATTGTAGCTAAATAAATATAATAACTATTGTACATATAAATTTATTTTATTATTCAGTCACAATTAAATGAAAGTTCTTTTTTTTAAATGACATGTGATGCTTTGATTCGATTACATGTAGCCAATTATGCAACTATTCAAACTATCTATAATTTTGTTTTCGCAATATGGATACGCTTTTAATAGGCGAAACTAAGAATCACGGAATGATTCATTGGAAAAAGTAAGCATATACGAGTACACTATGTATGTACGATTAGAGCTTAATATTAGGATTAGAGTGGCACATACTTCAAGCTGACTTGTCATTCAAAATATATTGGTATAATGAATATATTCTATCATTTTGATCTGAGAACAATACACCATCTGAGATGGGGAATGGAAAGTTGCATCTACACATGTACATATGTAGGTGCGACAGATGCGAGTTTAACACATGTCTTCCAGAGAGTGAAATTATCAAAGCGACCATTGTCTCCCTGATAGACCATTGTCACTTTGATAATACAAGAAGGATAGCCGGTTAAACTGAGTAAGATCATCAACAGAGAATGCAAATCTAGGTCGGAACAGGAAACAGAAGAGACGCATCGGACAAAATCCTAATCGGGATAATTTGCCGTCATTTGTTCCATGTAAATCGAGTAAACCAAAGTGACACAATATGAATAAAATTGAATAAGTATTTCTCGTTTCCACAATACGATCGTCCTTCCACCGAGAGATGAACATCATTTGTATTCGCCTCGCTACGTGGATCGGAAACGGTCATCCACGGTTGTGCGGGAATCATTTCCTGCTGTCAACCGTATTGTCTCCGGTTCAGTTCAATGCCACAAACGTCGATCGATCCACAGAATTCATGCCACTTTCGTTAAAAATATTAAAGAAAATAAAAATAGCGATGTGTATTAAAAAATAAGTACTTGCATCAATAAAGAAAGTAAGGAAATCTAGTACACACAGCACAATACACAGTTAATCATTGATATTATACGACGGTCATCTCAATGGCCATGACTGATGACCGTTTCAAAACGGCGAAGTGTTCGAAAGACTTGTAAAAAGAAACCATCAATGTGAATTTATAATTAATTGAATATTCAACAGTTGATTTGCGCATCAAAATTTAATATTAAAATGATAATTGAACCAATTCAGCCCCAATGTGTACGCAAATACGTACACGCAGTTTAATTTTTCATTTTACACCAGTAAAGTCTCAATACACACGTTAACCTTTTCCGTTGAATTGACTGAGAATATAATCAACAACACACATGATTTACACAACGCGTAACTGTTACTTATTGTAAGACACTTACCGTGAGAATATCGTCATAAGAAACGCAATCGTACTGTGTACTAAAGCGATAAATATTTCGACGAATTCCCCAAAACATAAGATATAGAAACCTTATTGGTTACACGTAACAAAAAAAATACTGCAGAACTTTCGCATCCATCGTGCACTGTGAAAGATTGCCAATTAACTTACGTTACAAAGTAAATTCTCATTATATTTAAACATAATTGCATTGCTTACACATGCTGGTATTATTGAATGTTAATATTCAATAAACATAGATACTGACAGTTGTGACAGTTAAAAAAACCGACAGGTACTTCAATAGAATAAGCTTGAACTGCTTTTATACAAAATTAACATTTCAAGCATACAAATGGGATATATTGCACTTAAGGGGCGTACTTACTCTTCTCAACGAATTTGCATTTCAAATAAATCCCGACTGTCTGTTACGATTACACAAGTACGATACCATTAATCTCACGAATGACAGTTAGAATGTACTCTATTTTTAAATTTTATTTTCACCTGTTAGTTAAAACGGTAGCGAGCGATCATGACGCGATGGTTGCGCGGCTCGTACTGACCCGCCATTTCGTTTTTCCCGCCCAAGTCGGGAAATCGTTCAAATGTGACAGTTATTTTCCTGGAAAGAGACTCACCCTAGTTCAGTCTTCGATAGCAAGTAGCTGTCGGAACAATGGCTGACTTAGTTCACTTCGCATAATTCGATAATTAAATCTATCGATCGACGAAGATACATGGACGACGAAAATCTAAAACTGCGGGGCGCAACATTTTTTTTTTCATCAAAAAATAACAAAGTACGTATGACGGATTAACAAAATTGTTAATAACAAATTTGTCTATTGCTATGCTTTGTATTTATTTATTTATTTATACAAAATTTTACCACAGAAACCTTACAGTTTCCCAAATCATACATCAAACCAAGCAAGTACATCATATGTACATACAAACATGTACATACATACATACATACATAGAGTAATGTTAGAAAATCAATGGAAATAGTTGTTTTTTTAAACAGACACTTTAACACAAAATTTAAAAATATTAAAAAACACCTCAACCAACCTCCCATAACTAACATTAAATACATACATATGTAGGTCAATGTGTATGGCAGTCTGGTTGAGTAATTTAATGGCACTTACAACGGGAGACATGGCTAGCATTTCAGTACGAGCCATCGGGATGAAAAACAAATAATGTTCTTTGAGGAACCAAACGTGACCTGGTACGTCAAAACCCAATTAAGGCCAATCAATAACTTGTGAAAATGTTTTCCCAGATAGAGCTGTCGATTTGACTACAGGGAACTAAAACCTAACGCCCCTAGCAAAAATGCACTAGTGTAGAGTGTCTTAGTAAATTGTCTTTTAATTCCCACATTGATGCGGCTGTCAATAAGGCTTTGGGATTCATAATGAGAGTATCCAGACCCTTTAAGTCCTTTGACACCGTGTCTCTACTATACAATGTATTTGTGAGGAGTCACCTGGAATTTGCTAGCACTATATGGAACCCGTTTTACCACGATTCCATTACTAAATTGGAAAAAATTAATAAGAAGTTCCATACGTAATCCATTTCCAGGTTTCGTATTTCTTCTTCTTCTGCAAATTCCCGTGATCACGTCTCTCTGCAAACCTCTGCTTTGTATTTAAGCTTTTAAATAATTTATCAGATAGCCCTTACCTACTAAGTAGGATCCTTCTACATTGTTCCCCTAGATCTGTCAGAAATCCTCCATTGTTTCATTTGAATCTTTGTTCCACTAATTATTTATTTACAAAACTCCTTCACTTATAGGTCCTGCTCGTCATTCAACGAAATCCCGGCACATATTGACCCTTTTCTCTATTCTTTGCCCTCCTTTAGATTGTCTTCACTCAAGTTCCTTTCCAGCACTAACTCCTACTTCCTTTCTTGTTTTGATCTGTTGTTCGCTTGTAACTATTTTGGCCGTAGTGTATTGTGTAAAATTAATATTATTTTGTATTTGTATTTTATATTGTACACTTTAAGCTGTATGTTACGTAATAAATAAATAAATGAGCTGCCACTCACTCTAATTTCAACTGCGGATAAGTCACATTTGTTTACATGTGATATAGAAATTCTCCGTCACTGAGATAAAGTACATTTGATTTTACTTCTAATACTGAAATTCTCACGACTAGAACAAGTACATAATTGAATTCTTTTGTACACATTTGGATGAAATTCATCGTTTTTTTTTTCGGTAATTTTTCTGGCGGTTCACATTTTTAGAACCGCTTTGCTGATGCTCACATATTTGTAATTATATACGCGATGTTGAGTGAGAGGGGTGATGTGACGTTACCGTCACAGGTGATGCTTCCGATGAAACAAATGGCTCACAACGTTAAATCTATTGTTATTCAACTCGCGGCTAACGCTTTACCGACAAAATAAAAAAAATAAATGTCCCATACTGCACTTGGAATTTTGTATTGGCTACAGTAAAATCATAACGCATAGGAAATACTATATTTCTATAGTACTATAGAAGGATTCAATTAAAAAAAAATCATATAATATTCTAGAAAAAAATATTCAAATTCTAACGTAATTAATGCTTGCAAGTGTATGATAAATATACACACAAAAAAAAATTTTCATAGATTGCGCTCTGTGATATAACAATTCGTTTAATTCGTACAAGCTTTAAAAAATTAATTTAACATTTTGCACGCAAACAAAAGCAATAGTGTAAAATCCAATCTAACGGAAAATTTGCATATAAAAATTAATTATAATCTTTCGCAAAGTTGCACGTCTAAGAAAATCGCAACAGTATGGAAAAATTTGGATTATTTTCAGCGGACATTGATTGTATCGAACGTAGTGACCGGAAACATGGACATAACGGATATAGCAAATTTTATTTGCACAAGTACGATACTTATACTACAAGCGCGCGAAAATAATATGAAAATCTCCGTAGCCGCGTGAAACAGCTGGTCGATTGAAAGCGTTTAAAACTGCATTACGGACGCGTACAGAGAGAATGCTAAGTAAAAAATTGAAATCGTTAAAATTTACATCTCGAAACAATACGTAATGCCTTTCTTTTTTTTTAATTAACGTGGAAAAACGTCAAAATGCGAATCGAAATTATGAAATGCATTAACTGCTTGACAATAAACTATTATGCAACTGCGTTTGTTTTTTATTACAATGAAAATATTATGATGTTCACTACTGAAAATTACATATCTTATTTACGTTTATGTGTCGATAAAAACATTATTTACTGCGAGAATGTAATGTTGACCGACTTAAACTGTTAGATAAATGAAAATTAATCTTGCTAGATTTTTTTTGCATCAAAACAATGAACGTTTATTACTTTCTAAGTGAGTCTTATTTTACTATTTCTATAATCCTACGCACGAAATAGACAAATAACATAGATTATAATTATTGAGATTACAACTTTTACGCTCAGATTTTGATGAACCTATTAAACTTAAAATCATACTTTTACACAAACAATTCTTCAGCTGAAACATGCACACCAAATTACTAAGATTTTAATTAAATATTATGTAAATAACGATATAATCTAAAAGCTTTAGATTAAGTCAACCATGAGTATAAAGTTTTATGAAAATTTCATAGATGTCAGTATAAAAATAAATTTTCAAACTTTTCACAGATGTCGCACGAAATAAAAAATAATTTTCAATGGAAAATTTAATTAAAAACAGTTCTTTACTTATAACAAGCCGAATTACGGGTGAATTATGAATATAAATTATGAAAACAAATTAATATCGAAATAAACATTTATTCTCCACTACAAAATTTTTTAATATTTTTGACCCCTTCCAAAAATCGTCTACGGCAGTGCTTCCCAAACTTTTTAGTACCGCAACTCACGTTTTAGAAAGACAAACTTTCGCGACCCACCTAGTTTTAATAGACATAATAGGGGGGGGGGGGTATTTAAATTATTTTTAATACTGTTTTTATACTTAAAAATATTCAAATAACTAACTATAGTAATATTTTATCGATTCTGCGTGCAACCGTATTATAATATGTAGGTACATAAGCGAAATCGTTTCGACTTCTATATTTCTTTCTTGCTCTTATCATCTAACATAATTCCAACCGTCTTTTATTGGTGGTAGTACTTAAGTCTTGCCAATTGTGTGCGGCTTACTAGCATGCGCAATTTGCAAACTATTCAGGTTAGAGGCTTGGAGAGATTTTTCATTAATGCTGGTATAATGCGAAAGCTTCGATTTCGACGACTTAAGCTGTTCTAGTAGCCTTTCAAAAAATTCTAGTGGCTTATTTTTAAAATCCGGACGCTTCGTCACAAAACTCCAATGCCAAAATTATTATTTTTTTCATATTTTACTTTTTAAATAATTAAAAAAAAATCGCTTTCTTTGAAATGTGAATTTTTAATTTTTCACGATCCACTAAGAATCGGCTCGCGACCCACAGTTTGGGAAACGCCGGTCTACGGTCTAAGTTAGAGTACCATAAGATAGTATACCAAATTTGGTGGTTATAAATATTGAAAACTGTAGATTTGCATAGCGGAAAAACAAACATTCAACTTTATATCGTAGATACTACGTATACGGATAATGTAAAAAATATATAAATAAATACCTTGCCCACGAAAGACCATTCATGACCAAAAAACACACTCCAGAGACAACTCCAGCCAAGACTCCAACACCGATTCCAGTGGTCAACGCCATCGGCAACATGTCCCCAGTCATCTTCATCAGATCCAAAAGTCGCCTCTGTCCACTTTTCATTCACAAACTACGACAATAGCTATCATACTAAACGAATAGTTGTCGTCGCATGCACCTTCCCACTTCTGAAACAGTAAACATTAAACATCATTACAAATTTTTCATTAGAGCAGTAGGTACACACACGGAACGTTCATCGCAAATTGGACCACAAAGAACAGACGGATTACCGCTAGGAGAATTTAATAAACTGAAATTATAATTTCGATCCACTTTCGGGTAAAACGACCCGTATGCTAAATTGTTTCAAAACAAACACACTACATATATAATTATGTGCGTAAAAATAGAATATTTTATACGACGAGCGAGAGATAGCTAATATACTAGCATGAAAACGTTCAAATATGTACACAGCGTATATGTATGTACGTCGACGTATTATACATATGTATGTACATCACGTGAAATTATTACCTAGTCGTTTAAGTGTGTTTATGAAGTCAGTTCCGTAACTAATTCAATACGACGATGAAAATCACTCACGTGGTGTCGGTACGGGTCGAATTTGCGAATTTTACGTCCCCTGCCGATTCGCGAAACTCGCACAATCGACGATGGCAATTAATGCGCGGTGTTGTGGTAAAGGAGAACGAAAATCAGTCATGAGTTAAATCGTCCGGGTCTGATCAATTAATGGGGCGTGAACCGTTTATGACGTCTCACGGATAATTGAACTGATTATAGAAAATCCCTGCTAATCCCGAAACACGCTAGAAAAACACCGTTAACTTCGCTCGCTCGAAGACCTTGCGAAAACTTGGCCTCGGATAATAATTCAACAAGAAAGCATCCAGTGCGTATGAAAATATGACGATCGCCCATCCGTAGAGATATATTTTTACACAGATAAAAGAAAATTGTTTCAATTCGAGCGTTACTCAAAATGTCTGAGAGGAAAAGTTGCAAATATTATTATATATATATATATATATATGTAATAGCCCAATTCCGTCTGTTTGTCTGTCTACTGATAACGCTCGGCTCGGTTAAGGTAATAATGGTAAACACGAAGGTCGCGAGTGGGATTTGAACCCGTGACCACCAGATTGGGCGAGTTAGCGCTAACGCGTTTACCCAACACCGGTGATGGGAGGCCTCCTATAATTTTCTTATTTATTTATTTTTCACAATATACCGTGATGACCTAACAGTTTACCCCAATTCGTCACCACGGCTAGATACAATTAAATGCCAGATACAATAAAAAAAACTAATAACACAAAATCATATAAATAACTTAATGTAAAAAATAAAGAAAACTGAAAAGCTGTTGAGGACTAATATTAAACAAATCAATATTCTTTGCAACAGTATTCAGCCTACCAATAGCTCTAGCAACGGGTGAGTCACGGAGGATACAGGATCTGGCCCAGATTGGTGAAAACAATAGCTGTGATCGAGATCCATGAGGATGTTCAGGCGCCAAAAGCTTTAACTCCTCCAAGACCGGAGGATTGAAGATGTCACCTCTTATCAGTTTGTAAAAATGACAAACGAGGTGAGCGTCTCTCCGAGACGATAAAGTTTTATACCCCACTGCTCCCAGAACTCTCTCAAGTACAAATATCTGAAGAATTTTCTTTGGATCCTTTCAATCTGTACTGAGTATGTAATGGAACTGGGACTTCAAATTATAGAACCAGATTCTAATATGCTTCGGACTAATGTATTGCAAAGGAGACGCTACACCCACATGGAAGGCCTCCTATAATTTTAAAATATTAATCCTTAGTAGGTTCGCGACTTTGCTAAACTGTTACGTAATCAATTATGTCAAACACGTTCGTTGATATTCAACGGGCTTACGCTAGTATAAATATAGAAATAGCCGAAATCCGTCGGTCTGTCTGCTGATAACGCTCGCCGAGGTAAATGATTAAAAGACACGAACCGTCGCGTCCGCGAGCGCGAGTGGGATTTGAACCCGTGATCACCAGGTTGGAACGAGTCGTGCCAACACTATCATTCAACGGAGGCGATGACGAACCTGCTACGATTTGACAATATAATTTCTCAATAGGCTCGCGACTTTGCTAAATTGTTACGTGTTGTATTATAACGCGCCATCTACATATGC
This sequence comes from Parapsyche elsis, assembly GCA_022651745.1. NCBI lineage: Eukaryota > Metazoa > Arthropoda > Insecta > Trichoptera > Hydropsychidae > Parapsyche > Parapsyche elsis. The sequence continues at coordinate 19,441,084 of JAGVSN010000001.1, read as the reverse complement.
AACAACTATAAAAAATATTAAATACACATATACTCACCACACAAAAATTCGTTGATATTCAACGGGCTTACACTAGTATGAATATAATAGCCGAAATCCGTCTGCTGATAACGCTCGCTGAGGTAAATAATTTTAAAAAACCAGAACGAGTGGGATTTGAACGCGAGATCACCAGGTTGGGAGGAATCGTGCTTACACTATCCTCCAAACGGAGGCGATTACGGACGTAATATAATTGGCCAATATTTATTCTTAAAGAGCTTGCGACTTTGCTACATTGTTGTTATTATAACGCGCCATAGATGGCACTTGGTTGTATGTATAGATGCAACAACTATAAAAACTATTAAATTTAATATTATTTTTCAGTACGGGTGATGATAAACCCCTCTTTTGATATTCAACGGGCTTACACTAGTTATATACATACATATATATAATAACCGAAATCCGTCTGTCTGTGTGTCTGTCTGCTGATAACGCTCGCCTCGGTAAATAATTAATAAACCAGAACGTCGCACTAGTGGGATTTGGACTCGGTATCACTGATTCGAAACTGAGCACTTACGCGGTGAGCCAAACCAGATGATAATAAGCGGGCTTCAACGTGACCATTTATATAATAAAAAATAGACTCGCGACTTTGCTAAATTGTTACATTGTTGTTATTATAACGCGCCATAGATGGCGCTTGGTTGCACACACGCGACAACTATAAAAACTATTAAATTTAATATTATTTGTCAGTACGGGTGATGAGAAACCGCTCCGTTGATATTCAACGAGCTTACACTAGTAAATAATGTGTGCGCGAAATTCTGAGCGATTGCACTATGTCGTTACACATGCGCCAATTTAAAGTGCTAGCAACCGCCAGAAAGGTCGCGACCCACAGTTGCAAGAACGCTAGTTAAAAATCGAATTTCAATGTTGAAAACAAATTGAGCCGAATTATCTGTTCACGACAGCGTTACAATCTCGCACCACTTATTATCAGACGTACATATGTATGTGTACATATGGCGTACGAAAAATTGTCTTCTTATTTAATTAAAAAGCGTTTCTAAAAATTTGCATATAATACGAACGAGTATACGTGTAAATGTACATTATATTAACATTTCTGCGGTTGAACAAAAAAAAAAAAAAAAACAACACCTAATAAGTAGTAAATTTCAGATTACGCGCGCAATAAAAAAATTGAATCTAGCGACACGCACCCTGAGGAAAATTGTGATTTTCTCGTTTTATTATTCGGTAATAAATACTGGGATAACTATCGTCGTAAAGTCGTAAAACGGAATCATCCCAGCCGCTTTCCTCTCCCCTCTCGTCCATTGCTTTGAAGGTGAAGCGGAAAAAAAAAATAGTAAACGAAAGTTTTCAGGGGTGACGGCGCAATTTTTCAGCTGGTCCGACTGAATAGAATTTTTTTTTTTCAGTGGTGTTCTAGTAAATTCCACGTCAGGGTCAGGGAGCTCTGGATGAGTGGGATAATCCATAGGACAGTTTATAATCCTGCTCGTGCTGCTGAAGCTGAAGGCTTTACCATTCAGCCGGTTCGCGATATGCAATCTACCGCGCCACAACCCTTTTAAACTTCAATCATTTATCAAACCCTTCTTAAAAAGAGAGAGACAGCACTGAAGAATTTCACAATACTGAAACTTTCACAAGAGAAGAATGGATGAAAAATTATTTTTTTTCAACTGAGAGAGCATGTTTCAAACAACTTGTATACCCACTTGGACACAGATGCATATTTCGCCATTGGAACATTGTATCCTACATCGATGACACGAATGTGGTTGACTTGTGTGGTACAGTTAATCGTTGTGTTCCCACGTGAAGATACACATACAAAAGTCGAATGAATCGCGTTGCACAAAAGTGTGAATGCAACCGTGCAACACGTTGCACCTAATCGCACAAATCACCTGACTTTGTTCGAGGCGATGAAACGGTTAAGCAAGCTACATATGCTTTCGTCGTATCTGCGGGTCAAATCTCAACAATTATCCTCGAAAGTCAACGTGCGGTGTTTCGTTTCGTCAATCAAATGATGCGCAAGTTTTGCGCATTATGACGCATTCGATGGAATTTTTTTTAATAATCTTGATTACAAAAGCGTTAAGTGAAAAGACTCGTAGTACTTATGTACATACATACATGTAGCTAAAGTGCTGAAATTATATCGATATGCGAAGAATGTTATCGCCTCTATTGTATCGCGAAAGTGTCATAAAATAAATAAGTATAAATACATATTTTTTTAATTGAAACAATGCCATAGTCGGGTGAGTGAAAATCGGAAAGGCGTTTTTTTTTACTTTATCCTAATCGGATAAAGTATTCTGATCGAGCAAAGATTCGACATTGAGATTTTGTCTGATTTGTAGCAGGTATCATCCCTTTGATCACGTTTTCATGATTTCTGGAAAATGTCTGTAGGTATATCTGTGTGTAAGTCTGTAAGCCTGTGTACCTGTGTGTAGAATCGCTAATAACTCAAAAACCGTTTATCCTATTACATTGAAACTTCATATTTACATTACAAACCATAAGGCTTTCAAAATGTGGAAGTGGTACTTCCCTTGGAAAGTCACTTAATTTTTTATATTTGTTTCGTGAAAAATTAAACGATTCTGTAGAGCAAACAGTGCTCGATGCAATTGTATAATTGATGTGATTTTCTTACAATTAATTATACATGCATCATGCATGTATGTGATAGGTATGCTAGTATAAAAAAGATGACGATTGAATTAGATTGGTTGAATGTGAATGATACTTTGAGGATTTGTATGTTGGTATTTATATTTAAGTTAGATAACAATATGTTACCATCATATTTTAGTTAATTTATTGTGAGAGGAATGAATGTATGTGAATATAATTTAAGGAATAAAAATAATTTAATCATAAAAAATGTTAGAATAAATAGAAATAGGAGAAGCATCTTGTACAGAGGTGTTTTGGAATATACATAATAGACGTTCGGATGGAATTGGAAGTTACAAAACTATTGATAAATTCCTGGCAGTCCTAAAAAAACATCTCTGTATAGGTGCTTAGTTAAGGATTATGTAATTAATAAATATGCAAACGTAAAGGTATTATTAATACACAAAAATCTTATATACATACATATGTAGTGTGTAATTATGTAGCAATATGAAAATTGTGTTCATACACGATTAAACATATCATCTAATTTAAATGTGTCACGAACGTTGAAGAAATTGAATCACATACCCGTGTACTGTGGATTATTACGAGCACACGTTAATATTTATACATACATTTCACCTATCATCAATTGTAATAACGTTCAATTACGATCGAAACAAACAAATAAAACCACCAGTCACACTCACTTCACATATGTTACTTGCTTACGTACAAATTAGAGCCAAGGTTCGTCACAAGACCCCACTCGAATATTATACAACACACAACTGTCTATCATAAAATGGTACAAATCACTGTACAACATTCACCTGCGTGCGACAAGTATGTACGTATTTGAAAAGCGATCGAATGGAAAAAAAAAATCGTACCCAATTTAGAAAATCACTGTCGATGTCGATTTAACCACACGTGAACACCGTACGTACACTTTGAATACACTGTGATAATGATGAAAATTTTCACACCTGTTACGTCGTATTGGGCTCAAGTTCGCAGACGACCCAACTTTGGTGAGATTCGCTGATAACGTCTTCAGCAGCCAATCGGCCGGTGATGATTTTTGGCGCCAATCAGCGACACCATGACTTGGCTGGTCGGTCGTCGTGAATCGACTGCTCGATTTTGGACGTTCGCGTGTCTGATGATGCTACTGGTTTACTGGTAACAGGTAACTAACTGATGCTGGTGGTCCAACCGTCGTCTGGCAATTTCAACGTGAGCACGTTATCAAATCGACCACGTACGATTAGCAAGCACCGCATTCGATATGCGAAATTATCCATAGTGTGAATATTATAAAAGTCGACAGACAAATAAACTTATCGCCTCTGAGTGTAATAGGTGTGTATGACAGGCGTGTAATGTTAAATTATCTCAGTTTTTCCCGCCGCAATGGAATTATTGTGATTGGGGATGGCTTACCCGGAACTTTGATACGGTTGAGTATTAGGATATAAGGTATCGTTTTAGAAATGCCTATTGATTTATGGGGAACAACCTGCGAGTAGACCATTCATAAATTACCATGAATTATCGAACGAGTAAACGTTCCCAAAATATACACCCAGAGAAAACTTACACTGTCAACACACATAATTCACAGCCATCTATGATTTATTATTATGACGTATAATACAATTTCACAAGTTATCGCATTCATGTATAGAAATTATTTCAATATAGTATATATGTAGTTATTATTATAAGTGTCCAACGTAGTACACGTCGCTCTAGTTGAAGTGGGTCTCAATTAGTTAAAATCAGTACCTACATACCTATCTGAGAGCGTAAACATAGTTTCAATTAAACTAATAACACTGAGCAACAAAAAAAAATACCCAGAGCGGAGATTTTGTCAATCTTTACTAAGTTTGATCCACTGAATTCGAATCCGATAATGATTTTTGTTGATATGCTCTCGTTTATGAAAAATTCGCGATTTAAAAAAATGTAAAAAATATCAATTTTTTTGGCTTTTGCGGTGTATAACTCAAAATATAGTATTACTGTGCTAAAAGTGAGTATTGAAATCAATAGTCAGATATTTTTTCTATTGATTGTAATTTTTTATTGCTTTGAAATATATACTTATAATTAATTATCTAGCGAATTTTTAAAGTCACAAAAATATTTTTTTTTCACATTTTTTTCCCGTGCTATTTGAAATTTATTTGGCCAGTTTTTTTATTTCATCATGTTTATAAGGATCGGTTTTCTATGTCAATATTTTTTTATTCTAACTAACTAATTCGAGCGGAAAATGGTTTTAAATTACGCTATGAGATGTTCGCCGATAATTCGCTAGATAATTAATTATAAGTATTTTATAGCAATAAAAAATAAAAATCAATAGGAAAAATATCTGACTATTGATTTCACAGCGATACTATATTTTGAGCTATAGACCGCAAAAGCCAAAAAAATGGATATTTTTTACATTTTTTAAATCGCAAATATCTCATAAACGAGAGCACACTAACAAAAATCATTATCGGATTCGAATTCCGTGGGTCAAACTTAGTAAAATTTTAAAAATTTCCGCTCTGGATTTTAAAAAACGTGATTTTTTGTTGCTCAGTGTAATTTGTTTAATGACAGTTATCAAATGATGCACAATAACATATTATTACAAATGTATCTTTTATAGTTAATTCGAGCGCACATTTTGTTGTGTAAGAAATTTTAATGATACTTCAAATCGACAAATGGGTATTATTGAATCGTCATTAGAGAATGTGCACAATTATCGTACTGGACATTCCATATGCAAATATTTGACTTCTTTCCGCGTAAGATATTCAACGTCACTCATCAATGCACATGCACATTAGTGTGCCAAGGTTCAGCACGATAGAACGCGTAATTTGCATTTACAATATTTGTATCGTTCGTATTTAGAATTTAGAAAATATAATTGCGCTATAATTTCACTGTTAAATGAGAGAAAGAGATTTTTTGACAAAGCGCTGTGAAAATTTTCACTGATGTCGCGTCGCGTCACCGAATGAAAAATGTTTACGAACGCGTGCTAGGCTTTATTTAACCCGCACAAGATTTACGTTAATTTGGAAAGGCTTGCAAAAACAAACAAGCTTATCTTTAAAAGTTACCGAGGTACTTGTCGGTGGGTGTGCGATTTTCGAGATGCGTAAACACAAATTTCAATTATCTAAGATGAAAAACTACCGAATCGGCGTAGATAAAATCGCCACATCGCGTTATACATATACACAATTTGTTGATATGAAACCGCAATCTTTCATTTGCTTTGAGGACACTCGTAGATTTGAATTGAATCAAAAGGGAAAACAACACCGCATACAAATTTCGCATTTTATATTCGGATACATCCGCAAAGGCCAACGATCGATTTCGGCCGTTACGCGAGTCATTTCTATTATTTAGAATACATATCACATACGTTATAAAAAATAAAATAAAATAAATAAAACCCGTCACAATATTCGTTACGATCTCGACGATATAAGTTTTGAGCCGGGTTGTTATCGACGAAACTTATCTCGAGAGTGTATGTATGTACATTTTTTTTCACAAGTTTCATTGCTCAAAAAGATCTGCAAAGAACAGGTTGAACAATATATAAAAAAAAACCGAACCTGCGGCATTTTTTTTTAATGCACATATCGTTACGTCTCATTTCCGTCCTCTTATGGCGGTGAAAATAAACGACACGTAATTAAATCATGTCACTTTCATTCACACTACTACGGAATTGCAAATCCAAACATCGAAGAATTTCAAACTATAACGTACATCAGCATCATTTTCAGCCGTTCACCAACCACTGCTGGATGAAGACCTCTCCAATCCTCTTCCATTCCTGTCTGTCTTGAGCAATCTGCATCCAGTTTACTCCACACATTCTTCTCAATTCATCAGCACATCGTTCACTCGGTCTACATTGCTTTCTTTCACATCCTCTCGGATACCATTCCGGTATTTCTCGGGTACCATTCCAGTATTTCTCGCATCCGTTTTGGAACAATCATAGTTTGTTATTTTGACTAGGTTTAGATTTCGCCACAGCGATTGGACTTGTAAAGAAAGCTCATATGTAGTTTCAAAACCCGATACTCAAAATTTTTCTCCCGTCAGAATTTGCCAATTTATCTAGCACACTGTGTAAATCTAATTCGTCGATTTTTCTTCTTAAAAGAAGAAACATTTTTCGTTGATTTGATGATTGTTTCAATTAAACTTGTTAACGTTTGCCTCCTTCCAATTACTTAAATCCGATAGACATACAGTATGTCTGGCTGTTCTTAACCATTCTACCGCATGAGTCAATCGACATTCAGACTCTTTTGAAAAGGCACATGATATTTCTCGCGTCCATCTGTAACGTTTCGCTATATCTGCCACCTTGGTCATGTTTCTTACCCATGTATTCCCTCTTGCGATCTCTTCTCGTTATACCGAGCATACATCTGTGTGCACTGGATCTTGCGAAACATAGCATCCACGTTTCACATCCACACGTCATAGCCGGCAGTACGCATTGGTCGTATGCCTTCTTTGTACATACATAAGTAGGCACAAATCGATCAACGGAGCAATGATTGGATATCGTGTAAGCCTACTATCACGATGCCATAAAAACGTATCGAAGAAAGCTTATGGACGCAAATGTACATTTGGCTACGTTAGATTGTGTTCATATTTCGATGTGACCTGTGAATGTGGGAGAAATCGTTTTCACAAACGACCTGTGAGTATGCAGCGGAATTCAAAACATCAAAAAAAAAAAAAATTCACATTCGCTTTGATGTTTCGTAGTAAAATAAGAAGTAAAGTTTTGGGCCCCCGGCCCCGGTGGGGGACTAATTGCGTTTAATCGCTAATTAGAATGGGTGCCGACCGTGAGCGGACTGGACTTAAGCCGCGAAATGTGAACTAGAAACGTGCACACTTTCGTTTTGCACACGTGTGTGCATATGATCCTCGTTAGTAAATGTTTGTGTCGACCATTAGTGAGGGCGATTGCGAAAGTGCCGAAACCTGTTTGGGAGGGCCGGGCACTTCGTTCGGCAGGTGAGTTCGGAACTCCTCTCCTCACCTTTCTTCCCGTTCGTTCGTGAGCACACAACACCGAGAAATGGTAGCCGGTTCGGTGAACGAACCAAAACATTGAAAGAAAGTGAATAGGTACGACCGACCGTCGGCCAACGACTCCTGATGAGGATGAGCAAACTGGTCAATCCTCTCATGTGGATGCGTTGAGAAGCGTATTCGTTAGAACCGATGCCGACATTTTGATCCAAAGCTTTGAGCGAAACCTACAACAAACGTTCCCGTAGTCACAGTAGATAATCGTATTGCAGAGACAGTTGATAGTTATTGATACCTATGTAGGACAATTGGTGAATATGACTGGTTGTAAAGAAGAAATAAAACGAAGAATGAAACTAGGATGGAGTGATTTTGGAAGAATGAACATAGTGTTTAAACATCCAACAACCAAAGACATACATACATACGACCAATACTGCCGTCCTAAGCCCACTTAACTTAACAAAACAACAATATCGAGATAAATAGACTTGAAAGTTTTATTCCAAATTTGTGTTTTTCTTCATATATTACTGATTTATTTAAACTTTTTTTTTTGTGCATGAGGTTGGTCATTTCACATGAATAATGATTATTTATTATTTTGAATACTTCAATTAAAATACCTTTTAATCTCCTCGTCTCCAATGTGGAGAGATTCAGTCTTTTCAATTAGATACGTTAGATTTAATAGCTTAAAAAAGTCACTTTTGGATGAAGATACATTAATTTTGATATGAAAAATCGCAAGAATACACTCCCATAACCCCTAAAACACATCTAACTCATTTTCGTAATTTTTGTCAGTTATGTTAAGTGGGCTTAGGACGGCAGAATACGTACTGTCAGTGGTGACGTATGGATGTTAAATTCAAAAATGCTACGTAAGATCCAGTGCACACAGAGAAGCATAAAAAGATGTATGTATGCTTGGTATAACAAGAAGAGATCGTAAGAGGAACACATGGGCAAAAAATATGACCAAAGTGGCAGATATAGCGGAACGTGTGAAAAAGTTGGAGTGGACACATAGCGAAAATAATGGATGACAGATGGACGCGAGAAATACTGGAATGGTATCCGAGAGGATGTGAAAGAAAGCAAGATAGACCGAGTGGAAGATGGGCTGATGAATTGAATGTGTGGAGTCGAGTGGATGCAGATTGCTCAAGATAGACAGGAGTGGAAGGGGATTGGAGAGGCCTTCATCCAGCAGTGGATGGTGAACGACTGACAATGACGAATTATGATGAGCAAACGCTCTATCAGAACAATATTGAACATTAAAAAACATTCTAAACAAACCGGCACCAAACTTATAAATTTAATATGAAGTTTCGGCGTGATGGCTTTCGAGACATTTTTTCCCAAAAAAACATGAACACATGATCAGGGATGAAAATCTCGAGGTTGAATTGTTGCATGACGCGATTAAGTGAAAATGACTTAAGAAACGAAAATTCATACAAAATAAACCAAATCAGCTGTTCATCAATTAAATTCGGTTAATTTTTTCGCCCAACTAGAAAATATAGCCCGACTCAACCCCTTTCCCCCACAAACAGAAATTAAATATATAACTATTATCTTTTAATCATTACATAATCATTATCAGCGAAAATCAACTTAATCTACTAATCCTAATTTAAAGATCAATTATATGTAGGTATTACTCTTATCAATGTAACTATAAATAATATAGCATAAAATTTTATTTAATTTCTTATAGAGAATTGCCGATTGATAATCAACGAGTATTTATCATTGACATGTGAGTGGGCTAACACTAGTGATAAGTATCAATTTTATATTGAGACTTATAAAAAATATCAACAGCGCTAAAAAAATCTACCGAATGTCCAATGAAGAACAGAATTATCAATGAAAGCGAACAGACAGACTGATGTTTTTATTTTATTTATGTATATAATATAGTAGCTAAAGCTAATTACATAATCCGTAACTAAGCACCTATACAGAGATGTTTTTTTAAGACTGCCAGGAATTTATCAATAGTTTTGAAACTTCTAATTCCATCCGGCAGTCTATTATATTCCAAAACACCTACATATGTACAAGATGCTTCTCCTATTTCTATGTACTCTAATATTTTATCTATTTAGTTTATTTACTAATAAATTTGAAAGCTTAGAAAATGCATAGTGCAATAATAAATTACATACAAATCGCCGAGAGTGAAAATAAACAGGATTCATACTCAGGTCAAGTATCATGGTCATCAGAGAAATATCGAATCACATAAATAATTGCATTCGTAGACTTTTTAACTGTTAATTCAGAGAAATCGACTCTCTATAAATGCATCAACGTTATTCATTGGAATTGCAACGCTACTACCATCGCTCGATTAGGTATTAAATGGCAATTTTTCCGGAATTTTTCCGCACTACATTACATACATAATTATATCCACTGCACCGCGCAAAAATGCTTCACACGTATTTTCCCAGCGACCGCGAGCGTTAAAAGTTTACATGCGAAATTTTCACGGCAAACACCCCACATTAAAAGATAAGCGATGCACTCGGTACTAAACTTTTATATTATAGACGCGGTGGAAAAACAGACGAAACTCTGCACACACAAATTTGCGAAAATTCAACGTTTGCCGGCAAACACAGTGCACATAAATCGACCATAGAGCGTCGATAAACGAAGACCCTTTTTTTATGTCGTTATATTATGATCACTGGTTTCAACTGTATTTTACGGACCATTAACTTTTCACCCGGAAGGGGGATCGTTTTTTGGTATTACGTACTACTCGCATACGCGCATCGAGAGAGTTCGCCAAAGTTTTTATAAAACTCCACTTGAGTATATCAATTCGGTTGGGGGAAAATAGACACAATTCGCAAACGGCGGAAAACGACCAATCGACATCGTTGCTAATGGGAAAATTCATTTTCCAACGCACTGTGTATGAAAATGTTTTATGAGGAGGAGGAATCATCAATCAATCGCAAAAGTACATACATATACTGATACAAAGCAAGAGCACTCAGTTTGTTGCGCACTGAAAGCTAACAAAACAACATTAGTCGCCTTTCATCGATGACGACAAATGCGCATCAAAATCGATCGACATATTCAAGCTGCTATCAATTTTTTTATATCCTTCTGTATTCTGCTAGTTTCATGTCCATTTTTTTTTCATTGTTATTCCATACAAATTCGTTCCATTGAATCGTAAACATTGGAGAGTGTCGCGAACAACAATGGTCGACAATGCGTATCGTTCAGATCGGCACCTCTGTACGATCATCAATATCGCTGCCGTTCTGCACGAAATCAAACTTTTGGCATTCGCGAAAGAGAAAAGCCATCGTCTGCCATAATAAATCATAATCGGAGGCGATCTATCATCGAATTTTAGAGGAAAGGGGAGTGAACACCCTCTCTGGGTCAAGCCGCTAATAAAGAGCTACGCTAATGCGCCCTACATTTTATATTTCAATGAAAACTTTACGACGATCTGAACAATCGCAATATACTATTGCGAAATCGTAAGTAATTTCATACGCACATACATACATACATATGATAGATTGACTCGTCAATGACGAATGGTTAATATCTTTTTACTGTACAATACAGTTTTTTTTTTTATAGCGCATGATTAATGTTTTACAGCATATTTCAAATTTAAGATAGCGCTCATCAAATACGCTTACGTAAAAACTACGCAGTTTATCTGCGTGTAAAAATCTACGACTCTTTCGAAAACTTTTAAATATTAGGTTTGGTTAAAAATTAAAAATATTTTCATTAAAAAAATTGAGAGAGAAAAAATTGAAGAGCTCTTTAGTTGAGAGGAAACGAGAGCTTCTTAAAAATCATTTAAAATCTCAAATAAGTTCTCAACTGAAAATGCGCTGACGCGATAAATTCACAGGCTTAGTAAAAATCCGAATTTACGGTAACGTAATTCGTCAGATACTAGTCAATGCCCGTCGACAGTGTCCTCGGGTGGTTATCATTTATGTATGTATTCCTATAGTGTATTTAGCAGTTCAAAATTTAGTCTGTAGTTGAAAAGTGCGAGCGTTTTGCGCGACCCGTGCCGTGAGTGTATGCGAGCGTTCCGTGTGGCTACCCAGGAAGCCAGATTGCGCTACTATTTATATAGTAATGAGAAAATTACATAATTTTTCACGATCGTAAAGGGAAAATTATTACCTCATTCAAAGGCGTCGTCGTGTCTGAAAATACACGAACACTAGGATAATCATAAATTTCACCAACGTGTCGTAAATTACAGAAACAATTTATTCGAATCCCTTCAGAGATTTTTTCACACAACATAATAATTTTGAGCAATACGAAATATTTTTCGGCAATAAAACTTGTGGAAACCCGAACTAAATAGCTAGTCAGTGATATTGCGGCTCGCAAAGTTCAAATCGATAAACATTTATTCCGAAAAAATACAAGAAGCGATCATCCCTCTCGGGGATCGAACAATCTGCGGACCGCAAAAATACCACGACAGCGCAGCGTCTCAAAGGAATAAGAATCACAAATACTACAAGTAAAAATGATTTGACTTTCATATATTTGAAATAATTGGCAGAGAGAATCATCGACGTGGGCGGAAGTTGCGCAAAAAAAAAAAAAAAAAAAAAAAAAACAACGGAAAAGCTTCGATCGCGTAGACTTGTAGAGAATTTCCACATGCAAACTATGTACACGTGTATGTTGAAGGTCATGTGCGTAACAAATGCGTACTTTTACTACCCTCGCCACCCTTGGCTGGTGCCCAAAAAGTCCTCGTTCTGGAAACGTCAAAAGACCAATTTCACACGCCGGATCAGCTCCAATGTCGCACACGCAATCGATAACGACACACACACACACACACACACCGAAAGGGGCACTTTTGAATTTTATCTCTGCGTTTTCCGGGGCTCGTGAAAAGGATTCATTTCATACCTGCGATGATAAATCACGACGGTAACGATTGAAAAACACTAACAATATGAAAATTGAAAGAGAAGAGACGCCCGGGTACGTACGGGCCACTATAAAAGTGAAATATGGGGTCGCGTTTTCCATACAGACTCCACACCGGAAAGGGGCGTGCAGATTCGCATACGAAAGCTGCACATACTTTTGCGTTTTCCACGAATGAAATATAATAGAAAAAAAAATTTGTATCCGTGCTGGAAATTCTAGATTGAAATTTGAGCCGATGTGTGTCGATATCATCCACTGAAAACGAAAAAAAACTAAAGCTAACCATTTCCCAGTTCATATTCCATCACATTATACATATGTACATACATACATAATCTGATCATTATACTTTTGTCCTTATTGATTGACTATATTAATGTTTCATCCACCTATTATATATGTATACATTATATATCTTCTATATATATAAAAATCAATGTCTGTCTGTCTGTTTGTTTGTTTGTCTGTCTGTCTCTTATACGCTCCTAAACCACTCAACCGATCGCGATGAAACTTTCAGGACTTATTGTGATCATGCCGGGGATGGTTCCTGTGAAAAAAATCTGGGAAAAACTGGAACGGGAACGGGCCTGCTCACGTGTCAGATAACGTACTAGGAACGGGAGCGGGATCGGGATCGGGAACGGAACAGGACCGGGACCGGGACCGGGAACGGGATCTGGAACGGGAACGGGAACGGATCGGGAACGGGCCTGCTCACGCGTCAGAAAACGCATGCCGGGTCAGCCAGTATGTACCTACATACATATATATATAACTAGTGTTAGCCCGTTGAATATCAACGGAGCGGTTTCTCATCACCCGTACTGAAAAATAATATAAAATTTAATAGTTTTTATAGTTATTGCATCTATGCAACAATGCGCCATCTATGGTACATATACAACAACGTAACAATTTAGCAAAGTCGCGAGCCTATTTTTTGTTCTATAAATAGTCAAGTTGAAGTCAGTCTATTATCATCTGGTTTGGCTCACCGTGTAAGCGCTCTGTTCCGAATCAGTGATACCGGGTTCAAATCCAACTCGTGCAACGTTCTGGTTTTTTAATTATTTCTGTCGGCGAGCGTTATCAGCAGACAGACACACACACACACACACACACAGACGAACCTGAGAAGATAGACAGACAGTCGTATAGATAGACAGACAGACGGATTTCGGCTATTATATATATAATGATATGTACATATAATAGGCCAATTCCGTCTGTCTGTATGCTGATAACGCTCGCCTCGGTAAAGGCTGAAATAAACACGGACGTCGCGAGTAGGATTTGAACCCGTAATCAATCACCAGTTTGGGTGAGTTGGCGCTAACGTGTTCACCCAACACCGGTGATAAGAGGCCTCCTATAATTTTAACATATTAATCCTTAGTAGGTTCGCGACATTGCTAAATTGTTACGTAATCAATTACGTCCGTTGATATTAAACGGGCTTACACTAGTAAAGTTCAATAGCTCTGAAATAATTATACGCTTACGAAATATTTTAAGAAAGAGTATGGTGTGAAAAATATTAAAATTAAAATTATGTATGAATCACTATTGGTTTTATTTTGAATTTATAAAAAGTTCAACAATTAAGTGAAAGTGCTACTAGATAAAAGAGGTGTTAGAACGTTAGAAGACTCAAAAGAAAAAGAGCCCAGTGATCTGAGGCAATAGTATGGAGGTGACCAATGGGTCATCATCCAAAACAAAGACAATTAATAAAATTAAAAATAAATTGGTAGATAGTCCATGAAGACTATGTAGTTCTAATAATAAACGAAAATAAAATAAAAATAAAAGCTACTTTCATTTGGTTCAAGCTGAGTGTAATATAAATTGCCTATATTCAGGCGCATTTGAATCTCAAAGGAAATCACAGACTTCTCAAGTAAAATCTTATTAAGTATTATCAAATTATAAAATTGGATCAAAAACTGATGTGAATTTTAAATTTGCATCCTGATTCAATTTGACGGATTTTAATGTACAGGACACTAAGATAATGGTTAATGCTTTTGTAAGTTATAAAAAATATGTAGGCATACATGCAAATTCAAAATATACAGTAAAATAAAACCTTTTTTAATTTTGATAACACTATTTCTATGTGGGATATATTGTATCCATGATTACTACATTAAAGGTTTAAGAATTACTGAAAAAAAACAAATGATTAATTTAAAATTACACGTATTAATTAAAATTAAATAATTTTTAACCATCAATTGTAATGTTGTCCTTTGTTTCGTTTTCAATAATTCTTACAAATTAATTCAATAACATTAAATATTAATAAATAAAAGAAATACTCACTGCACAAACACCAAAGTACGTTTCACATTTTTCGTTGTTTTGTTGCTTCAATATGGTTCGGCGTTTTCACAGAAGAAACTTTGCATACGAAAACCATAAAATCACCCACTTCTGCGGAATCTTTGATCGTAGTTCTTGATGGTTGAGTTTTCCGCATTTTCTTCCGGAAAAAGAATACGAAAATGTTCACAAATTCCGACGGGACAAAATGGAATAAGCGTAAACAGCTACGAACTCTCAATATATTAAACGTTGTGACACAGAACAACGTCACGTCGCGTTGTTTCACGGTAAACGTTTTTAGTATAAGGAAATCTTGAACGTAATCTTCACGCTAATAGTGTTAAGTGTTTACGGGACGAAAAACTTTATAGCTGACCGTAAGTTTATTTTACAAATTATGAAAATTAAACCTTCAGGGTGATATACACGCGTGTGTAGGTTTCGTTTTGAACATTGTGTGTGTACACGTTTACACTAAAATTTATGTTTTTATCCGACAGCATGGCGGATTCGTTGAATTTTCCGGATCGTAAAGTCGCGCCATTGTTCATACATAAATTTTTATTCATATGTAAACAAAATGTGAACGATAAAGAAAAGCGTATTTAAATTTACATAATCGTGAATTTCGCGAAAGAATAATACCCATACATTTTTTAATGTACTAAATACACCCAAAAGAAAAATAAACTCCATACAAAACGTAAAGCATTCTTGCTAACGACATTTTTGAGTTTGTAACTATGTACAATAAACAGCTATTTTTATTACCGTCGAATAGATTAATGATCCAATTTTCGCATGAACAGACAAGACGGATAGAATAGTTTGAATCTATCAAACTTGAAATATCCCAGACAAATACATACTAACCGAAGAGAGCTGAATCAGGATCCGATCATATAATACCAG
The DNA here is from genome assembly GCA_022651745.1 of Parapsyche elsis. NCBI lineage: Eukaryota > Metazoa > Arthropoda > Insecta > Trichoptera > Hydropsychidae > Parapsyche > Parapsyche elsis. The sequence goes on along the minus strand of JAGVSN010000001.1, from coordinate 19,425,103 downwards.
TAAGTAGCAACATAAACCGAATAAACTTTTGGGGAAATTCTGCAAATCGATACGTCATCTCTTAGCTTACGATTTTATTATCTTACTACGACTCTAAATAAGAGGAAACCAATTTGAAGAGCAACTTTTATCGCAAATTGAGACTACTTTTTATGGGAAATGTTATTCTTGTTACAATTTTACTCATTAGCTACTTTGTTAGGAAAATTTATTATTTTTTTCCTTATGTCACCGATGGAATAATCTTACTCGCAACAAATTTTTATAATTGTGTCATTACATTGCTGTTAAACAACGTTTAAACTCTGCGACATTTTCACATAACGATTCAGACTTACTACGTACGTACAATTACTAGAAATGAGTGTCACCTGTTCGAAATCGATTGCATTTGAATGTGACATCCATAAACTTAATTACTTACCTTACGTTTGCAATCAATATGGTCAATGTAATAATTCACATTAGTGTAGATTTGAATCGTGCTAATTTAAATGACAACTGCTGCAATAACGTTTTGTTTATATTGGTTTTCATTGGTTCCTGCTTCACAAACTCATCTTCTCTCTTGTTCGCTGATGATATAAAAATTTATAGTAAAATTTCTTCCCTTGAAGACTGCCATAAGCTTCAAAACGATCTTGACTCGTTTTCGAGCTATTGTGATATTATACAGTAGCTCGTTAATATAGATAAATGTTTTCATATCAGTTTCATCAGCTTCCCCCAGATTGTTTGATTTCGCAGTATTGCGAGTTGACTGTGTGAGAGACCTAGGTGTCTTATTAGATAGTAAATTGTCTTTTAATTCCCACATTAATGCGGCTGTCAATAAGGCTTATAGGAGTTTGGGATTCATAATGAGAGTATCCAGACCCTTTAAGTCCTTTGACACAGTGTCTCTACTATATAATGTATTTGTGAGAAGTCACCTGGAATTTGCTAGTACTATATGGAACCCGTTTTATCAAGACTCTATTAATAAATTGGAAAAAATTAATAAGAAGTTCCATACGTACTCCATTTCCAGGTTTCGTCTTTCTTCTGCAAATTCCCGTGATTACGTCTCTCTGTAAACCAAGAGGACGGTCTCGAATCTCTGCTTTGTATTTAAGCTTTTAAATAATTTATCAGATAGCCCAGCGGTCACCAACCTACGGCCCGCGGGCCAGATCTGGCCCGCGAGAGATTTTCATCCGGCCCAAGGTAAAAATTGACTTGATTTTTAAAAATTAATTTAAAATTTAAAATTTTTGTCCTGATCGTAACATTTTATACAAGAAAAAAGGTCAAATCCCTTCACAATTTCTATTTGGGAATGGTTTGCAGAGTTAAGACCCAAATTAAATGCAAAAAGCAACTTTCCGTTCGTCTTTTATGTGACGATCGTTCGTCATTTGTTTGACGACGTTCGGGATTCCCGTATTTTAACAAAAAAAAACACTTTCTTGGAAAAGTGGCATAGTTAATTTCTTGCAGGTGCATATCCTGAAGATGCAAGTTTTCGGACAAATCGTCACTCATCAGTGCATCTCGCAACAGAAGTTGGCAGGAACACTAGTTGTTACATTTATTAAAGTACATATCTTTATAGTAAATAGTTTATTGATTTTTTTAAATACGTATACGAAGTTAGGTTAGGTATAAATTTAGTTTTCGTTTGACGCATTTTTTCGTCGATATTTGTGAAAAAAGTCTACTTTTCGCGAAATTAGGTTGGATACAGGATGGCTTGATTTCACTTTTCAATTGACGCATTTTTTCGTCGATATTTGTGAAAAAAATCTACTTTTAGCGAAGTTAGGTTGAGTACATCATGGCTTTAATTAAGTTTTCGTTTGACGCATTTTTTCGTCGATATTTGTGAAAAAAATCTACTTTTAGCGAAGTTAGGTTGAGTACATCATGGCTTTAATTAAGTTTTCGTTTGACGCATTTTTTCGTCGATATTTGTGAAAAAAATCTACTTTTAGCGAAGTTAGGTTGAGTACATCATGGCTTTAATTAAGTTTTCGTTTGACGCATTTTTTCGTCGATATTTGTGAAAAAAGTCTACTTTTCGCGAAATTAGGTTGGATACAGGACGGCTTAAATTCAGTTTTCGATTGACGCATTTTTTCGTCGATATTTCTGAAAAAAGTCTACTTTTAACGAAGATAGGTTGGGTACATGATGGCTTGAATTCAGTTTACGATTGACGCATTTTTTCGTCGATATTTGTGAAAAAAGTCTACTTTTCGCGAAATTAGGTTGGCAACAGGATGGCTTGATTTCAGTTTTCAATTGACGCATTTTTTCGTCGATATTTATGAAAAAAATCTACTTTTAGCGAAGTTAGGTTGAGTACATCATGGCTTTAATTAAGTTTTCGTTTGACGCATTTTTTCGTCGATATTTGTGAAAAAAGTCTACTTTTCGCGAAATTAGGTTGGATACAGGACGGCTTAAATTCAGTTTTCGATTGACGCATTTTTTCGTCGATATTTCTGAAAAAAGTCTACTTTTAACGAAGATAGGTTGGGTACATGATGGCTTGAATTCAGTTTACGATTGACGCATTTTCTCGTCGATATTTGTGAAAAAAGTCTACTTTTCGCGAAGTTAGGTTATGTACATCATGGCTTGATTTCAGTTTTCAATTGACGCATTTTTTCGTCGATATTTGTGAAAAAAATCTACTTTTAGCGAAGTTAGGTTGAGTACATCATGGCTTTAATTCAGTTTTCGATTGACGCATTTTTTCATCGATATTTATGAAAAAAGTCTAATTTTAACGAAGTTAGGTTGGGTACAGGATGGCTTGAATTCAGTTTTCGATTGACGCATTTTTTCGTCGATATTTGTGAAAAAAGTCTATTTTTCGCGAAGTTAGGTTATGTACATCATGGCTTAAATTTAGTTTTCGTTTGACGCATTTTTTCGTCGATATTTGTGAAAAAAGTCTACTTTTCGCGAAATTAGGTTGGATACAGGATGGCTTGATTTCAGTTTTCAATTGACGCATTTTTTCGTCGATATTTGTGAAAAAAATCTACTTTTCGCGAAATTAGGTTAGGTATAGGGTGGCTTGGATTCAGTTTTCGATTGATGCATTTTTTCGTCGATATTTGTGAAAAAAGTCTACTTTTCGCGAAATTAGGTTGGATACAGGATGGCTTGATTTCAGTTTTCAATTGACGCATTTTTTCGTCGATATTTGTGAAAAAAATCTACTTTTAGCGAAGTTAGGTTGAGTACATCATGGCTTTAATTAAGTTTTCGTTTGACGCATTTTTTCGTCGATATTTGTGAAAAAAGTCTACTTTTCGCGAAATTAGGTTAGGTATAGGGTGGCTTGAATTCAGTTTTCGATTGACGCATTTTTTCGTCGATATTTGTGAAAAAAGTCTACTTTTCGCGAAATTAGGTTAGGTATAGGGTGGCTTGGATTCAGTTTTCGATTGACGCATTTTTTCGTCGATATTTGTGAAAAAAATCTAATTTTAACGAAGATAGGTTGGGTACATGATGGCTTGAATTCAGTTTACGATTGACGCATTTTCTCGTCGATATTTGTGAAAAAAGTCTATTTTTCGCGAAGTTAGGTTAGGTATAGGGTGGCTTGGATTCAGTTTTCGATTGATGCATTTTTTCGTCGATATTTGTGAAAAAAAAAATCACTTTTAGCGAGTTAGGTTGAGTACATCATGGCTTTAATTAAGTTTTCGTTTGACGCATTTTTTTTCGTCGATATTTGTGAAAAAAAATCTACTTTTAGCGAAGTTAGGTTGAGTACATCATGGCTTTAATTAAGTTTTCGTTTCACGCATTTTTTTTCGTCGATATTTGTGAAAAAAAATCTACTTTTCGCGAAATTAGGTTGGATACAGGATGGCTTTATTTCAGTTTTCAATTGACGCATTTTTTTTCGTCGATATTTGTGAAAAAAATCTACTTTTCGCGAAATTAGGTTGGATACAGGATGGCTTTAATTTCAGTTTTCAATTGACGCATTTTTTCGTCGATATTTGAAAAAAAAAATCTACTTTTCGCGAAATTAGGTTGGGTACAGGATGGCTTTAATTTCAGTTTTCGATTGACGCATTTTTTCGTCGATATTTGTGAAAAAAAAGTCTACTTTTCGCGAAATTAGGTTGGATACATCATGGCTTTAATTAAGTTTTCGTTTGACGCATTTTTTTTCGTCGATATTTGTGAAAAAAAATCTACTTTTTTCGAAAATTAGGTTGGATACATCATGGCTTTAATTCAGTTTTCGATTGACGCATTTTTTTCGTCGATATTTGTGAAAAAAATCTACTTTTCGCGAAATTAGGTTGGGTACATGATGGCTTTAATTCAGTTTTCGATTGACGCATTTTTTCGTCGATATTTGTGAAAAAAAGTCTATTTTTCGCGAAGTTAGGTTAGGTATAGGGTGGCTTTAATTCAGTTTTCGATTGATGCATTTTTTTTCGTCGATATTTGTGAAAAAAATCTACTTTTAGCGAAGTTAGGTTGAGTACATCATGGCTTTAATTTCAGTTTTCGTTTGACGCATTTTTTTTCGTCGATATTTGTGAAAAAAAAGTCTACTTTTAGCGAAGTTAGGTTGAGTACATCATGGCTTTAATTAAGTTTTCGTTTGACGCATTTTTTCGTCGATATTTGTGAAAAAAATCTACTTTTAGCGAAGTTAGGTTGAGTACATCATGGCTTTAATTAAGTTTTCGTTTGACTCATTTTTTCGTCGATATTTGTGAAAAAAGTCTACTTTTCGCGAAATTAGGTTGGATACAGGACGGCTTAAATTCAGTTTTCGATTGACGCATTTTTTCGTCGATATTTCTGAAAAAAAAGTCTTTTTCGCGAAATTAGGTTAGGTATAGGGTGGCTTGGATTCAGTTTTTTCAGTTTTCGTTGATATTTTTTTCGTCGATATTTGTGAAAAAAGTCTATTTTTTAACGAAGTTAGGTTAGGTATAGGGTGGCTTGGATTCAGTTTTCGATTGACGCATTTTTTCGTCGATATTTGTGAAAAAAGTCTAATTTTAACGAAGATAGGTTGGGTACATGATGGCTTGAATTCAGTTTACGATTGACGCATTTTCTCGTCGATATTTGTGAAAAAAGTCTATTTTTCGCGAAGTTAGGTTAGGTATAGGTGGCTTGATTCAGTTTTCGATTGATGCATTTTTTTCGTCGATATTTGTGAAAAAAAATCTACTTTTTTAGCGAAGTTAGGTTGAGTACATCATGGCTTTAATTAAGTTTTCGTTTGACGCATTTTTTTCGTCGATATTTGTGAAAAAAAAAATCTACTTTTCGCGAAATTAGGTTGATACATCATGGCTTTAATTCAGTTTTCGATTGACGCATTTTTTCGTCGATATTTGTGAAAAAAAGTCTACTTTTCGCGAAATTAGGTTGGGTACAGGGTGGCTTTAATTCAGTTTTCGATTGACGCATTTTTTCGTCGATATTTGTGAAAAAAGTCTAATTTTAACGAAGATAGGTTGGGTACATGATGGCTTGAATTCAGTTTTCGATTGACGCATTTTTTCGTCGATATTTGTGAAAAAAGTCTACTTTTCGCGAAGTTAGGTTAGGTATAGGGTGGCTTTGGATTCAGTTTTCGATTGATGCATTTTTTTTTTTTCGTCGATATTTGTGAAAAAAAAAATCTACTTTTAGCGAAGTTAGGTTGAGTACATCATGGCTTTAATTAAGTTTTCGTTTGACGCATTTTTCGTCGATATTTGTGAAAAAAAAGTCTACTTTTTCGCGAAATTAGGTTGATACAGGATGGCTTTATTCAGTTTTCGATTGACGCATTTTTCGTCGATATTTGTGAAAAAAGTCTCTTTTCGCGAAATTAGGTTGGGTACAGGATGGCTTGATTCAGTTTTCGATTGACGCATTTTTTCGTCGATATTTGTGAAAAAAGTCTAATTTTAACGAAGTTAGGTTGGGTACATGATGGCTTGAATTCAGTTTACGATTGACGCATTTTTTCGTCGATATTTGTGAAAAAAATCTATTTTCGCGAAGTTAGTTAGGTATAGGTGGCTTTAATTCAGTTTTCGATTGATGCATTTTTTCGTCGATATTTGTGAAAAAAATCTACTTTTAGCGAAGTTAGGTTGAGTACATCATGGCTTTAATTAAGTTTTCGTTTGACGCATTTTTTCGTCGATATTTGTGAAAAAAAAATCTACTTTTTAGCGAAGTTAGGTTGAGTACATCATGGCTTTAATTAAGTTTTCGTTTGACGCATTTTTTCGTCGATATTTGTGAAAAAAATCTACTTTTAGCGAAGTTAGGTTGAGTACATCATGGCTTTAATTAAGTTTTCGTTTGACTCATTTTTTCGTCGATATTTGTGAAAAAAATCTACTTTTCGCGAAATTAGGTTGGATACAGGACGGCTTAAATTCAGTTTTCGATTGACGCATTTTTTCGTCGATATTTCTGAAAAAAGTCTCTTTTTCGCGAAATTAGGTTAGGTATAGGGTGGCTTGGATTCAGTTTTCGATTGACGCATTTTTTCGTCGATATTTGTGAAAAAAGTCTATTTTTCGCGAAGTTAGGTTAGGTATAGGGTGGCTTGTCGATTGACGCATTTTTTCGTCGATATTTGTGAAAAAAAAATCTAATTTTAACGAAGATAGGTTGGGTACATGATGGCTTGAATTCAGTTTTCGATTGACGCATTTTTTCGTCGATATTTGTGAAAAAAAAGTCTATTTTTCGCGAAGTTAGGTTAATAGTACATCATTTCGATTGGCTTTTTTTCGTCGAATTCAGTTTTCGATTGATGCATTTTTTCGTCGATATTTGTGAAAAAAATCTACTTTTAGCGAAGTTAGGTTGAGTACATCATGGCTTTAATTAAGTTTTCGTTTGACGCATTTTTTCGTCGATATTTGTGAAAAAAGTCTACTTTTCGCGAAATTAGGTTGGATACAGGACGGCTTAAATTCAGTTTTCGATTGACGCATTTTTTCGTCGATATTTCTGAAAAAAGTCTCTTTTTCGCGAAATTAGGTTAGGTATAGGGTGGCTTGGATTCAGTTTTCGATTGACGCATTTTTTCGTCGATATTTGTGAAAAAAAAAAAATTTAATTTTAACGAAGATAGGTTGGGTACATGATGGCTTGAATTCAGTTTACGATTGACGCATTTTCTCGTCGATATTTGTGAAAAAAAAGTCTATTTTTTTCGCGAAGTTAGGTTAGGTATAGGGTGGCTTGATTCAGTTTTCGATTGATGCATTTTTTTTCGTCGATATTTGTGAAAAAAAATCTACTTTTAGCGAAGTTAGGTTGAGTACATCATGGCTTTAATTAAGTTTTCGTTTGACGCATTTTTTCGTCGATATTTGTGAAAAAAGTCTACTTTTCGCGAAATTAGGTTGGATACAGGACGGCTTAAATTCAGTTTTCGATTGACGCATTTTTTCGTCGATATTTCTGAAAAAAAAAGTCTAGGTTTTCGCGAAATTAGGTTAGGTATAGGATGGCTTTAATTCAGTTTTCGATTGACGCATTTTTTCGTCGATATTTGTGAAAAAAGTCTAATTTTAACGAAGATAGGTTGGGTACATGATGGCTTGAATTCAGTTTACGATTGACGCATTTTCTCGTCGATATTTGTGAAAAAAGTCTATTTTTCGCGAAGTTAGGTTAGGTATAGGGTGGCTTGGATTCAGTTTTCGATTGATGCATTTTTTCGTCGATATTTGTGAAAAAAATCTACTTTTAGCGAAGTTAGGTTGAGTACATCATGGCTTTAATTAAGTTTTCGTTTGACGCATTTTTTCGTCGATATTTGTGAAAAAAATCTACTTTTAGCGAAGTTAGGTTGAGTACATCATGGCTTTAATTAAGTTTTCGTTTGACGCATTTTTTCGTCGATATTTGTGAAAAAAATCTACTTTTAGCGAAGTTAGGTTGAGTACATCATGGCTTTAATTAAGTTTTCGTTTGACTCATTTTTTCGTCGATATTTGTGAAAAAAGTCTACTTTTCGCGAAATTAGGTTGGATACAGGACGGCTTAAATTCAGTTTTCGATTGACGCATTTTTTCGTCGATATTTCTGAAAAAAGTCTCTTTTTCGCGAAATTAGGTTAGGTATAGGGTGGCTTGGATTCAGTTTTCGATCGACGTATTTTTTCGTCGATATTTGTGAAAATTTTGTTATATCGTTAAATTTTATGCTATATTGGAGGAGTCTGATTTTATCCAAAAATAAAAACATTTGCTAAATAACTTGTATCAATTTTTGATAGCATTTACATAAGAAAACAGACGTTTTCCAAAATGAAATATGTATATTAAATCAATAAATATGGAATTTTTTTTACATACATACATACATATGTATGTAGGTATATAAAAAATATATGCAAATTGGTTTGAATTGGATTCCAATAAGATTTTTTTTCATTCGGCTCTCTATACATTTCAAAATTCTGAACCGGCCCATTTCCCAAAAAGGTTGGGGACCCCTGAGATAGCCCATACCTACTAAGTAGGATCCTTCTACATTCTTCCCCTAGATCTGTCAGAAATCCTTCATTGTTTCATTTGAATCTTTGTTCCACTAATTATTTATTTACAAAACTCCTTCATTTATAGATCCTGCTCGTCATTCAACGAAATCCTTGCACATATTGACCCTTTTCTCTATTCTTTGCCCTCCTTTAGATTATCTTCACTCAAGTTCCTTTCCAGCACTAACTCCTACTTCCTTTCTTGTTTTGTCGCTTGTAACTATTTTGGCCGTAGTGTATTGTGTAAAATTAATATTATTTTGTATTTCTATTTTATATTGTACTGTACGAGCTGTTTGTTACGTAATATTAAATAAATAAATATACAGAAGGTATAACACAGTACCTATAGTCGGTACGAATGTTGGGGGGAAAAAAAGGGTAACACAACGCGAATTTAATTAAACTCCTATTTATTCAGCATGAATTTAATTGTAAATGCGAGCAACATATGGCAGAGAGAGCGAACGTGCGAATTACAAACTATAGTCGGCGTTTAAATCGATATACGACAAGCGCTCCGTGTATACAGGACGACTCTAATCGCTTTTCCGGCTAAATTAGTACACCTAAACACGAGAAATTCCCCGGTTTGTGTAACGGGACGTTACGTTAAACCTTAGTGAACGATATCCAAACCTCAGAACGTCCCGAACGACGGGTCCTTGATTAATATCCCTAACATTCGTAGTTGTAAACTTGACGTGGACGATCGTCCGACTCTTGTGACTCGAGTCGTAATCTTAATACGATTCGACTAATGGCGTTTCGACGCAAACTTTAACCCCGCCCCAAATCACATTGTTTGCCAAAGTCACTGAAATTTCCAACTGTAATTGTTATACTACATACGTCAAAATGCATCGTATGCGTACCGTGCCATTTGCGATTTTCGCGTAAAATATGCAGTGACCCGGAGGTAAGTTTGCAGGTCGAAATTTGAATTTCCAATTTACGTGATCGCGTTGCCATAATTCACAAATCGAATACCCGAGCGAGTTCACTTACTCACTTATCATCTTTAATGTGAAATATCGAACGCGTAAAGACGGGCTCCTCGCTTAAAAACATCTACGAAAACTGTCCATTGGAATAAATTTAAATATATTTCAACCCCTTTGCAGTAAATTTGAAAGGACGATGAATTTGGAGCCAATCGAATATATGTAGTAGAAAATTTGATGAAATTTTTAAAACACTGTGCGATAAAAGTTTCATTGTGCGACGTCAAGTAGTGTTGCTTGAATTTATTTCAGATAAGCAATGGTAGTAATATTAAAAAAATATGGATTAATTAGAAATGAGGTGATTTACAACTTCCGGTTGATTTTTGAAAACCTTATAAATTATAACGGCTTGGCATAAACATGCAAATATAAAGTTTCAGTGTGATAGGATTGACGGCTTTTTAGATATATTGATTTGACACACAGCCGCGTCACATTATATATATATATATATACATATATAATAGCCCTATTCCGTCTGTCTGTCTGTGTGTCTGTCTGTCTGTCTGCTGATAAAGCTCGCTGACGTAAATACTTAAAAAACCAGAACCTCGCATGACTGGGATTTGAACCCGATATCACTGATTCGGAACAGAGCGCTTACGCGGTGAGCCAAACCAGGCTTCAACTTTACTATTTATATAATAACAAATAGGCTCGCGACTTTGCGAAATTGTTACGTTGTTGTATTATAACGCGCCATAGATGGCGCATTGTTGCATAGATACAACAACGATAAAAAAACTATTAAATTTAATATTATTGTGATGAGAAACCGCTCTGTTGATATTCAACGGGCTTACACTAGTACAAACAGGTATTTTCAAAAAAACACGACATATCAGTCAAAAGTCGAATTTTTAATTTATGTAAACTATGTACTACATATGTATATGGATAATGTAAAAATCATTATATGCATTTGTAAATTGTTTGTTTTATTAATAGCGATCAATGGAAAAATAGAGGGATACTCAGGGAAGCGAAATTTAATAAATGGGGTAATAAAACACAAAAAAAAGGTATCATTAGTTAAATTTTTAATCTGTAAAAATATTTAACGCTAAAATGATTTTGACAATCGATCATTTCATAACAAAATACTTCACTGCTTAATTGTGCTAATTTATCAGATAAATCAAGTTTGAATACAAATTTGATATGAAAAAATAATACTGCAAAATGATGAGACGCCACACGCGACGTCAATGAAGAAGGAAATTATTTTTCAGATTTTCCCCAATTTACGTTCACGGCTAATGGGAGATTTAATACGTTTCTGACAAATCGGAAATCCTCAGTCTACAATCGATTCGATTTCGCTAATGATGATCAGTCGAAATCATATTTCTTCTCTTTTCATATTTTTCATTCAAAAAAACATATTATTTTTCAACATTTCAAATCACGCAATTGATTATAGCTATCGAGTGAACGGCATCGTATACATATAACGTGTTAATAATGCAGTGTTAAGCGTCATGTCATTCACCATTAAAAGATGCGATGCACGTTGTGTCACAACATCAAGGTCTACGGTAATCTCCAACTTCCTCCTCAGCTGATGTTGGCTGATGATGATGAATGTGTCATGTGACATCCTACCGAAGGGGTGACAGCAATGCGTTTGATTACAACATAATAAAAACTATGCCGAATTCGGTACGAGCTATAAAACATAATAGTAAATCATTTCGCCAAAATGATCCTATTAAATATTTAAATTCAATACAGACGAACATAGGAACGAATCTTTACAAATGCTATTATTTGATATGTAGTTACGCATTTGATGTATACACAAAAGAAACTACAGCGCAGCAGCATCAGAAGTTAGTTGGGGTCGCGAATGACCCAGAATTAAACCCTTCCTGGTTTTACGATCTGGCACCCATTGGGAAAGGGCCTCCATGCCTTTCAAATTGGGTCAAGTTCGATTTTTTTTCATCCAGGTCACCTCTACGTATATAAAGCTTTGTTTTGTTAATGTTAGAAAGAAAATGCACACGTGTTTCAAAATCCATATTTACGCACTTATACATTGTAAGATGGCACTGGTGACGCTGTGACGAATTTATCTATTCACTTTTTAATTTAAATAATTAACAGTGATAGTGTACTTTGTTATTTAAATCTCTCTTCGTCCTTTTACTGCCACGAACGAGGCTGTGTTCAAATTCACGAGCCTGAGTTTTCTTAACGAGCGCAGATTTTCGCCAACAGACTCGCTGTATAAATTTCTCAATTATATAAATGATGACCGGTTAATAGGCACTGTAATTGACTCGGCCATTACTGACGAATTTCGGCTTGAATAAATAATTGCTAAAAACAATACGAAACTTGTGCCGTATTTATACATTTTATTCGCGATAAATCTTGACAAAATAACAAAAGAAGAATTACACTGTTCGACAAATTGTGACTTTTTTTTGGTTCAGAGATGAAATTTAACTTTTCTTGCAGATTTATGCTAAGTGAACACGATAATAAAAAAAATGAAGATATGTACATACATACATATAGATATGTAAACAATTATTTTAAATTGCACGATTTTTTTCTTTATTGGCGTTGTACAGTCGGATTCTCAAAATCTTCTAATTTTCTGTTCAAAATTAATATTGGAATGTATAGTCAGACTAGAACTAAAATTATGTTTAATGAATTTTGCACGCAAAACGTAGTTACTGTAGATAGGCATATTGTAAAGATAGTTTATAGTTATTTATACTTAGGAAAATTGGTGAATATGACTGGTTGTAAAGAAGAATGAATAAAACTACATAGTATGGAGTGCTTTTGGAAGAATGAACATTGTTTTTAAATCCAACATTCCGCTATGCTTAAAAAATAAGGCATACGACCAATGCGTACTGCCAGTTATGACGTGGATGCTAAATTCAAGAATGTTACGCAAGATCCATTGCACATAGAGAAGCACGGAAAGATGTATGCTCGGTATAACGAGAAGAGATCGTAAGTGGAATACATGGGTAAGAGGCATGACCAAAGTGGCAGATATAACAAAAGTTGGTGGCCACATAGCGACAAGAATGGATGGCAGATGGACGCGAACAATGCTGGAATGGTATCCGAGAGGATGCGAAAGAATTGGACGATGGGCTGATGAATTGAGAAGAATGTGTGTAGTTAACTGAATGCAGATTGCTCAAGACAGATAGGAATGGAGGAGGATTGGAGAGGCCTTTATCTAGTAGATGATAGTCAGACGTTTATTTTTTTCATTTGTATTACTTATCTATCCAAATCAAAAGTCAAAAATATGTGTTTTCACTTGAGATTTTTTTTCACTGTTAATATTATTTTAAACAATAGTTGAATGGTATTTAATTTAACTGCTAACTTTTATATAATAGATTTAATATTGAGGCAGGTGTGTTCGGGCGTATCAAAAATAGTCAATTTAATACACATACATACATAGCTAGTGATTTATGTTATTTAAAGAATAAAAAAGCTCCTGGCCGTGACGCAATAGATAATGTAATCATAAAACAACTTCCGTTCAGAACCTTAGTATTATTGTCAAAAATATTTAACGCCTGCTTACTCACTGGGTATTTCCCAGAATACTGGAAAGTCGCAAAAGTCATTCCACTGCCGAAGCCAGGTAAGGACCCAAAAAACCCAGTCAATTACCGACCCATCAGTTTACTTTGCACTCTCTCTAAAATCTTAGAAAAAATCATTTACTCGCGCTTACTAAAAATAGTTGATAAAAATCTGATTAATGAACAATTTGGTTTCCGCTCGGGACATTCCACAACCCAGCAGCTTACCAGATTAACTGAGCACGTGACGAAGAACTTTAATATGAAGAGAAGTACGGGGATGGTGTGTCTCGACATAGAAAAAGCCTTCGACACAGTTTGGCACGATGGACTAATTCACAAACTAATCAATAACAAAGTACCCAACTACCTTATTAATATCATCCGATCATACCTAACCGATAGAAAACTAATAGTTAACGTAAAAGACGAACCATCGATGCCGAAACCGATCGTGGCGGGAGTTCCACAGGGAAGTTTGCTAGGGCCACTCCTATTTGCCATATATATAAATGATATTCCCGTTCCAAAAAAGTGCCACTTAGCACTCTATGCAGACGATACTGCTTGCTTTACGAGCAGCACCAAACCTGACGCGATTCGTAAAAATCTTGAATTAGCTTTAAAATCATTAAACGACCATTTTACAAAGTGGAAAATAAAAATTAACCATACAAAAACGGACGCTATATTCTTTAGTGTTCGAAAGCACAGGCCGAGTTCAGAACTGAAGATCCCATCAGGAGAAAGGCTGAAATGGCAAGCTCAGTTGAAATATTTAGGAATAATATTTGATAGAAGAATGCGCTGGGCCCCACAATTAGAGTCAGCGAGGTGCAAGGCGATGCGCGCGATGGCAGCGGTCTATCCGTTGTTCAACCGTCGTAGCGCTTTGTCACGATCCAATCGCATCAAAATGTATCGCGCCCTAATACTACCAATATTAACATACGCTGCGCCTGTTTGGAACAATGCCTCCACCACTAACCATACTAAACTGCAAATCGTGCAAAACAAAGCCATCAAAATCATATATAACACCCCCATGTATACTAACCTCAAAACGCTTCACTCGCGAAACAACATCCCACTTGTAACTGATATTACTAACAAATTAACCACGAAGTTTTACCAAAAAAACTACCAATAACCACGCTAACAAATTAGTAAAAGTCTCGGTGATTACGATAGTGTGTCATTACCATTCAGGTATAAACATAGGCTCCCGAAACATAATCTGTTTTAAACCTCCGTTTACAGTAAGTCACTAGAAATAAGAATTTAATGTATCTGCATGCATACCCTATTTATTATGTATTGTATTTAAAAAAATAAAAATAAAATTTGTAAATAGGTTTTTTAGCTTAAATTTTCCTACTGTAAAAACAAACACTAATGATAAAGTAAGATTATTTTCCTATTACTACTAACACACATTTATTGTAAAATGGATAATGGCCACTTGACCAGGAACCATTAGGATACGTTTTTTTAGTAAATAAGAAGTATTATGAACATTATATGGATAAATAAAAGTTTAATAAAAAAAAAAAAAAAAATAATAATATGTATTAATTTTTCAGATCGCACAGAATATTCGTCGAATGGCGTAATCCCACAATTGCATAACGTTGTCCTGTTCATCCAGAACGTTCCAGATGGAATCACAATGCGATATTGTGCAACCGGTGCATTCTACCTGCATTCACAGCGTGACTGACCATTCAGCGAGGTTTACTCGTTGGGGTAAGTTAGCATAATTCTGTCACCACGCGATAGTATGTATGTACATACATACATATGTATGTATTTTGAATTGTAAAATTGTTCTGTTTTGAGGACTTCTATTATTTTCGCACTCGACAAAATAGATCAATCTTCTCTGATAGAAACCGTGAACGCTTTAAGTGTTGGCGTAATTTTCAATTTACGCCCGTCGCTTTCGAGTTTCTATGCTTACATTGTTACGCTTTAATGTACGCATTGCCAGTTTCACATTAGCTAATGCGACGTAATTTACGCGGCTTTGAATTTTTTCCGACGTTGAAAACAGTGCGAATATCGCGCGTAGATATGAGTAATTTATGACTCATTATTCGCAGAAGACCATATCACTTTCACGTGCATAATCCATATATTTTCCGATATTGATTTTTCTTTTTTTTATATTGTTTTCTTCGTCTATTTTTATTTTTTTTTCATTTTATATGTGCCATATTCTCGCAAATTATGCGGCACGAGTACGTCCGATATATTTCGGGATTTATATCCAACTAAGTCACAATGACGCATAAATCAAGGGATCTTGTCAATATACGAACTGTGTCGTAAACATATACCTATATATTTTTTTGAAATTTTTTTTATGGAACAATTCATTATCCTTTGCACCTTTTGTTTTTGTTTTCCTTGTTATTTACGTACAACCTTTTTAGAAGGTGGACCGAGACTTTGCGAACGATATTGGATAACTTGATCTGTCGCTTATAAAAATATAGATAGAGTAAGGTTTAGTTTTTTTTATTATTATTATTTTCTATTCAAAAAGTGTCATTTACAAAACTTTGATGCGTACCACTCTCATTTTCTATATAAAAAGATCTTTTTGTTTATAGTAAAAAGCTTTGAATATATTCGAAATAAATTGTCCTATTGATTATGAGAATTGCACTGTGTTTCCAATTTCCATCTTGTTTTCCGAAAAAGAATTTATTTCGGTATATATGTACATATATACCTATACATATGTATATATATCTATCATTCCCGATCCGACGAAAAATATATAGAAAATGTTTCCTTTTTTATCTACATATGTATATTTGACATTCTTTTACTATTGAAAATTTTTTTATGGAATTTATTCTAAAATTTGCAGAATATTTGAGATGATGGAATTTATTTAAAACACCCTCAAAACAAAACATTGCAGCGTAAAATATTCGTAATATAGGTACATGTACATTTTTCAGCAATCCATTTCTACATACGTATTTTTTATGTAACTTTTTGACGTATTTTAGATATCTAGAAATCTAACGTCCAAAATTCAAATACACATAATTATCTTATATCTTCTACAACAGCCATGTCAAATTTGATTATACAATAAATATAAATGTATCGAACTATTTAACTGTATTGTACAGACATGTCCAGTTAAATTGCACAATGAACGTCCACTTTATCGGTAACATGCACTCTATGTATGTACTCTTGGGTGTCGGGAATATCCATTAGTCACTAGATACATGTATGTACTTTCATTGGTTGATGTCGTATACATACATACATATGTATGTATGTATGGGTCCATATATTTGCCGGAAAAATAAACGAAAAACCATTATCACTGTCCGGTTATCGCAGTCACGCGTGCGTCCACATTTTTGCATGAAACCGCAGCTTTCAGAGCTTTGCGGCTTTTCGAAACACATTCAATAAGCTTTTTCGGGTCAGCTTTGCGGAAATTCGCCAAAAATATGCTACTAGAATTTACACACGTATATACATGTATAGGTAAACGCCCCAAAATTTACAATCCCCTCTTTGATGTCCCCCCCTTCTCCCTTCCCCTCTCCCATATGTATGTATGTATGTAGTTTCGTCGAAACTGAATTGTAGCCGGATATCAGAGGTGCAGAGGCTGTTTTCGCAGCAATAAATCCCTACCATAATCTGAGCCCTTTTCCTCCTCACAGTTGACCCACATGTATACGAGTTTTTCTATTTGCACAGCGATACTGCGAAAAGGAGGCGTCCTGCAGTCGTAAAATAAAATATATCTAGCTAACTGGTCGGCTCTTCTTCCCTTTTGTTCTTCTTTTTCTCTTCTTTCGTGCTCCTTCGCTCGTTTTATCCCTCGCAGTTAACTTCCGCACTCGCAGTCATTTCTCAAAATATTCATGGTAGTATAATATGCGAGACATACTCATCATGCAAATTTTTTCGTCGTAATAAAATTGATAGAGTCTTTTTTTTTTTCCTCTACATTATACAGGTCTAATTAAGCGCACATTCGTGACAAATTTGCGTGCCATTTAAACGTGCGTTGTTAAATGGCGAGGCGTACACATTTTCCGACAGGGTTTTGTACGCGTAGTGTACATAAAATTCATAGACAACAACGAAAGCTCTACGCGCGCGTTCACCAAAAACCATTGTACAGTGATTTGTGACCCCTGACATTAACACTGATATCGTAAACCTCGCTCGACAAACACCCACTTCAGTGGTTGTTAAATGATTCGACGTTTTTCATTTCTGACAATGAAAATCGAGATATACATATAAAAAATAAAAATAAAATTTAGTTTGAATCGGGTTTTTCATTTCATACCAATGAACATCGAGATATGTAAAATTTCAAATATTTCGTTTTGTATTTTTGGAATGATTGATGACGTCGTTTGATTGATGGATTTTATGCGAAGTCAAACAATAAGACGAGTCGTTAATCCGTTTTAAGTAATGAACATACTGTTAATCATACTCAAGGATACGTATTTTGTCATTGAAAATAATCTACGGGTTTCGAAGCTTTCATCTTAGATAAAAAGTAAGTGTTTTCTTCTTTATAATTAAACTTATTAAAGTGTCTTTTTCAAGTAGGAAAATGGGCTTCGGAATGGCTATAAAGCTAAACGCTTTATCGGATTCACTGTGAGTTTTAATAAGTGAAAGTTCCAAAATGGCAGTTTGACTAAATGAATTCCTCGCTTTATTTCGAATTGAAAAAAACTTTCGCGTAAATATGTACATGAAAAACTAATTTTTCCCTCAGCGCAAAGAAAATTATATTCACCGGTGGATTTTTTTATGGAAATATTGTTTATTTTGAAATAATTTCGAAAGACATTGTATATATTGCTGTCGGGAGTGTTTGCACGTTGAGTAATTTTCCTTTGTGCCAACCGCGTTTCGCCATCCATTATCAATTGAAGTGTTTGTTTTTTCTTTCGGAAATAGCGAAATGTTTATACATATATATGTATGTAGTTTGAAACGTGAGATGTAACGTTACAGTAAGCGACTACGGCAAACTACATACTACATATGAGTCGCCTAGTTCCAAATCCCGATAAGTCCATAAAACTCACTTGTTCGCAAACGCGGTTTTTCTGCTACAGACTTATTTGCTTGATGGCGTTTAAACTCATTTAAACTTAATTTTGTTGATATTAAACAGAATATTGAGATTAGAAACATGGACTTATCGTTGTTTGTTTCTAAATATGGCTTTTATCAGCTTTTATCCTAGTGCAATTGTCAGTTTTTGGAACTAACACTGATTTTAAATATTTTTTTACGGCGCACTTGGCGGTATTTGGAATAATTCAAGTATAATGCATCGTTTGAAAACATTCTTAGAACCAGAAAATATTTTATCCTCGTTTTTTTATATATTGTGGACTTATCGGGATTTGGAACTAGGCGACTCATATATCATGTACCGAAAAAGAAAATTGTTCAAGTCGCGACTTTGGAAGACAATTCTCCGTACTACCTATACATGCACAACGACAGAATACTGCACGATGGACGAAAGACAGGACACACACACGACAGGAAGGACTTGCGCATTTTGCACGCTGAACATTTGCGAGAACGTTCGTCCTGGACGGGGAAAAGCGTGGGCTAGGGTTTGTAGGGGCTGCATACGATTGCGTAACAAGTTTCGCGTTGCAAAAGGCGGGAGATGTTGCGCAACGCGCATGTGCGGAAACCAACGAATACGGGGGAAGAAAACGAGGGGATGAGGGGATGAAAGGAGCGTCGCGACGCCGTGCCGACACGTCAAATGCCCTCGACGCGGACGCACGTGTCGTCATCAGGACTCATCTAAAAGTTGCACGAGAACAGGCGGAAGTAGGAGGAGCGGTGGTGTTTAGACCGGAAGTTGATCGTCGTTATCAAAAATATTATTTATCTTATCATCTCCCCCCCCTACCCCTACGTTGCAGCGTCTCTCCCCGCTCTCGCCCCGCTAGAATTGCGCGCTCAAGTTTTGGCCGCAGCGCGCCAATCTACCTACCAGTTTGAAATTCGCGTGAGTTCCGTTGGATTGTTTTATTTATTTATTGTCTATGTATACTCGATTTTTATTATAGTGTTTGATTGTTGAAATGTGTGCAGGGGTGCCACGCTAATATTGTTCAAATTATTGACGTTGAAAGTTTGATTTGCGCAAACTAGTTTTGTCTTTTGTTTGTTTACTAATTTTTTTTTTTTATTATTAGTTAATTTGTATCCGGAAAAGTTTTTCTTTTTTTTTCAGCTTAGATTTTGGTTGATTGGTGTTTAGATTAGCTTAAAATATGGGTGAAATCTCGTATTTTGTTTGACATTGAAGAAAATTCACTATACATATATGTACATAATATGTAGATGATATGAACCGGAAATATTTATGTATGTGTAGAATGGTACCAATCTTGCGTAAATTTACTTTCTTTCTTTTCCGTCGTGGCGTTTGTAAATTTGGATTCGTTTGTCGTTCTGCACTATTTTATTGCCCTTTTAGATTTCCGAATTGCATTTTGTACAATGACAGATTGGCAGCTTATCTCTTTGGTAGCTGCCGAGTGTCACAATACGCGACACGTGTCGTTCGCGTTGCTGACTGTGTACCTATGTATTACAAACGATGTGCACTGTGACGTAAAAGGAAATTTCCATCTTGTTTTCCGAAAAAGAATTCTTTTTGTTTCGGTATATATGTATATATGTATATATATATATCTATAATTCCCGATCCGACGAAAAATATATAGAAAATGTTTCGTTTTTTGTCTACGTATATTTGACATTCTTTTACTATTGAAATTTTTTTATGGAATTTATTCTAAAATTTGCAGAATATTTGAGATGATGGAATTTATTTAAAACACCCTCAAAGCAAAACATTGCAGCGTAAAATATTCGTAATATAGGTACATGTACATTTTTTCAGCAATCCATTTCTACAACTTGTAACTTTTGACAAATGTAACTTTTTGACGTATTTTAGATATCTAGAAATCTAACGTCCAAAATTCCAATACACATAATTATCTTATATCTTCTACAACATCCATGTCAAATTTGCGGCCCGCGGGCTACATGTGGGTTATATTTGGCCCTCGGATCTACATATACATACATACATATATAATTTTATAAATATTTTTGATTTCACATGACGACTGTTATTCATAGAACTTTTAAGATTTTAGTATTTTATCTGATTGTTTTTTTGTCTTGCGAACATTTTTTTTTTTTTTAAACACAAAGTCAATTTGTAGAATTTCAATGGAAATACATACCCTTTGAAGGAGTATCCCAAACACATTTACATATATTTCTCTCTTTATTTTGTCTTCAAACTTAGTTGACAATTTTACTTCATTTTGTGACGTATCCGAAAGACATAGTGAACTGCTGTGCAAATTCTTACTGCAAATACTTCTGCATTCAATTGAAAAGTAACATATTATGTCTCCTTTGTCAAAAAAAAGTGAGTGTTTTCAAAGAACACAATATTAACGACACTGTGAAACAATGCATAAATATAAATATTTAACATATTAAAGT
The DNA here is from genome assembly GCA_022651745.1 of Parapsyche elsis. Taxonomy (NCBI): domain Eukaryota; kingdom Metazoa; phylum Arthropoda; class Insecta; order Trichoptera; family Hydropsychidae; genus Parapsyche; species Parapsyche elsis. The sequence continues at coordinate 19,404,413 of JAGVSN010000001.1, read as the reverse complement.
TGTGAAAAAGATTTTGCAATGTTTACTTCACCATTTAATTTCAATGTCAATAATGCAGGTGAAGATATACAAATATAATTAATTAATTAAGCAAGTGTCTCGAACGCTCACGATTAATACATAGTCAAGCTTCCGGAAAATCAGACTGAATAAATTTTATATTTTGTGTTTTTTCGGTTTTTATTTTATAAATTGATTTTTTTTAATATGGTATGAAAAAATAATAAAATACATATATTTATTTTATATAAAATACTTTTTTGTACCATATACATACATATGTACATATTTTGCCCTCGGTCAATTTTTTTTTTGCCCACGGATCCCAACGAGTTTGACATGCCTGTTTTACAATATCATACATTGTCTAACTTCGTGATAAACGCGTGACATTAATTTATTATATCATAACGAAGGAAATCAGCTAAAATCATTGCTAGTACATTTTAGTACATACAAATATTAGATGTACGTATTTAGTATCTTTTTTTTTTTAATTTCCTAGAAAAGATGTCTTGTTTATTTCGCATGAGAGGAAACACTGACGTTAATTTGCCAACGGTAACGTTTCGAGGCCATTTTTACGTAAGGGTTAATGCGGAGAATCGTATGAAACACAGAGATTGTGCCCAAACTCTTAAGTCCCCAAAAGCCGCTTACGGGAACATATTAGTTGAGATTTTTATTTTATTTTCTCTAGTAAGACTATCAAGAAAATGTTAAATAATTTTGTTATCTTGCACGTGTATACCTTTTGTGTAAAACACTTTTCAGTAAATGTTTGCTCATTTATGCACTCCAAGATAAATGAAACGTGCATTTTGCCGTAGATACATACATACATAATTAATAAAGTTATTATAATATTTTAAAATGACATAGAACCGTTTTAACTGAAAGTTTTCAGCGCCTACTTATGATACACGACAACAATGTATGTACATACGTACATATGTATGTCTATAATTTAAGAAAAAATTATTTAAATCTTAAGCTTATCAATTTTTTGATAATCTGATTTATCTGTGTTTTTCCCTCAAGGTTGCTCGCAAATTTGTTTTTTTTTTGTATACCAAATTTTATACATATATTGTTATTAAATATTTTTATTATTCTATAAAATCAACAACTTCCGAACCGTTAATAACTTTAATATGTAACTAGCAGTAATAAAATTAATGTGTATTTTTACGTGAATGTCGTAAAAATTATATATCCATTAGTCACACGCCGCTGATTATTACTTAACCCTTTGTATTCGAAGCTAATATTGTTTAAATTGGTCACATTTTAACGTCAAATTACATTGTACGACTTCATAGGGTTAAAAAATCCATTTTAAGCGTAGGCTCGTGCTATGTAACATATTATCCGGCTAAACTTCGGCTTGCAAACCAAATTCGATATATTTTATACACGTAATTGAATGAAAAAAAGACGCAGTACGAAGTAGCCGCAAATAGGAAAAGTTTTCTCTTGAGAATTTTCTCGCGTGTTGCTCTGTTTATACAGTATTCGGATTCGCTCGTTAGGAAAAAAAAGTGTTAGAGCGCTTTCCAAGGAAAAAATGTGTTTTTTAAATATTTCCCTTAAAAGAAACCCTTTTTTAGTTATATGTTATTTAAGTGGAATCCCCAAACAATACAAAGCTGAATCAGTCTATTAGTTTTTTTTTTAGTTTATATTCTACTAGTGTAAGCCCGTTGAATATCAACGGAACGTTCTCATCACCCGTACTAAAAAATAATATTAAATTTAATAGTTTTTAAAGTCGAACCGCATTAGCGGAACGGCGCCAAAATATGGTTTGTATGAAATTGTATGAGATAGACCGCGGCAGCGGAACTGCACTTCAAGTGTAATAATTTCATACAAAAATATTGCAGTTGCATCGCAGTTCCACCTAGTGCATTTCCACCTTTATAGTTGTTGCCTATGCAACAATATGGCGCGTTATAATAAAAACGTAAGAATTTATCAAAGTCGCGAGCCATATTATATTCGGCTATAAATAGTCACGTTGAAGCCTGCCCTGTAATATCTGGTTTGGCTCACCGTGTAAGCGCACTCTGTTCCGAATCAGTGGTACCGGGGTCAAACTCGTTCTGGTTTTTTAATCATTTACCACGGCGAGCGTTATCAGCAGACAGACAGACGGAATACGGCTATTATATATGTACTAGTGTAAGCCCGTTGAATATCAACGGAGCGTTATCATCACCCGTACTGGAAAATTATATATTAAATTTAATAGTTTTTATAGCGCCACCTATGGCGCGTTATAATACAACAAAAAATAACAGTTTTTATAGTGCCATCTATGTATTATTAGCAGAGACACGATCCCTTTTATAGGTAAAGCAGAGTCACGACCTCACGTAATGTTTAAAAAAAAAAAGGACCAAATCGACAACTGATTTTGGCAGTTAGCGTAAGCGCGTTCTTCCCGAGCTTGGGGTCCTGGGTTCGATCCCCCACTCATTCTGGTTTTTTTATTATTTTTCCTCAGCGAGCGTTATCAGCAGACAGACAGACAGACGGATTTCGGCTATTATATATATAATATAATGGATAATGAAATACGTTAATATTATTAAAAACTCATGAATTTTTCTTCACTCAAAGTCTCTCGACAAAAAAAAAAAAAAGTATAATATACTTTTTTATATATATTATACATATTATACATATTATTACATATTATGTATAATAAAGAGACACACTTTAAAAGGATTTGTATATTTCGTTCGTATAATATAATTCAATTCAAATCCCGGACGCGTTTTCGTTTTGTTTCCCCCTTTTTTTACTTTTTTTTTTGGAAATAGAACGCAAAGTGATATTTATGCTATCCACATACTCCAGATTCGGCTCTGCTTCGTGAATTAAAAACAGTAGCGCCATCTGGGAAATGTATTGGAAACCCAATCACCTCGTTAGGGGCACCCATGAATTATGGGAATACCCGCAGAGAAAAGGGAAAAAAACATTAAGCACGAAGGGTATGCTACCCTCCAGTGGCCTCACAAACCCAACAGAGTTCACCGTAATATACGACCGGTTCCATAATGTAGATATTGTTTTTGAACATATTAATTTTCAGCGAGACCACTTTACTTTTCTCGTTTTCTTCGAGGGGGAAAAATGTGCCGATCGAGTGTTGGTCTACTCTCGTCCTGTTGACGAGGGGTTTCAAAGTGTGGTTTTCTCGTCAAACGACTTCGTCCCCTATCTCTTGTCCCTTCTCGTTGTCAGCTGTCGTTTTAGTTTTCAAACCCTCCTTAAGTCGTCGGGTCAACTTGGTTAATAAGTGTCAGAACCTGTCGCGAACACACATGTATCCGTTAGCATAAAGCTAACTAACCTTAGCTCCGAAAAGATAACGAACTTGCATTCCGGTATTCGTTTAAGGTCCAGGTGCGGTTTTCTACAACAAGCTTTACAATCTACCTGAAAGGAATTAGTCGAAAGCTGACAGAGTCGTCTCCGAATTCATAATCTCAATTGAGTATGATAGATTCATAATAAATTATGTCGTGTATATGTTGAAGGTCTTTATTATTATGAACGGAGCGTTCTCATCACCCGTACTGAAAAATAATATTAAATTTAATAGTTTTTATGGCGCCATTTATGGCGCGTTATAATACAACAACGTAACAATTTAGCAAAGTCGCGAGCCTATTTTTTATATTAAATAGTCATCTGGTTTGGCTCACCGCGTAAGCGCTCTGTTCCGAATCTGTGGTACCGGGTTCAAATCCCACTCGTTCTGGTTTTTTTTAATTATTTACCGAGGCGAGCGTTATCAGCAGACAGACAGACACACACACAGACACACAGACGGAATAGGGCTATTATATATATAATAATATAAAAATGAAAATGCCGATCAAATTGTGGTCGAATCATTCTGTGTGTGAGCGATGATGCAGACATGCGCAAAACCATAAAAATTTATACATTTTATATACTAACGAGGATTTCCACCACAAACGTCAAATAAATTCGTTCCGCATGGATTGCGTATAAAAAGTACATTCCATAAAGATTATTATGCGTAATTCACCTTTTTGTTTTATTTAATTTAGATTTATTTTACGCATCGATTAAATATTATTACATATTAGCATTTATTTCACCCCGCTGAGAATAATAATATAATAAATCACCTTAGGGTATTCGGTTTTTTGTTTCGCTTTACTTTAGACGCGTTGTTGAATTCAAAATTAGAGTATTTATGATTTTCAATGTAAACTTTTTTTCCTCGCGGAGAAAAGTATTTAATCAATTTGCACAATCTCTCGTGCGTAATTTTCGCGGATTTTCCTAACTTTTTCGAGCTTACAGCCAAGTAAATTTCCCGATAGATATGAAACGAGGCTAAGCCCTATATTCAATTGTCCCAATGTATTAGCGAAACGTATCTAATCGATCGGATCTATGTACGTATGTATGTACATATTGTTTCACGTCTGATATAAAACATCAGACCACACACGGTCAATGTTTGAACATCGAATCAACGTGTCACGAGAACGATAAGATCGTAAATAGTGAATGCGGAATACTAGAAACGTTATGATATCGATTTGTGAGAAGTGCATTTGTTTCATTTTATTATTTTGCGTATAGCCGAGAGATCATTATTATATGTATATGTATGTATATATATCCCATGCGAGCGCTGTTCTTTGATATTCGTCTATAGTGAAATTGTTTTGTTAAGCGGTGCCAGCAAAGACAAAAGGCTGTCGTTGGAATTGAATTTTCCGCTACTCCGTGACATATTTTCGCGTTAATTGCATGTTTTCGGTTGTTGAAAGGAAGTAGGAAGACAGTTATGTCGTTGCAGATTGTGTTTGAATGTTTTCTGTTTATCCCTCTGCTAAAATTTATATATGTATGTACATAGATACATGTGTATACATTTTTTTTTCGTTGTAATTTAAGGTATTACAATACTAAGTCACCATAAACTTTAGCAGCGTTTAATTAAAGCGTTTCTTTTGCTTAATTTCCGTTTAAAATGGGTTTCTTTCCGTTATTACGTTTCCTCGCGGGCTAGTCAGTTGCCATATGGCGGGTTTCACGTATTAAAATAATTTTTAACGATCGTTTTTTGCTCCCGAATAGCAATTAGCCCCTCGTGGTCTTCGTCTGCTCATTCAACCTTTCCAGCTTCTGAAGTGGGTCGTTCTCTTTTCATTCTGAGCTGCCGTCGAAGCGAGCAGGAAGGAAGTCATTTTACTGGCGAGCTTTCGATGAAAAAGTTGTAGGTCGCCAAGCTTCCATGAATCCTTTCGTAAAACTAGGTTTTTTTTCTCTTCTCTCCCCCGGCAAAGTTCAATTAATCAACAGTAACCCCGACAGAGAAAACGGACATACATATATGTTAGCAACGGATCATATCTCGTTAAAAAGAAGAGTGAAAGAGTCGTAAAAAAATCACATAGAAAAATTGGGTCACTCGATAAAATGAGCTGGAACTGTAACTACAGTAGTCTGTACTGAAATTAAGCTGCTTTTTTTTTGTAATCATTCATTTAACGCATTTACATTTCTCACAAGTGCACTTAATTTTGTAAGAATGATGGTTGTTCTGAAAATTTTACCCAAATCAACCCACGCGCCCAAACATTACATCCAAGAAAATCCTCAAACATCTCGAGTTGAATTTCAAGTGAAATTTTGCACGACAGCTCTAAAAGAGACTCGCCGAATAGCAAATTAACTTTTCCGGTTTTTTTTTTTTTTTTATAAGCGTAATTTAAATTATCTTCCCATCGAAAGGAATTTTTTCCGCATAATTCAATTTTTGGACTGATTTTATTGCATTAGCGATCGATCGAGATATTAACTTTAATATTGAATAATAATATCGAAAATAAGATTTAAAGTTCGTAGGTTGGGGATTTGTATCGTCTGTAGTACAGACGATAACGAAACCCAAAAAAATGCGCCCCAAAAGCAATTTCATTGATTGTATGCTGTTATTTCGATAATGCGTGGTATTTATTAAAAAAAAAAAATACTATGAAATTATAATGTTGATTGATACATCGGGTCAATGGACACACTTGATCGATCGATAATTTCAGACTCATATATCTGATGAACCACTTGGTCATATCTTGGAAAAGATATACGCTTTTATTATATTTCATATATCTCATTAAAGTCTAAATAAAAATGCTTCGTAATTTTTTAAACAATAAATACATAATATGCAGGTTGGCCTGTCTCTTAGCAAGCTAACGATTATTGCCGGCTTAAAAGTTGTGATTTACTGCACTCTTTGTGCGCTGAAACAAACTCCAAATCCAGTTTTTAAACTCCTCTTAACGAATGTAAAATTTAAATGTCGCCACATTGTGATTCTCCATAAAATTTTATTTCATACAATAATGGAGACTAAAAAAAGTCGTTCCCTCTTTGTGCATATTGTATTTTTTTTTATTTTAAATCCCGTATAATAAGACTTCGCCGCAGACATTCAAAATTGTACACACTTTCAGTCTTATCTGACCGTTGCGAATTTTGTAAATCGCAATAAAAATCAAATGCCTGGAACTAATGCCGGTTTTAGGTCGTCCGAGTGCGGCCCTGTTCAGAGCTTTCACTCTCGAAACGGTGTACTTTGTAAGTCTTATCTACAAATTTCGAGCCTCATTTAAAGCCTCAATATAATTTAATCACAAACCTGAAAATATGTCACATTTTATAATGCGACTAAAAAAAATTGATAAATCATAAATCATTATTTATTTATATAATATATGTAGTAGCTAAAGCTAATTACATAATCCTTAACTAAGCACCTATACAAAGATGTTTTTTTTAAGACTGCCAGGAATTTATCAATAGTTTTGGAACTTCTAATTGCATCCGGCATTCTATTATATTCCAAAACACCTCTGTACTTATTTCTATTTATTCTAACATTTTTTTTATAATTAAATTATATTCACATACATACATCCATTCCTCTCATAATAAATTTACTAAAATATGCTGGTAACATGTATCATTATCTAATTTAAATATAAATACCAACTTACAAATCCTCAAAGTATTATTCACATTCAACCAATCTAATTCAATCATCATCTTTTTTTTTTATACTAGCATACCTATCAACATTTAAAATACATCTCATACCTCTATTTGTAATATTGTGATATTGAAACACATAAATTTTCAATCATAGCCATTATCGTTATTATTCTATAGATTTTCAAATGAAAGACCTCGCAACGATGAAAATTTATTATAGCTCTCTCGCTAACTAACGAGCCAAAGATAATATGAGATGAAATTGCAACTTCGATGCTTTCAATGTTATTTTGTTTCTTTAGAGAATTTCATCAATTTATTAATGTCTCGTTCGATAGATTGCGACGCACTCGTTTTGTTGTTATTGCTTGACTGATAGGAAATGTATGTCATCTGCGCTTTCTTTATCATTACATTTCAAGGTGGTGAATGAGTGTTTGTATGCGAATTTTCAGATTATTATTCCGGAAAAAAAAACGGATTAGATGAAAACGTGTGACGCGTTCTGGGAAAGCCTCAAGCAAATGGGACTTAAGAGTGGAACAGGCCTGTGACAGAGTGCTCATCAAAAGACTAATTTTGGGGTATATCGTCCGAGTGCTCAACGTAGGTGAAGGTTTAATGGAAGGGAAACGAGAAAATAGCATAGCTTACACACGTACATATGTACATATGTACGTACATATTATACAGTGGCAGTAGTAGCAGACACAAATTCGTACACCACACTACATAGGGATGAAAACGCGTATGAAAACTTGAGCTAAACTTCGCCAACACTTACGGGACAAGCTCGTGAAATGTTTATAACCGTTCAAGTGCCAGACACACTGGTGATTTATATTATGTCTGGACGAAATGGCGTTGTCTTTGTATGATTTTAGCACTCATCATATGGATACAGATGTATCGATACTGCTTCAATGGATCGAAATGCTCACAAATTCCATCATGCTTACATTCGACAAATCAAATCGAATGCATATCCAGTTAGAATTGTCAATAAATTAAGCATTCACGGTTGGGGAATTTTCATCAAATGTTTGATTAAATACCGTGCTATGCATTTTAATTGATCCTTTTTTTTTTTCAACGCGAAACTCTCGTAATAAATCTTTTCTTAGCTAGATACGCTGTACCTACGTCAGATTTCGGTTTTCCAGCTTAACAGTTATTTTTTTTAATTAAATGAGTAGATTTTACAATTTCCTAAAGAAAATTCACTGGTGCGATTTTAATGAAAATTTCAATTGTATTTTGGATGATACGTTTTAACGCTAAACTCGCCATTATATCCAATTCCAATTTAGGGGATTCGCTTTAAATGAAAACGCTCGATAAACATCCTCAATGTCGACAACCGGTTCGTGAGCTTACATAGAAAGCTCTTTGGACCGCACAAAGAAAAGCACTCTCGCGTGAGATTGCATTTAAATGCACCATTGCGTCTGTTTGCAAACATTTGAATAACCCATCATTTTTTTTCATCAAACTTTTTTTTTTTTCCCGTATGCCGGTATAATTTATTTCGCAATGAAACGTTTTCGTTTAAAGTTTGAACCGATTGTTTATTTTTCGAAAATAAAAGTTTGCCACGCATTTGTGTGAATATTTTTTTTGTCGAAAGGAAAATTCGAACGAACTGGAATCCATCTTGTTTCCCTTCAACGTGTCACTTTTAAGCGATAAGATGACGCGTAGCCGACATTCATCCCGCATAACAAATCAACTCGAAATGGGCAATTTTCGTGCCTAGCACGCATATTATACTTTTTTTTTTTTTTTAAAAATAGCCACATTAATTATCGTATTGTATTTCACTTTTCGTTTTCGAGTGTCGGATTTTGTGCGGTGTTCATGTCGTCGGCGATTATAACAAATTTGGCAATGTTTTGTCGGTGACATCTTGGGCGTTTTCCCAAACCGTGGGTCGCGCACAATGCCTAGCCAAATTTGTCCAAATAGCACGTTATTAAATTCCACAGTGACATTAGTCACCTCTCCACAACCTGGTGTCAACGGTCGTTTTAAACTCCAAATCTACGGCTCTTCTTTATTGCCTACCGTACCCAATGAATTGTGCTGCTGAAATTCAACTAAAGCTATTCATATTTTAACCATTATTTAGATAAAATTCAAAGGTTGCAAAATAGAGCTATGAGAGGTATTTTGAATGTTGTTAGGCTAAAAAGTATTAGAAGTATGTATGTTAGATGAATTGGGATGGGTGAGTATTATAAATTGTTTTAAGTTAAGCACATTGTCTTTTGTTTATAAGTTAGATCATAAGTTATTGCCAAATTATTTTAAGAATTATATCATTAGAAATTGTGATATCCATAGTTATTGTACTAGAAATAAGAACCAATTAGTTGTAGGTAGAGTAAGGAAAACAAAGACAGCTGGTGGTGTTTTTCACAGGGGTGTATTAATGTATAATTCCCTGCCGGAGTGCGTCAAGTCTTCTAAGACCATAGATGTATTCTTGAAAAGTGTGAGGAGACACCTCTGTGAGAGATAGTAGTTATGTATAAGTATAGTGTATAACGTGTAATAGATTTATGTAGTTGTTATAAATATGTAATAGATGTAAGTTAAATTAGCTAATTGGCTAATATTATATAAAATAAATAAAATAAATTACATGTAATAATCCGATGGAGAAAAAAAGTCGATATATATGTAATATTTATAGACACTGTTTATGTTTTTGTATAACGTGGATATATTGCAAAGACATTATATGTATATATTGACTTTTACAAAGAAAAGCTTTTTAGAGCAAACATGTTACAGTTACAATAGACCCCGTATATCCATTGATAATATTAGGGATTGGTATCATCAATCAGAAAAATAGCAAACGAAAATTACCCACTTACATTTTCGATGGCAATGAACATCAATAAAAAAGGAAATAATGTGCGTTTCTGTTTAATTAATTAATTATTATTAAAATCAGGGCACTTAACTATCCAATGCATATTACGTCTATTGACACTGGTAGATTAGATAAACCTATTAGATAACACCGTTAGATATTATCTCGCTGTGCCTAAAATTAATTGCATGTCAAGATTACTATCGAAACACCTGCTACACAGTTGAGATATTTTATATTTCATATTAATTAATTTGAATTTCTCGAAAAGTAAGTAAGCTCTTTGAAGCCATTCGAGATTGTGACATTCTTATCGTTCATGTTGTGTCTGTAGATTAATGAAATGTCAATGTGTTTCCTTCTGTCGACAATTTAAGGTCATATCCTATCTAATACAAAAGTCCTTTACGATAATAATTATTGTCGTAAAGGACTTTTACATTAGATATAGAATATGACATTAAATTCTCACCGAATATTTTTAAAATTTATTTGCAGTGACTTAATATAAGTATTTTACAAATTATGCATCTACATATGTATGTATGTATGTATTCTGACCCCAAATGCTTGACGCCACAATCACCTCTAAACGTGACATCAAATTATCTACAGCTCAAATTTGTACCTTTAGATAAATATAAAAAAATTTGGCATAGAGAACCAATCCTTATAAATGCATTAAAATAAAAAAATAGCCAATCTAAGACATAATAACACCGGGAAAAAATCCTAAAGAAAAAAAAAATTTTTGACGTTTAAAATTTGCTAGACGATTATAAGTTATAAATATTTTAAAACTTTCAAATATTACAATTAATAGTAAAAAACATCTGACTATTGCTTCCAATTCTCGTTTTGAACATAAAAGTACTAAATTTTGAGTTACAGACCGCAAAGGTCAAAAAAATGTAAAAATTGTCCACTTTTTTTAACGCTCACTTTTTTAAAATCTCATAAACGAGAGCTAACCAATAAATTCCATTGTCACATTCGGATTCAGTGGGTTAGAATTAGTAATAATTTTTGAGTCTCCGCTCCGGTAACTCAAAAACATGATTTTTTGTTGCTCAGTGTATGTATGTACTATGTAATTTATTGGTAACCGAGAATCTAAAGGGATTTATCCACACATGATGAAGTTCTATTAGGACCTTAATGCACTTGTTAATACTAAATATTATATACTAATTATATTAGTATTACAAATGTACATAATTTTCTTGGATATAATATAATATTTGACATAGGAGATTGAATCCAATTTAAAAGTTTGATTTTTTTCAATCATTATTTATTTTCAAATATTTTATAAAACTTGGGTAGAAAATCAATTTATTGCTGAAGCTGCTTATTCAAAGAGTATTTAAAATTCATGACATCAATAAAATTTCCAATGATAAACAATTTGAAGATGCAAATTTAAGGTCTCAAATCAAAAGTGTCCCGTTTTTTTTACGCTTCTCGCTATCCAATATTTATTTACGTAATATAATATCTTCGGTAAACAACGTTGGAAAAATCAGCTCAAATATCATTCGCGGAAATTTTCTTCGTGTTTTTTCTGATGTTTTTCGGATCTTATAAATATTACTTTCAACCTCGTATTTAATATATTTTGATTACCTAGATTTTCTTTGTATTTGAGTTTAATATTCGATTTCATTTTAATTTTAATTTAGTAAGAAGCTCATTTTACACAATATATGTACATACACAAAATATTGCATATATACATAATATGTAGGTACATACATATTGTACAATCAAATCGTACAAACAATATAATCAAATTTCAAAATTAAACCTAGTGTCATACATAAAATAAATTGCAAAATTAATTTCTACAATATTCGCAAGCGAAGCATTGTGCAAACATCAATGTCATCAACTACTATCGCTGTAATCATCGTGTATCAAGCAATATTTAATAAATACTTATTGTATAACCATCTAAAAAAATATTATTTTAAGCACGTTGTACATGTGTAGGGTATAAACTGTATGAAATGTAGTCTACATACAAAAGCGATATCGAATTACGCAAAATTACACAGTGTTATCTTGTTTGCATTTCCGTTCGATGTGTGGTTTATTACTCTCGGATCCACCGTTTAACACTTTAGTACAGAACATATCGTTAATTAGAACGGTTTATTCAAACAGCGATGATAAAAGTTGTTGTATTAATTTAAAATTTATTTTATCATACCTTTGTACATGATATACATAAATGTGACTTCGGAGGAAACTACGATCACTTGAGTAATTTAAAAAAAATGCATCTGTTTCAATTGAAACCAATGACTAAAGGAAGTACATATTGTGTAGGTCATTATTTTTTTATTATTAGGATAATTTACAGCGATATATGTACATATAAAAAATTGAACAAGAACAACGCCATTTAACATTTTTCACAAGACAAGAAATTTTTATGAACAAACTTTCAGTTCTTCAATTTAATGCATATTTTGAAGATATGGTGGTTGAAACAATAGTATGGTCGTTTTTTAATTGATGAATATGAAAATAATAATAATTTTTTGCATTTTCAAAAGTTGTACAATTTCCATGAATTCATTACGGAAATTGTTAATGGAGAAAAATTAAAGTTATCGCTTTTTAGGTTATCATTTCTTATTACTGATTGATTTGATTCGTTTTACTATATTTTCGTGCTTGTAATTTTCCCTACGTCATTCTGCTCTAAAAACTCTCTAAAAAATTAATTATTAATTTAACAGATAAAATTATCAAAAAATTCAAAACAAACAACTCACTTCCTGTAGATATGACGGTACAATTTGTACTACAAATTCATTAAACATCTCAATTCGAGTGTGAAAATTTGATTTGATCACAGTTTACTCCAGATTGCCATTTAATCAATCACAAACTGGTAACGTATAGACAGGGTCGTTTGATACAATCTACCACAAATTTGTAAATAAACAAAATTGCATCAGATAACATTCGCATTTCGAATTCCGACTGAACGTTGCACAAAATATTCATTATCGGGTCGGTCTGGCTCAGGTTGCTTGCACATGCACTTCGCACACATGCCGGTTAACTCTTTGGCTGCATTATCTTGATGACGAGGAGACGACGTTCGTCCAAATATATGTATAAATCGTCATCGGCGTCAGTTGGTTCGTCACGGTAGTGTGTTGTAGCGTTCAGTTGTGTGGCGGACAGCGTCGAGTGAGCAGTCTGTACCCAAATATCGACCCATTTAACGACCCATTCGCAAATTTGTGACCCAGGAAGTACCACGAGAGTTGTCTCTCAAGCTGTGGCTCTGAAAAAGTTGACCAGCTTGCCGGCGACTTCTTCTGAATCTCGATCAATTAGGTACATATAAGTTTGACCGGTGTGAATTTCATCAACAAATTGTATATGTTCTCAAAAGTATCATAAAACAAAAATAACATCCATAAAACTTGTCAAACTGGCTGGATGTGCTATCGATATATCCGTAACCATAAGTTGTGGGTCTTCTTTTTCGGTAACATGTGCGAATTTGAAGAATATTCTAGATTGCACAAAGCAAAATTTCCCCAATACACATTGTATGTATGTATGTATATATGTATAATACATTAAAAGTAGCATCTGTTTTTATTCGATACATTTGTATTTGAATAGTTGGGTTGTGAATTTTTTTTTAACATTCCATTACTGCGCATTTTATTTACACAATACAATAAAAATAGTCCTTCAATGCGTATCAGTGGTTTTATAATTTTTTTTTCTCTGCAAACAGTTGCCTCAATGTAAACTGACTAACCAGTTAAATAAAGTAAAAAGGTTTAGGTGTATTTTTTTTATTATCTTAAGATAGCCATGTAAACGTATTCAAGTTGAATCTTATTGTTTATTTTTACTTTCAATCTTATTGACTTTTGTTACAATATTTATACTCGGAAAGATGATGAAAATTCAACTTCAAATAAATCTACCGAAATTTTCTTGTATGGGACATTTAAAAATATTTACGTTTTATTTTGTCCTTATTTGTTCAATAAATCATTGAGGATGTACGCCTAAATTTATTTTTCGCCATTCATCATCTATACAAAACAAAACCGACGGGATACAATAAAATACGTTGCCATCGAACCCACATCATCTATTTATCTGTCAAAATCTTTAAAAATATATTTTATTATAGAATTGAAATTTAGTGTAGTAAAATTTCAATGTTGAAATAAATAAATGTTTAAGTAATCAGTATATGATATGTAATGACACTTTTAATACTAGGTAAGTATTTGTGTATAAACGATATGTGTAATCAAATAATAAAATTTCACAATATCGTTTTATGTGTATTTTTTTTGCTACATACATATAGCTGTTGTATAAAGTCTGTTTGAATTAGCACCCATATTCTATATTCATTTTATGTTAATTTATTGCTTTCAGTTGCGGTCTCGTGCATACGAAAGAAACTCTACAAAACAGTACCTGAAACTGACAATATTACTCATACATAAACGAAATTATACGAAAAACGTTTGATAATACAAATATATATATGAAATAACGAAAAAAATAAGAATATACGAAACGAATGACAATAATATTTACTACTTACTACTTGTGTCTTTACGTCATGTGATTTGAGGAAGAGCTTCCTGTGAGATATGATGATCAGATTATGAAAGAGAAATAGTTTTATTATATATACGACAGACTATTTTTTTAAAAACTAACATTTCCATCACTTTTAATATAATATTTAAAAAAAAACAGTATTATTATATTGTAATAATAGTCTGTATTGGATTGGTGCAGTATTGACAATATTTTCGAATCTTACAAAAACGACACCTTCGACGTGCACCTTTTTTTTGCATCGTTGGGTGTTCCAGTGCTAATGATCTCATTTTTTTTACGACCTACGGTTGTCTGATCGATAAGAGCGATAGTGACCGAATTGGGAAAAAAAAAAGTTGCCATTTTAAAAGTTTACCCAGAGAGAGAAAAAAAATCAATCAAAGATGGCTTCGAACTCTACGTACGCCATGAAGAACGACTTCGATGCCACAACTCCAGATACCAAACCGAGTACTCCAGACGCCATAAAGGCGATGGGAAAAGCTCCTGAATACAAATTGTACAAAATTAGATGGTTGGTGTTGGCCATTTTCGTCTTGTATTCAGCATCTAACGCCATGCAATGGATCCAATACGCCATCATTGCGGACGTCATCATGGACTACTACAACACCAGTAGCATATGGGTCGATTGGACTTCAATGATCTTCATGATCACCTACATCCCGCTCATATTCCCGGCCAGCTGGATGCTGGATAAATTCGTGAGTACTGCTTTGATTTAAACATTATCGATGTCATATATGTACTTCCTATGAATATAATTTAAGTGAGTGCTTTTCGAATTAATTGCCGGTTTGTTTTAATAACTCGTAGAGGGTATATCAATTTTGCTGAAATGTTTCCCCGAAAGTTGTTGGAATTGTTTGCGATTTTCATACGCGCTTTTGTTCGAAAATGGAAGGTCTCCTATATTGTTGTAGAGAAGTAGGTCAAAATATTATGGATGAGTTTTGAGATTGCGGATATGAGACTATAAACTCTACGAATTGAGCTGCGCTCCTCTGAATATCCAAGCAAATATCTATCTATCGTAACTACATCGTTTGAATATTATACCTCGATGTTTCATTCATTATATATGTATGTACATATGTATATAATAGCTGAAATACGTCTGTCTGTGTGTGTGTGTGTCTGTCTGCTGATAACGCTCGGTAAATAATTCAAAAAAACCAGAACGTCGCGCGAGTGGGATTTGAACCCGGTATCTCTGATTCGGAACGGCTCACGCGGTGAGCCAAACCAGATGATAATGGGCTGGCTTCAACATGACAATTTATATAATAAAAAATAGGTGATTTTGCTAAATTGTTACGTTGTTATTATAACGCGCCATCTATGCAACAACTATAAAAACTATTAAATTTAATATTATTTTTCAGTGCGGGTGATGAGATTGATATTCAACTAGTTACACTAGTTTGAAATAAAAAGCAATACTCATCCTTGTAAAAATAAAAAATAAATTGACATACAACCGTTTAATCAGTCTTATCAAATGTGCCAATAGATCAATATTTTATCAATGCATTTCGTTGTACATATATTTTTTACTATCACAAATTCTCGGAATTCTCATGACGGTTCAGTTAAACGTGCAAATTTCAATTCCTGTTAGAATTTCCAACAAAATGTTAAGTCCTCCGATTGTTTTATGTCGTCAAAGTTTAAATGAAATTTTTCAGAATAGTACGCTAGGGTTAAGTTTTACATAGATACGTATATTGGAGTCAGGTAAAGGTACGTTACATTTTCAGGATCAAATCAAGATACTGTCGTATTTCAATTCATTTTCACACGAGTGACGATGTTAATAATGAAAATAGCTATCGCACATTTATCAATTCGGTTATACAGCAATCGATAGTTTGCGATAACGAATCGATTCAAACACGTCGACTGTCGTATTACCCCCTACCAATTTCGAATCGAGAATATATGTATGTATGTATATCGTAAAATTGATTATACTGCTGTTCAAATACGAGTATGCAGACGTATCCACGAATAAACGTGTACCTGTGCAGTGTGCAGCTCAAATTTCGATGTTGATATAACACATAATAGGTCAGTTGACCTCTGAAGTGACCCTGACTTTCAATGCTGATGTACATATATAAAATGCATTCAACGTGTTCGTAATGTAAAGTCGCTAGTCAACATTGCAGTTTTGATTTCCGTTGTTACAACATCGTAATGTAAATTGAATTTGAAAAATTTCGTTGGAAAAAATCCCGAAGACGTGATTCGGAAAGTGCGCTTGTGTTGGTCCATTGTGAACCAATGCTGGCTAATTAAATTGTTTTCATTTCGTAAAATGATTCCGAATCGCGCTCGGTAAATCTAATTTACTAGTCTGCGAGTGTTGTAATTAGTCTCCACCGGGCTCCGAATGCTCACAAAAACATTAGTCTTACTTCCTCAACTAATCTGGACTAAGTTACGGAATGAATCAGCTGTATCTGGGATCCACTTCTGGATGTTTAATACTTCCATTAATGAAATTTGCCCTTTCAATCCTTTTGATTTATTGTTTGTATCATTTTTTGAGGCTATCGATGTCACCTTTCGAATCGAATTGTTACGCAATAAAATGTAGACTTGAACAATAATTGTGAAATTGCTAAAATAAACGTGTCACTAGATTAAATTAAAAAGAAAGAAATAAAAGTGAATCATCAACACTATTTTTTTATTTTTATATTTTATAAACACACTTGAGTTTACTTCATTTACTTTGAACGGTGAACTAATCTCACTGAAATATTTTCTATCATACATTTCCTGGTATTGATTACATTTAATGAAAAAATGAAAAAAAAAAAATCGTTAATCAATACAAAGATAAATGATTCATAAGATGTTTTCTGAAATTGTAGATATGTATATTATAATTTTCTGGAAAACACTTCAACTGTTGTTTATCAACATTTCTTCAGACTACGATTTATCAAAAAACTGAATTGTTTTTATTATTCGTGTGTCAGTAATATATTATCATCTTTATCGTTTGATAGTTCATCTAACGAATTTCCGATAAATGTTTGCTATTTTTCCGATTGATGAAGATAAATGCCGGAAACTTTCACCAAATAAACCAAGGTCTCGTAGCTTATCAATTTTTTTTTTTTTTTCCTTAGGGTATATAAATACAATAACAAACGATAGAACGTTGTTAAAATTTTCTTGCCTTTTTTTTCACATAGGATGTATTCTAATTTTAAGGGTAAATAAAGTAAAAATGTTTGTCGAAAATGTAGTGAGCCGTTATTTTCATGTAAATCGGTAAATAAATGACCTAGTGATATACACGTTTTTCGGGGAAAGCATTATATACGAAAAAGCACATTAAAAATTTAACGACTTTAATGTTCCTTTTGGAGAGTACTCATTCTGCCAGTATTCATTATATATCACGTCAGCCATCCTGAACCTGATTCGGCTTTCCACTCGTAAAAATAAAGTAAAAATATCTAATAATTACAGTAAAAACGGAAAACGCACCACCATTATGCAGAGTGTGCTAATTACCGCTATAAACTCCCTCGACGATAACAAAATAAAACTCTTATGCGAAAACACATACATTTTGCGCCGAATAAATCGCCCAAAGTCCACCGTTTCCGATAAAATTTACAAAAGTTAATAAAACAGATCGAACTCAGGAATGTTAATAGTGTATGCCCGAGATTGAACATCAAATGAAGTGTGAAGTTAAACGATATCGACGTTGCTGGTAAAGAATTTTCGATAAAAAAGAATACTCGGAGAGTTTCAATTATTTGTTGCCACACTGTGGAACGTGGTTCGATATCGAGAATAATCTTATGTCACTTAAAAAGCTCATTAAAACTTTTTGAATGTAATTTATTTATTTTTTGTTCAAGCTATCGCCTTATCTGTTTATTGTATTATGAGAATCTAACGTGGCAGATCAATCTAAATAGCACAAAGTGATAACGAAAATTTGTAAAATACCTAAAATATAAAAAAAAATGTGAGCACATAATGCGTTGACTACAAACTTTATACGCTCAACAATTCATGCTTAAAAAGTTGTTTATTTTAAAATTATGAACGTTAAATTTTAATTTGAAGTTTTTAATGTGCACAGTATTAATAGCTTTCATTGAATATCGTTTATTGATTGCTGTACGATTTGCTCATTCATAATATACTCCAATAGTTGATATAATTCATTCAGAAATTCTTACTTGAAATTTTATATACATATATGTATGTATATAATAGCCGGAATATCTGTCTGTCTGCTGATAACGCTCGCCTTGGTAAATAATTAAAAACCAGAACATCGCACTAGTGGGATTTGAACCCAGTACCACCAGGTTGGGAGGAATCGTGCTTACACTATCTTCCAAACGGAGGCGGTGACGTACGTGCTATATAATTGGCTAATATTAAATCTTAAAGTGTTCGCGACTTTGCTAAATTGTTACGTTGTTGTTATTTAAATACGCCATAGATGGCGCATTATCGCATAGATGCGACAACTATAAAAACTATTAAATTTAATATTATTTTTCAGTACGGGCGATGAGAAACCGCTACGTTGATATTCAATGGGCTTCAACGTAACTGACAAAACAACAATATCGAGATAAATGGACTAGAAAGTTTTATTCTTAATTTGTGTTTTTCTTCATATATTACTGATTTATTTAAACTTTTTTTCAACCACTCTATTTGAAAAGAATGAATCTCTAACAATCTTATTTGATTTTTCTTTTCGGAGTCTAAGCCCTCTTAGATGAGGGCTCTCATTGAACATAGTGAGGTTGGTCATTTCACATGAATAATGATTATTTATTATTTTGAATACTTCAATTAAATCACCTCTTAATCTCCTCGTCTCCAATGTGGAGAGATTCAGTCTTTTCAATCTTTCATGATACGATTCAGTGACCGAAGTAAATATTGGATACGTTGGTGATACTATTTCTCTGCGCATGCAGATACGTTAGATTTAATAGCTTAAAAGAGTCACTTTTGGATGAAGATACATTAATTTTGATATGAAAAATTGCAAGAATACACTCCCATAAAACACTAAAACACATCTAACTCATTTTCGTAATTTTTGTCAGTACGTTAAGTGGGGTTAGGACGGCAGTACACTACATAGTTGTTATATGTACCTATACATATAGGTAGATATGATTTACTCCTGTACAGAACGTTCAATATCCACAAGATGTAAAATATGAGCCGGTTTGTCTCATTTTATGCCTCGTAAATATACATAAGGTCAAGTGAAAAGCCACGCTATGGCCTATTGTCACGTAGCTACCAGACAGGTAAACACTGGAAGAGGCACTCTGCAAGTTAAATGGCTCGGTGGCTTAACCGTAAGGCCAATAATAATCGAACCGCGACAGAAGGCCAGAGAGAGAAAGGAGGCTTTCATTCAATTTGGGGCAATTGGGAGCCGAGAGGAGTTTTCCCCAGCTGCTTCAAGAGCGAGTTTTCCGCTTAATTCTGTCACGTAGACAATTGCGCTAGTTGGCGCCGAGCGTCGGATTTTCGCGCCGCTTGAATAATGCCCACCGTTTCCTACACTTTTCACTTGGTTTTTTTTCATTTTCTTTTCGTCTTGTAGCCCAGAAATTGCTACACTACCCATCCCATCGACTGTGACTGGTACAACTCAAAAAACTGCTTCTGCCGCCTTCTCTAACAACAAAAAAAGTCGGCTTCTTTCGGTTTACTTTGCTTTTCTTTTTCCCCTCTTCGCGGATACATACTTCATATTTGACAGTTATTTATTTGATGATGTACCACAACAGTGAAAATTTTGGCGTTCGTTCATTTTTCAATGATGCTACATATCAAGAGATAAAATATGTTTGTTGCTTTGACCGACATCTGACCGATATCAAAAGGCATTGTCGACCTTACATAGTTAACATGCGCGCGCTACTCACTACGTAATAATATACGCTAAATGTTACAATAAAACTTTCTACGTTATTTTTTCATTAAAAAAACTGCTCTTTATTCAAAACACTACCCATTGTGCTTCAATAACAGAAGTGTACCTTTAAAAATAGCTCGACAAATAGCACAAGTTTCGAGTTGCAGTACTAGAGATATTTAATTTAAATCTAAATATCTAGCATCGATTTCTTACACGATCAATATTATTGATCTGGATATTTGGAAAGTCGAATCCGCGTCAAATCAATCCATCAATATTTCCACCCTACACGGTCAATATTATAAGGTATTGTATTGACCGTGTAAAGTGACCAATTGAATTGATCTATTAATATAGTGAAATAATAAAAAGGCGTTGTACTATGTATATGTACCTATACTATGTAGATACTAGTAATACATATAATATTCACTGTTCGTGGTAGATTTTGTTAGGAATGCTATGGTATAAATTCATAAAACGACCGTTATTAAACACATTAAAACAAATCCTACGAATTTTCTAAAAATAAAAAGTAAATTTCAAATTTTATTGTATTTGGTTCGTTTTTGTGCGTAACGATTTATATGTAGTTGTTGAAAATTTGAAAATTGTATTCGCTGCTTGTTAGAATCAATGCTTCGCAGAATTCAATTTCAACCGTTGCTACTTTTCCGCGAAACGATTCGCGTGTGTATAAGGACATATTATATATTGCACACATTTTTACTTTATTTTTTTCATACGGTGCCTCTGTTTATGCGAGACTATCAATCCGTGAAAATTCTTTGTAGTGCGTGAAAATGCTGGAAAATAGAGGGGCATTTATAGTGACTCTAGCTCGATAAATCGCCAACGGTTGGTGTCTTTCAAAATCGTAAGTAGATATAAGATAAAAATAAATTTCATTATTCGCTAATGGAGTTAGTTTATCATGGCCGAATCCAATAAAACATATTAATGCGATGAAATAAATCATGGCAAATTCACCGAAAATCATAATAGAAAGATTGCTGTAATACATACATGTGTATGTTGTATGCGTATATATTTCTTTTGGTTAACGTTTGCCAAGTGAGTAAGACAACACACTAATTTGCAAATAATGGGCCCAACGAAAATGTGAAATGCAAGAACTTTTGAAGGGCGTTGTCCCACTACAGAAATGTTAATTTCCATGAAGAAAGTTGCTGAAAAAAAAAATATATATAGAGATGTTTTTCTTCTCGACTCTTTTCTCGCTGCGTGTTCCGCAGTGGACTTATCTCATAAATCTTTTTTGGCCCTGGGCAATCATTAAACGAAAAGTTGATGCTGAAACTTTTGAATTTTCTTCCAAAACAAGTTGTCTTTTGTACTACATACATACATACGAGTATATGACATTTCAATCGAAAAAAACTTTTTGTAACCAAAAAAAATACACACAGTAAACCCTGTGTCTAACTTCGAAAATTCAAACAACGAATATTAAAATCACGTGCTATTTAATGTAATCTAATCTCAAAAACACAAACACTGTACAACTAAAATTACAATAAATAGTGGCCCAACAGGCTGGCCGGCTGGGTACCCGCGGAACGCTTGCATACACTCACTCACTCACTCAAAGCACGGCAAGGGTAGTGGGTAGTTTTTCAACTACCCACTATATTTTATTTAGACACTATACATAAATTATAACCACCCGATGACACTTTCAACGGGCATTGATTGGTTGTTTGATATGATGAAGTAAATTTTTGATTCAAATAATCTTTTTTAAATACCTGATAGCTATGTAGGTATACGTAGGTATGTATATATAAAAAAAAAAACAATTATTTTACTCAGAAGTCGAAAATTAAATATTCTTCCAATATAAAGTTAGTTTGGGGAAAATTCGAATGTTTTTCCGGCTAACTATTTGCAGCGTATTGCCGCCTCACGGAAAAGTTTCGCCCGGACAAACAACAGTGAACATCAATCAACCGGAAGTTGAATTCTTCTCTAGTTTGCGAAGTTGGGTTTTAGGATCTGCCATCGAGAAAGCTGGGTTTTCTCAAAATGAACTGGAGCATAAGCCACTGTCGGAGTGATATTTCCAGCGCGGACAGAATTTTAATGGAAAATTCAATCTCGTCTCAGGTACTGAACAATTCGAACGACCTCCCATAAAAAACAAAAAAAAACGAAAGTTAAACTCGCGATAAGAACATATATTTGTGTATTTGATGACTTTTTTCAACGGCGTGATAAAAATGACCCTTCTTTTTTTTTTATACAGCCACCTTTTATTTTGTTTTCGAATGCCACGATCGTCGGTCTGTCGTGTTAGCTCTCGTCGAGAGAGGATTTATCAGTATAACGCGATGTAATTTATACCCCATCGTACATAACTGGGTTTGAATAGTGCGAATAGTTTGAACATGAACCGGCGATCGTATGTCAGTGTCAACGTTGCCAAACGCATACATTATTCGGCCGAATAAATGTACCCTAGGAAAAATTTCAACGTGCGACTTTAGATCCCGTTGATTTTATAGACCTTTATCCGAATTTAGACGATTTATGGACGAGCCCAAGCACATACACTTATGTTCAACATTTATTTTAATAAATCGAAATCTTTACAAACCCCCAAGTTCGACATATCATCAGTTCGCACTTAAACTTGTGTTTAAGTGCGAACTGATAATATGCATCGATACAGTGCGTACATACTATGCTAGATTATTTTTTTAATCAACTTTATGTTTGACTGTATATTTTGTTTTTATATACGACGAGTTGAATAAAATGTTTATTAATGAAAATTAATTCAAAATGTTAAGCGTTATGATTATGGTTGCAATTTCGTTTATTATGATTATCGTTATTATATAAATTACTTTCATAGTTTCATTATGATTATTGTTAGTATATAGGGCACCTTACACGGTCAAAAATATTGACCCGGATGTTTGGAAATTCGAATCCGCGTCACTTCTATCCATAAATACGTCAAACCATCAATATTTTCACCTTAAACGGTCAATATTATTTATTTATTTACAGAATATTACCACAGTAACTTAACAGTCTCCCAAATCGTTACTACTGGTACTGCCAAGCAAGTACATCATTAAAAGCACAAATGTAAAACAAAACAAAAACAAAAATTTAGAAATATAGATCATCCATAAAACAATACACTAAAATCTTACATTTAAATTTAAATTAACATATAACAGAAGTGTAAAAAAAAAAAAAAAAAAAAAGAGAGACAATGTAAAAATAATAAAATAATAAAATGTAAAACAGGAAAATTGTAAAAAATCAATATATCAAGATAAGAAAAATAAAAATTTAAATCATATTCATAATTTTTGATAAATTAAGTTTTAGAAATTTAATATAATCATTATAAGTGATCCCAAATATATGATAAGGTATTGTCAATAATATTGACCGTGTAAGGTGCCCATATAAATAGATTATCGTTGCAATTTTGTGTACATCCAAATTTTATGTGCAATTTAGGTTGCGCCGTCTCTAAGATGTTTATTTCTCCATTAATACCAATATATGGATATGCTTAGAGAAAAAAACATCACACATAAAATGTTTGATGTACACAAAATTGCAACGATAATCGCCATGTACGTATGTACATACATATGTACATATGTCAGGCATTAGAGTCATGAGCATTTTCAGAATTGTATGTAAAAAAAAATCGATTTTATAAATGCCTACCTATGTAAGTTTGGTCGAATATTGTATGTAGGTATACATATATCGCTTACATTAAAGGTTTCAAAATTGAATCTGTTCGACAAACTCGCGCAAGGGTCAAACATCAAAGTCCTCTTACAAGATTTGAAGACCGCGATCGTGTTCCGCAAATCGAATAGTATGTATTTTTGCTATCTTTGAACCTTTTCCCCCCCACATTTTCTGACGATTCATCTGTATATACGAGATACATTTGCCGCTCGATGTTTTTCTGATATGTATATTACGCACACGGAGTAAAGGAAAATTCTGTGCAGATTTTCCGCCAGAGAGTATGGGATGATTGGTATACGTTACTAACGAGCTCTTTGGCTCCAATAGCCGCAATCAAACATTAGGGTGGGTTCCGAATAACATTCGCTAATGCCTTAATGTATCCCTCTATTCACTGACTTGTGATCCCATTGTTACGCACAACTATAAATCTATTCGTGATATATTGCTCAGAAATTCGGATTACCGAATAACGCCTTGTTATTTCTCTACCCAGCCTAATTACCTCCCGGGTCCTTATGATTTCACCATCAATATTCCCTCTAAACTCATGATTATTTCGGCTTAAGCACACACTCGCTTATAATAATTACCAAACGTATTATCTAGTCGGTTAATCTGACCCCGTTTGTATAATGTATGTATGTACGTCCTAATAAAATATTGTACTGCTGTTAATTACAATTTGTGTTATTTTTGTCGACAGGGCTTGCGAGTTTCGGCAATTCTCGGCTCCTTCGGCACAATGGCGGGTTCTTGGCTGAAGGTGTTCTCCGTTCCTCGAGACATGTTCTGGTTGGGTTTTTTGGGCCAGTCGGTGGTTGGAATTTCGCAAGTTTTCGTGCTAAATCTTCCGGCGAGACTTGCAGCAGTGTGGTTTGGCCCGAATCAAGTATCTTCAGCCTGCAGCATCGGTGTCTTCGGAAATCAGGTAAATACTCAACATCACATACGTATGTATATAATACTTTGATACACATTAATATTAAGTGTGATTTAATGCTGTCAAAATATTTCCGCTTAATTCCTTTAGTGAAATGTTCGGGCTTAGTATGTATATTGAGATAATAACCATTAAATTTAGTGAAACGGCTGATAAAATAGAAATAATGTATATTATTATATATCAGTGCAAAATGAGACACATTTTCCCCTGGGAAATTTGGGAAACTATACAAAATGTATTATTGCTGTAATTTCGCTTCAGAGCGTATTATGTACGTAATATGAAATTCTGTGTCTTCTGAAAAAATATAATAATACATTAGTTTCACTGTGGGTAAATATGGTATTTTTTGTAAATCTTATATCATGAGAAATAAAATTAAAATCACTATATATGTACATAGAGGCTACACACATAGGAAATAATTGCAAATGAATATCTACATAAAACTAGTTTTGTTTTAAATCTTGTCCAGTTCATTTTGTTTGATATGTTGTAACTTACTTAACTTATGTGATTTGAGTGCTTTGCCCTAAAACTACTGTATTATTTTATGTAATCTTATTAAAAATCGGTCTGTGTGGTTTCGTTTAGTCATCTTTGACCTTTTCCACATTATCTCAGTGAACGAGGGAGTTGGCTGTATTTACATATGTATATCTTTTAATCTTACTATAACGAAAAAATAATCGTTTTTATGTACATTTGTAAATGAGAGAGCTTCCATTGAACCGTCTATGTAAGTCAGAAAAAAAAATAACATTCGACAGTACAGCATCGATTTTTGAACAGATACGATTCGCACCAAGGAAATGTATTATTTTTTTTTGCATGTATACTAATACTAATTTAATTAAGGAATTTTCGATACGTTCTATTGTTCTTTAGTTTCATCGTGTTTATGTTTTTCCATTTTGCCTCCGTGTTAATTAAACAGCATCGAGCTCTTTCCGAGTGGTCTTTTTATTAGCGCGCGAACAAAGAGATCTAGACGAGCTTTTGTCCGGGTGAAAAGGCGTAAAGAGCCGGTTCAGCAAAACGTTGTTTGATATTACCGTCTGAAGGCCAAGACCACTTCGAAATTGTTGTTCGAAACCCTCCAGATTCAAAATGCTAATCCCGCTTTTTGTGGCCGAGGCCACTTTTATTGCGGTAAAGATCAGCTCGCGGTTTAGAGGTTAACATTGCGACCCATACGTCTCTTTTATTTTTTTGAATCGGTTCACTCGAAACGGCGCCACGCCCAATTCGCGATTAAATGTAAATGCGACTTTTTCAATACCCGGATCGGTTAGTTTTCCTTTTTTCTTTTCCTCTTGGCGTAGCTAACCCCTCGCCCCCGTAGCGTCTCTAACGTTTTTATTGCCGGACTTGATTAAATGTATATTCTAATACGGTGGTAACCAAGGTGTGGGTCGCGAGCCGAATTTTGGTGGGTCGTGAAATGTTTTTAAAATGTGAAATATTTATTATATGGGGAAGTAAAACAAAATTTAAAAAAAAAACATGGCACAACACAAGTATACGGGAATACGTTTCCCTTGATGCTCGATTGATGTAATTCATGTTGAATACCGCGAAAACGGCCTACTCTTATCGTTACTTAAAGATCTAAAGATCGTTAACATCTCCCCATCTTTCGTCTTTACTGGAAACTCGAGTTCAGTCGGGATACAACAGTGCATGCCAACGGGTTAATACTCTCGTTGTTAATTTTTGTTCGTCGTTGTCTCGTCCGAGTTTGTCCTCTTTGGAGATACTAAGGACACATGGATAAATGGTTAACAAAGAAGCCGGCAATGACGCATAATGCTTAAATTAAAAAACAGACAGAAAGAACTAAGGTACCAAGGCAGACGATACAGTCAGAATGGAGACAACGAAAATCCACGGCCGCAATGCGTTATTTCCTCATACCTGATTAGTTTGCAAATCGCGCAAGTTGATAAGCCGCACAGAATTGGCGAGTCTTAATAAATGTCCGGCAATAAAATACAAGGTTGGAGTTTTGTCTGATGATGATAAGAGCAAGAAAGAAGTCGAAACGATTTTGATTTCAAATAACACGGTTGCACGCTGAATCGATGCCATGTCCCAGTGGGCAGAAGATGAACTGAATCAAAGAGTTGGTGCGAGTAACTTTTTCTCATTGCAACTGGAGAAGTCCACGGATGTAAAAGTTTTATCCCAGCTGCTTGTTTTCGTTAATTAAAAATTATATAAAAATAAACAAAACTCTGTATATTGGATAAAAACTGTTTTAAATATATATTTATATAAACGAAGAATGAAACTAGGATGGAGTGCTTTTGGAAGAATGAACATAGTTTTTAAATCCAACATTCCGCTATGCTTAAAAAATAAGGCATACGACCAATGCGTACTGTCAGGGGAGCGTCCCATAAAAAATTGTCCCGCTGGTACCTGCGCCCAAAGAATTTTTTTTCCGGCTAGGATCACAGCAACGTTAAAGAGATAAGTTTAACGTTGTTTAAGTTTATATTAGTGGTTGCCAACTGGTAATCAGCGAGAGATGATAATTGTTTATTTAACTAAGACATTCGATAGAAAAATAAATAAATAGAAATACATCTTCTTTTCATTTTAATTAAGATTTCAAATATGTGAAATTTAAATATTCTTAATAACTACGTATATGTACAAAGTATTTTGCTTATTTTCTTTGGTATTCATCACCTTATATGTGGAAAAATAAGATTGCACTATTACTAGAGATGTAAAAGAACGTTCTTTAATAAATTACTAAAAATCAATCAAGCATTAAAGCCCGCGTGCAACGGGTTGAGTATCCCTGCACCAAACTTTCATATATGTATTAGTTTAGTGTCTATTACAAATATTCACTACGTAACAATGAAAATGCTCTGTCTCTTTCGCTTGCGTACCTACTTGTTGTGAGTGTAAAAGAGACACAAATATTTTGTATGTCTTTCTTTTATGACATACAGCGTGCTTCTTGATTTTGGCCAGTCAGTCTTCGATTGTTATATCGTTTGTTGCTTTAGTTAGAGTAGTTAGTTTAGTCAGTATATACCGTATTATTAAGGGTAAAGTTAAGGGTATAATTAAGGGTAAAGTTAAAATTAAATATTAAAAAAAAAATTGTATCAGCCTGTATACTAAAAATGCATATGTGTGTGTGTGTGTGCCATTTTGTTTCATCGGCAAAAACTTCTGGGCTCCTGGTCGAAAACGATTGGGCCACAGTTTGGACGATTTTCGCCCCACAGTTTATTTGGGATCTTGGTTTTCGACATGGAAAGACCAAGAAGAGATCGAAATACATGAAATAAGAATGGATGGGAACAAAAGTTGATAAACGCGAGAAAATGGATGGCAGATAAACGCGAGAAATACTTGAATGGTATCCGAGAGGATGTGAAAGAAAGCAAGGTAAACTGATGAATTGAGAAGAATGTGTGGAGCCAAGTGGATGCAGATTGCTCAAGACAGACAGGAATGGAAGAGGATTTGAGAGGCCTTCATCCAGCAGTGGATGGCGAACGGCTGAAAAAAATGATGGTGATGATGATATAAATACCCCCCATGTCTATTAAAGCTAGGTGGGTCACGGTACTAAAAAGTTTTGGAAGCACTGTTCAAATGTTATGTATATATGTATAAGATCACTAAAAGTTTTTGATTTGTGCTAATTTGCAAAGGCGTATAAAAACAATTACGACCATGAAATACTTATTTGATTATTTTTCCGGTTTTTTTTTACCATAGTACTAAACTTAACTCTTAGTAAATGTACATACATATGTATGTTGGTTATTAGCCGTAAACAATTGGCGTCTTTTGAACGTTTGCGCCAATCCACTTATGTATTAAGTATCAACCTAGCCTTGGTCAATTTCTATCTTCCAGAATAATTTTCATTCGCTTGAAATGGAATGGTGTGCGTTTCTTCCGTTAATTTATGTCGATATTTGGAGCGTTTTAAAGCCATGCATAATAGATTCAATGAAATGGACGAAAGTGAAGGATTAGATTGAAATAGATTGTCGATCAAAATTTCCAATTCGACCCTCGAAAGGTATAACGAATCGCATTTCGACGCTCGTAAGTCCCAAAAGGGTTTTAAAACACTACTGTGCGAGATTGTTTTGAATAGATTTGCATTGATAACTGTGCGCTATATGTACATAAATTTATTCGACGTTTGTTTTGTATTCAGATTCAATTTGAGAATAATTTTATTTGTGATTATCATTTGCAATAATAACGTCAACACACTTGTGATTCGCACAAGCTGGAACCACCTTTTTCGATAATTCAGCGGGTTGCTTTCTCAAATTCCAGTTTTAGGCACGTGAGCACATTTGCATCCGAAAGTTGGGCAGTTTGGAAATTTATTGAACATTAAGGCTGCTCGTGCCACGTGTGTATGTGTGTTTGGCATGTAGTATATACATACATAGGTACATTCTCCCGTGTTTGTGTTTGAATTTCATCCAGATTTTCAGTAATTGGATTTAGTCCGTTTCCCTCCTGATGATGTTCCATGTTCTCAAAAACGGGTCACGGTCCACCCCCATCCACAAGTCCTTCCTCCACCAACGACAAAACGAAAGCTCTGATTAATCTGCATATATAAAATTACTAGGACACACGCAATGTTACAAAATGCACACGTTGGCAAAATTTTAATGTTCCAAAACAATAATGTAATTATTTCGCAACGTGAATCCGTAGCGACCATTTGTGTGACATCGGCGATTTGTTCGCTTGTCATTAAACCGAGATCTAAAACCATCTGTATTCTCGTTTCGGCCGGGGATTGGTTTGCCAAATTAACGCAAATAATCTCTCGAGCTGTATATACATCACTTGTATGTATATCACTTCTGTTGAAAATTCAATTAAACGTAATGCTAGTAATTTTTGGCATTATGTTAAAACTAAACGTTCTAATAATTTTTTTACCTAGCTCATTGTGCTTGGATAGTATCATTGCTCAAGATGACCTCTCAAAATGTAATTTGTTTAATGACTATTTTAGTTCCGTTTTTGTTCATGATAATCTTATGTCCTCTTTAAATTCGTCAGTAAATTCTGATGCATCTAGTTCCATTCATAGCATTTTCCTCAATCCACAGATGATCCCTAAGTATCTCTCCAGCCTGGATATAAGTAAAGGGATGGGTCCTGATAAGATTCATCCTTCATTTATTAAATCTTGTGCTTCAGAACTTTCCTATCCTCTCTTTCTTTTGTTTAAATTATCCTTCCTCCAAGACAAATTTCCTTCTTTGTGGAAAACTGCAATCATTGTCCCTATCTTTAAATCTGGGGATAAGCATGATGTTCGGAACTATCGGCCCATTTCTAAATTGTCTGTTTTTTTTGCTAAAATTTTTGAAAAGATCGTTACTGATCAACTTTCTTCACTCCTTCGTAAATATATAATTTCTGAACAACATGGTTTCCTTCCTAAGAAGTCAGTTGAGACAAATCTACTTGAATTTACTGATTTCATTATAGGCACAATGGAGGACAAATGTCAGACTGATGCCATTTATGCTGATTTCTCTAAAGCTTTTGATAAGATTTCACATTACATTTTGCTCCATAAACTTGAAAATCTTGGGATCCACGGTAATCTTTTAAGATGGTTATCGTCTTATATTTCTAATCGATCCCAAGCCGTTCTGATTAATGGACAAGTGTCCTGTTATAAAGTGCTACCTTCGGGAGTTCCCCAGGGTTCTCACCTAGGTCCACTCTTATTCCTCTTATATATTAATGATATTGGTTCCTGCTTCGCAAACTCATCCTTTCTCTTGTTCGCCGATGATATAAAAATTTATAGTAAAATTTCTTCCCTTGAAGACTGCCTTAAGCTTCAAAACGATCTTGACTCGTTTTCGAACTACTGTGATATTAATCAGTTGCTCGTTAATATAGATAAATGTTTTCATATCACTTTCTCCAGACTTGCTTCCCCTGTATTGTTTGATTTTTTTATTTGGCAAACGCGAGTATTGAGAGTTGACTCTGTGAGAGACCTAGGTGTCTTATTAGATAGTAAATTATCTTTTAATTCCCACATTGATGTGGCTGTCAATAAGGCTTATAGGAATTTGGGATTCATAATGAGAGTATCCAAACCCTTTAAGTCCTTTGATACAGTGTCTTTACTATATAATGTATTTGTGAGAAGTCACCTGGAATTTGCTAGTACTATATGGAACCCGTTTTACCAAGATTCCATTCATAAATTGGAAAAAATTAATAAGAAGTTCCATACGTACTCCATTTCCAGGTTTTGTCTTTCTTCTGCAAATTCCCGTGATTACATCTCCCTGCAAACCAGGAGGACGGTCTCGGATCTCTGCTTTGTATTTAAACTTTTAAATAATTTATTAGATAGCCCTTACCTACTAAGTAGGATACTTCTCAGAAATCAGAAGTCAGAAATCCTCCATTGTTTCATTTGAATCTTTGTTCCACAAATTATTCACTAAACTCCTTCGTTTATAGATCCTGCTCGTCATTTAACGAAATCCCGGCACATATTTATCCTTTTCTCTATTCTTTGCCCTCCTTTAAATTATCTTTGCTTAAGTTCCTTTCCAGTCCTAACTCCTAAGTTCTTTTCTTATTTTAATCTGTTGTTCGTTTGCAACTATTTTGGCTGTAGTGTATTGTGTGATATTAATATTATTTTGTATTTATATTTTATTGTACATATACTATAAGCTGTTTGTTGCATGATTAATTAAATAAATAAATAAATAAATACATACTAGTGTAAGCCCGTTGAATTTCAACGGAGCGATTTCTCATCACCCGTACTGAAAAATATTATTAAATTTAATAGTTTTTATAGTTGTTGCATCTATGCAACCAAGCGCCATCTATGGCGCGTTATAATAACAACAATGTAACAATTTAGCAAAGTCGCGAGCCCTTTAAGAATAAATATCGGCCAATTATATCGCCTCCGTTTGGAAGATAGTGTAAGCACGATTCCTACCAACCTGGTGATCTTGGGTTTAAATCCCACTCGTTCTGGTTTTTTTTATTATTTACCTCAGCGAGCGTTATCAGCAGACAGACACACACACACACACACACACATACACACAGACAGATTTCGGCTATTATAATATATATATATAATATAATAATACAGTAGATAGAGGGTTTTACTATTATTATTTAACATCTAACATTGCGATTGACTTTAGTATCGTGCTTAAACCAGATTTTAATACGCTCCGACAGCACTTTGGAACTACTAATCCCATTTAGTGTACGACTAAAATCGATAGACTGAAAACTCACCGGATGTTCCGTGCGAGTGCTCCGTAGTGTAAAACGCAACAGATGCACTCTACCCTTTATGTATATCGAGTAAGGCTTTGAATTCATTATATGTCTATCTGTGCTTTCCGTGTTTCATTCGCTCTATATAATTTATACTTTATGTGTATGTACATAAATGTATGTATAATATTTCTCTCGATTTTAATACAAAATATACGCCGGTGTCCCAGACGAAAAAGTCTGAACTTTGAGGCTTTGCATAAAATTTCATTCTCGACAAAAAAAAAAGTCAAATGAGCATAGGGGTTGAAAATGCCTCGTCACCGAGATATTTATACGAAAAATATCTTCGCTGCCATAGCATTTTTAAAGAGTATGTGAAAATTTTTCAATGAACCACACCATGTCAGATAAGAATATGTATATGTATTTTTCAATGTTAACATAAAAGTTTGTAATGCATTATCTAATATTCTAATTGACATTATTGTATAAAATATCTTAATAAAAAAAAGACGAGGTAGAAAACGTGGTTTTCCCATTTTTTCATTTCATATTCGTAGGGTTTCACGATTTCGATATATCATCGTCGCATCCTCCTCGATTATAACCCCATTGTCCCTCTATTCATCACTCATTCTGAATACGTGAACCTTTTTCTTTTGTTTCACTTTGACCATTATTATCTGCTCTCACAAAAACTAGTTATAATACTAAATAGTTATTACCCTTTTTTTATGTTTGAAGATCGTTTTGAACGAGACACATAACGTATGTAGATCAAAGCTGAAATTTTAATTGCTATTCTCAATCTCTTTAATGTAACTTGATCCTTTTTTTGCAAATAACTTTGGAATGGTCAAAGTTTCCGGATATGCTCTTCTGTGGAAACATTTTGAATTTCCCAAATAGCTTGATAGTTGAACTAAACCGGAGGTCTTGCAAAGTAACTTTAAATTAGGATGTTTTGCTAAATTTATGTCAAGAATCCGGTCTGTGTACCTTGCTCCAACAATTTTCATCATATACGTATAGGTACCTACAGTATAGTCGAAAACCAAAGCTATTCTTGAAGATTTGTCGAAATTTACAAACATTAAAGCAGCATGGCCTTTAAAATTACAATATTATTTTCATCGTAAATTCCTTTTGAACATAGATAGGGCTTCATCTTGATCTATCGAAAATGAGTGCACACTCCTATCCTACTTTGAAACGAGTCTGTAATCCGAAGCTACCCCCTTCTTGATGCGAACCATCAGCATCATCCACTCGACATCAATTGGCAAACACTCATCCATCGTTTATACATAGTTCAGCTTCCATGTTTTGGCTTCGTGTAATTTCAACGACACAATTCGACTACGCTTCGAGTGGTTGACTCTTGATGGTCATGGAAAAAATTCGAATCGTTATCAACGTCCGTTCTAATCACCATCCGGTCGAACAACCCTTGTCAAATTGCGATGTCAACGCTATTTTTTTAGCCCTCATACTAATTGGTCTTAATTTGTCTCAATTTATCAATCAACGCTACCCAGCGTGGCAATAAAAATACATAGTGACCTTGCTGTACCCGAAAAACACGCTAAACCGTTCTTTAATTAATCTTTAACGCGTTAAATCGCATAAATATTTTGAACAAACGATCCCTCCTCTTCCTCCTGTTCCCGTTTATTTTTTTTTGTCGAAAAGAACTTTTTACAAACGCCAATACAATAAAGTTTTTAACGTATCTTTCAATATTGACACGGTTTTTTTTTTTTTTGCGACTGTCGTTTCGAGGGAAAACTTTTGTCGTAAATTTCAACATTTTCCACTGATCACCAGGTGAGCAATAGCATTCGATATTTTGAAACGACAGTTTCTGAAAACTTTATCCACGGCGACTTTGCTGAAAAGCGTGTTCTTCAGTCTCCGAAACGCTTAAAGGCGCACATCAAAATCTAACGCAATTTATCATTGTCGCAAGGAAACTATGTACAAAATTTCATTCAAATTTTTTTCATATTTAATTAATTCGCATATCGCTTAATACTAGTGCTGTTGAAAAATTCAAATTCGTCATACGTTTTATATCATCGAAATTATCGCACGAAATTCCGACAAGTATTTATATGTAAGCATTGAATCACATTAGTTTAATTGATTAAGCGTTGATGTTCTGTAAAAAAAAATCCCACGTCTATGAAAATATAATTGATGAGATAACGAAATAATAAGCTACGTTTTAATATTGTTTACTTTATTTCAGTCGGTACGAATAAATACATATATTCGAAATTATTAATTAAATTACTTTATTTAAAATTGTAGCAGTTTATACTTTGTGTCGACATCTATGTACATATGTATGTTGAAGAAAATATACTTTTATTCTTCGATAACAAAGTTGATATTATAGAGCTACTATAATACCTTATTATTGATTTTTTATTACGTTTATCAAATGTTTAAATAAAAAAATTCGGTTGAGGCCAACCCATGACTTTATTCATATTTTTGAGGAATATAAAGCGTAACGAAAAAAAATTTGAAACTTGAAAAGTTAGAAATCAAATTTTGCTCTTGAGCCGGAGAATATTGCCTCGAACATAGCGAGCAACGAACGAACGCATTATGATATAAAATCAAGGTTTGCACGAATAAAAGGTTGCAGACGAACGGTTTGAATAAAAAATATCTTTTATTGATCTACATACATATTCGGTACAAGAGTTGATTACGAACTAGCTTATCGTTAACATTTAATGAGCTCAAATACTCTTTTCAAACAAAGGCAATGTTGAAGACACGTGTCGTACAATTTTGGTTAGTTGGTTTATAAAATGTGTATCACATCACAATGATACCATTCATTTAAAATTAAGTGTGTCTTATGTATGGTTAATTGTGTTCTTATCGTTACTGGTTAGTCATCCTGTTTATATTACACGGCATGTGTCGATGAATCGATGTCGCAACTCGTGTTGATGAGTAATTCGTGGATTTCGTAGAGGGCTGTCCTAAGACCTTAAATTGCGCAAACAAACAATTTTCAACGTTTACTGAAACACGATAAACCGTCACTTCTACTATGTATACCGATTTTGATGAGTTTTTTTTAAACTCACCATTCCTAAAAGAATTTTAATTTTATAATATTACTAGCTGACCCGGCATGCGGTGCAATGCCCGATCCCATTCCCGTTCCCGTTCCTAGTACGGTTTCTGACGCGTGAACAGACCCGTCCCCGTTCCCGATCCGTTCCGTTCCAGATCCAGATCCCGTTCCCGATCCCAGTCCCGATCCTGTTCCCGATCCTGGTCCCGGTCCCAATCCCGATCCCGATCCCGATCCCGTTCCTAGTACGTTATCCGACGCGTGAACAGGCCCGTTCCCAATCCCGTTCCAGATCCCGGTCCCGTTCCCGATCCCAGTCCCGATCCCGTTCCCGTTCGCGTTCCTAGTACGTTATCTGACGCGTGAGCAGGCCCGTTCCCGTTCCCGTTTTGTTCACAGGAACCATCCCCGGTATGATTACAATAAGTCCTGAAAGTTTAATCGCGATCGGTTGAGTGGTTTAGGAGCCTATAAGAGACAAACAAACAGACAGACAGACAGACAGACAAACAGACATTGATTTTTTTATATATAGATAAAGTTTCAAAATATATAAAAGGCGGATTTTGCCGGTGAGCGGATTTTAATCGGATCTTAGATATGAAATTTCAACTTGATGGGCTAAGTAGGTACATAGTTTCGGAAATATTGCGTGGTAACAAGATTTTTGACTTTTCTACAAGAAAACAAAAAAAACCAACTTCCGGTTGACTGATTTTAATGATTTATTTTTTCGTAACTAGGATTATTAATTAAGGATTATAATATTACAATATTATGAAGATACCAATTATTCAAAATACGAAATCTCGTTCAAGAGTAAACTGCCACTTCCGGTTGGCGGATCTTGACCAAAATCATAATATCCCTTACACTTTATGTGAAGTTAAAAATTCCACAGACACACAGACATACAGAATCATGAAAAAGTGATCAGGGCATGATCAAATCTAATACAAATCAGTCACAATCTCGAGGTTGAATTTTCGCACGATCACAATACTTAATCCGATAAGGATAAAGTTTTAAAAAATATTACAATTATTTTATGGCAATTTTTACGCCCTACTCAAATCAGAATGGGGCGCAATCAGGTGTACTTTTCCGAACAAAAACTTGGCGTTAAACGACACGAGCTTTTAAAGCTCACCTGAAAGCATTGTTTCCCCCCCCCCCCTAGTGTCGCACTGTCAATATTTTGAATGTAAATTCACCGGGATAGATGTTCGCAAATTCGCTTCGAATTTACGCGTAAAAGCTCTGAAAGCTTTGAAAGCTCTCCCCGGCCATCGATCGACGGGACTAATTAGCGGGAAAGGGACCACGGTGTGTTTTGGAGCACTTTGGTTCGCTCACCTTTCACCGCAGCCAATGAAAAGTGCTTCAAACATTTTTATTTTTTCACCGGAAGGCGGGAACGGCGACGAGAGGGTTCGATAGTGATTTATGGCTTTTAAACTCGAAAACCCTCCGCTTAAGCGGCGAAGCGTGAAAAACGATAAATTTTAACGCAAATTGAATGAATGCTGAATGAACAAATTTAGCACCTTTCACGCGTACATTTTCGTCGCTTATTATTTAACACCTTCCCTCCGGCGCGCGGTGTTCTATCCAATGGCCATCGAGCAAACTGTATGTCCCCCCCCGCTGACACCATTCATTTTTCTTTTTTAAAGCCTATCGTGATTCAATATTCTGATTGTGATGCAGATGACAGTGGCCCTTGTCGTAAATACTCGCAACGACCGCTCTCGTGGACACCTATAAAAACCCCTCGTTTCCCCCACACTCCCCCTTTCCCACCCACTAGTCTCGATGTCCTCGTTTATTCAGTTAATTCCCGTGGCTGAAAATCCATTTGATGTCGAAAAACGTTCGAGTTGTTATCACAAAAGTTTTTCCAAAAACCAACTCGTTTTTGGCGATTCAAAACCTTTTTTCAATTAAATCTGCGATGCGGTCCATGGCACTTAACTTTTAACTGTACAATCGTTCCATTTCATTTCCAATTTTTTACCCTTACGAAGTATATGTCATTTGTACCGTACCGAAAGATTTGCGGCTAACGGCAAAGTATATGCTATAATCAAGGGTGCACAACCTTTTTCAGTTTGAGAGCTACTTTTTTTTTTTTTTTTTTTTGCATGGCGATCGACTTTCATACTAATAAGAATTTTACAATTGTAAACTTTTTAGTTTTCCAAAGCTATCGATAAAAACATGCGATATAAATACAATGAATATGTATGTACATATGCGAAACCATTTTTCAAGTAATTATGTTTATAATTACTTAAAACGCAAACAGTCATCAAGGTCAAGGTCAAGATCATTAGTCAAAAGTGTCCGCATTACTGAATGCAGTCGTTTAAATATATGTAGTTTCTCATAAGAACACGTATTTTGAATTAGCAATTTTGAGGAAAGTGTACTGTATTGTAATAGAGGAGATCTTAAATGTTCCAATAAGTCCTTTTGACTTTTTTTGACAAATTAGCTAGTGTGCCTGAAAACCAATTATTAAACAAATGCATACCACGAAAAACTAACGGTCCTTTGACCCTTAATCATTTTCTTTGACAGATAAGCACGAACCCAGGAAAAATGTTTAGTCATTGGCCGGAGCTTAGTAAACAAAATTGAACCGTTGTAGAAAATTAAAAAAAAAATTGATTCATTTCAAAATTCACAAAGAAAAATCGTATTCGAGATTGACCGGTTGAGCACCCGTGTGCTATAACTATATTATAGCATGCAATTATATATATATATAATAGTAAAACATAAAGGCCTTAAGTGTGTTAGTTTGTCTGTTAGCCCGTATCGTATCGCTTGAAATTTTGTTCCAGGAGTATCGAATCAACGCTTAACTCTTTCCGTAACCCGCAACTACCGTTATTGTTCATGCTAATAATATTTTTTTCGAATCAAATTTTCAACGGGCAATACTCTAGTAAAATATAATATTGACTACTGAAAAATTTACAGTTGATACGATAATTAAATTAGATTGATTGAAGTGATTTTTATGGCTTTGCATTCAGCGTAGAGTTTAATATTCATCATTTTATGTATAATTAAGTAAATAGTATTCAATGTTTGAAACTGTACAACGTGATATCGAATTGAGTCTCGGTTCATATGACCATTTTCAATGTGTACCTCGTATAATAGACATAATTGAATTGCAGTGAATCACCCCGTATATTATACATAATTTAATTCATTTCCTTTTCATAAAATTCTATCGCTCCCGCAAGTTTCCAAGTTTCCAAATTTCCAAATTTCAATAAAGTTTTTCCGGAAACGGATCGATATTTTAGCGCTTTTCCGGCATTTGTAGGCGCACCTGATGCTACGCACTACCCTTAATGACTGTAATGATTTCGAGCTCTTGTCGCTAATCTTTCAGCGTAAATGGTACAGTGCTGTAAAGATACCGGACAGGTGCCGAGCCTAAATGTAAAATAATGACGTTGGCTGTTTGTAAAAAAAATTCAGGCTCGTCAGAACCCAAAATGGCGTGTGCTGTCACCGCGGCCATTTTATTAGCCGCGTCGCGTAATTAAATGGCGGATGGACGACCATAATATATTATTAATCTGTCGTGACACTTCTGCATACAAATACGAAATTAATTGAAAACAATTCTAACACACGACCCTACGAAATAATTAAATCGACGATTAACCCAATTCGCGTAACGTAAAGGGAATCTGCTTGAATGATTTTTTGAATTTAAACTTTTCAACAATTACAGTACCTAGTATAATGTTTAATTTATCATTTGCGATTTTTGTATATCACGCGCACGTACGAAAAATATATAAAGACGTTGTTGAATAAAAAAAATGATATGTTTTCGAGGGGAGAAGTCGAAACAAACTTTTGATTCTACATCCAATTTATCTCAATTCAATTTGATATATTGCTCTCGCAATCGCATAAAATATAACTTTAGTCTGTGCATATTTGCGTACATTTCATTTATTCCGTACTTTTTCAATAGCTCCATCTCAATTTTTTTTCTTTATGCGTGTGTGTGTGTGTGTGTGTACCATTCTCTTCTTTTCTCAATTTCGTCAGTATTTCCATTGTTTATTTTCATCAATTGTGAAAAAAAAACTCCAAACGCATTATTCAAAAGGAAGAAGACTTTCAATAATTAATTAGCTAAATTTTATATATTTTTTTATACTGTCTAAATTAGTACAATCTGAAGCTTACATTTACAATAAAATTGAGTTATCATACACAAAACGTCCATCTGCATCAAACCTTCATGTTTAAAAAGTTTTGTATGTCTAAATAGTATATTTGAGAAGATATTGCCTTATTCAAATATATAATATGTCCATTTCGTCCATAGTTTTCATGCAAAAGAGATGTACATATGTCACGTACAATATTTTAAAGCAAAACTGGACATGCATTATCTGTGCAACTAACCCATCGATTTATGTAATGAAACTATAGGTGGTTTATTATATAAAACCCTAGAGAACAAATATTTTGCAAGTGCGTATTTTAATTTCAATCAATTTTACCAAATGCTAGACCACTCATACTTAGAGCCCGATCATATTATGGCCATTTCCGCCAATTTAATTTTGTTTTTGTAATTTTTACACGACAATATATCTTAAGCATGTCGCATTGTGAATGAGAAAATAGTGTTATTATCGCGATAAAATTGTACGATTTCGTTGTTCGTTTACTTTATGCGTATACTTAACAGTTTTTATATCGTACCGTTTTACCGAAAACAATTTTCTTTATTACAAACCACTCAATTTATTCACAAAACATACGGAGACCTCAACGCAACAGAGAACGTTGCCCTCTGCCAATGAAATATTATATTACACAGTACACAGCAACATCAAATCCGCATATTTTATTCGATTTTTTCCGTACAGCAAGTTGGAACAGCAGCACAATATGCAATAAAACAAATTTCCCTATATAACGTATGCCGCCGGGATTTACGACGTATTTCTACGGTTTAACCCTTTGCTGCTACAACAACGATATATCGTTGTTATGAAAACGTCGAGAACTGCTAACAACGATCGTTGTTGACGTCATAATGGTCGTATTTGAATATTTTCTATGCGCCAGTACGTCAGGGGTGTCAAACAATTTATACATATACAATGCATATATATTATTATTATGTAAAATGGACTGAAGGATATATAGGACATGCGTGTAGGTTTATAAATTCCAAAAGCTTTATTTTAATATCTGTTTTTATCCGATTTTAATAATAATAAACTTAAATTACATAAAATTACAATCTGTCGGCTCCTGAGTCATTAAAAGCTATTCGTTTTATTTTATCTTATAAATATGAATGAAATTCATATAATTATTAATTTTAAAAATAATATTGAATTATTTATTTATCTACATAAAAAAATAATTTAATAAAATAAAATATATGTAACATGATAAATATATGAAACATATTAAAATAATGATTTGCAATATTTTAAATGTTCTGATAAACAATTGCCATGAAGACCTTTTTTACATATAACGCATATAGTACGTGATCTTTTAACGGGACCACCATCCTTTCTATTTCAAACAACACAAACTTTTTCTTTACGTTCGGGTAGTTTTATAATTCCACTATTTGTATATTGTATGCGATCAGGTGAATCGGATGAATTTTTTTTTCCTGCATCCAATTTTTTTCAATAATTTCTATAATTTGAGATATGAATTGATATCTTGATAATCTTGGTTCATTTGAATTATTTTTATATATTATGTATATACGAATTTAGAATCATTCTTGAAATTATGCTAAACACGACTTTTTTCCAATATTTCACCGATCTTCGTTCATCCATATATGTACACACAATTCATCATGTCTGACGTGTCTACACCACCCATGTATTTATTGTATGTAATTATTGCAGATAACTTCGTTATAGTCTGGACTTGTCCTTGGATACATTTTGTTATTGTCATATTTTGTGCTTGTTCAAATGTGGATAATAATAACACAGGTTTCCTATGGGATGGTTTATCACGATACCCCGTTATTAAAATTTCATTACTTCTGTAATGTTTAGAAGTCTTCACTGGCATTAATTGTTTTACTCCGTTTGGGATCCCCAATCTATTTTTTCTCAATGTTCCTGTTATATACGTTCTATACAGATATCGCGCCAGAGGAATACTAGTAAAAAATTGTCGGTAATAAGATGGTAGCTTTTTCGTAAACAACCGCACATTTCAAGTAATATTTTACTACAACATGCGAAAGTCCCATTTTTTTTATGGGAGCTCTTCAAATTGTGGTGGATTTGGATTATTCTCAAAATCTTGATCCAAAAATACTTCCGTAAATGCTGCTGAAATTTCTGGTTCGTCTACATAATCGATTCCCTGTTCATTGGATTCAATTTCAATATCGGAGTCATACAAAGAGTTATTTGGGAGGCCACTTTCAGAATCACTAGAACTGCTAATTTGTCGAGTTACTACACTTTCGTCACTATCACTGTCCGTTATCATTTTGCAGGGTTAAAAGAAATAGAATAATAAAAAAAAACAATATAAAACCGTTTTCTATTATAGAGGTCACGAGCCGTCGTACAATTAATTGCAACTAAAATGTGTTCAAATGTTTACGATACCTGTTGAAAATAGATCGCATATCGATTGATAATAAATCGATCATAAACTGTCACCCCTAGTGCATCTCACTCTGAAGCTCGCATTTACGAGTACAAAAGAAAGAGAGAGAAAGAGAAACCACTTCCAAGCTTCGGCTAGGAAAGCACTTCCGCAATAAAGTATAATATCGCCCGGTATTTCGGCCAATGAATTAGTTAATAAATAATATATAATTTTTTTTTTATTAAAAAATTATAAATTTTAACATTCTCGTTAGGATTTTGAAAAAAATATCGGTTTTAAGAAACATATTGAATGCGACATGAATACAAAGTGTAATGCATGGCAAATATGACGAATTTTTCTTTATTTATACTTTTCCTGATTCAATTAACGGGGAATGGGTACGAAAGTGTCGCAACGTTTGGGGTAGTTTTTGCGTGAGCAAATCACGGGTTTATTGGTTTATCGGCGACGCCATTTTGGCGTGTTTTCGCGCGATAAACGCGCTCTAATTTTGGAATTTCGCATTTGGCGAACTTAATCTTTTTATCGCAGTCGCACACAATTAAATAATAAACCTCGGTGACGTTGTTTAGGTATTACGGAGCGATGTACATGAGCCCTTATCGTTTCGCATGTCAGTTTCAACTTGCAGAATTTCTCCAAAGCTCTACGTTCCTCTTATCGTTTTCTGTAACGTCTAAGCGTATTATTAAATTGAATAGGTACTATTCTTGCACGACTTAACATTTGCACAAGTTTGCGTTTAGTAAAAAAAAATGTCTTGCGTTAATGTTATCTTCCAGTTTGTTACATATTTAAAAATATGTCGATCGTAAACGCGTGGAATTATATTCACCCGAGTGAGTGGCAAACAGAATTCAAGTGAATCGAGTGGAAGCGATATGTTCCACAAGATTAGAGCCAGAATTAAACCATGTTAAACGTGCTTTAGTATATGTAATCGTATTGAAACAAGCATGTGCGTTAACAATACTGTCAATAAGTCGTTTAAAACTTAGGGTTGGGTCACTTTGAGTGGAACAAGTTGAAAACGTCAAATTTAAGAGTCGTGTACGAGAGTTGAAATAAAACTTTTAATTCGACTTCTTTTATCTTCTACGTTGAAACTTTTCTCCAACACATTTTACATTTAATTTATCGCCTATTTTTTTTTTTAGTCGAGTCTTTCTAAACGTTAGTACAACGACTAAAAACTCTCTCGGAAAAGGATGGTTGCAAAAGTTTGCTCTTAATTTTTATATCATTGTCTTTCTGGATTTATTTTATTCTATTTAGCTAAATTGTTGTACTGTGAAGGAGCTTAATAGATTGGTAAAGTTTATTTTTGCGATTGCATCGTTGGTTTTTTGGTTGTATTTTATATTCTCCGATTGTGCGTCTATTTTGTTTTGGTATTGAAAATCTTTTAGTTAAATTAAAATATATTTTTTTTTTTGCAGTTGGGTATAGCTGCTGGCTTCTTACTTCCTCCAATGCTAGTGAAGAATAGTGGAAACTATGACCAAATAGGCAAAGATCTGCAGGTGATGTTCTACGGCCTGGCTGGATTCACTACGGTTCTCTTCGTTCTCATTTTGATATGTAAGTATAATTTTTTTAACATACATATTTATCATCAAACGCTTTTCAAATCGTTACTTTTTTTTATTACTATACCGCATATAATTCTTTTTTATTATATTTTTTTTGTTTTCACCGTTACATCACAGACTTATCAAACGCAAAATTTTTCAAATCTACATTACATTAAATTGGCACAGATTAAATTTTCTATTTGTTACATCCTTACCATTGTAAGTTGATTTGTGTAATTTTACTTTTCGGCCTTTTCAATCTTGCGTGATCAGTTTAGGCTCATTTTTCTTTTAATTTGCACATTTGTATTTCGCCAGTTTTTTTACAGAAAAAGATTATTTCATGAAGAAGGCCTACATATTGTTGCGCCCTTGATTGGCCGTAGACATGTGCTAGTTGGCTGTTACATCGGGCATTGGGTGAGCCAAAAGCCTACATCTTTTAAATATACTCAATCTTATTGTATACATAAAAGGTGCCCATTATTATCTTTGTTTTTAAATTCATCTAAACTATATTATGTATTATTTCCATGTGCAATGTACCTATCCCTTTTTTTTTAAAAAAAAAAAACAAATGTG
This sequence comes from Parapsyche elsis, assembly GCA_022651745.1. Taxonomy (NCBI): domain Eukaryota; kingdom Metazoa; phylum Arthropoda; class Insecta; order Trichoptera; family Hydropsychidae; genus Parapsyche; species Parapsyche elsis. Next base: position 19,359,998 of record JAGVSN010000001.1, on the reverse strand, counting down.
AAATGTTATTGTATTATTCACTGTGCTGCATTTATTTATTTTGATTTCAGTCTTTAAAGCTGGACCACCCACACCTCCTTCAGCAGCGCAGGACATCCAAAATCCAATCGGAGACAACTTCTTCAAATCCATCAAGCGTTTGGCGACGAATCGCAACTATATTTTGTTACTTCTCTCTTACGGAATGAACGTCGGTTGCTTCTATGCTATATCAACCCTGTTGAATCAAGTGATTCTTCAATATTATCCGGTAAATTCTAATTGAATTTGTTTCTGTGTTTTGAGATAGCTTTATGAGATCACCCACTTATGTAATCTTACTGCTTTTATAGGGTGCTAATGAAGATGCGGGAAGAATCGGCCTAGTTATAGTTTTAGCTGGCATGTTAGGCTCTGTCATGTGCGGAATAATACTTGATAAAACTCACCGTTTCAAAGAAACAGCTTTTGGAGTTTATTCAGCTTCGCTTATCGGAATGGTTATATACACTTTTACACTCAGCAGTGGATATATTGTCATCGTTTACATTAGCAGCTTCTTGTTAGGGTAAGATAACTTTTTATGTACATATTATGTTTATAATTTTAATGTTCATACATTATGTTCGTTAGAAATAATTTACTGTAATAATTTTGTAGATTTTTCATGACTGGTTATTTGGCTGTTGGGTTTGAGTTTGCTGCCGAAGTTACCTATCCAGAGCCGGAAGGCACAACTGCTGGAATTTTGAATGCTGCCGCTCAGGTTACATTTATTTTGATCAATTTTACTTATTGTTCATATTTATGTAGGGGATCGTTAAATGTTAGTTATTTACTAAATATTTTCTTATTTTCAGGTGTTCGGCATTGGCTTAACAATGATGTATGGCTGTTTTCTGAAGATGTGGGGTGACGTCTGGTCAAACATAACGCTTTGCATAATTTTGGTATGTGGAACAATCATCACAGCTACCATTAAATCAGATCTACGTAGACAAGCCGCACAAGGTGTCGCTTAAATGTATATTTGTATTTTAAATAATCATACGCATTTTAAATGAACTTGCGTTCCATATTGCCATATTGCATCTTGTGATGTGGGCCATGTTTGTTGTATCAGGAACATTCCTTTTATCCTAATTGATGAAATCCAAAATGTGTGGTAGTCGACCATTCTTAGGTAATGTGCCCAACATTCCAATGTTACCGATGTTCAAAACGGGTGCTAAAATAAATTTCGAATCTTCCTCGATATAACTATTTCGTTGAACAATGATAAAACTAGCCGCATTTTCCCAAGTATTATAATTAAAGGTTCCGCTTGATCATTTAAATGTCTTGCATTGAATTAATGAAATTATTATTCGGCAATATTCTAAAAAGTGCCATTTTATTTAAATATGAAATACTTGATCCATTTTTCCAAACTACATTTTACAAAATATTGACAATATACCTACTTATATAAGATTATAATATACATATTGAATCATTAATGATCATGATATTTTTTTTAACTTTTATCTTTTGAAACTGAATTTACATAATGTGTGTGTTTAAACTATCTTTCAATTCAATTTTGTTAAGTGTACTTGACAATACGTCTCTTATTATAGGATATTTGTTTACATAGTTCCTCTTATACTATTTCAATACTAAATGTTTAATTGACTTTGAAGGGTATTTGTTAGGTAATCATAGTGATCACTAAGAAATAGAAAACTTTAATACTATGTGTATTGTACTAAATCTTTAATGTATGACAATAATTAAATCTTTGAAGAGAGTGAAGTCATTTTTGTAGATTAACTAACAATAAGTGTAATAGTTTTGGATTTGAGCTTAATTTTTGTCTCTGAGTGACATTAAACAGTATTATTATCTATTGTGACATATTTTTAGGAAAATGTTACCTAATTGTTTTTGAGTGTGCAACTTTTATAGTGAATTATTTTCAATAGAAACTTATAATGTGCCAATGATTATTGGATTGCCAAAATTTATTTCTGAATATGAAAATTGATTTATAAAAGATAACTGATGAAAAATATTATATAAACGACATGTAATATTATACTCTTTTCTTGTATAATTAATTATTATTCTATTCTTGCTACCATAGCAATTATTAAAAAATATTTGTGATTAAAAATAATACCAAATAGTTAAAAAATGAAAGCTCAATATTTATGTCATTCGACGCTATATTTAATATTCTCATTCGAAGAAAGAAAACGAGCGAAGGAATAACATAAGAGTTCCAAAAGAAAACTTAATTGTTGTTTTACTACAACATTATGAAAAATGATATTTATTATATTTTTCATTTGATATTTGGCATAGAAATATTTTTCTTATTGTGATAATAGTTTTAAATATGTATGTACTTGTGTAATGGTTTCGAATAAAATATTATTTTTGTACATAAAAATGCTGATTAAACGAGAAAAGACCTAATAGCAGAACGATAGATAACTCATAGCCTAGAAAATGAGTCATAATTATTTTTTATTTTTTTTTTCAACTTTAAAAATATTATTCCATAAGTGTATTATTGTATTTTTTATCTCAGCATTTATTATATTGATTTTTTTGATATATTCAAATTTATTTTGTTTGATACAAACTTATTGGTTGCAATGATGATTACATATAATCTTTTTAATGATGGAATCTACTGAATGACTGATGACGTTTCCAACTAGCGTTTGGTGAATGATGCTCTCAAGTTGTAAGAATATACTGTAATAAGTGGTAGCTCCCAACATAATAATATTATATTATGTTATTTATCATTCAAAATCACACTTACATAATTTACACGTTGAATACACTATGCATCCTTATACAATATACAATTGGGCTTTTGATTTCATTACTTCTAGTAAACATGGTATATTATCTATGTATATGTATAATGCTGAGAATGCATTTCATGTATATTGAATATACACAAAATCGTGGAAACAACCACTTTAAAAAATATGAAATTGTAGACCAGTATGACAATAAAATATTTACGAACTATATATGTATGTATACATATATGCATTTAGAAATTACATATATGTATTTAGAAATTGCTTCCTTGTGTATTATGTACAATCCAAATTTTTATAGATATTATAACTATTTTTGTATTTCAGAGAATCTACGTTTTGTTTTTCATTGAAATTGTTAAACATTATAGTATTTGTTTTGATAAAATGTTTTACCACTGTATGTTGCAGATATAAAGATGTGTAATGTGTAAAAAATTTTAATTTGTTCATCGCTTTAGATGCCGATATATGAATGAAATATACAAACAAATTTATATCTTTATGTGCTAATTCAATATCTGAAAATTATAAAAATATACACAACGATAAAGTTTGTATTTTGGTAAAAATAACTTATGAAGATATTCATCAAATGAATTATCAGACAATAAAATTTCATATGCCTTGAAATTATTTAAATTTTTTTTTCAAGTGTAATCAAGCAAAATCAGTTAGATTTGTTTAAAATATTTAAATGTATTGAATAATTGTGAATAAAAAATGTATTGTAGTTTTATATAAAAATTGCTTGCCAAATTTATATTATCGATATGATAAAAAAAATCGTTATGACAATAAAATAAATTTGTAGATTATATCTGTGTATAGAAACCAATTGAAATGTTACTTGTTTGAAAGGCGTAGAAAATAAATAAAATGAAAATAAAATATTTTTTTTATTTGCATCCCATCCCATCTGCAAACCAAGACCTATGTACATACATATGTAGATATAAGATTATACCATATTCATTCAGATTATAGATTATAGTTGTACTCTATTAAAACTGTCGAAAATTAATAAAAATTGAAATAATAAGGGATATGATAAATCACTCAGTATAATGGTTTTTGTCAAGTATTAAATATTTTTGCCAAGTACAAAATCAGTTTTAAGGCTTGGCTTCGTGAGTGCGTCGCGTCGGCCTGGCCGGAGCTTTCCCCTTGGTTTTTTTGTATAGATCACAAATCTCCCCGCACCCCTTATTTCCTTGTGGCCACGGCTAGCTTTCCATCCATCTGTCAATTTCTATACAAAAAAAACTACGGGGAAGTGCGTCGGCCTGGCCGACGCACTCCCCAAACCAATCCTTTGAGATCAAGGAAGTATAACTGTTGCAGTTTACCATTTAAAACATGAGATTTATTCAAAATATTGAACATTTACTATTTACCTAGCGACTAAACGTTGAAAAGGAAAACTTGAATAAAACACTGAGCAAAGTATTTATTTTCAAATAATATGCTGCGTGTGTCAGCAGTGATTGTGAAGTAGCGCGCGGTTGGCAGCCGTGCGGAAGTGCGAAACGTCCTTGTCGTGGAAGCTGTCGCCTGTCGCGATGGCGAAGGAAGAAGACGATGACAGTCTGCCTGATAAGGATGCGGCCAAAGAATTCTATGCCAAATATGAACCCAAGGAAATCATCGGCAGGTTAGAATTTTCCCCACTCCAGTGACATACACAGATCGCGCATTATATACATAGGTACACAATTACATATCGCTTTTTACTACATATGTACATCACAGTGACAATAATTCAAACAATAATATCACTGACCTTGAGTGTGACGTTTCCTTGTCACATTCTTATCAATTTCATTATTCTAACCTTCAAATTTTTTTTAGCCATTAAACATTGTAACTTAATATCGAGTGCTCAAAACGTGTTTTGTTAAATTATGAATTGAATATTTTGCTTTTAAGAGTTTCCTATATACTCGTAAATGATAGATAAAATGTTTCTAACCATGTCCAATTTTTTTTTTGTTTCGACATTATTGCAACGAAAATCACGTTTTTGAACTAACCGAACGGAGACCCAAAAATTATTACTAATTCTAACCCACTTAATCCGAATATGATAATGAAATTTGTTGGTTAGCCCTCGTTTGTGAGATGTGAGCGTGAAACAATGGACAATTTTTTAACTAGTGCGACCTGTAACTCAAAATTTTGTGCTTCTGTGTTCAAAATCGGTATTGTAAGCAATAGTCAGATGTTTTTGCTATTAATTGTGATATTTTTTAAAGCTTTAGAATACTTGTCAGTAAACGTCGAATATTAAACGTCAAAAATATTTTTTTTTCTGTCGGATTTTTTCTCGGTGTTATACATTATGTTGTCAAGTTTTTATATTATTTTAACGCATTTATAAGGATTGGTTCTCTACGTTAGTATTTATATTTTTTATAGAGGGATAAGTTCGACAGTTAGAAGATGCATAGAAAAAAAAACCGGAAGAGAATATGCCGCTAAAATTATTGATCTCAGCAATGAAACTCACGATTCTGTGGAGTGCCACACCATGAGGGATGCTACTAAACAAGAAGTTGCTATTCTGAGGCTTGTCATGGCTCATCCTTATATTAGTAAGTTTGTGATAGTACACTATACTTCCTTTTCCTCAATTTTCTTCTCTCTCCTTTTTGATTTGCTTCCCTTTAGTTTTTGTCCTTAATTTTTTTTTTTCAGAATTACTACAGATTTTGCAATATTCTCAACAAAACTTATTATTTTCTTACTTGTGGCTGTACTATAACGTTACTCCACTAATGAAACTTGGCAAACTGAACTGTATGGGAGATTGCCAGACTTATATTTACATCTCAACCAAATGTCCAATTTAAATGTAAAATAAACTTGTTTGCATCCTAAAAATTTCACATAACACGAATGGTAGAAATTTAATAAAAAATATTTCAATTCCACATATAAACTATAATTAAATATCGAAATTGATATTATTTCCTTTTTTTTTAAGCTTCATTCCAATTCCTATTTATTTTTGAATATTTTTCATTGTTGACGCACACTAGTGCACTTTATTTTTATCACATTATTTCAATATTGTTTTTTTTGTTATATTTTCAGTTGAATTGCAAGATGTATTTGAGTCTGACACTTTTATTTTTTTGGTTTTTGAATTGTGCAAAAACGGTGAACTCTTTGATTATTTAACTTCGGTTGTAACATTATCGGAAAAGAAAACAAGATACATAATGAGGTAACTTCATACATTTTATTGTATTATTCATTATGAAGAATTTTTGTATATGCTAATTTTCATATTGTAGGCAAGTATTTGAAGGGATGTTATATGTCCATAACAAAAGCATTGTGCATCGTGATTTGAAGCCCGAAAATATTTTACTAGACGATCAACTAAATGTAAAAATAACAGATTTTGGATTTGCCAAATTGCTCAATCCAGGAGAAAAATTGTTTGGTAAATATTCAAAAGCATATTAGTCAAAAGACCATTAAATCACACTTTAGTTTTAAACATTTAATAGAGATTTTATTAAAATAATGTTAACTACTGTGTATTCTTTTTGTTGTGAGCTTACAGTTTAATGTTGTTATAAAACTGGAAATTCCGCTTTATGTACCTGATATTATATTACATTTAACAATTGACAAGTATCTGATTACTTATTCCTTTCAACAGTACTCAAGAACTTCATTTTTGCTTGTGAAATATAACTAAGTTGTTCTATTTTGCGTATTTGTGCACACAAATATTAAATTTTGTATTATTTCTATTCCCTTTTTTGGAATGATGTTGGTTTTGATGTCTTTATCAATTGTACGATGCTGTTGTAATACAGAACTTTGTGGAACACCGGGATATCTGGCTCCTGAAACACTACGGGCCAACATGTTTGAAGACGCTCCTGGATATGGAATGGAAGTTGACATGTACGATTAATGAATTTTACAGAAATTTTTTACTATGTTTAAGAGATATCTAACTTAATTATTATTTTAAAAACTTTTCAGATGGGCTTGTGGTGTTATCATGTTCACGCTGTTAGTATTTTTATTTTTATTTCGGGTGCTTTAACTTTTTACTTTATCCTAATCGGATAAAGTATTGTGATCGTGCGAAAATTCGACCTCGAGATTTTGACTGATTTTTTTTTAACGATTCTCTGAATAAATTATATTTTTAGACTTGTAGGCTGTCCACCGTTTTGGCATCGGAAACAAATGGTAATGCTTAGGAATATAATGGAAGGCAAATACTCATTCACCAGCCCTGAATGGGCTGACATTTCAGGTAAAGATTTTTATTGTCAAATGAGCATTAACTTATTCTTGTCATTACATACATCTATCTATTGACAAATATAAATAAAACATGTCTATTCTTGAAAAAGTCAAATATTAAGAGAATTAAATTATTTAAGTAAAAACATTTGTTTGGCTATAAATGTATATGTACATCATATCTATCAATTGTTACAGAAGCACCCAAAGATCTCATTCGGCGACTACTCGTCGTAGATCCAGACAAACGGATATCCTTACACGACGCTTTACTGCATCCTTTCTTCAATACAGTAGTATGTACAAAAACCGACGAGGCGATTATTGTTTATATAATTAGCTATATATTAGTTGCAAATACAATTTATTGATTGATATTCAAAAATTTTAAATCTGATTGCTTCGTGTATTTTGGTTCACTTTTGTGTTGATAGTTGGTTGATTATTATTTTATTACATTACTTATGGTTAGTATTTATTTTATGTGTACAGTATGTAGATTATTCTTAATTAGTTTTTTCGGTATTTCTTAATATTTTTTCTACTAATTAAGTTTCCTTCTTATTATTTTGCAAAAGCACTTTCACTTGATTTCTTCTAGCTATGGGATCAGGAGATGGCACCTCTTAAACAAAGCTTTTCTGCGCAGGGCAGGAGGATATCGAGAATTGACCAATTGGCATTGGTAATAACATTGATAGACAAATAAGATTTGATCATTTAATGGGTTATATGTACATATATAATATATATATATTCTTCATGATCATAATATGTCGATTTGTCTTACTAACATTGTGGTGTGTGATTTGGTGTTTTACTTAACTAACATAAAATTATTTAAAATGGAAGTAGCGCTAACCACCTGTTGGATTTAATTGTTGTAAATTTCGTGTTATATTTTGTTAACCTATTGGTTTGTAATTTAAATTTTTGTTCCTGGGAAAATAATTTTTGGTATATGGTTTTTATAATAAAATATTGTGGACCTATACATCTTGGTAAATTTTGAAAGTGCATGCCTAAATGTTGCTTATTTACCCTTGAGCTTGATCTTCCTTTTTTTATTATATCTGTTTTTATGTAGCGTAAAATTTGTTTATTTTATTTCGTAAAATTGAGTTTGGTTTTTGACATACATATGTATGTACTTTGAGGTCAATGTCTCAGTAAACATACATATGTGATTAGTTAACTACTCCATCGACAATGTCTGTTTCTAAACAAACACTTATACATATGTCAACAGTTTACTTAATGTTTATTTATTATACATACATATGTCATTCCATATGCTCAAGATATCATTAACAAGCATTACAATTTATATTTTCTAAAGGTCAGTGTTATAGTCAGTATATATGAAATGCAAAATGTTAAAAATTATTATTAATTATTTTTTTGCATTAATTAATTAATTTTTTTCATGTCCTCCCTCATCTTACCATTCACATGAATTTATACATTTTTTTAATTGCAACCCTCAAAAGAGAATATTTTCTGGTTTGGAGAATATTCTCCAAAAGATTATTCCCGAGAATTTTATAACTGGTGTTAATATGCGTCAACTTTGAACGAAAGATATTGAATACAAATTCCTTCAATTGTATTAAATATTTGTGTGAAATTTATATATGTACCTATATATAAATTTCACACATTTATTAATAATAAATATTAATAAATGTACTTGTATAATTTCAGCAATTGAAAACTGCATCATTTAATGCTCGTAAGAAATTCCGATTTGTGATAATGGTAGTAAGAGCAGCAGTTCGTATAAAGCGATTCCACTTCACAACAGAACCACTAGATCTATCTATTGCGAGATTAGATCCGTATAGATTAAAAATGCTAAGAAAGGTATTTCATATATTAAGAATATTTATTATTAAAAAATAACCAAAATATGTACAAAACATTCACTTTTTTATGTTTTCAGATAATAGATGGGTGCGCATTTCGTGTATATGGACATTGGGTCAAGAAAGGGGAAGGTCAAAATAGGGCTGCTCTCTTTGAAAATACGCCAAAAACTGAATTGAAAAATTTATATGTAATAAATCTTAGTCGATAGCGTTGGGCTTATCTCCGAACTTTAGTCAAAAAATCTGTATTTGTAGCCTTGTGGAAAATTTCCTTTGTTCTGTGCTCTGGTGGTTTCACTTATAATCAATATAAATATATTCCACAAGATGTTCGATTTTATTTACGTAAATAAATTTGTCAAGTGACTGAATTAATTTTTCTAGCGATTTTTTTTCTAATATGATCAAGGATGGAGATAAACTTTCGAAATATTCGAATTTACTTACGCCAAGTGTTTATTGCGTAAACTTTTCGTTGACCTTTTTTTTTAAATTTTTCATTTAAACTTTTGATGTAATTGTAGATTGTACGTTATTATTTAAAATAATTAGCAAGTATAAATCGGTATTCATTTTATGAATGATTGAAGTATTTGAGAATAGGAAAATCTTATGCCAGAATTGTCCAATATCTTTTTAATAAATTAATAATTTCAATTCATAACTTGGTACTGTAGTTCAAATATATCTCATTATTTTTAGTGTCAATAAATTATTTCAAATTCTTTTACTAAAAAATATTATAATACTCTTAAAAATAAAATAAATATAAACTTAACTATTTTTACTCTAAAATTTAAAAATTAATATGTTTTCATTGAATTGTGAAGATAAAAATTGTTACCAAGATGTATTTAAGATTCAAATGTTATTATTAAATGTTCTAAATGTATGTTGTAAAAATCTATTTTCGATATTTACATGTTTAATATGCATTAATCATGTTTTAAATGCTTTTGCACAAACTTTTTATGAAATACTAAAAGATTACGTATATGTACATAAAAATATTTTCTGATTACCGAGTTGTTTAACAATTTAATTGAAAAAAATTTAAAGTTTCTAACAATATATCGTTGTTGTGTTAACATTATAGAACAAATATATTTTGTAAATGACTTATAAACTTTACAAAACTGTGATTTCAAAAGACAAGGACAAAAAGTTTGATTATACTGATGAAAGACAAAAATAAAAAATAGTATAAAATAAAACGGAATATTTCTGTAAAATTGGTTACTATATCTTCATGTAATCTCCTCACGATGAAAGATTAGATTTAAGCTCGTTAATTGTGTATCTCTTGACGATTTTTGCAATGTTATGACTATTTTTAATCCGATTTGTTCCTGCAGTCTACATTAGTATGTCTTACACGCATTGTACAAAAATAATTTATATTTTGCACAGAGATTCTATAACCAAATATTAATTGTTATGTATTTTATTAAGATTCGTTTATTTATTTCTCTGCGAATGTGATGTATTTTGAAAATTAATAAAATAAATTTTCGTTTTAACTTGTACGTTTTTTCAACACTATTTTTTCGAAAACTTTTTTGTTTAAATCATGCTAATTTAAATTCAAATATTTTACAGAATCTTTAATTTTAATTACATACGATAACAATCATTGGAGATAATAAAGGACTTAAATGATTTATGACGATTTTCTTTACTATCACAGAAAAAATTATTTTGACTTAAATGATCTGATTTAAATCAGCAATCAATAGATACATACTTTGCCCGATATTTTATTCAATTGTCGAATATTTATTTATTTACTAGTCAATGCCTATCGACAGTGTCATGGCGTGGTTATCATTTACTTAGTGTATTTAGTAGTTCAAAATGTAAGTAGTTGAAAAATGCGAACGCTACCTGTGTGTGAGTGCGAGCGTTCTGCGGTTACCCAGTCAGGCATATTACTATATGTAGTAATTGAAATTTTTTATCTTAATTCATTAGAAACTTAACAGCGGTATACAAAAATAGAAAAATAACAATGCCCATAAAAAATTTCACACGTAAGAACAGAGATGTAAAGTAAAGAAAATAATGTATAAACAATAACTAAGATATGAAGTTGAATGAGTAAAATAGGATAAAGAAAAATAAAATATAATATATTTATTTATTATAACATTAGGCGTAGGTCAAGTACATTATACAAGTAAATAATGATGAATGAAATAGTAAAATACACGAGTAACAAATTGATAAAAAAAAGCAATAGTTGTAAAATTGTGTGGATTAATTAAGTATGATAGTTAATTCCAATAGAATATATGAGCCGCCTTGAGGTAAAACACCTCCACATCCAAGACCCTCACGTGAGGCCACCCCCTTCCAACGACTATAGTCGACCTGTCGCGAATCGCGGAACAATCGCGCATCACTGCCAAAATAAAAAAAAAAAAAAAACGTTTTTTTTAAAGGGAATTTTTGAAAGACTCCTCTCACGGTCTCTGACCATAATACTCCCCAACGGAGTACTTTTCGCCCAAAAGATCGAGCGAAAGTTTCGAAGGTCTCGAAAGACCGCTCATCCGCGACCAAATCGCCAAATAGAATACTGCACAAAACCGAACAAATCAACTCAAAGGGGAGAGCGTATTCAACGCGCGAAAGTTGGCCACCCTGAAATTGCTCCAAACGTCAAATCTGAAAACGCGTAAACATTAAATCTTTTCATCGTTTCGAGTCGAGACGTTCCGCTCGATCGAACGCGCGTATACGCATCATTCGATGACAATTTTCCAATTTGACTCGACATTGGGCATAGAGTGAGAGGCGATTCGAAGTGAGCGCGCCGCGGGTTTGTTTTCGGAAACGAAAGCGAAACAGAGAGGTGGGGTGGGGTGGAGGGGAGGGGCGAGCGGTGCAGCTGTCAGGCGGAGCGGCGTGCGCGCGTGTCGAACGCTCGCGATTGGTCGAATCGGTCACGTGGGTTCGGTCACGTGCGCGAACGCAGCGCGCTCATTGGTCGACGGATCGTTCGGCCACGTGAGGCCGCGGCACGGTCTCTGCGCAGCGCACCGCACTCTCGCCTGACCGTCGGCGAGTTCGCCGGTGCGGCTCTCATATAAATATCGGCGCCGGTTCGATTCGGACGGAGAGGAGCGGCTCGCTGACAGGCGCTACGCCCCGCGGGGCCGCTCGACGCGCGGATCGTCCGCGTCGGTCGATCCGCGCCGACCGAAACCGCCTCCTTTGTTGCGCAACGGATTCGCGTGCGGTCGCCGGACGAGCCACATCGATCCGCCGACACTTACTCTCTCCCCCGCTATTTACAAACACTCGGAAGATCCGCCGACGAGCGAACGGCGAGCGGTTCGACCGCTGCAGATGGCGAGCTGCGGCGCACCCAAAGCCGAGGGACGCGGCCGCGTCACGGTGCACGCCCTGTGAGTAACACCACGACACACGATCACCTCCACTCCTGTCACCTGTCACCTGTCAAACCTGTCGCCTATGACATCCCATCCCCCCCCCCACCCCCCGCGCGTCAGAGGTCGATCGTGTCAAACAGTATTGTTGTACGTCGCTTATCACCGCCGCGGCGCGACACTCCACTCACCCGAACAAAGAATCCCCACACCACGTGTTATCTGTCAAAAAATTGCGCAAAACAATCGAACGTAATTTATTTGAAAAATTAATTATATCGCGCGCGTGTATGCGTGCGTTAAACATTGTGTTTATATCGCGCGCGCGTGCATGTGTGTGTGTGTGTGTCGCACGTGCGCTCCGCCACCTGTACGCTGCGTTTTACGCGAGCGATTTTCGCCCTTGCGTCCATTGGCCCCGAGTACGGTTTTCGCGTACAACTGTGATTTTGAATGTGCGCCAACTGCGTACGGTTCAACTCTCTCGTATTAAAGTAATATTTATGTGTGTGTGTGTGTGTGTTTTCACTATCGACAGTCTGATGTAATGTTGGTATTTCTCGATGACGTCACATTTAGTATCGTTTGATCCTATTGCTCGGTGACAGTTCAACGTGTCATTCGAACGGCACAGTTGTCAAAATTTTCCAATACGAATCTTACGAGCAATTTTCTACATCGAAATTGTGTCGGGTCATTTTGCACTGATCGCTAATAATTTAATGTATACCGTGTGATCGATGAAAGCTCGGTATCGAATTTGCGCTTTCTTCCGTGTGAATTTTGACAGCTCTGACACCACGTCACACGTGGCATAATCCATACGAAAAACGATGCCACGAAACCGACGCCCTATCACGCGGAGAAAACTCTGAAATACGCGTTGTGTAAAGCGGTGGGGTGCGGTGACCTTTAGTATAGGAAATGTTTTGCTCTTTTGCAGTACATTTTTCTGGATTACAATATCAGCCGGAAACGATACGAAGCAGTTGTGCAAATCAACAGCGAGCAAAAACTGTTCAATTACACGTCGCCGAGTAAAAGTCGACTAAATTCAATACAAATCTAGCACGCTCGGGGATGCACACGCACTACGTATATGTAATTGGAGTCATCGGGTAGTTGGCAACTCGCGTTGTGTGTGTGTATGTTCGTGCCGTGCCGGGTATGCGAGCGTTCCGCACGGCTAGCCAGCCGGTCGGTCAGATTCCTACGCCACCGTATATAGTGACTAGTTACTGCACGTTGACGCTACAGTGTTTGTGAGGCGCTTCTCGCAACCCGTGTCGTGTGAGTGATAATAACTAGCGAGTGCCCGTTGACAGTGTTACCGTGTTGTGTGCTCATACGTCGGTGTGGTGGTGTGTTATCCATCCGATCGCCCTGCATGACATTGAAGATTTTTCATCCAGATCGTCATGCAGGCCTAACATTCATAATGTAGTAATGTGTGTATGTACACAATACACGATTTAGTTTTTTTTAATATATATGTATTTACGTAGGCACGGTTGACCCATGCGCCACTCCTTAAATTCGGATTGCGTGTTTCACACCTTTCGTTGAATGCGTATAAAGACCCGTCAAACTGACGCCCCCGTCGTCGTCCCATTCGCATTGGTGAGAATCAACGACGATAGGGGACGAAAACTTGACGCGGCGATGTCGCTCGGGTGTGTGAGGACCTTAAATGCGAGCGTGACGGCCGCAGATTCTCGCGCTTTTATCGCGACTGGTGCCGCGCAGACAAGGCTCTTCTCCACCAAGTACGTTGACATGCGTTACGTCGACGTACGATATCCATCCACCAATTACAGCACGGCTTTCTCGCTCGTACTGCAATTGGTGCGTGGATGTCGTACGTCGACGTAACGCATGTCAACGTACTTGGTGGAGAAGAGCCTTAAGAGCGATATTACACTTAGCCACTCCACCAACACCCGATTTTTTTTGAACCTCGACTACCAGATAGATATACAGGTTTAGATGGTACGTATTAGATTGTGCGATTTTCTGGTGTCTAAAAATTTCTTGGAAGTCAATGTTCGACGAAAAAAACCTTCACCAAAAACCCTTTTCTGACCTTTTTTTTGCATCGTCGTACTCAATTGTCAACGCAACGCAACGTCAACACAATTGTTTCTAAAACAATGAAATTCAGAAAGAAATACGAGAGGTTGAATTTTATATATTTTCTACGTCTACATAGAGTACCTAGTTTTCGTATAGCTTCCTAGACCTATTTTTTTTTTTTTGAAGATTATGAGATGAGCAGGTAGCCTGGTGAGTGAAAAGTGGTGCAATGTAATAAGATGCTCGCCACCGCCAAAAAAAATCTGTTGCTGGTGTTGTTGCTCAGTGTAATATCGCTCTAAGGCTCTTATCCAATACCACGGGCTCCCAACCTATGGGTCGCGACCCCAAATGGGGTCGTGAAGGTTTTTCTGTGGGGTCGCCAACTAAAACAGTAAACTAAAAAAATATATTGACTATAATGCAATTTTCTATCAGTTGTGACGTATGGATGTGAAACGTGAATGCTACGTAAAATTCAGTGCACACAGTGAAGCATGGCAAGATGTATGTATGCTTGGTATAACAATAAGAGATCTTAAGAGGAATACATGGGTGAGAAGTATGACCAAAGTGGCAGATATAGCAGAACGTGTGAAAAAGTTGAAGTGGCAACGGGCTGGACACAGGTGGATGCGAGAAATACTGGAATGGTATCCGAGGGGATGTGAAAGAAAGCAAGGCAGACCGAGTGGAAGATGGGTTGATAAGAATGTGTGCAACAGATGCAACAACTATTAAATTTAATATTATTTTTCAGTACGGTTAATGTGAAACCGCTCCCCGTTGATATTCAACGGGCTCACACCAGTAGTTATATATATGTTTAGAAGAATGTGTGGAGTCAAGTGGATGCAGATTGCTCAAGACAGACAGGAATGGAAGACGGCAGTTTCAAATATTTTGGGGTCGCGGGTCACTTGGCTCTTATAAAACGGGGTCGCCACTCGAAAAAGGTTGGGAGCCCGTGGCCTATACATTCGTGCTAAGTACAGGGATACGTAATCCGTACATTTATTACAATTTCGATTATAGCGTAACCGTCGCGTCTGACCGCCTCTATCTACACTCTTTGTTCAAACGATCACGTCACCCCTCGATTCCGCAAAATCGCAAATCAGACAAAGTACGCGACACACACACGCTTATCGAAATGCGAAAAAAATGTCACGTGGACGGGGGACTTTATACAACAGCACACACTCGATAATTAGAAAGCACCGTCACTTTAAATTGGTAACGCGTGGGGCGCATAGAGCACGCGGCGGGGGGGGAGAGGGGGAGGAAGGAGGGGAAGGGGGAGCTAGTCTTCAGCGTAAACAAGTGTGTCGGCGCGTGCTCTCTCGACCAATAGCAGAGCTCGGTTGAGCGACGTGACGCGTCAGCTGGCACGCGATTGGTCGATCGCCACCCCCACCACTTCGCTGGCCGCGTGTTTACGTGACAGCCGGCGACCTTCAGGCGCGCAACAGCACGTGCGCCGAGCTATAGCCGCCATCGCGCACTATTGACACACACACACACACACACACACACACACACATGGCATGGCATACGCAATTATTATACACACTCACGTGCATTCGAAAATTGCTCATCACATGCTTTCGACGATTGGGCGTGTGTGTATGTATGGGTTTCGTTGTACGCGTGTGTGGGTGTTTGCCAATCTACGCTAGCGCAAGGTGGCTGGTTGTCCAATGTTCGCGATTTTTTTTTTCTTTACGCGATGCGTATTATATACTAAACATGTGCGTCTATTTTTAGATGAACAGGTTCTAAAAAATCGGCTTGCGCAATAGTTTGAAATTGTTCCGTCGCGACGGATATTGAGCGTCGAGGCTGCGGTTGTGCGTTTGTCGTCGCCACCCGACGACGGCAATGTCGTTGTCCCTTTTTTGTATGTAATTTGACGGCTGTGACGTAATCTGTCAAATTCTATAAAATTAAAGAACAGTGCGACGTTGCTGTCGAGAAAATGAGCAAAATTTCATTATCCTGTAACGAAATTACAATATCTCACCCACAGAGCCGTTTTATTATTTTTTTTTTACTTCTATGTATGTGTGTATTTTGAATCCCAGCACACATCTGAATATTACTATACTGCCGTCCGAAACCCACTTAACGTAACTGATTTATTTAAACTGTTTAGTGCATGAGGTTATTTTCTATTGTGCTTTGATAATTCTAAGGAAAAATAAAAAAAAAATGAATACTTTAGTAGTTACGTCACTTCATTATTCATTATTAATTAATTAATTAATTCAACCACTCTATTTAAAAAGAATGAATCTCTAACAATCTTATTTGATTTTTCTCTTCGGAGTCTAAGAGTATGACTTCTTAGATGAGGGTTCTCATTGAACATAATTAGGTTGGTCATTTCACATGAATAATGATTATTTATTATTTTGAACACTTCAATTGAATCACCTCTTAATCTCCTCGTCTCCAATGTGGAGAGATTCAGTCTTTTCAATCTTTCTTGATAAGGTAGTGGCCGAAGTAAATATTGGATAAGTTATTTTCAACAAGTATTGGTGATACTATTTCTCTGCGCGTGCAGATACGTTAGATTTCATAGATTAAAAAAGTCAGTTTTGGATGAAGATATGTACATTAATTTTGATATAAAAAATCGCAAGAATACACTCCCATAACCCCTACAACACATCTATCTAACTCATTTTCGTAATTTTTGTCAGTTACGTTAAGTGGGCTTAGGACGGCAGTATATATAGCGCAGAAATCTACCCGACTGGTCGGATAGCCTAGTCGCGGAACGCACACATATACACGCACGGGACTGTCAACGGGCAGTTACTGATTTTATATGATGTCGCGCGTGCTTGTCACACGCTTGTTGTATGGGATTTGACAGATGTGACGTCATCTATCGAATTCTATACAAAAAAATATTTTATCGTGGTGTTGCTGAATTCTCTAACGGCACGCGTAAAAATAAGCCTTTCAGCACGGTACCTTTTTCACTAAGTATGTCAAGAGGAACAAAGGAAAATATCATTATGTATTCCTCTTAGAAAGAGGATATCTGGTCTGATGTTACTTAATCTTCAAAACAACAATACACAAATATACACACATACATACATTGGGTAGAGAAAACGACAATTGGCTCTGTACAAACTTTCGTTGTTTCCATGCGAATGGTAATGTATTCAAGCAAGTGTAGGAAGCGACCGTTAACCAGCTGAATCATCTGATACACATCGAAGGTGCAAAATATTTATATTACGAAATTCCACGAAATAAGCATTTGCAAATCCCACGTGAGAAATTGACTCAATTCTGCAATGTGCGTGAACCGTGAACATATCGATTCGGCATAAAAATGACAAGCGATAAATTAGAAATGACAGTACGTGCTCATTATGCGATGACAGTTACAATATAAAATGGCAACGATGCGATTGAGGAAATTACCGATTTCACAACTCGAGTGTTGAAACCTTGTTGGATTCATTTGAATACTTTTTAACAGAAGGTGCCCACTTATTAACCACACTCCCTAATGTTGACGGTTTTTTTTTTTAAACAACTCTATTGATCAATCTCAGGCTAGTCTGCTTAATTCGCTCTCATTTGCCCCCTAATTGTAACTTCGCCGTCTCATTTATGTAGTTGTCATCCATATGTTTCAGTCCATATAACACTCCAATCAGTGTGGGGATCAATGACACCAGCGACATTGCCAATGACATTATAAACAGCATAAAAATGTGCCCAGTTGATTGGTACGAAAAGCTGAACAAATACATAATTACACGCATTCATGTACGAGGAGCGTGGTTCGAGCGTTAACTGGCGTGCAATTGAAGTATCGTTGCGCAAATCAACACCGAGAGAAAGTGCTATTTGCTACATGAATTTCTTACCTCCTCCCCCTTATCAGTTTTTTTGTCTTATCTCTAGCACGCGTGCATCCCAACCGTTAACAAACGCGAAACGGCACCAAATCGATAAATTGTAGATGGGTGTACAATACTGTACTGCCGTCCTAGCCCAACTTAACGTAACTGACAAAACAACAATATTGAGATAAATGGATTTGAAAGTTTTATTCTAAATTTGTGTTTTTCTTCATATATTACTGATTTATTTAAACTTTTTTTTAGTGCATGGGGTTATTTTCTATTGTGTTTTGATAATTCTAAGGTAAAATTAAAAAAAAAAAAATGAATACTTTAGTAGTTACGTCACTTTTTTACACTTACGTTAAATTTGCTTAGGAAATCTACTTAATTTTAATAACGCAAGTGCTATACGTAAAATTTGCTTAGGAAATCATACATATGTATTTTAATAGTTGCGTTATTTTAGCTAAGCAAAATGCTTCGGTAGCTTTGCGTAGCTCCTTAGCCAAACTAACGTAACTGCATTATCCTTAGACGAAAAAACGTATCTGCACGCAGATACGTTGAATTTGCTATGTAAATGTTGGATACGTTATTTTCGCCAAGTATTGGTGATACTATTTCTTTGCGCATGCAGATACGTTAGATTTAATAGCTTAAAAAGTCACTTTTGAATAAAGATACATTAATTTTGATATGAAAAATCGCAAGAATACACCCCTAAAACCCATCCAACTCATTTTCGTAATTTTTGTCAGTTACGTTAAGTGAGCTTAGGACGGCAGAATATGAATGAATGACCAAGGATTTTTTATGTGGTTACAGGACAACGGGCTGCGCTGAAGATCGCCTGATGCTGGCAACACTGCGATGAGCCTGGCAACATTGCTGGAGGCTGCGCGCTTCCTGGAACAACAGGAGCAGCAGCCCACCATCAAGCCGAGGTCCAGAAGCGAGTGCGTTGCAGGTAAACAATACACCTCCAATTAGACTTCGTCAAATCTCCAGTCAGAATCGTGGCTGATTTGGCTGTCCAACTGGAAACAGTACCTTTAGCATCCCAAGTAAAATTAAACTACCACTCAATCAATGTTCTTTACAAGTGCCGAGGTTCTTGTAGCACTTTTTACCCACCGCTGATGTTCCTTGTTGATAGTGATTACTAGGGTGAAGACCTTATCGCTGTTTTGGGACCCTAATGTGTTACCCGAAACAAGTATTCTATACGGAGGCTATCGAGGACTGAACATCTAGCTAATCCGAATGGGTTGTCTGCTTTAGATAAAGTAAACAATAACATGCTCTATACATTAAAATGAAAGGAGTACGTAAGCCTTGTACGCGTCCGCTGATCCTAGTGAAGAATATAGGTCTGAAAACCATTCCACCTTGATATTTATCGTCGATGGTAGATTGAAATTATTGCTTCCCGAATTTCTGCATTAGACAAATTGACCTTGATGTTTTTCGCGCTCGTGTGGCGGAATATTTTAGTATGTATGTACTACAATCACATGTGTCTTATCTGACACGTGCTATGACGATAAGTGCAACATTAATCTCGCTCCATTTCACGCCGCTTATCGGCGTTTCATATTTTTCATATTTTCGACACAGCGAACCATGTATTCGATATCCATACATGTCGCTATCGCGTTTGAACTTTCGCTATTTCAGTTTATTACTACGTACGCATCCGTTTTAAACGATTTCACTTCGTCTGTAAGCCGAATTTGGTTTCAACGTTGGTTTGCCATTAGACTGATTAAAAGTTGTCTACGATCGTCTGGGAAACGTCCTTGGAATTGGCGCGTGCACGTCAACAGGCAATACACCATAGTCGCCGTGCTAACCAACACCAACTCACAAATTATATCAATTTGCCTTTATTTTTGTAAAGCACTTTGACTCTGGTATTTTTCGTTATTGAAAACTTTTAAATCGCTGTTGTGACGATAACAAGGGGTACTATATGTACATATGTAGGCACAGATTACTATAACTCTGCGGTAAAGCATTGGACTATTTTATATTTACTCGACTGTAGCTGTCGTCATTGTTAAGATTTGCATAATACATACTAAATCCAAATCTGTCGTCTGCTGTTTAAATTTGCCTGTCTTTAACCGCAGAGATCGTAAACAGTGGTTACGGGTGTTGTACACTGCCCCAGAGAGTGTTTTTCCCTAAATATTTCACAACAGAACATACGAAACTTATCAAACAGTGATTATACTACCGTCCGAGTGTGAAATCCCCGTATCGTCACCTAAACAATAAGTATTTTAGGCAAAGTATGAAAAATGTCAATTTTGCTATCCGAATAATTTTTCATTTCACCAATATGACCAGCTGATCCTGAATAACAATAATTTGAACCACTTTTGTTTCATCGGGTCTTTCTCAAACTTTCAACCGTTCACCATTCATTGCTGGATGAAGGCCTCCCCAATTCCATCTGTTTGAACAATCTACAGCAGTGTTTCTCAACCGGTGGTCCTATTTTCAGTGGTCCGCCGGTTTAAAAAGGTTGAGAAATTATTGTCGCGTCCATCTGCCATCCTCACATCTTGCTGTGTCCAGCATACTGGCCCTTCAGCCTTTTTACACGTTTCGCTATATTTGCTACTAACCCATGTATTCCTCTTACGATCTCTTCTTGTTATACCAATCGTACATCTTTCCACGCTTGTCTGTGCTCAACTGGATCTTGCGTAGCATTCTTGAATTTAACATACATACTTCATAACTGGCATGCCTTTGTTTTTAAGCATAGCGGAATGTTGGATTTAAAAACGATGTTCATGCTTCTAAATGCGCTTTTTCACAATTTTTTCAATTATAAAGCCATTTTAGGCATTGTATCATCATTGTCTTGACAACCCAAGGCAATTAGCCTCCTGCAACAATTTTTTCCGTCTTCAGTCCTCCAGTTGGTTGCACCGGCCGCCCTAAGTTTGGGTCTCTCAATTGACCTGCGACCCTATCTACGATCTGCTTTCAAGTTCTAAGATACTCCTCGGCGGGTGGCTACTGTCCACTCTAGCCACATGGCTCATTTTCAGTTTTCCGACTTCGCCGAATGTGGAAATGCATTCTTCTCCAGGTTGTACCATAGACGGGTTTTACACGCTCAGTCTGGCATCAGTTCAGTCTGTGGATTGTGGTCAGATTGACGTCAAACTGATCGTATAATGCACGGGTTCCCGACTTCCATTTGGGTCGCGACCCCAAATGGGGTCACGAAGAGTTTTTTGTGGGGTCGCCAACTGAAACAGTAAGTTAAAAATATATTGAATGTAATGCAGTTATGACGTATGGATGTGAAACGTGGATGCTAAATTCAAGAATGCTATGCAAGATCGAGTGCACACAGAAAAGCATGGAAAGATGTATGCTCGGTATAACGAGAAGAGATCGTAAGAGGAATACATGAGTGAGAGGCATGACCAAAGTGGCAGATATAACAAAAGTTGGTGGCCACATAGCGACAAGAATGGACGGCAGATGGACGCGAACAATGCTGGAATGGTATCCGAGAGGATGTGAAAGAAAGCAAAGTAGACCGAGTGGACGATGGGCTGATGAATTGAGAAGAATGGATGCAGATTGCTCAAGACAGATAGGAATGGCAGAGGATTGGAGAGGCCTTCATCCAGCAGATGGTAGTCAGACGTTCTATTTTTCATTTGTATTTCTTATTAAATCTTTCTAATCATGACCAAGTTGGCAGATATTGCGGAACGTGTGAAAACATACCGCGAAGAATGGATGGCAGATGAATGCGAGAAATACTGGAATGGCATCCGGGAGGATGTGAAAGAAAGCAAGCTGATGAATCGAGAAGAATGTGTGGAGTCAAGTGGATGCAGATTGCTCGAGATAGACAGGAATGGGAGAGAATCGGAGAGCTGAAAATGATGATGAATTTTCATTTTCTTTTTTTTTTCAAATATATCGGGTCACTTGGCTCTTATAAAAAGGGCTCGATAAAGGGGTGGGAACCTGTGGTATAATTAATGCGTCGACCGACGAACTGGCGAACCAGACTGACGGATATTTAAAAAAATTTGTCAATCTGGATCATGGACTGAACTGGTGCCAGACATCACACACATCCATTTAGTGTATCTGTTTTGAGGTGGAACAAAGACAAACTGATGTGTGTTGGAGGGGCCTTCATCCGACAGTGGAACGGTGACAGACGGACATGTCCCGGCAGGTTTTCTTTGGTAACTTGCATCGACCATAGACAAAATGAGTGCAAGACGCACTCGTCTGTCGGTGGTGACGTGTCGCCGCAGTTCATTGACGGCGACCATAGAGAGGGGAGGGGAAGCGAGAGGAGGAAAGGGGGAAAGGCGAGGGAAGGGAAGGGGAGACAGCCGCGCTAATTCCACTGGCAGTCAGTGTCGAATCGCTGGCCGAGTCGCACACAATTTTTGTGTGTACGTGCTTTGCACACAAGTCGCACACACTCGCGTACAACTTGTTTCGCGTCTGATTTTTTTTTTTTTTTTGTTTTTTCAACGCTTGCAATTTTTCTAACACGCCGTTGTTTACAATTTGTGCGCATTTTATTGCACCGCGTTCGAGCATCGATCACGACGCGAAGTGCATCCGTGCACTTGTCGTCCACTAAGGACGAAACACGTTTGCCGAATTCTTTATATTTAGCCGTCTTGACGCCGATCGATCGACGATCGCGACTCTCCTTCTACGGCCGAAAGCGTGCGACTCTACTTTTGTTATATTTTATTTTTTTTTTGTACATTTTTACTAAATATACAAATCAGCTCCGAAGACACGTCGATGGTGTGCATGCTAGTGTGTGTGTGTGTGCGTTTATGCGAAATTGTAACGACCCTGACCTATATCGCGAAAACAGGATAGAGGCTATCGGGGTAACTGGGTTACGGTCCAATCTCTATGCAATCTCGGCAGTAGTAGTAGTATTCCATTATCGACGTATTGCAAAAAAATTAAATCACAAAAGACGCGCGCGTACGTGTGTGTCGTCGTCGTCGTAAGCGAAAATAAAATGTTTCGTCAAAAACCGCAGACGTTCAATGGACATTGACCGCATGTCGGAATTGAATTATTTCCTTTGAAGGATAAAGTCGTGTTTTGCCAGATTAGTTCACCACGAGGTTAGTGGGGTATTTATTATATGCGGAATATATTTTCCTCCCGACGGATCGCATTGCATATTATATTACGGACTGCCACCTACGTATAATGCACGTAGAATATTTAGTGCAGTTTGAAATGCCCCCACGTGCCAGTCCGCACTTGCAAAGGGTAGATAAATTTGGGTGTGTTGTCCAGGCATTTGAAATTAACGGTAAATTTAGAAAGCGAACGGTCAGCGCAACAAAAAAAAAAAAAAACAATAGAGTTAGGCCCGTCTCAATTCAAAATTTTGTCAAAAAAATCCTACCTGGTTCGATTGTTGCGGATGCGACTTTACGCGGTGGTACCCCAGTGTGTTCGTTTATTTAATTTTTTTTTGATTGTTACGACTTTTTGGTTTGCAATGTGGAACAGCAAAAGTACGGTAGACACACGCACACTTGGAACACGAGCGATTGGCAATAAGTATGCGGGTGTTGTCCTCAGCTTGCAGAAGACCGTTACGTGTTCGCGAGGCGAGGGCTGCCACTCGGAATGCTTCTGTTGCATTTTGCTGACCGCGACCGGTTCTTAACCAGCTCGACCTCGTCTGCACCATCTACTGCCTTTGTCTTCGAATATTCCGCGAATGTTCAATTTCACTCGCTCAACTTGATCGTCGACCACGCGCTTTTCCCTCACTTCTGCCACCATAAAAGTATCCCTTTCGACGGTGCCCATAAAACTAATCCGAATTAGTTTCATCTAAACCGACGACTGGCGCAAACCGGATCCGCCGAATCGACAATTGGCACTTTTGACAAAATGAAATTGCATTTTGAGTGGCGAGCGTGCTCTCAGCTGGTTGTATCGAGTGTCCATTGATCGATCGCGGGACTCATTTCTTGACACTGAAATGGTCTGAACGTTCGTCTTTCGCTGTTCCTTTATAGTACCGGGATGGTATCTCGATTCACCTCAAGCACGGTTGAGGTCGGTGGCAAAAACCTGCATTGCAGGTCCCTATTCTGCAATGGCACTTGCTCGTTTGCTCACCTCAATTTGCACGCGTGCACCATACGAGGTGAGTTCCCTGGCGATACGCAACAACGCCTTATCGCTTGCGAAATTTCTTTTGATAACGAGTCACACGCTCGCGGCCGCAAAACATTTACTAATTCAGCATGTTTTCCGTCTCGTTTGTGACGCATTTATATAAAGTTGATTGTTTTTTCCGTAGCGAAATCATGTCACACGCGTAAACTGGTAACGATTCCGCCCGAAATGAACGCGGAACATGTACGAATCAAGTGAAAAGACAATTTTGTGATAGCAGTGACTGAGCGATTCGTTGCTCGCTAGTATAGTGTCTTGTGTAGGTGTCTCGATAATTTTGATACCCCAGTTAGCCGTTTAAATAGAATGGGTGTCCTAATGGAATCCAGCCAGATCAACATCCACGCGAGGGCCGAGCAGAATCTCAAACCGGGTGCTTTCTTCACGTCCGACAAACGCAAAGACAGATCCACAACGGACGAGTCGCACGCTAGGGAACAACTTCGACTGTCTGCCCAGTCGGTGGACGGACTCTCGTACGGTAATGTCATTCAGAATGCACCCAGGCGAGAGCCTCACCTGTTGAACGCGGACAACACAACACCCACCGAGGAGTACTTCCTCCTGCCGACGCCGTATTGGAACTCGTCGGTCAAGTATGACCATCGTGAGATCAACGCCAACGGCAAGACCACATCTCCCGACAGTCCTCCCCAATGTGTCAGGGGTGAATCTCTCAAGAGGAGCGAAGTCGCGCAAGTTCGCCCTCACAGTCCGGAAACCAAGTCGATGCCGCCGCCGAAGAAAAAGTGGATGCGAAACTACATGGGTAAGCCACAATCAATAATAACCATTAAAGTAAAAGCAACGAAAGTTCGCTCACCGCGCCGTTGTCTATCGTAGTAGCAGGTTCGATTGTGTGTCGCGTTTTGCTCTGGTAGCATTTAGCGCGTGTCGTCACCTTGACTTTACTATTTATTTATTTCAGGGTATCTCTTTCTCCGCTACGCGCGCGTGCCATTATTTTTAGACCTCACTTCTATCTCCGTTCACTTTTTCACCATTTGGATTATTCAATTTGCACGTGCAAAAGGCGGGGGGGAACCGTTGCGTAACACCCGCTCACTCGGGCCGTGTCGTATTTATACACATGTACATAAAATCTCGATGGTATTTTTAAGTCGGATCTGCCGCTAATGACGTAGGCAACGCAACACGCATATGTAAATAACATGTCTGTTTTTTGTTGTTATCTCACTAATTCCGAACGCCCGCCGTCGCAATTGCGATACCTTATTATTTTTTCCGCCTCGCTTTGATTCAAATCGAATCTCGTTTTGTTATGTCGGTACTTCATATTGGACGAGCGGTGTCGAAGTGTTCGAACATTTTCGCGTTAACGTCGACGTACTGTTGCGTGGAGCGGGGGTGGAGGGACGGGCTCGGGGGAAGTACAGACTTCACTCAGTTTTCATGTCTATATTAGACCTTTATTCGGCTCGATGGCCATGCCAGAACTGTCTCAGTGCTGCCAACCCCATAAGTGTTCTGTTGGCACCACTGAGAACAACCTAGATTGACCCCCAAACGCTACAGTACTCAATAACATTCGCGCGACATCCGCAAAAGTTGAGCGAACCGCGAAAAAAGACCACACCCCTCCAGTGTTGTATGTGTTGTAAGTGCATAATCATGCGGACCGATTCAGTGAACTTTCTCGAAATTCACGACACTAGAGTGGCGCCACTAGCGATACGATAGCAGCGCTCTGGACGGGCGAGCATACGACAGCTGACCACAGCGCTAAGGCCAACATTTCACGAACATATTCGCACGACGGTGAAGTGGCGGCATTGCGGCTTATCGGAAGATGCGACGTCGGTCGAATATTCGGCGAGCACGAGCATCGTATGGGGGCCGGCTTTACAGGTGCGCACTGAACACCACACCCCACATTGCACAACGCCATGCATCGGCCCTCGTCAATGCTATTTAGTACGTATTGACCTATTTTAGCACAAAAACAAAGGACAGTTCACCGTGTGTTTGTGTGCGCGCGCGCGTGCATGTGTAACGTATAGCGCCGGCCACACAGTCGACGAGCCGAACATTTTCACAGCAGACAATGCGACAAACAGTTTCGTTCGTGCGGTTCGACCTCACGCCGCATTCGATATACATATTTTTTTTTGACATTTGTTTCTTTTGTGTGTGTTCGACATTGACACGTGCATATGCACAAGGCATTTGTTGTTGTTGTGTTGCGCGCCTCGCGTTGAGAAGTGTCGCGTGTCCGGTCCGGGTTTGCTCCGGTTGCCGGTGATGTGAGGTCATGTCGGCGAGCGCGTGCGCCGTCAGGGGGGAGCAAGTGAGGGAGAGGAAGGGGAGGGAGGGGTAGAGCACGCGGCGTCCGCTGCAAGGTGAGCCGCTCCCCCCCTCCTCCTCTCTACCCTTCCTCGCCCCTCACGTCACGTGCTTATTTAATGCCCCTCAACCTCTTCTCTCCCCTCGACGAAACGCTACAGCCACAGACGCCACTCTCCTCATCCGCCCCACCCCACTCCACCCCCTTTCGAGCGAACGCACAACGCGGTCTCGATTTCACATGTGTGTGCGCACACCGACGCATCCACATTGCACGTGTCATTGTTGTCTCATCGTGGCCAAATCAAATTTCGCGATAAGAAAAGAGGTGCGGACAATGCGATTTCCGATGTGACCGTTCGCCGCCGGTGAGGTTTTTGGTTACGGTAGTGTCACTTAAGGCCCCCCCGGATCATAGATTACATATACATACATATGTAGATATGTCCCTTCATACTTTTCGGTCGACAAAAATCGTCGCAAATGTAGGGATGAATGGACAGAACCCGAGACTCGAATAACAAAGAAGTGACCTTTTTTACTTTATCCTAATCGGATCAAGTATTGTGATCGTGCGAAAATTCGACTTCGAGATTTTGACTGATTTGGATCAAGTATCATCCCCTGATCACGTTTTCATGATTTCTGGAAAATGTCTGTATGTCTGTGTACTATGTGTGTGTGTTTTCTCCGAAACTATCAAGTCTATCAAGCTGAAATTTCATATCTATTATTTTCACGTAAAGTTTAAAAGCCAAAAGAATTTGGTCAACATCAGTCAACCGGAAGTAGGGTTTTTTTCGTGCAGAAAATTCAAAATCCGGTAAAAAAATCATATTTCGAAACTGCACCGGGAATTTTCTCCAAATTTCATATCTATAGTTTTCACATTAGCCTTAAGAGATACTGTGATTTTAGTCAACTTCTGACTACCGGAAATGGCAGTTTACTCTTGAACGATTTTTTGTTTTTATTTTTTTTTCGACCTTTAAATATGTGGTATCGTCACAATATTGTAATGTTGTAATTTTGAGAGAAATTTATATTTAAAAAAAAAAAAAATTAATAAAATTAGTCAACCGGAAGTAGGTTTTTTTTTTTTTGAAAAGTTTACCGCAAAATATTTCCGAATCTGCCCCATCGATCAAGTTGAAATTTCATATCTATAGTTTTCACGTCAGCCTTAAGAGATACTGTGATTTTGGTCAAAATCCGTCTGACAGAAGTGGCAGTTTACTCTTGAACGATTTTTTGTTTTTTTATTTTTTTCGGCCTTTTAAATATGTAGTATCGTCACAATATTATAATGTTGTACTCCTGAGTAAAATTGCTAGTTACGAAAAAATAATCATTAAAATCAGTCAGTCAATCAATCAGTGGTTTTTTTTTTGTCGAAAAGTTTACCACAGAATATTTCAGAAACTGCCCTATTGATCAAGTCGAAAATTTATATTTATAATTATCATATAAAATTTAAAAGTTGATAAGGTTTTGATTAAAATCCGCCGACCGGAAGTGGTAGTTTTTCTTATTTGAATATATGCCGAAGATCGTATTTTATATACGCGCGCGCACTCAACACAGTAATTTCATGATATGTACATACATATGTATGTATTTTGATTGGTGTGGTGGTGGTGTATGCGTTTTATTTACTTACGTACTTAAAAAATTAATTTCGTTACTCTTTGTATTCCTCAAATATATGGATAAAGTCATGGGTTGGCTACACCCGAATTTTTTTTTTAACACTTCAACTACCACAACCAGGATTTTTATACCCGAGTGAATATTCTACATCTGTGATTATGGCACAATTTCACAGTCAAATGTTTCCCACAACCAAGATTTTTATACCCGAGTGTCTTGGTTAGAGTCGGAATATTTTTAAAGCGTGGCTATTGTACACAGACTAGTGCTTCCCAAACTTTTTGGTACCGCGACCCACCTAGTTTTAATGGACATGGGGGGGGGGGGGGGTGTATTTAAATTATTTTTTATACTTTTTTTATACTTTAAATATTCAGAGTAAATAACGTTTAATTAATGAAAACAAGCGGCTGGGATAAACCTTATACATCCGTGTACTCGTCCAATTGCAATGAGAAAAATGTTACTAATTCACTAACTCTTTGGATCAGCTCATCTTCTCCATGTGCCATCCATTATTATTTTCGCTATGTGTCCACTCCCAACGTTTTCACACGTTCATGCTTCTTACCCGTGTATTCCTCTTACGATCTCTTCTTGTTATACCAAGCATACATATTTCTATGCTTGTCTGATCAACTGGATTTTGCGTGACATTCTTGAATTTAGCATACACGTTTCACATCCATTCTTCATAGGCAGTACTCCATCGGTCGTATGTCGCAAGTCCATTCTTCTCACTGTGTCCCAGTTGCGTTTTTCACACGTTCCGCTATATCTGCCACTTTGGGTCACGCTTCTTACCCATGTATTCATCTTTAGATCTCTTCTTGTTATACCGAGCGTACCGTGCTTCTCCGTGTGCACTGAATCATAACTGGCAGTTCACATTGGTCGTATGTCTTATTTTAAGCATATTGGAATATTCTTCCAAAAGCGCACCACCCTAGTTTCATTCTTCGTTTTATTTCTTCTGCCTCTGTTTATCCAAGGGTTCATATCACCTCACCTGCAGTCAGTCCGAAGCCGGTCACTAGTGGGGAACATAAAATAAAACCTGAACTGATGGTTTTTTTGTTTACAGTTAACGCACTGCATCCCAGTGCATGCAATTCTTGGCATATTCTTCATTTCTCCTCAGATTGAACTGTATCGATAGTGAAATTGCATTGTTTAAGGGCGGAATAAATTACCGTGTCAGGTGACGTTTCAAATATTTTTAACAGTTCAATTTGCACGCATTCAATCTCCTCGTTTTATAAAGTGAATTTAAAATCGACAGTAGAGTTCGACTTGATTCGTCGCACCCGAAAATGGGACCGCGCCTTTACATTACATATTTGTCACGTTGAAAAGCAGCGATCCAATGGCTCCCTCCTTGCCTTTTAAAAAAACCGAGCCGCATACCGAATCACGGAATGACTAACGCGCACTAGCCGCAATCTCGTTTAAACTTGTCACAACGGTCGTTAAACTTTTTATTGATTGCACGCTTCGTGTGAATTAAAATTTCTTTCAAAATGGGCGGGGAGGAGCGAATGCGAAACTTCGCCCAGTGTGCCAGAACTAAACGATCGTTTATCAACTCTTTATTTTGCGCCTCTCAAATGGGACGCGAGACATAATCCAAATTGTTTACCAACTAGTTGTTAAATGCGATTATGTAAACACGATGCGATTTCTTAAATTTAACCAAATGTGTAGTGTTGTAAAATTCTCGGGAATAATCTTTTGTAGAATATTCTCCAAACCGAGAATTTTCTGTTTAAAATTGTACCCTCCGTGGGCCACCATGTATCTATATATATGTATAAAAATCAATGTTTGTCTGTCTGTCTGTCTGTCTCTTATAGGCTCCTAAACCACTCAACCGATCGCGATGAAACTTTCAGGACTTATTGTGATCATGCCGGGGATGGTTCCTGTGAAAAAAAATCTGGGAAAAACGGGAACGGGCCTGCTCACGCGTCGGAAAACGTACTAGGAACGGGAACGGAATCGGGCATTGCAACGCATGCCGGGTCAGCTAGTTTAAAATAAATTAATACTAACTTGTACTGTATTTGCTAAAATATACAGTAAACTCCCTCTAATCTGGGCTAATACTTGGGAGAGGTGATACGGATTACACGAATAATATTAGTTTATAAATCCGTGAAAACAACTAAATTTGAAGGGGCGTGAATATGACATATTTTTTACGATCTTTTGTGCTAAGTTTAAATGAATGATTATATCATAAGTTGGAACAATTTCACTGGAATATCATAACTAAAGCAATACATATATGTATACATAATTTATTGCTTCCAGAGTTAATAAGCATTGCATTCCTGTGAAAATTTCGCGGAAAACGTTCATGCTAGTAGTGTGCGTATGTTAAAATGACGAAATGATACATTCAGTGTCGTCTTCCAAAAAGCTATTGAACTATCTAGAGATGTTTTATAACCAAGAAAAAAGAATATT
This sequence comes from Parapsyche elsis, assembly GCA_022651745.1. NCBI lineage: Eukaryota > Metazoa > Arthropoda > Insecta > Trichoptera > Hydropsychidae > Parapsyche > Parapsyche elsis. The sequence goes on along the minus strand of JAGVSN010000001.1, from coordinate 19,329,060 downwards.
CTCGACTTACAACACTACAAATGTGTATACATACGTATGATCGAAATGATGACTTACAATGGCGACGAATCGAAGGCTCGCCTTGACCTGTCGCTCAGTTTGGGCAGCCTTCTAGCTACATATTGCACGATATTCACAATGTCGTCTCTCGACCACTGAATAGGTAAGGGCATTTCAGAAGCACCACGTTTGAATAATGAATGTGTAATAATACGGTTGGCGATTGAAAGTGTGATGGGTTGTCGTTCTCCTCATCCCCACCTCATAAGTATTCATGCGCCGACCACAGTCTGTTTTCACCTTATCACCGAAAACGGCAAGGCTCTCGTTTATTATTCCACGGCGTCATTTGTTCCAACACTTTCGAAAATGGCTCCAGTCGACTCGGAACCGCAACAAGCAAGTATGCCGAGAGCCACGTGATCAAGCTAGCACGCGGCCTCTACCCGTTCCCAATCCACCCACCGCAGCAACTATAGATAAAAATACATACTATGTATCCGCTCGACCGTTCAGTAGCAATCCTATCCAATGGCAACACGTATCCATTTCATTTATGGATAAAATCCACTAATCTGCGACTAACTATAAAGCAGTAGTCCCCCCCCCCCCCTCCAAAGATGCAATGTCTACCGTTGAAATATTGAAATTTGAGATCAGAGGTCAGCCTTTGAATGCACCGGATGAAGAGTGTATTTACATATGCATGTGCAGACGTAGCGGCGGTAAATGTTGTGACGGCATTCATCGTCGGATTAGGTTACATTCAGTGATTATTCTCTGATTAGACATTCTCGAATTCGACCAGTTGAAACTTGGAAATGGCCTTTGGAGAGCCCTCGACCTGATCCGAAATCGCATACGCGACCTTCTCGAAATTAGGAAGTGCAGTGTGTATTTAGAATAATAAATCTTAAACGAGGTAGAAAGAGCCTTGACTTTTTAGATATGAATGAAAAAACTTAGCTTAAGCTGTTTGCTGTACGTTATTGTATACTCCATGGTTGTACGTTTCTTCAATTTATATACGGAGTGTTGAATTGTCATCTTGATAAAAGGTTGTTTAATAGCTTGTCGCATTACGTATGGTGTAAAATATGTCGAGAGTTATATGCTTATGACTGGTGCAATGCATACCTGCATGATTTACAATGATATTTCGACATTTATACAGTGCGTACATACATACATATGTAATCCATAAATGCGTCTTTTAATTGTGTAAAGAACTCAAAACTTTTATCCGTAAGCCGATTGTGCATTTGATTGGTTTCTGTGAAGGTTGTGAAAAGTACGTATGTACTCACTTACTCGGGACTATTCGTCATTGCGATTGACGCAGTTGTGTAAAAAAATATCGTTTTATCTGCGTGCACCAACGCCGAAACGATAAAGATTTCGCATTTCATAAAACATCACACGCGTAGAAAGTATTTTGGGGGCAATATTACAGCTTGTTTCTTTCTCCGGAACTATAGTTCCTGATCGCGGTCGACGTGCTCTTTTGCACAAGCGTTCGCTATTTTTACTATCTGTTTTGTTTTCTGCGCTTTTACCAGTTCAACGCACTGTCCTCTCGTGTTTATTTATACATTTTGACGGGCTATTCTCGAATTCGAATTTGAGAATCTTATTTTATTTCGGAAAATCCGCTAATTTGTGTATACCGAGGAGAGGGTGAGCGACTATTCTCATAGTGGTGTTACGCCAACCGCGCACGTTACCGTGACGTCATACAAACAAGCAAATCATTGTCAACATCCAAAATTAAATGTATCAACACGCTACTATTTATGGGGCCGTAAAGAACAATTGAAAAATATTTAACTCATTTATAAACATTGTAGTTTAGACGGCGCGTAGCATTCAGCGGCTCAGTATCACACTCGACGAAACTGATAAAACAATCATTTATTTATCATATCGATACCGAAGTAACGTCCCACGCACCTAAATAAATCGTCACTACTTTTAAATAAAATCTCATACCAATTAAACCCTCCCCTTAAAAAAATAAACCAAAAAGTCTTTTTATAAATGAAATGTAAAAATGGCACAGTTGTTCTTTGGGGCTGTATTATGCAAATGCTATAGGCAGAATGAGCGGTACGAAATCTCATTTGTAAACAAAAGTAAATTTTTAGTATAAATTAAGAATATAAGCGACAGTTTAATGCTGCGTACACACCGACCAACCGGACGGCGAAAGACAAAGGCGAATTGTTATTATGTGGACCGCTCCACACAATAGCAACCCTTCGTCTTTCGCTGTTCGTTTCGTCGGTGTGTACGAAAGCTCTCACACACAGGTGAGAAATCGCGTATGAGAACCTAGCGCGGCAAACCTAGCGAATTTCGCTAGGTAAAGAGCAAAGAGCGTATGACAGCAAAGTCGGCTTTAACCGCTAAATATTCGGGCATAACCACGCGGTGTGAAACTTTAGTTTGCATTGAAACGGGCATAGGGGGTGGCAGGGGCGATTATATACGTCCATTATATATTTATTAGCTGCTATAATAGATATTTTATTTATTTATTTATTTAGAGTAGCTTAAAAAGCTAATTACACACAAAAACCACACCCCTGTACAAGATACTTCTCCTAGATCTACTTAATTTTAAATTCTTAACTATTAACTTATTCTTACCCCTAGTATTATAATTATGTATATTAAATCCTCTTATTAAATAGTTATCAAAATATTACGTTAAGTAGTGCAAAAACAATTGATTATTAATAGAATTGAAACAAATTCGCAATAAATAATGTTAGATGCGCGCGGGTGGCAGTAAGGCTTGAACAGAATAACCGAATACGCGTCTACACGGACTTCGATGACGTTTGTGGAAAAGTTGATATGTGGTATGTAAATAACTCTGACTTGAGTCCACGTCAGGATCGTGAGTGAAATACAAACGTTCCGAAAGCGAGGTGACAGACGGTAGTTTGATAGGCTATGTCAAAGTGACAGAAATCGATGCTTGCGCAGGCAAACTTGCGAAATTCGCTAGGTTTTCATACGCGATTTCGCAGCTGTGTGTGAGAGCCTTTACGACGACGAGATTTACCTACAATTAAAAAAAAATTCAACTATAACGTTTCGCTTTGCGGTCGAACTTTGATCACACTAATTCTAACGGCGACATTTATTCCAACGTGGCGCAACACTGTGCGACGAAATAATTCAATTCAAACGCGATTTCGTTTAAAATTTAATTATTATCAATGCACATTGTGATTCACTCGAATAGAGCGCAACAGTGACGAAATGTACGGTTCAATATTTTTCGCGTTAATCTCGCGTTTATACCCACCCAGTCGGTATTCTCCCTAGGTTGTTTGCCGACACGATCCACCCATTTTCACCCACCCCCATGACCTTTCAACTCGACAGACCTTGCGCAATCCGGCGCCTACTGCGACGAAAATTATTCGGATACGCAATACGATGCAAACGAACGCAATTAGAAATCGCGTATGCGTCCCGAGATAAGGACACACTTTTTGTAAAATTCTCAAGAATAATCTTTTGGAGAATTTTCTTTTTTTAGAGCATCTGAGGGGCAAACTTTGTATGTACATAATGCAATTGCACCCTGGGCTCCATCGGCTACCGTGTATTTTAAATAAATAAATACTAAATATTACTGTATCTGCTCAAATACACAGTAAACTCCCTCTAATCTGGGCTAATACTTGGGAGAGGTGGTACCGATTACACGAATAATATTAGTTTTCATCGGAATTGCACAAATAGGCTTACAAAAATATACATGTATGTAGTATTTTGTGTTTGTGAGTCTTCACTTTTTTACGTTGCTTACTGCAATCGTGTCCTGGTCCATTGTCTTTCAAAATAATATTTCTCCCTCTCATTATGTATGATTAAATCATACCTTGGAACAATTTCACTGGAATATCATAACCAAAGCAATAACAATATGTATAAGTAATTTATTAAGTAAAGCATTGTATTCCTGTGAAAATTTCGCGGAAAACGTTCATGCTAGTAGTGCATATGTTAAAATGACGAAATGACACATTCAGTGTCGTCAGAATGAAAAAATGCTCTCAGACATTCTAGAAAGTCCTATTACTCCTACATATTTGATTCTGAAAATATCCTAGAATCCTCTAAAAAGCTATTAAACTACTTATCTATAGATAAAATTCTCGAATATTCTTGGAGAATATTCTCGTAATATTCTCGTTCTCCGAGAGTATTATCGACTTACAACACTAGACACACTTCCATTGTGTGTGCATAGTTTTTCGTAAATTATAAATAATGTATTTGGGCGATGTTTGAGAGCGTGTGGTGTGTCGTGTGTGTTTCATACGTGTGTGTGTGTGTGGTCTCGTTGTGAATGAGTGGTGGGGAGGGCAGCACGTGGCAAAGCACGTGGCGCGATGACGTCATCGGTGCGCGCGCACCCACTCGATACGAGCCGCTGAATGACCGCGTGCCATCCGCTTACATAACACCGTTTCCACAACTGTGGGACCGCGACACGTCAACAACAAATGTTGTACACACCACACCACACACACACACACATACCGGAAATACACCACGTTGTGTTTCGATTTGTGTCGAATTCGGTTTCGGTCGGCTAGCCTCACAGTTTGGTGTGTGTGTTGCTTATCTTTGTTGCGATAAGTTTGTGTTGTTATCGTAACCTTTTAAAGTAAATAAAATATTAATAGAATTGTGCTATTATTAGGATTGACTTTTTAAAAGTGTGTGAAAATTTATACGTAAAGTATTTATCTTGAATGTTATTATTATGCCGGCGCCAGACATAAGTTCAAAGAAGTGATCACTTCTTTGAAGACTTTGCTCACACATTTGTTCACATATTGTTGTATCTGCCAGATATGTGATCAAAGCTCTCCACGGCGACGCTCGCGCAACTGGGCTTCGCGCAGTGTGGCAGGCACACAAACATTTGGACTTGTATCCCTTTGATGTGCGCTAAAAAACCGACACGGAATGGCAAAGCGCACTTAAGTGATCAAATATGTGACAATAGTATCAAATGCCCGTGCCACACATGTGAACCCTTATTTGATCACATGTCTGGCGCGGGCATAATAGATCGGGGTTTTTTCATTGGTGGGTCGCAAAATAAATAAAATTGGTCGCGCGACAAAAAAATAAATTGGTTTCGTCGAACGTTGCATACATACATACATATATTGCGAATGGAATTTTATGATTTCATTGAATTTGAATTGACACTGGAATGGTCAGTTCCTCTATCGTTGTTTAACATTGTCAATGAAGTATTTTAAAATAATTAATTGAAACTCAAGATATTGTCACATCTCACTTCTCTATCCGAAAGCTTCGATAGCCATTTTCCAGTGCAGAAAATTGAAACGGTAAAGAAAAGTCCTGAATCAATAATTGAGTTAAATTTTGATCCTGAATTTCTGCACCGTATTAGTTCATTTACACTGAATTTGTCATCGTTTTGGATTGGCTGCCAAGTGCGTTACGGGCCTTAAGGTTAAAGGAGAATTTCAACTTTTAAATTTAAAAAAAAAAGCAATCTATATACTATTGCCTTTTACTTCAACTTATTTGTGTGAACTAAAATTTTCCACATTATCTCAATTAAAATCAAAGTTTCTAATTGAAAACTAGTTTTATCCATAAATAGTGTCGATAGTAAATTATGTAGAAAACATAATGGTCAGAGTTTGTTTGATATATTATTATATAGGCATACTGGGTCGCAATACAAAATGCAGTTCTTGCATTGGGTCGTAGTAAAAAAAAGTTGGAAAAACGCTGATATACGTACATGTACATATCGTCGGTCGACATGCAATACCGCGAATATGGCAAGTGAGTAATTTTACAGCGGTTATGCGTAAAATGTGGGGGTATGTAACATTCGCTGTTCTGCATATATTGATATACAAAATCAATTGGAACACATTTTCAATGCAGAATGGCGTATTTGATGATTTTATACAAATCGGTACAAACAAAATATTTTTGGTTAAATGACGCTTTCGCGGTATTGCATGCCGACCGACAATATGTAGATTGTAATGGCCGGCAAAAAAATTGTAAATATGACGTTTCAGTGTGATAGGATAGATGGTTTTTGAGCTATGGCGATTCTACGTACATCCGCCCAACATACAGATGCACATACGAATATTTTCCAAAAATCGATGTAAACGTGATTTTTACGTGAAAACGTTATGAAATTTGACGTGCCCATAAAACGATTTGAATTAAAAAATTGAAATTATAATAGTTCTGAATAAAATTGTATAATAATTATTATATCTGTGCAAGTGCAATACCGCGTGTGAGCCAAAGTATTCGAAATACGTTTTGTTGCGTGTCAGAGGACGAGCTGATTGGTGTGTTCAAATTTTTTAACGGACCTATGGTTGACAAAGTAATCTGCATTTAAAATATGATTTTTTGTTGTTGTAATATTACATGCTTTTTTTTTGTCCTTTACGATTATACAAAATTACAAGTATGTATAGGTAATCGACGAAAATTGCATTAAATTAAAGGATTATTTTATTATTTAAAGGGTTATTTTACATCGAGTCGAATTTTCTCACCAAAACTCTTTGTTTCGTATTGATTTTTAAAAGTTTGCAAGTTTAAAGTTTTTTGCAAAAATTTCCTCGTTTTTGGAAACCCCCCCTCCCCTCGCTGTATTTTTGACGCAGACTTTACATTAGTCAAAGACCAAGTTATACAAAGCAATTATTTTCCACTCCTTAAACTTGTTACCGCGTAAAGGATGTTAAATTCTAATTAATAAATATTCGCCCACGATCATATCGGTGAATTAATATTAATTTATTGAGATTGTGCTAAATCTGTGTGTTGTTGGCATTGCGGATTACGTGCTCGTGATCGCGTGCACCCACAACGTCAGCATTCCTCAGCACTTGTCATCTGCGCTGAATTTAACACGGTGTGCCACGACACCCAAGCCACATTATCACCCTCATCGTTGCGAAAAACCATTTTAGTTTATTTCAGTTAATCGTACGAGAAATGGCACAATCGTGTAAGGCGTATCATGGGCTTCAAGTTGAAGACACGTGCCCCAATAATAAAATTTTGCATTCCAGTCATTGGCATTGAGAGTAAATCATCAACCAGTGAGTTGAGTCCGGTCTAGACTGGGACACATGGTCGCCGAGATCTAGTCATAAGGCGAAAGGAGGGGGGTGAGTGGGGGCAAGGATAACTGGATTCGGTGTTGGAGTCGACCTTGCGTTAACAAGTAACCACAATCGAGGCGTTGACCCTTAGCTCATGTCGTGGTACTCATCCATCTCACCCTCTTTGTCACTGGTCCATATATAAGCCACCTTGAGGAGAAACACCTCCACATCCTTTCTCCCCAAGACCCTCACTTGAGGCCACCACTCCCTCAACGAATATAGTTGACCTTTCCGTGTTGGGGATAGACGGTTCAACTTTTGGACAACGGTTCAACTTGTCTAGCATCGGAATTTTTGATAGACTTTCCTCTTATGGTCCATACTTGAACATCTCGTTTGTTTCCCTTTTCAGAAGAAGAGCCACCGCACATTTCGATAGTCTTACCTCGCAATGGATTACGAGTCGGACCACCGCCTGCTAGTGCCCCAATTGCAGTTCCACCCCCGTCTACTCTTGGGGGCCACATGCCGAGTGGTATATCAATACTACCGACACTGTTCACCGACAGTAGCTCTGAATTGCCAAGAGCTAGAAGTAATAGCAATGGGTAACCGATACTACATATTTACTTTAAATGAAAAGTCTAATTATTTAAATTTAATATATGTCTTGATGTGTGTGGTTTATTTTATAGGTCAAGTGGCCCACGTGCTGGAACCAGAGAAGTACACAATAAATTGGAGAAAAATAGACGAGCTCACCTTAAAGAATGCTTTGAAGCTCTGAGATTACAATTACCCTCTTCGGCAGATGATAAAAAGTCATCTAATCTTTCTATATTAGATTCTGCTATAAAATACATCCAGGTAATTCCCTTTATAGTTCGCAGTCACGGTAGACAAAGGGTGATTAACTTTTTAATCGAGTCGAACGCTTTGATTCCACTCGATGGATACACTACCAAAATGAAAACAAAAGTAAAAATGTAATCCAATTACGACTTCATTGTACATGTATTGATTTTTTTCTAGCTCTTAAAACGTCGCGAGAAAGACCTTGAACATGAAATGGAACGGTTAGCAAGAGAAAAAATTGCTCATCAACAAAAATTATCTGCTTTACGTAGAGATATTCCCACACCTACAAGAATTAGACATCCGACAAATCATGGTAATTGTTTTGTAAATGTGAGATCTCTTGATAGAAAAATCTCTTTACTAATCAGTTCTAATGTGTAGATCGAGAATCTTCAATGGAAGTCGATGAAATCATGCCATCGAGTGTTAGTCCATTATTTTTAAGTACGTCCACTCCGAATGCACCAGTAAGTTTCACTTGTATATTCTGGTTTAATTTTGTACGATTATTTGTAATGTCGTGTTTATTGAAATGTTGATTAGATGTCAGTGTCACATGGTGGTTTAGAAATGTTAGTAACGACACAGTCATCAGCTTTAACACGGTTGAGTCCATCGACAGTCCAATCCAACGTACCAGCTTCTTTAGATTTGACTACTAGATCTTCTAGACTCCCCCAGTCTCTTCCACAAGCTCAGGTTTGTTGAAGTTGTAAAAATTAGGTACTATTAATTTTTTGTAACGTGTTTTTAATCAAGTTTTGTTTTTTTTATTTCAGATTATCAGTTTACATTCGAGTAATGGCTCTCCTATTTATCCCCACCTGGGACAAAATACATCACCGCCAAATCTCACATCTTTAGCTCAAAGAACACAGTCCGCTCAGATTATTAGCTCGTTTTCACAAAATATTTCTAACGGCATATTAACCAATCATAAATCTTTGAATTTAATCAATCCCAATATTCAACGAGGGCAAAAAATCGGTAGTATTTCATCTAATTTGCCAACACTTACTGTAACGACTGTTAATCCTGGGTCAGTTATGACTGTCAATCAAGGACAAATAAAACACGGACAGATTCATGGTCAACCACAATCTGTCGAAGGAAAAGTGATCTCTTCGATTATGTCGTCAAACGGCCAAACAGCAATCGTTCATCCTGCACAATTACAGTTGCCTCTTTCCCAGGTATGTAATACAATTTTTCATTATGATTCAATTTGAAGTGAAATTTATGTTTGAAATCTAACGTTTGTTGATTTGATTGCAGGTTATGAGTGGTAACGGATTGGTTGTAAGTCCTACCATACAGTTATTTTCCACAACACCTCAAAGTCTCCGCGTATTGCAAGCTCCAACCGGTACATTAACCTCACTCGAAATACCAAACACCGGTAATTCTATTTAACATATCACATTCCGTTCTCTATTTTCTGGAAGAAAATTAGTTTTCCTGTTTAATTGAAATAAATAAAAATTACAGGTGTCAATAATTCAGTTCAAAGAATGAGAGACACATCTAAACTTATAGAAACGAGTGTTGGTGTCAATTTAAGCGGATTAAATGGAGTTGTGAGAACTGGAGATAGATCCACTCATCATATTGCAATTAAACCACAACCTGTAGGAAACATGAATGCTTCCATTAGAGCTACAAGTAATTTACTTTACTTTTTATAATTTGCATCTTTGTAAATATATTTATATAAATAAATAATTAAATGTTTAAGGTACACAAGGCAGTATTACACAAATGATGAATGGCCTGACACCACTAGTTGTTTCACAGGGAGGTAATCATTTGATGACTGCTTCATCACACATTACTGGAAAGGTTTGTATCTTTAATAGAATAGGTACATAACACTACTGACTGATTTTTGTAATCATTGTTTTCAATGTGAAATAAAATAGAAATTCACTTTTCAGGTAATGGGCAACCAATTAATGAAAGCTGGCATACCTCTCACTGTGAATACTCAGTACCTTAGTGCTACAACAATCGTTAAACCAGTTGTTGTTGTTAGTACGAGTAACGGAGTCCCTCCTACGTCATCGTCTTAGTATCAATTCAACCAAAATTAAATTTTAACGCTTTTGTTGTCAAGATAATTAGTGATAATTACCATAGAATATTTCTACAATTGAACAGATGTTATTTATGTGTAATCAAATCAAGTTTTAATATTTTAAGGCTAGTTATTGTACAAATGATTTGAACAAAATAAAAAAAATTAAGTGTTTATGAATAAAACCTTTTTTTAGTATGCATATAAATTCAAAACTTATTTGATTTCCTTATCAATCATGTAAATAACATCAATGCATCTTTATTTTCATTTACAATTGTTATAAAGCGCTCAATTAATAATTTGTTGATCGTAATTTCTGTGAGATTACAAATTTTATCGACATGTTGTGGTTTTTCATTGAAATCTGTGCACACAAGTATGAGCCAAACAACTCTTTAATTTATAATTTTAATTATTGGATTTCAAATATGTATCTCCAATTCTCAAAATTCTACTAAAACAACAAAATAATTTATTTTGCACTTGTGAATTAAATCCAATGTTATGGTTTCTATTGTAGAATATATCCTACATAATTCTGAATGCAATACATTATACAGTGATAGCATATGCATTTATGACACCTCATTCATGTTTGTCATATCTGTGACTATTAAACAAACATTCATGTTAAATAAGACTGCCTAATTTTTTAACGCATTTTCTAACTAACACCCTTTTTTTATATCAAAATTTAATATAAATATATAATTATATCTAACCATCACAAAAATCAAATATTTTTTATAGTTTCAAGTAAGCCTAGTTTTATATATTTCAAATAACTGTTTTTAAACATTTTTCTGTACCTGTTGCACTCTCAATTTATATACTTGTAAATTTATGTCTTGCTGTAGCCTCAATCATAATTTTCACCTAAATGTACCTATATATATTATACTGTTGCTTCAATATTTGAAATAAGTTTAATACATTATAGTCAAATATTCAAATAATAAAATGATAGAATGACAACTTTAAATTTTAAAAGAAAACTTAATATCTTATGTACTGTATAAGCGTGCCTTCTCATATTCTGTCAGATTTTTATATGGTTAAAACTTATTTTCGTATTATTATCGTTGTCAGTCATATAAAGACATCCATGCCACAATTAAACATAAAATATGATTCAACTAGTCAAAAATAATGTGAAATTAATGTTTATCTAATCTGAACGAACATATTTTGTAATTTTCAGAACACACTTCATTTGTAAATACTTACGTTTAATGATTTTAAATTTATGATTATAGTATTTTATTTTATCTTAATACAATTAATAAATATTATATTTACATAATGGATTCTGCTTTCATTGTAGAATAAATGAAAACAATTTATTAGTTAAAATATTACTTTATATTGTCTCGAGCTCTCATGTCACTATATCCTTAATCTGGCTGATTTCAATGATGTCATTTGAAATGAAATTGTATTTATAACAATACTAATTGAAAATTATACATCTGAACAGTCAAAAGTATACATTTCCATCCATCTCATTAGATATATGTAATCTCGTGTATTTTAATCAAAATGCGAGTATAATGTAGTAAGAGTCTATGCAATATTATATAATTAACGGTCTTAATCTTATTTTTACAGCGTTTAAATAAAATTTAGTTTGTTATGTACGTAGTAACAGTGAAGAATTGTATGTGATTTCCTTAAAACTTTTAAATTTTATATTCATTTAGTGATAACCAAATTCAATTAGATTTTTTAGTTTTAATTTTATACAATTTTTATTTGTAAAATTTCCAAAATTAGTATATTGTTTTTATTATACATATGTCAAATCATCAATGTATGTATTATTTTTAATTATTTTTTTATAACTATTATTTTCATTGATAGAATATGCATCGATAAATATTTATTTGTACATATTTTGTAAATATAAAATGTATAACATTTATAGGTAAGAATGCTTGTAGGTTTTCGGTCAAGTAGAGATGAAGTCAAATTTAAAATGTAAATAGAATATCAAACTGCATATTAAATTTGATAAATAATAATATTGTATAAAACTGCAGCAAATTGTACAATATATATATAATATCTGAATGTGATGAAAAATAAATTTTATCAAAATAAATTAAAAAAAAATTATTTAACATAATGACCTTTCTTGTAAAATAGTGTCCTTGATATCAAGTACATATTGCGATTCACCTTTTGAAAAAGATTTTGATGTCTCATAGTAAAGTAATTTGGGAAAGATACTTGCTAGTGAATCCTCAATTGTTTTGTGGGGAGAAAATAAGAGGGGTATAATGAATTTGTAAATGAGGAGTGTTAGGTGATGTCAATTTCGAAAATTTGGTGCACTGCCTCTTGTTTTGTGAAAAATAGCAAATAAAAGTTTTGAAAGGAGCTTTCCATAAATAAAATAGACGAAAATTTTAAAATTAAAATGAACTGCTTTAATTTTGAAACGCGTGAGATTTAGAACTGTTTCGGGATTTATTGATAGTGATTATGTAATGATTAAAAGAATGATAGTTATATCTATAATTTCTGTGTGAACTTGAAGGTTCCCACGCACCGCTGCGAACAGGTAGGAAAATGATAGGGGCGATATGGTGGGGAGTTGTATCGGATAGCCGCGATGTATACAGTTAATAAGCCAAACAGAGCGCGTGACAGCAAAGTTGGCTTTAACCGCTAAATATTCGGGTGAAAACTTTAGTTTCCCTTGAAACGGGCGTAGGCGATTATATACGTCCATTATACATTTGTTAGCTGTTATAATAGATACACATATTACGTAAAGTAGTGCAAAAACAATTGATTATTAATAGAATTGAAACAAATTCGCAATAAATAAAGTTAGATGCGCGTGTGTGGCATTAATGAGAGACTAGTATAACTGAATACGCGTTTTGGCTACACCAAGGCGAATTACCGATTTCGGTGACGTTTGTGGAAAAGTTGTATGTAAATAACTTTGACTTGAGAATCGTGAGTGAAATGCAAACGTTCCGAATGCGAGGTGACAGATGGTAGTTTGATAGCTTAGTGACAGAAACCGACGCATGCGCAGGCCGCTAGGTTTTCATACGCGATTTTGTAAGCGGTGTGTTGTCTCTGCGAATTGGATCAAGCTCTTGTATCGTGCAAATTTGACGACAGACTCGATGGTGTTGTGGCCGGGACGGACGCAATAATATTATCGAACTCGCTAATTCGAACTTGGAATAATCGAGGTTTCGCCGTTTGCACAGTGGGCGGCGTGTCGGCCTGCTAACACAATTTCGCGTCAGTAGAGTGGCAGCAGTGAGGGGAGGTCGTGCGTCGTACGTCGTACGTCGCTCTCCGCTCTCGAGGTTGAGGGGCCGCTCAGCCACTCGGCCAATCGGACAATTCTCAACCGCGACCAAAGACCACAACACCTAACACCAGGACGAAACCCTCGACGGAGGCGAAACGGAGCGTGCGGGACGCTGAGGCCAAACGCCAGCCAACCCTCCCCCGTCAGGTAAAAACTGACATTTCTATACAACCCCCTTCACCGCAAACCCCAGCTCCCCCCTCTTCCCCGCTCGTCGAGTGTACGAAATGTACGCCATCAGCTGGTGTCGCAGCAGCTGACTTCGACCTGTAAACAACGGAACGTCAACGCAAACCAATCCGGCCGACAAACAACACAAAGGCGTTCGTTCGCGTCATTCGCATTAACTCGTCGGCCGTCAACCGACCGACACTTGCGCAACCTTGTTTTACAGCAGCTCGAGCGATCGCACCGCATCGGCCATTTGCAAAAATAAATAAACGTTCGTTTGTTGTTTTGTTTCATTTTGAATTTTTTTTCATTTTCAATTCGAATTTCGTCGACTCATTTGTTTTGGCACGCGTTTTGGTTGTGTACGCGGGGCCGAGGTCGACGGTGTGTGGTCCTAAATGAACGCCGCAAACGGCCATTATATAATAAAATAAATCGATGGTGTTCACGTGTGTGTGTGTGTGTGTGGGTGAAAGTATTCCGCAATGCGATCTTGTTCCCACTTTTCAGAGGGCGCATTAAACGGGTATCCGATAAGAAGACGCTTCAGATTGTTATAACAAGGAGTTGGGTCGTTGCGGTGACGCTCAACGTGAACGGACGTGTCAAGGATCCCCTACACGCTCGTGCTCGGTTCGAGGATAGCGCGCACTGAGGCGATAGTAACGCATATATGTAATAGCCGAAATCCGTCTGTGTGTGTGTGTGTGTCTGTCTGCTGATAACGCTCGCCTCGGTAAATAATTAAAAAACCAGAACGTCGCACGTGTGGGATTTGAATCCAGTACCACCAGGTTGGGATTAACAAACGGAGTCGACGTGCTATAATTGACCAATATTAAATCTCAAAAGTGTTCGCGACTTTGCTAAATTGTTGTATTATAATGCGCCATAGATGGCGCTATAAAAACTATTTAATTTAATATTATTTTTCAGTACGTGGTGATGAGAACGCTCAGTTGATATTCAATGGGCTTACACTAGTATAATAATAATATATATAATAGCCCTATTTCGTCTGTCAGCTGATGACGCTCGCCGATGTATATAATTAAAAAACCAGAACGTCGCGCGAGTGGGATTTGAACCCGGTGTCACCGATTCGGAACACTGAGCGCTTACGCGGTGAGCCAAACTAGATAATAATGGACTGGCGTCAACTTGACTATTTATATAATAAAAAATAGATTCGCGACTTTGGTAAATTGTTACGTTGTTATTATAACGCTCCATCTATGCAACAACTATAAAAAATATTAAATTTAATATTATTTTTCAGTACGGGTGATGAGAAAGCGCTCCGGTAAAATTCAACTAGTCATATACATAATAGCCCTATTCCGTCCGTCTGTATGTGTGTCTGTCTGCTGATAACGCTTGCTGAGGTAAATAATTAAAAGACGAATCGTCTGCGCGCGAGTGGGATTTGAACCCGAGATCCCCAGTTCGGAAGAGGGTGCGCTTACGCATTCATCCAAACTATGTAGGTGATGACGGGCCTGCTACAATTTGACAATATTAATTAATTAACCTCAAAAGGTTCGCGACTTTGCTAAATTGTTACGTTGTTGCATTATAACGCGCCACCATCTATGCAGAAACTATACTCGCCCACACAAACACTCACAGTACGGGTGATAAGAAACCGCTCCGTTGATATTCAGCGAGTTTACACTAGTAGTTGATAATTATTTATACCTAGAACAATATTGGTGAACATGACTGGATGTAAAGAAGAATGAAACTAGGATGGAGCGCTTTTGGAAAAATAAACATAATTTTTAAATCCAACATTCTCATATGCTTAAAAAATAAGGCATACGACTAGTTATGACATATGGATGTGAACCGAGGATGATGAATTCAGGAATGTTACGTAAGGTCCAGTGCACATAGAGAAGGATGTAAAGGTGTATGCTCGGTATAACAATAAGAGATCGTAATAGGAATACATGGGTAAGAAGCATGAACGTGTGAAGACGTTGGAGTGGACACGTAGCGAGAAGAATGGATGGCAGATGGACGCGAGAAATACTGGAATGGTATCCGAGAGGATGTGAAAGAAAGCAAGGTAGACCGAGTGGACGATGGGATGATGAATTGAGAAGAATGTGTGCAAGTCGAGTGGATGCAGATTGCTCAAGATGGGACAGGAATGGAAGAGGATTGGAGAGGCCTTGGTCCAGCAGTGGATGGTGAACGACTAAAAATAATGAATATATATATATTAGCCGCCTTGAGGAGAAACACCTCCACATCCTTTCTCCCCAAGACCCTCACACGAGGCCACCCCCCCTCAACGAATATAGTCTGTTTATCTTTCCGTTGGGGACAGACGGTTGTCTAGCAAGGCTGGACCAACCGCGCATCACTGCTAAAATAAATAGAGAGAACACAAAAAAATAAAAATAAATAGCTGATACATAAATCGGAACGTGTGAAAAACGTGACTGGGACATATTGAGAAGAATGGATGGTACATACATAGATGGATGGGAGAAATACTGGAATGGTATCCGAGAGGGCGTGAAAGATGCTATTTAATTTTTATATAAAGTTCCGCTGATTTATGATGATCAATTCAAACTTTAAAACAATTTATTGCCCTGGACAATTTACTATTTTGGACATGTCACCTTTGTGCTCTGAGGACGCGAATTATATGGTTGTTTCACATAATATTTATCTTTTGCCACCTTAACTGTACATCTGTACCCACTCCACTGATTATATGAAGAAGCAAGTATCAAGAAATAGGTGCTTATGTTATAAACATTTCAATTTAGTACGAAAAAGTTTCGACTTTCAGCTTCGGAAACGTGTGCATCTGTAAATTAGATGCATATTACTTTCATTTTCACTGAAAAGCAAACGTTACACATGACCTATTTCGTTGTTGGTGTTGGTGTTGTCGGTTTTGGTTTTACCTCGTGATGGTCATATGACTGACTGTCAGCTGATTGCCGCTGAACTCTCCGCTGAATACTGAACGATATTCGCCACTCAACAGTTTGACACTATTGCTGTTATGATGACGTTTTAAGTCGACGTCATTCGTTTTTATTATCTGATCAGCATTATTTTTATTCTTTTTGAATTGCGACCTCGCCGATACGTCAATCACTATTTATTTACACTAACCTCTGGCAGAATGGTTCATAATTTTTATGTCGTTATGCATATCTATCTGTGTATGTGGAGTTCCCGGGCGCCATCTTTAATTTCGTCAATAAAACATAATTAGATGTAGGTACATACATAGTTGTGCTCTTACATATTTGTTTCTTGTTGGGTTTTGGCTTGTAAATTGATTCCTTGTCAATTTTAGAATTTCAACAGAAATTAGGTTTCACTAGTAGAAATCTAACAATCTATCAACATTTCTAATATTAGTGTTTAATTTTAACCCCTAGAAAGTTCATTTGGCGCATTAGCCCAAATTATTGTCATTAGCCATAATACGTATGTATGTACATACACAACAATGTAATTTTGTATGGAATGCTACATCGAATATGAACGACGGGGCTTCAGTTGAATTAACCCACTGTCAATCCTTTTCACTGGTGAAGCAATTGATATTTTATTTTCATTGAAGCCGTTCTGTTGTTATGGCGAAAATAAATTAATGAGAGTTTGTGAATTATTCGCGGAAAAAATAAACACGGCTGAAATTTCGGCAAAGGTTAACTCTCCGGAGATAACTTTGTATTTGACCCGACCTTTTTAGCACACTTCCACAAAGTCGGGGTCGCTAATTCTTCGTGCGAAATCATTTCGCCCGTTTCAAAATAAATATTTTCGACACAACTAGCGGATGGATGTTGAATTTTTTTCCAACGTTTGCGTAAAACGTGTCGAAATGGCTAGTTTTCACTTTTTACATAATAATAATAATAATGCATATTCATGTATGTACATATGCTTACGCAATATTTACGAATATCTTCCACCATTTTGGAAGCCATCGTAAAATTCGTAGGTAAGCACTTTGTGTTGTATAATATCGAAAGTTCACTATGTTCGATACATTTCGTAGGATTATTATCCAGCGGTGAAAGTAAATTCGGTGAAAGTTACGCGACGGTCAACGTAATTATGCACACTTTTAATCGCCCTTTATTATTTTTTAAACGACAACAAAATGGGGTACGACACATACATATGTATATGTATTTATACGCTCGTATTGTTTTGTCAATTTACATTTCGACGTTCATAAATATTCTTTGAAAAGGAAAGGTGTTGTTTGTTCATCCATTTTTCTCAATACACACTCAATTTTAATGACCATTTTGTGAGCTTCATACACACTCGATCGGTATCTGTCTGACCTCAAACGGTACGTTTCCGTATACATATTACACACAATACTTTTTGTTCTTTGCTATCTTCGTAGACAATTTATTTCACTGAATAATGTCTCGACTGGATTCGCATGACTCGCATGTAGAACGAAAATTCATACACGTTTGATTGATTGATTCCAACGTAACCAACGATTAAAATTTCACGGCCAGGTTTTTTAAATCTCAATCGCGATAACTTCTACTACATATGGGTATTTAGTAAGTGAACAATAAAAATATTGTCGCACCCCAGACAGTGTTTACAACAATGTTTTCAATGCATTTTGATGATAGATAAACGAGCAATCTTTGTGTGGTGATTGTGGACTTATAAGTTGAATCGTGCATACGTGCGAGGTCGAATCCTTGATGGTGGAAGTCAGTAGTTAGCAGTCACCAGTTAAGCAGTCAGTCGCCTTTCTTGGCGAGAGCTGGCGAATCGCTTCAGGAAGTTTCGCAAAATCATTCAAACCAACTTCCTATAGCCTATACACATGTACTTGTACGTTGTCCTCGCGTTATTGGACTTTAACATTTCGATAGCGCGTTTTCATCACTAAAACGTGCACAACGAGAGCCGCACGCGTTCGTTTGATGCTCCTGCCTTCCTATCGTGCACAATAAATTATGTACATACATGTAAACATGTATTATTGTATTTGCACTATGGTGTCACTATTATACTTATCATCATCAGCTGGTGAGAGATGAAGACGCGGCGCCACCGCTCACCGCCGTTTGCCCTTGGATGCTCGACTTGCGACTTCCACTTGCAAAAATCGACACGGTTTATTTGCCACGCGGTGTATTTATAGCCAGGTATGGAAATAACGGAGATGTTGTACATTGTAAACATGTGGATAAATCAATTATTCACCTCTTTTAACCTTCGAGGAGCCGCTTAGTGGAACGTCAGCGGCGGTCTTCTGAAAACCTCGCTCGTTCCGGCTAAAATTTTTATATATCATATATCATTTTATATATCATTTTTTACTTTCTTCCTGTGCGAAGAAATGGGATGCGTAGCTTCAAAGCAATCCAAACGCAACCGTGGATTTAATTTTATGTGCTTATCTTACTGTAGTCATTTTGTGTATATTCAATGATGGCGTATAGTGAGTTTCCTTCGAGAGTTTAGTTTTTCTTGAAAAATGATAGTGGACGAGGGGCTGATGAATTGAGAAGAATGTGTGGAGTCAAGTGGGTGCAGATTGCTCAAGACAGACAGGCATGGATGAGGATTGGAGAGGCTTTCATTCAGCAGTGGATGGTGAACGGCTGAAAATGATGATGATGATGATTAAGTACATCACACAGAGAAGCATGAAAAGATGTATGTATGCTTGGTATAACAAGAAGAGATCGTAAGAGGAATACATGGGTGAGAAGCATGCAATGTAATGATGAGTTTCCTTCGTGAGTTAAAAATGTTGTGATTGTTCAGTTTTTCTTGAAAAATGATATTTTTTGCCACCGATAGATGAAGAAATGGTATAACAAAAAGAGATCGTAAGAGGAATATATGGGTAGGACGCATGACCAAAGTGGCAGAAAAAGTTGGAGTGGATACATAGCGAAAAGAATGGATGGCAAAATGTACGCGGGAAATACTGGAATGGTATCCGAGAGGATGTGAAAGATAGCAAGGTAGACCTAGTGGACGATGGGCTGATAAATTGAGAAGAATGTGTGCGAGTCAGCTACATATGTAGATGCAGATTGCTCAAGACGGATAGGAATGCAGTGGATTGTGAACGGCTGAAAAAAGTGGCGTGTTGGTCGCTACAATGTTTTTTAACGGAACTCGCATACACAATATTATTGTGTATCCTACATTGATAATTTTGTATGCTATTGACAGCACTGATTTTATCTGCTGGTCAACGCCCTTTGAACTAAAAATAGATTGTTTGACATTGAATGAATTTTACAAACACGTTTTACATCCTCGGATGCAACGAACGGCGTGATTGCGATGCGTTTCAAAATCGTCGCGTTCGATATTGTCGCGAATTTTAAAATACTCTAAAATTGCACAATTGTGTACTTTCTCTAGAGTGGAGCGGGTTCGGTCGCCGACCGGTTGATTTCAACGAGCGCAGAAAATAAAAATTGGCGATTGGGAAAGAGGGGGGGGGGGGCAAAGGGCCGCGCAATGACTCAATTGTTACACAATGATTGGTCTTTTTTGTCTTATCTATTGTATAAAAATGAAGTATTTGCGCCGAGGCGCGCCTACGTGCACTTTTTATTCCGCGAAATTTGAACAATTTAGGTTAGGCGCTACGCGGCAAGGCCGCGACGGGTGGCGCCGCGCATGCGCACCACAAGTCAGGAAACCTCAACCAATTCTCGTTTTGCAATTGCCAGAATTAATTACGTCTTATGAAATGTAAAAACCCTGTCCAGTTTTTAGTTAACAGTTGTTTTGTAGATTCTTTTCTGGACAGGATTTTTTTTTTGTTAGTTTTTACGCATTTTTTTGCGTCTCAAGTCAAATAATTGAACGGTCGATGAATGGAGTTTGTGTGTATTAATTTTTTTTAGTTTAATTTAAGTAATCAAAGTTCACACCCAGTTGTGTTTTTTGTCCATAGATTATCGTTGTGTCCGCAAACGATGAATGTCTCATTTTAAACGTCGCGTAAAATTCATTTTACACGACAAATGAAAAGTAATAATTTATCTACATATACTACGTATGTATAATGTACATATGTGGATAAAGTAAAAATGTTTGCACTTTTTATATATGTACATAATATTATCTCGAATACATTTTGTAATACTAAGAGTCGTTTTCGCGCGTACTATTAACGATGGCGTAATGAAATAACGTTGAATCGACAGCTCGAATTCATTAAATTAAACAATTGTTTTTACACGTAAAGCAGTCACCAGACGATGCATGTACCCGACGATCGTTTAATTATGTAAATAATTATGTAGATAATTATGTAAATAATCGAAACTGTCCCAATTCGGTGGTCTAGTCCGATCCAATTTGTAATTTTGTCGCGGTTAAGGACGTGTTGCGACGCCGTTGCTATGAATTGTGACGTGGGGTGGGGTTGGGTGTTGCAAGTGTGTATCTACGACACACAAAACTGTAGAAATTCACGCGTTTATGATTTCGTCAGAAGACGTGCGTGTGTGTGGTGTATGTGATGTGAGCCCTAAATGTAAACGCTAAACGTGATATAATTTTATTTAGACCCTAAACATGTTATTTGCGCAAGCAGGCCAAGCGCGAGCCTGTTTGAGAGACCGGCACTTGCGGCTCTCACACACAGTTACCGCACCACACGTGACGTGTCGCTCTATTGATTGTGACGCGAGTGGGGTGTTGCCCT
The DNA here is from genome assembly GCA_022651745.1 of Parapsyche elsis. Lineage (NCBI taxonomy): Eukaryota > Metazoa > Arthropoda > Insecta > Trichoptera > Hydropsychidae > Parapsyche > Parapsyche elsis. The sequence continues at coordinate 19,307,758 of JAGVSN010000001.1, read as the reverse complement.
TGTGTTTCTACACCATATAAAAAAAAAAATGGAAATTCATGCGTTTACGATTTCGTCAGAAGACGCGCCTTTATTGATTGACGGCGCAATTGCAACTTTACTGGTTATTTTATCCATTTACTTTTGTACAATGTAATATATCAACCATTTTTCTATTTTTGTATATCGCTGTTAATCTACTGTATATAAAATTCAATATTTGTTTGTCGTTCCGCTGTGCAAATCTACAGTTTTCAACTTAGAACCGCCAAACTTGGTATACTGTCTCATGATACCCTAAGTCAGACCGTAGGTGGGTTTTGGAAGGGGTCGGATCAGGGGGTCGACAGGCCCCCATATACAAAAATTTTAATTTTAATTTTTTTTTGAACTGGAGAATAAATGTTTTCATTTGTTTCAATTTTTCATTCAATTTTTGTTTGTACTGGAGAATAAATGTCACCCGCCCGAGCAACGCCGGGCAATTCAGCTAGTCTACTATATAAAATTGTTTGTTTGTTTGTCCGCTGTGCAAATTTATAGTTCTCAATTATTTAGAAACATCAAATTTGGTATACGTACTATGTCATGGTGCTTTAACCGTATACGGTTTTTGGAAGGGATCGGAGCTCGGGGTACAAAATTTTGAATCAATTTTTATTCGCACTGGAGAATAAATGTTTATTTTTTCGATATTCATTTGTATTAATTTTTAAACTTTCACCCGCCCGAGCGACGCCGGCCAATTCGGCTAACTACAGTTTTCAATTATTTAGAACCACCAAATTTGGTATACTTACTCTAACTTTCGGCTTTCGGCCGCAGCTCGGGATCATTTCGCCTGCGGCGCATTTGCAAAAAACAATCTCAAACGATCCGATTTCAGATAGGAATAATATGGTACGTTCGACGTAGTGACGATGTTAATAAATAAGAAATAAAGAAACGGTTGACGAGACCTGTCTAGTCGAAGAGCGACGTTCGATAGCCGCCGTCGGCTGCAGCTGCAGTCACTCGACCACCTCGCTTTCGTTTGCGTCTCGACGACTAAAGCCCCGACTAAATCACCCACCTTTGAAACCACTACATAACATATCGCGTCTCTCTCACCACACGTGCAACCGTTTGTGACTCACCTGGACAGGTGTGTCTAGTCGCTGGTGTGTACCCGGTCTCGGCCCGTACTAATGCGCCACGTGTGTCCGTAGATACAGCCGCCATGTGTACGCCGACGACGTGACTTTCGACACGGACGTATGTATATAATATGTACATACATACGTTGACATCACCACCACGCACACGTGGATCACATCTATACGCACCCACTACGTACAACACGAGTACAACACTACACATCCTGTCACACTGTTTTTACTACGTACGCGTGTCGTAGACGGCCGACATGTCAGATGCCATGTGCCAACTCAACACTCCCGTATTGTACGCGGCGAACGTTCGATTATATATTCATATTTATGTACGAATGTACATAGTGTGCTTATCTATCTATGTATCAGCCGCCGTGTCACAACCTTTCGCACGCACGTGATCGCTATTGTTAATCGTTCAAAATTATTGTTATCAATGTCACCTTATGCATACATACATATGTACATACGTGGAGCGCCATTTCACGTATGTATAAAAATAAATCGTAATCGCTATCTCTTTGGGTACTTGGAGGTGTATAGTAAACGAGTTTGTATCGTCGCGCGCGTGTGTGTGTGTTTACATTCTTTTATGTACATACATTGAGCGGTCGTCTCTCGTTATCGATTCGCTGAGAAAATATTATTGTTTTGTATGTCTCTGTTTGTACGATTGAATTCTTTCGCAACGTGTGGCAAAGTGCAAAAATGCGTGCGGATGAATGTGCACACGTGTGTGCTGGAGAATGTCATTCACGTGTTTCGTTCGTGCGTAGTTTTGCAGTGTTCGCTTATCGGAATTTTTTTGGGTTTTTTTTTTTTTTTTTTTTGTAACCGGTTTTTTGTCCCAATGTGGCCAAATTGAATTTTGACGTCGAGTGCCAAAAACTTGGCGCCGTGCGATTGGTTGGACCGAATTGGGTATTGTGACGTGTCAAATTGCAACTATCTGTTTGTTTTTATAGTAAACAACAATTGAGCCAAATTCTTTGCCGCCGTCGAAGCGTATGAACATTTTTCACATCTCGTACGGCTCGCAAAAGCGCCGAACGAATATCCGATTTAAAAAGTCGCTTATATGTATTTTCCATTGAACTAATCGATTCTCTATAATTTTTAAATTACGGCATCCAAACACACTCCTGTAAAGAAAGCATCGTGAAAACGCTGTTCTTTCTTCGATTTGACCTTTCGCGCTGGTGTTCTTCTATTTTCCCCGTGGTTTATTTTAGCATCAGCACAAAAACGGATCTTCTTTGTCGGATCAAAAATAAAATCTCATTGGCGCCTCTTGCCAGCAGCATCTTTTACTTTCCACAATAAATGTACCGAAATTTTGCCAAGTGTGTGATTCTACATATGTATGTATGTATGTATGTTTGCAGTGAATTTATTCACTGTGTATTTTAAATTGCAAATGCATTGGTCGTAAATGAAATTAGTTCAATTAAAGTGACACTCTTTCTGCTACTCTTTCACTTACATACACTCATTGACATAAAATTACAAAAAAAAAAAACAACACGATTTTAATTTAATTTGTTTTCGTTTCAACTACAGTGATTATGACAGTTTATAACTATCGTTGTATGTGTGATAATATTAAAAAAGACGTTTCCAAAATAAAATCGTATTTGTGTAATAATGGGACTTTAGAAAAATAAACCGAAATTAGTGATGCCTGTGTTAAATGAATGTTGGGCAGCTACTGATGCTGAAGGATTTGTACACGTTGACATTGATCTTGAACAAGAATTTCAAATTGAGCCTACGGCCGGAAATAAAGCACGTCGACGAAGTTCCTCACTCTTTGGAGATGATATTCCAATCAATCCTAAATCTTGTAAACAGGTGATCATAAAACTCAATATAATTCATGTGTCCCATACCTTTTCAGATCTTTGTAATTTATTCATTTCTTATATAACATCAGTTGTATAAAATTAAATATTATTTATCAACAATATAAAGTAAATGATTTTTTTTTTCTTTTTTTCAGATAACTACCTCGAAAATTGATCAAGCAAACTCATTTTTATTCATGGTTAGAAGTAAAATGGCAACACCTTCGGCAAACAATTTAGAAGATACCATTGCTTCTTCTCCCACCAATTCAGAATTAGGCTCCATCTGCCATGTCAGAAGAGCTGATTTATATCCAAAACGTGGACTGGAAGCGGATGATCCAGGTCTTCCGCTTCCCTTTTTCTCCAATATGCGGTGAAGCAATTCAGGTACAGTTATAAATTTGTATTTGTATATGACAATAATCTCTTCAACTTCAATTTAAATTTACATTTCGATATTTATTGTGTTGACGAATATATATTTTTATTTCAGTATTTAAGTCGTACTCAAGATGGAGTTCTAAGTCTTTCAAATTACAGACTATTTCATAGATCTTTACAAGGTGCTGCTACAAATATTCCACTAATGTTGATAGAATCTGCTGATGTTCGCGATATTTTTTATTTGCATATTATGTGCAAGGATGCTAGAAGCTTAAGGTATTTTTCTTTTATCTATTGCTATAAGTGTATTTGAAATAACTATATACATATGTATTTGAAAATATTAAACCAATTTTGTAATATTTATAGATGTATTTTTACTACTGGAGAACAATGCATGGAATGGCAACGGAGAATTTCAGTAGCACTACTTCCACCAGCAGATTTGGAGAAATTTTTTGCCTTTTCATACAGAGCATGGGCTGTCGAACCTGGTGGTGAAGAGGTATTAAAAAGATTGGCCACTCCACCTATTGATCCCGATCTAGATTTTAGAAAAGAGGTACTTTATTTACATTCAAGTGCAATAAATGGAAAGGAATAAATATAAAATTAAATGCAAATTCAATTTTTAACAGGTGTCGAGACTTCAATTCGATCTTCATGGAACGTGGAGAGTATCCAAAGCCAATTATGATTTCAAATTATGTCCTTCATATCCACCACTATTACTGGTACCATCTAGTGTCTCCGATGAGGCTCTTGAAACTGTTGCCAAATTTAGAAGTTCCAGAAGAATACCAGCAGTAGTTTGGAGGTTTTTATCTTTCGTTATAATTAATAATACATTGCCGGCAAAATTTTTTTATGTTGTCAAATTCGATTTCATATATTCATATATTTTCATATATTCTAGGCATAGAGGGAATGGCGCTGTTATTGCGCGTTGTTCACAACCCGAAGTCGGTTGGTTAGGATGGCGTTCAAATGAAGATGAACAACTATTGGCTGCTATGACTTCTGCATGCCAAGATCCTAATTCTATGACCAGCAATACGACCCGAAAATTGTTAATAATTGATGCCCGTTCATATGCATCTGCTGTTACGAATCGTGCTAGAGGCGGTGGCTGTGAATGTCCCCAATATTATCCCTGTGCAGAAATACAGTTCATGTGTTTGCCTAATATTCATAGTGTTAGAAAAAGCTTTCAAGCTTTGAGAGCACTTGCTGCTGAACCTCCAGATCATGCCAAGTAATTTTATTCCTTGTTCTAATGTATGTAAATTAATTGAATGCTAACTCCGACAATCAATCAATTTTTTAAATTATTTTTGCAGTTGGCATTCGGTCTTAGAGAGATCATTGTGGCTCCAAGCTATTGGTGGATTATTAAAAACAGCGACAATAGTAGCTCGTGCAGTGCATATTGGTGGACGACCGACTTTAGTTCACTGTTCGGATGGATGGGATCGCACACCTCAGATTGTTTCAACTGCCCAATTAATGCTAGATCCTTATTATAGAACCTGCGAGGTGAGCTATATTTTTTTAATTTATTTTATAATACTTTTCTCCAATTGTGGCTTAAATTATGTGGTACATTATATTACTCTAAAACGTGAAAGACTATTTTTTACTATTATGAACTTAAATTCAGTTAAATGACATTAAATTCGGCTTTTTATAAACTCTTGATTTCAATAGCTCTTAAATTTTGGATTGATTGATTGATTTGAATTTAGATGACAGTGATATCAAAGTTTGATACTATTTTGAACAATTGTTAAAAACTATTTGGCAAATAGTTGGCAGCGTTATTATAATAGTGTACATTTGTTAGTGCATAACTCCTTTGCTCAACATTGTTGTAATTATTTTGGTTACAAATAAAAATTTCCTTTGTGAAGAATCTTAAAATAAAATTTCGGTGACCTTGAGATGTAAAATATCACCGCTTATAAATTTTATAATTTTTTTAGGGATTCAGAATTCTTGTTGAGAGAGAGTGGTTGGACTTTGGCCATAAATTTGCTGATAGATGTGGACACGTAGTTGGTTCAGAAGATTTCAATGAAAGGTTAATATAAGATTTTTGTTTTTATTTATGTTTTAAATATTCCTCATTTAAAAAATGTTATAAACATATTTCAGGTGTCCAGTATTTTTGCAATGGTTAGATTGTGTTCATCAAATATTAGTTCAATACCCATGTAGTTTTGAATTTTCTCAAGCGTATTTGGTAAGTATTTCATATTTATACTGTATAAATAATTCAGTTTATTTTTATGAATTTTGTTGTTTTAACTTAAATTTTAGATAAAATTGGCACAGCATGCATATTCCTGTTTATTTGGAACATTTTTATGTAACAATCGACGAGAAAGATCACACCAAAAAGTTTCCGAAAAATTTTTTAGTGTTTGGAGTTTTCTAAAAGGTCCTGCGTATCAAAATCATCTTTACGAACCAAATAGAGAGGTATTTTTCATATTTTATCAAAAATATACAACAAATGTTGAATTCCCTGTAAAAAATAAGATTTCTTTGATTGACAATTAAATTTATGAACTCTTTTAGGTATTGTACCCGGCCCATTCTGCACGTGCACTCGTTGTATGGGCAGCTGTATATTTGGGTGTTGCACCCGATACTCCTGTGCCTGCTCAACCTCCAGCATCTCCACCCCCACCAGCACATTCAGCCCCGTTTCACGGCCATACAACAAATGGTTCGTATAAATATATAAAATTTACATACATATTTAATATCTGTATAACATTTAAATGTAATCCTATCATTTTATTTTATTTTATTCCAGGTGTTCTGACAAAAACGAGATCATATGGGGATCTTACGACTCTTGCAGAACATGGTAGCACGCCACATAGACGATCAAGTGATCCAAATATAGTAATTGATTCCATGTAAGTTCATTTGAGAGCATTCATTTCTTGTGTGTGCCATTCAAATAATTACATAAATTACTTTTCTTAATCATTTAATTTTTATTTTAGGCAAAGAAGCTCTTTAAACTTATCTGGAAAAAGCAATAGTTCCATATCTAATAATAATAATAATAACAATGGTGAGCAATCTATTACTGATAGTTTTTCAAATGAGAATTGTAATTCTGAAAATATGTTAGAACAAGAATTGAAAACTTTTAAAAGTAGTAAAATCGACGATAGTTTTTCATTATTAAATAATACTGCCAATAGTATACCTGTACGACTTCAAACTTCTGATTGTCTTATTAATACGACAGTTCCCAAACAAATAGTTAACGGTTATTCTAAGGTTAATGGTAACATTGTTCCTACTTTAAATAGTGATAATAAAATAAATAGTGAAGAAATAAAGACAGTCGATTCCAATTCTAATAGAAAATCGTTGGATTGCGAAATTGATTTAAGTATCTTAAGTCATAAATTGGAATCGTGTAGCGTAAACGGTAATACTCAAGGAATTAATGATATTTCATTAATTGATTCGACCTATCAGAACGATAGTCTTATAGATCATCCAGATGGCTATATGCGTCAAGTTTTAGAAAATTCAATGCACCCAGATTTAGATGAAATGTCTAAAATGTCTATGAAAGACAATATGATGTCGAGTAAGTCAGGAATCATTATGGGATTAAGTCCTACTGAAGAACCTCCAGTATTTTTGGATGGAGTTTTATCTGAGAGTGGAGAGTCGAGCGATTGCAGAACAAGACACGACAGTTCAACGTGGAGAAGCATATCCGAATTTACCGATAGTAGTGGTGGTGGTGGTGGTGGTGATTCTAATGACACCGCACAACTAGAAACTCTTATGAAAGGAACTAGAATGCCAAGACAGCGACTTGATTCTGTTCAAAATGGTGGACTTAACGATACAGCAGCTGATTTATTGAAAAGCGAAATTGGTAATTGAATGTTATTTTTCATTTGATACAAATTGATTGATTTTATATTGTTTAATCCTGTTATTTCATTTGTAGATAAATTAATACCAGACGAAAATGCTGAAACTCGACTAGACGACTGTCCCACTTTTGTTAGTCTTAAAGGAACCAGCAAGCAAAAGCCGGAAAATGCTAATGCTGTCAGTAACTTGTTGTTTTCGGAAATTTCTGACTCAACATTGTGTCCAAATTCTCCATACAAAAATATTCACCGAAGTCATCTTTTGGGAGGTAAACAAAGATTAAGCAATTTTATAATTTTTGTGTGCATGAATGTGTTTATTTTTATCAATGTTGCTTTTTCAATAACAGCTGTAATTTCAAAACATTCCTCACAAGCTGTGTGTACAGCTGATAATGGAATACATACCACAGATGGACGCTCGGAAGCTTGCTGTCTAAGTTCGCTTCATCATCATGAGTGTCTGGGTTGTACTGCTACTCACCTTCATTGCCTTCTTCATTGCCTTACACATTGCAACCATGGGTGAGTTAATCGTTTGGGTTTCATACGATGATTAAAATAAAACTATGAGTTAATTAAATTTTGTACTTTTTTTTAAAGTCGACAAAATAGTATTAGTAGCACTGCGACCAATCCTGGAATGACATTGGATCCTGTAGATGGCCTCATATGTCCCCAAAGTCCAGTTCAACAACGATTACATCAAATAATTCAAGATCACAAGGTAAAAATTTGTTATCATTTTAATTACTATTTTATTATACACGTGTGTACATATGTATATAGTTGAAACACACATATTATGCGAGTACCTAAACACATTCATTGACTTTATTATTGCAATAAACAAATGAATTGTGTATTTTACAACAACTAAATTCATTTTATTTTTATTTAGATGATCGAAGAGGCACTGAGAAAAGAACTCCTTGCAGCAAGAGTTGAACTTCAACAACGAGCTTGTCGAACAGTTCGAGCAACTCCAGATCATTCAGTGAGTCATATTTTTTGTTTATTTTTGGTGAATTTAATATTTAATAAAAAATAAACTGTGAATTAAATAATTATACAGACATTTAGTTTTAATTAAAGCTAATTGTCAAATGTGAAGAAATTGATTCATGCTTTGTACTATCTCAATGGTAGTATTTAAATCGCTTTAAGAATATTACAAATTTGATTATGTAACAATTTGAAATATAAAGCTGCAATATTGTTATTTTATAAAAAATAAATATAAATTCTACACCTCTTTTGAAATTTGTATTGTGTAGAGTTCAGTTTCAGATTTTAATAATAGTACCATTAATTATTCTAATATTATGATATGATTATGTCCAATACAACAGAATATGTAATAGTCTTTAAAACGATTACAGGAAGATATTCCAACTAATTATGATAGTTCAGCGTGTGTGAATCCACAAATTGATTGGAACAACCTAAATATTTATAAAAAATTTGATAATTTCGATGAAGCTTGTTTTGATGATTCTCTTAGAATGATGTCTTCACAAGATTTAAATTTGGTTAGTTAACAGAAATAGGCAGTACGTATTTCGTTAATAGATATCTAATCAACTTAACACTAGTGAAATAGATTTGTTTTTTTTCTATTTGAAATTGATTGAAAAATATACACGTATTAACCATATTCAGCATGATATGAAAAATGCATGAATTGAATAACGCCTTTTAATAATCATTTACATATGTACATATGTGATAGCTGATTCTCATCAAATCGAAGTGGTTTTTATTATACATACATACATACAATTACCGTATGCATTTTCATTTTCATTTCGAGTGTTTCTTTGACAATTTATTTAATGGATTAGTTTTTACAGTTTAATTTCAATTACTGCATATAAATTATTTTAAATGATGATGTACCGATACATATTATATTTACATACATATAACACTGAGCAACAAAAAATCACGTTTTTTTAAACCCAGAGCGGAGATTGGTCAATCTTTACTAAGTTTGACCCACAGAATTTGAATCCGACAATGATTTTTGTTGATATGCCTCGTTTATGAGATATTCGCGATTTAAAAAATGTAATAAATATCCATTTTTTTTGGCTTTTGCAGTCTATAACCCAAAATATAGTATCGCTGTGCTCAAAGTGAGTATTGAAATCAATAGTCAGATATTATTTACACATTTTTTTCCCGCGCGAATGACCGATAAGACCGATAAGCGCGCCGCCGGTAACATCTCATAACGTAGTTTAAAATCATTTGCCGCTCAAATGAGGACGTTAGGATAAAATAAAAAAATATTGAGATAGAAAACCAATCTTTATAAACGTGGTGAAATAAAAAACTTGCCAAATAAACGCCACACAAAACGGGAAAAAAATATTTTTTTGACTTTAAAAATTCGCTAGATAATTAATTATAAGTATTTTCAAATCAATAAAAAATCACAATCAATAGGAAAAATATCTGACTATTGATTTCAATATTCACTTTGAGCACATTGATACTATATTTTGAGTTATAAACCGCAAAAGTCAAAAAAATGAATATTTTTTGCATTTTTTAAATCGCGAATATCTCATAAACGAGAGCATATCAACAAAAATCATTATCGGATTCGAATTCAGTGGGTCAAACTTAGTAAAGATTGACCAATCTCCGCTCTGGGTATTTTTTTTGTAGCTCAGTGTAATTAATTGTGTAAAATATCAATAGTACATACTGTCAAGATTTTTATTTACAAATAAAACCTTACCCAATATATACGCAGTGTGTCAAAAACATTGAGTGATTTTTATTAACTTATAGAATTTTTGTTGCAGGACTGCTATCCTTGTTCAGACTCATCATCAGGAACAGGCGATGGAAGTATCAGTGGCGGAAGTAGCGGAAATGATATGGGATCAATTAGTTGTACCTCTCGATCGGGGAGTGCACAAGGAAAAGGTACCTCAGGTGTACTCTGGGTACCAGATCATGCGGTGTCTCGGTGTACCCGTTGTGATAAAAACTTTTGGCTCGGAAAACGTAAACACCATTGCAGGTATAATACTTTGTCTCTGCTTAATCACTTCTCTAGTACAATTTAGTTTAGGCGAAATTGTGCTTTGATGGCTCATACAAAATAATTTTGCGAAAATATCACAATATATTTTATTTCCTGTAATAAAAACATTTTCATGTTAATCTTTTACAGAAGTTGTGGACGTATTTTTTGCGCAGAATGTTCGGAAAATACAACACCTCTTCCTAATGAACAGTTGTATAACCCGGTTCGTGTTTGTACTGAATGTTATAGTTCTATAAAATCCTCTTTTACACAGGATGAAAGGTAGATTTCTAAACTCTTTTACAATTAAAAAAATCTTATTGACTAGAATGTTTGTTTAAATGTTATTTCAGTAATTTAAAAAAAAAAAAATCATGCTTAAAAGCACCACTAATCTGTGAAATAACAATACAAAGGTTTTCAGTCACATTAAAATTTATTTGCAAAATGCACCTATTAGATTTATCATCTCTATCTCTCTATTCATCCATTTGTATGTATGAAACTCATAATAGTTTTTTGCAAAATTTGAAATGGGATATTTAAAAAGCAGTTGACCTCTATATGCATTTCCATAATGCATATTCCGAACTCGCCTGCATTAATACGCTGTATATCTTTATTTAAAAAATTGAAAATGTTATTGTTACATAGGCATATATTAAATTCAATTAATTGTTTTATTTTTTTATGGGCTTTTGATCAAATTAGTAGTAAATATTTATGATGTGATCCAATCTTCAACATAACCTGTGTTGTAAATTGTACCCACATATACGTTACTAAATTAAGTTTTTGTGATGCATATATTTATATGCATTTGTTATTTTATCTTTTTAAATGGGAGAAAGAGAGAGTACTTTTAATAGAAAGTGCTTCAATATTTCAAGCACGTATTGATGCTAAATATTAAATCACTGTAATTTTGCAGTAAAACCTCTTTTATCTTATGCTTGTTTTTGAATAAAATTTACGTCACAACCGAATTTTTACAGATTAAATCTAACAATTCTTCTAATTAAAGAGATCGTTTTAGTATGAGTGAATACATTCACCATTTAATGTAGTTAACAAACACATTTTTCCCCCCTATTTGTGTGATTAATACTAAAACACTTGATATTCTTTCCATCACATGCAGATCAGTTAAAAGAGGTTTCACGACATGTTTTTTCTATAAAAAGGAAACACAATGTTTCATATAGTTTATTTAATTTCAGAAACATGATCAGTGACCAAACCCTGAATTTGTCTTCTCACGTTGGAGTAAAAGCAAGACAAGCTACTGTTTTGTCGTCTTCTCACTCAAGTTCATCAGAGGTAAATTTACTATACATATAGAAGTAAATAAATTTTTGGTTTGAAGGCAAAAAATTTTTTTTTTGCTTCGATTTCAAAATAATTCATCGAATGTTTTTATATAGATACAAATTTTGTTATTGTTTTTCAGGTAAGACATCTATCAGATTATTGCAAACAAGTCAGCGGTGATCAAAATATCAATTCATCTCCAGTTACCGCTGCATCCAACTAGACTCACTTTTGCCTTTATTTATATATACATACTTATAAGACAAATTATCACTTATCATTATGGATCATTATGGATAATGAAACCCTGCCAACTTGCCGCCTTGCTTTGTAATATGTATTAAAAATATTAAACTTATTAGTTTTTGCAGTGTTATTAGATCAATAATTTTGTTTTACGATAAATAATTAAGCAAATGACTTACAAAGAAAATATATCCAGGAACTATTTATTATACATAATGACATATTGTTTTCCGCATGATTGAGTATGTATATGTTTGGCTATGTATATACATAGATGATTGAGTTGATAGTATTTTATATTATTTTTATATTTTCACAAAATTGTATTTTGGGAAACCAACTTATTTATTCATTAATGATACAGTATGGTAGTTGCTATTTCTGATACGTATTTGGGGACACTGCTGTGTTCCAATGTGAATATACATATATACATACATAATTTTATTCAAAAAGTTGTTCTGTAATTAAAAATGTTGACTTTTATTATTTTTAAGTATCTGATTTTAAACTCATTGAAATTTAAAAACTTGATGGTGCAGTAGTTATTCAATAAATTATTTTGTTTAATTTGTACATTTTTAGGTAAAATAATATTTTTCATAAATTGTATTTGTAATACATAAATTAATATTTATTTGAATAGTGCATGTGTACCTTTAAATTATATTTTTATGTATGTTACTATTGCACACAATCATATTTGAAATTCTATAAAACGTGTTAAAAACTTTGGTCGAGTGTATTGGTCACGTGACAATGATTTATTACAAATTATTATGACAATTAAGATATACATAAAATTCTTTTATTTTCTATAATGAGATGTTCTTTGTAAATTTTATATTCCATGTGAATATCCGTGATCCGCATGTGTGGTTGTATATATGCATGTGTGTTCGATTATATTATGTATGCGGCCATTCTTGCATCTACACATAAATGAGAGCAAGAATGCCATTGTTCGTTTGTCTGAATTTGAATTAAGGTTTGCGCGTGTAAATGTAATTCATTGTAAAATATGAAATATTTTTTTACGTCTATTTATTGCTTTCATTTATTTAACAATATATAAATACATTTATGTCTAAATACTTGTACATTTTTTGTGAATTTTATGTATATTTCTTGGCAATTGTTGAACTAATATGAAATATTCTATCGAATAATTGTGTATTTTTTACAATAATATTACGTTTAAGATTTGTAAGGTTTTCACTTACCGAATATTTGAAAATATGTAAATATTTCAAAACACAAGTACATGCACGCGCACATATGTACATCATATACATGCATACATATGTACACACAACACACACACATATACAAAAACACATGATCTACTTAAGCGGATCAATTAGTGAAAACTGATAATAAAGATATATTATTTGGATAAATCATTACGTTATTTATGTTGTTTTATTTTTAATTCAATCACTCAGTTTCTCTGGTTTATTTTGAAAAATAACAACAATGTACCACTTAACAAAAATCCTACATTATCAAAATGATCACTACTTGTTATTGAAATGGAGGCCAATTTTTATTTCAATTATTTAGCAGAAATGCGATACGTAAGTATGTATGTATGTTTAAAAACCAGGAGTAAATAAATATTACTGTGTACCCAAAGGTTCAATTTCATGATCACTAATGAACTGGATGAGAATAATGTTTTCAGTTACAAATACAACCGATAGTGTGCTTATTTTATTAATCGTAAACAAAAGGTGATTCGAGTATGAAATAGAATAAAGGAAACAGTTTCTAAATTTTAAGAGATTTCATCAAAACTACAAATGTATATTTGTAGTTTTCACTTACATCACTTCTTAATTTTCTCGAATCGATTTTGCTATTAAGAGTATCAGTACCATGCTTTAAATTTTTATTTGACTGACAACTCCGCATAAATAATAATTACTATTTGTATTCTCCTATCCCAACATTGCTTAGGTATGGTAATGGCTATTCTGAAGTTATAGATTCTATTCCTTGAATCTGCACCCATTCAGATGTGGACTTCTGAAGTTTTTTTTTTTTTTTTTAATTTTAAGGAAGACCAGCAGCTATGTTACAAGAATAGAAACTTATGTAAATACGGAAAGCCAATAATAGGACTCTAATTTCTTATTAATAGCTTGTGATGTTATCATTGTTTCATTTCGTTCTTGTTGAAAAGATAAAATCTTTCATCAAAGCTAATCTAATAAGCTAAAGGGAGAAAATATGTAATCAGACTGTGATTTAGTAGGTAGAAAGGTATTTTTTTTGTGAGTGGTGTTGTGCAAAGTTTGATAAATATGAAAACTCTTTAAAGGTTAAACACACTCGCGCTTGTTTCGAAGGTAGCGTGTACAAACTTGGTTTGTACACTACACGGAGCATGTAGGTGATAAAATTTTATTAAGGCAATAGCAAACTTAGCACTAACAGGTTTGCGCAGCCAAGCACGGGAATTAACAGAAGTGGAATGTTCAGATCATGCCAATGACGATAATTAAGGCCGAGAAAATCATTCGACGTGCGGGGACGAACCCGCGATCTTCACTCACACACGTCATCTGTCGAAATCCTAAACGCATGAATTTATATGATTTTGTACGGCGTAGAATCTACATTTCTAAAATTACGCGAATGAAATTAACATGCCTTTACACAATATCAGCAATAATAACTGACGGTGCTCCAGCAATGGTGGGCTAGATTCATTTTCTATTGCAAGAGAGATGAATCCTTCACGCATTTATGTAATAGCATTGTATTATTCATCAAGAACATTATGTGCCCGCTACCGCAATAAAGCTAAGAACCCCTGGCGTCACGTCACGTAATCGCATTACGTGGCCTCAACGCTCTAACCAATGAGCTATTAACATTTTGTCAGTCCTTTAGTCTACGTTTAATCGAAATATTTGTGAGGTGAACTGAATTTTTAAAGTAACTTTTTGTAGTGCTATGGCCAAAAGCACGTTGTATTTTATGTTGGCAGCAGTGGCGCGGGCGTGTTTTGCGTTTAGTTTAGAGCGGTGCGTTGCGCGAGTAGGTGCTGTGCGAATTCAAACGGAGAGCAACCAGTTAAAGAGTGAAGATAGCTCTTATCGTAGCAAATAATTGGTGGTGAAGAGAATGGAGGGCGGCGCCCATCCTGAGGGCGCCGCCCCCGCCTACACCCCTAATTCTCCCACACAGGTTATGCCAAAACCCACCCTTACCCTTACCCTTGTCTCACTAATGTCATTGCTTTTTATGTACATTCGATACTAGCCATTGTTACACCCTGTCTCTAACAAACACAAGGTTCGCGTTCCCCGTATGTTACAAAAATACACTTTTCTTCCAAAGCGATGTAAATATTCTTGGCGAATCTTATTGGATTCTTACTAGTCGTAAGAATTTTCTCTTGGGTAATTATATGTATGTATGTATGTAGTAATATATCGCCGTTTTATCGTTGAAATCACTCGGTGTCTCCTTTGCGATGATGAATATGGTGATGTATTTTAAACCTGAAACATTTCAAGTGTTGTTATGGGTAGCGCACAGTCAAAGTCTGGGTGTCAAATATCCCCCTTACAGGTTATGTCAGAGTGAAGTGCGCGAAGCGAGCGCTGCTATCGCTATTATTAAATTTTATTTTATTTCGCAAATCAAAAATGGCAACATCATGGTTGCCGTTGAACAGTACAATCGCCGAGTACAAAACAAACATGAAATGGTTCTAATTTTCCTTGGAGGCTATATATGTATCTAAATAAGGGGGAAGAAATTTTTAGTATTTATTGGTGATGAGTAGTAACCTCATTTGTTTAGGTATATGAAAGAAATACAGTTGTGACAGATTTCGCCATTAGATTCTACTAGTATTCAGTTGCTTGGTATAACAAGGAGATATCGTAAGAGGAATACATGGGTATGACCAAAGTTGAAGCGGCAATGGGCTGGACGCATAGCGAGAAGAGTGGATGGTAGATGGACGCGAGAAATACTGGAATGGTATCCGAGAGGATATGAAAGAAAGTAAGGTAGACCGAGTGGACAATGGGAAGAATGTGTGCGAGTCAAGTGGATGCAGATTGCTCAAGATGGACAGGAATGGAAGAGGATTGAAGAGGCCTTCATTCGGCAGTGGATGGTGAACGGCCGAAAACGATGATGGTGATGACTTGATGAGTATCCAGTTGATTCTATTTATTTAATTCAAAGCTAGAATTAGAAATAGCGCTAAGATCCAAAAGGAGTACAATTGAGTAAAAAAGAGTACAAAACTCCCAGAAGGAGTATGGTTGGTCACCTTAATAATAGTCATCGCAGTGAAACTCCAAACCATTCCGGGCTATAGTTCCGCACCATATTCATCGTTACAAATAAGAAAGCTGGTGGTTTTACCAATTTGACAGCCGATTTCAGGGTTACAGTTAATAGGAACGAATCCATTTTGGTTAAATGGAAAATATCGCAAATGGATAAGGTCTAATAGGAATAATGTAAAAAGCGGATAAGCTAGAGATCGCGTAATGTCTAATATGAATAAGATAGAAAGTGGATTTGATCGAATGGTAAAAATATCGAAAAAATACATACATGGTCAAAAATCGTAATTAAGTAATATTAATTTAAGCTTTTACTAACAGAAAATTGTCATTGTGTTTATAATTTTAAAATTTTTGCTTTCAGATGTATAAAAATGGAGAAATCCTCGAGTGTCCAAAATATCAACCGTACCCTCGAAATTCGCCATTCGAGTCGAATAAAATGCAATATCCCTCTAACGTTGAATCTCAAATTTTAATGGGAGATACTAATCAGGTACGGTATTGTCTAATATTCTACCAAGAAATTAAATAATTTGAATCGGTTTTAGTTTATATGTTGTTTAGCAGTCTACTGGAACTGATTGCGATGATTTGTTGTATTGCAATTTGTGTAATAAAGCGTTTGCCAAAACACTGCAATATCAAAATCATATGCGAAACCACCGAGCCGAGCGAAGATTCCCCTGCGTACATTGTTCTAAATGTAAGTATTAATAGGATACGAGATCGTTTATATTTCTCATACTTCTGATACAACGGTATATTTTTAGCATTTTCACAATCAAATAATCTCCGTGCGCATCTTCGAATACACACAAACGAAAGACCTTTTAAATGTGTCGAGTGTGGTAAAGCATTTACTCAGGTAAATATCAATTTTTTTGCAATGTCATCAAACAATTGCAGGATTTAATTATTTTTTTTATAAAAAAGTGTTACAACGCACATTCAAGTCTGTTTAATTTTTTTTTTTCAGGTGACTAATTTGAATAACCATATAAGACTTCATACCGGTGAACGTCCATATGTATGTTCCGTTCCTGGATGTGATAAAGCTTTTGCACAGGTAATTGTAAAACATTTTTTTCACATAATAATTATCAACTATACAATTCAATATATTCAATTTTTATAATGAAACTTATTTATTAGTTTATTAATTTATTTATTAGGTAACAAATTTAAATAATCATCGAAGAAGTCACCAAAAAGACATGCCTTATGCATGCGATTTATGTGACAAAATATTCCAACAACAGAATCACTTGGTAATGCATCGACAAATTCATACCCAGCAAATGCTAAAGGTTGGATTATCAGCAACAGGACAAAGATTAACTTTACTAACTTGCCTCGCATGCGGCGAGAGTTTTATGGAAGAGAGGTTACTCAAAAGACACGTTAGAGAAAGTTGTAAAGAAGGTGGTGTTCCTAGACCCCATGTTAAAATACCCGGCTATTTACAAGGTCCCAATTCATTATTTGTACATGTACGCAATAGTAAGAAATGCAATGTTTATAAAGAAAATATTTTACAATGCAGAAGGTGTGAAGAAAAAATGTATTTTTGGAGACTGTCAACTGGTATTCAATGACATGCCAAGTTTACACATTCACCTTTCCAAGGATCACGGAATGTTAATCAATCCCAATCAAAATAAAGCCAGACGTTACATCCCAAAAATTTTAATCGATGATCATGTACGATGTTTGTACGTTATAATATTATTTTGTCCATTTACTTTCAGCTAACTGTGTTGTATTTTTAGGTAACGATAAAAACTGAAAAATCTCTGCAACGGTTACCGCTGGAATCGTCTTCTCAATTAAAAATACCAAATCCACCATTGTCGCTATTGTTATCGATGCCATTACGACCACGGTCACCGTCGCCTCTAATATCGGAAGCGTTTCAATCTCAGCCGATAGATTTAAAAATTTTAGATATGGAGGTATGACGGAAAAATATTTTTTACTTATTGTTTACTGACGTTCGTATACATTATAATATAGATATTTTGTATTTTAGGTAACGGAAGAAAATGGCACTGAAAATGTGTGTTACAATACCCCTACCAAGTGCAATAAAAAGATCATTAATGACGAAAGGTAAACACTAATTAAAAATGATGTTTCAATTTGTTGATTTTAGTGGTATTATATGATCATTTATCAAAAACCTATAGGTACATGCAGTAAAAGAATATTGATCTGTTGCTATATTTTGTTTAATTTGTATTACAGTGAAGAGACTTCATCTAATGAGGATATTTATGAAGAATCGTGTTATGTTGGAAAAAGAAAAAAAATGTCCAATCGTCAAAATGTAAGTGTAAAATATTTTATAGGCAAGTGTTTCGCGACTGGATTATTATCAGTAATTGAATAATTTTGCAATATGGTTGCATATTTATTATATGACTAGCTGACCCGGCATGCGTTGCATTGCCCGATACCGTTCCGTTCCCTAGTACATTATCTGACGCGTGAGCAGGCCCGTTCCCGTTCCTAGTACGTTATCTGACGCGTGAGTAGGCCCGTTCCTGTTCCCGTTCCCGTTTTTTCCCGATTCCAGATCCCGGTCCCGATCCCGATCCTGATCCTGTTCCCGTTCCTAGTACGTTATCTGACGCAAGAGCAGGCCCGTTCCCGTTTTATCCCGATTTTTTTTCACAGGAACCATCCCGGTATGATCACAATAAGTCCTGAAAGTTTCATCGCGATCGGTTGAGTGGTTTAGGAGCCTATAAGAGACACAGACAAACAGACAGACATTCATTTTTATATATATAGATTACTTTTTATGAGTTTTAAATGATGGGTTGATTTAATGTGTACTTTGTCTTATTTACAGATGAAGCTCGTCTGCAGTAAATGTTTTTCAACGTTTACCAGTCCCGCTTCCTTAGATAAGCATATTCAAAGTAAACATGGATAAATAATTGGAAAAGCCAGATATTTTTTAATATAAAGTAATTATATTTTTACGAACATTCTAAATAATTGTTGATGATTCTTTTGTTATTGACACTATGTATGATGTAACTTTTATCATTATTTGTCATTACAAAATCTTCTATTTAAAGATTTAAGACATATATTAATTATTGTCAAATGTTTATAATTATTACCATAAATACATACTTATCAAGTATAAATGTGCCATAAACTACGATCAAAGATCTCCCAGTGATTGTTTCGAGCATTTTATAATACAAAAAGTTTTAAATTGTGTTCAGATGTTGAAATGCTTAATTTTCATTGTTTTGTATCCAAACCCTTTCATTCTTCATTTTATTTAATTATGAAGTATTAACAAATGGCGTAGTATTATTTTTTGTTAATTTTAACATATCTCGTTCGTGTCGTTAAATTATACATTTTTTAGTAAATAAATATTTTTAATGTATGAAAATATCGATTTCGATGTTAAAAATCTCATTTGTAAAGTAATGAGTATTGATAGTTTATTACAAATCTTTCATGTGATATTTGATTTCATTTGAGTAAAATGTAAATTTACAGTCATACATATTTTGTTTTGCAACAAATGAAGATGTGTTGTGCAATATGTATATATGTATGTATTTAAATGCATGCAAATTAGTAAGCATTATTTTTAATAATGTAATTTTTTGATTGTTTATTTGTCTTTGCGTTTGTAAGATAAATATTTTACTTGTGTGTGTAACCAACTGGTTATCCTCTATCTCATAAAACTCTTCACAGACAAATCAATGTCACAAAAGACATTTAGACTTTGAATTAAAATAATGTTAATAGTTTAACATTTGTGACTATTATTAGATAAAGTATAATATTTTTTTGATTTCAACAATGACGTTTGATGAAAAGACGTTTGTGTACAGTTTTTATGTACAATAATGTGCTCAATATTGCACACGTAAGATTACTAATAATTTTAACTGAATTGAAGTTCCTGTCGCTAATTTTAGGTGAGTCATATTATAATATTAATTCATACGTACACATGTACATACATAGCATTTATAAAATTTTACTTTTTTTTTTATACCGATAGATATATTTTTATTGGTCAAACCTTTTGAAAATAAATACTTTTTGAAATACACAGTATGTTTTTCTATTTATTATTTTTTGTATTCATTCCACAATGGGTGAGTATAAAATCATCCAAGTTTCATATACATAAATACATAATATATTAAATGAAAAAATTGTATTGCATTAATATTTTATTAAAATATCACAAACAGCGATTACAAGTGTGCTATTTTTGTGCATATTAAATCAATGTACATACATATGTATACATATTTACAATTGAGCGCTTTTTTAGTACTAGTTAATTATTTACAAAACAGACAGAATTTACAATGAGGATTTACATACATATATATCGATAAAATCCAGTGGTGTATTTCATACTACGCAAGTTGCTATTTACAAATTATAAATACAAACGGCTATTTTTTTTCATTGAAAATCAACAATATAATACAACATTAAATGTGACTTATATTTATGTGTATAAAATGTAAAAAAATCTTAAGTTTCTAAAACTAAATAATACATAGGTTTTAAAACGTGAATTACGCGTTTAGTGCAGACCGATAATGAGATATAAAATAATTTTACATTTATAAATAAATTGCTAAACAATTTTAAGCCCGTGTCAAGTTTCTTTCTGTTCAAGCCATTTATCTTTAGATCGTTCAAATGCTTCGACTATGCATGACCTGAAAGTGACATTGGTAGAATCAGAATTTCATAAGAAATATTTTAGTGATACACGATAGATTTGTTAACATTTAAATACCTGAAAAGTCGTTGATGGAGGACGTAAGCTGCAACGTGGCCAGCATCAATGTACCGTACTTCAGCTCCAGGCCATAACTCTTCCAATGCACCAGTATCGCCTCGAGGTACGTAAGCATCATTTTTTGCACACACAGCTACAAAACAATATTAATAATGTATTATTTTTGTAAAATAAAACAATTTTTCACACAAAGAAGCACGGAATGATGTATACTTGGTATAACAAGAAGAGATCGTAAGAGGAATACATGAGTAAGGAGCATGACCAAAGTGGCAGATATAGCGGAAAGTGTGAAAAAATTGGAGTGGACACATAGCGCGAAGAATGGATGGCAAATGGACGCGGGAAATATTGGAATGGTATCTGAGAGGATGTGAAAGAAAGCAAGGTAGACCGAGTGGAAGATTGGGCTGATGAATTGAGAAGAATGTGTGCGAGTCAAGTGGATGCAGATTGCTCAAGACAGACAGGAATGGAAGAGTATTGGAGAGGTCTTCATCCAGCAGTGGATGGTGAACGGTTGAAAATGAGGATGATGAAAACAATTGTTAATTACTCACCAATGATTAACGATGTGTCATACGGTATAGAGAAATTTCCTAGATGTGTAAACTCATCCATGACTCCTCGCATGAATTGAAGAGCCTCACGGTTTCGACATTTAACACTCGTGTCTACTTTTGGCTTTGTTATGAATGGAATATTGGAAAAGATGTTTTTCGTCAGGCTATTTTTAGTACTTTTAGTAGAATCTATTGCTATTGACGTTTCAGAAGAGCTGCTAGATCCCTTTTTATCTAAATTATTTACATATTTGTTGGTAGTTTCGATTGTCTGAATATTTTCACGATTCAAATTAGGAATGCTTTCATCATTTTTGCACACAGGATTCACTGATTTAAAAGCCAGCTCGTTCAATTCGTGTATTTCACTCGGTTCCAGTTCGAACTTTTCCTTGGATGTGATTTTATTGTATAAAGTGGTTGTAATTTTTTGATTATTTTTCAGAATTTCTAAAGAAGTGGAATTGCTTGTGGTTAGATTTGAAGTGTCGACGTTTGCTCCGACGACTGAATACTTTTGATTTTCTTCGGGAGCGAGACCCTGACAACTGGACAAATTATTCGGATTGGTTATATCAAACTTTTTGCTCGCACTGCCTGAATTTTTCAGTATATTGGGTAAGTTTAACGAGTGCAAATCGAAAACAAAGGCTTTGTTTGGATTTTTGGAAAAGTGTTGAGCAAATTTTCGACCGGCAAGAAAGGCTTCGTCAACTATGGTCACCATTTTGGCAAGTTTGTCCCTGTATTCTCCGTCAGAAAAGAACTGTGTTTCTAAAAGTTCCCAGTTTATAGAATTTGACATAACACCCTGCAAATTAAAATTGAATATTTTTGACAAAAAATAGATATTATGAATTTATGTATTTGTAACTGTAATATATATTTTTAAACCTTAGTGAAGACGGCTGATGCAGTCGACCATGATAGACAGGGTACTAGCACAAGAGGCTTCGGCCAATTGGTAGCAGCCAATGAAGCCATCTATAAATTATTTTGATCTTATCACATGTACTAATTGAATATAAAACTTATAATCGTTCATATAATGTGTAAATTGACACTAACATGTCCGCCCATTGAAAGTCCAGTGACTCCCAAAGGTCCAAGTCCATGTTTCTCGCACCAATGCAATAAAACTAATGTTTCTAATATTAAACATCCTCCCATGACAAAAATGTCTGAAACATTATGCAATGAAGAACGCCTACAAGAAAATATTACATTAATTTCTTTCATATTACTGAGTTATCATTAAAAGTGAGCAACATTCTTACACTTGATCTTGTGGTTTTCGTAATCCATAGAAAGGGTTTTCTAATATAATAGCACCAATACCACCCTCTTTCAACAAGGGCTTAGCCATAAGATTTCTTCTCCTCCAGAAAAACTGTAATAAAAGCAATGAATAACAATTTTAACTTTTAAATATTCCACAAGAAGACCTCGGAATTTTTGTCGCAACGACTACTCCATTCTGTTACCCGCCTGAATTCATGTCACCAATTCAATACCAACACCCTATTATCACGTTATCAATATTGTTACCGCTCTTATCAATAGTTTCATCAACACTCACAAAAATTAAACACTTATTTAATAAAAATAAACCAAAATAGGATTATTTAATTGAATCCAGAGAATATTGCAACTGATTAATGTTTGAGCTAAATCAAAATTAAAATTGTTTCTAAGGTTCAAAATTTCACTATGTTTTTCACTGTGACTTTCATATTAACATTACATTTATCATAACGAGCGCTAACACCTTTTATTTAATTTCTGGGTGATTCTTTATCCATGAATTCACAATAGATGTTACTGATTTCTCATTTCAAAATATATTTAACAAATTTTGTTACTACCACAAAACACAAACACCGAAAGGATAATTGTTGAAGTGACGCTATTTTTTGTAATAAATGTTAAAAAAAATATTTCTGCGTCTGCTGTGTATACTCGTATGTATACATAAAAGAATAGGAAAAAACCCACCAGGGTTATCCATATTATAAAATATTACGTACATGGTCTCCAGTTCCAGCGAGATGAACGCACATAGGTCTATAATCAGTCTGGGACCAAGTTGCTGGCATAATTATCTACAAATCACAATTCGAACAATTATTGGAAATGCAATCATTTATTGTAAATGCAATCATTTAAGTTGAAAATGCTTCATACTTGAAAATGTGCCTGTTGAGCACATGGAGGAACTACTCGGGGTAAAAAGTGTTCCATAGGTGTTAAGAAATGTCCTTCTAGCAGATGGAAATCTGATCGTTTTTCTTCCTGTAAATTACCATTATTTTCTTATCACAAAAAAATTACATTTTACAACGTACTTGATACTATATTACACAGTTATTTACTTTGGTGATTGTGATAGGATAGTTCGGCGATATTAGTTTGTAACATTCTTCTCTGTTTGTCACCACTTTGCGGAATTCAAAAAGCCTGCAAAGCAAAAAAATCAGATTTATAATTTCACATTTACATAATTATTCAAAGCTGAATAAACTTATAAAGAAAACACATTATTTTTAATTTAAGTGACAAAACTGACGAACATTCAAATCGATTTTGATTATTGTAATATTACTTTTGATAGTCGATGAATATTTGTAGCGCACTTTTTTTTTAAATAAAGTCATTTTCAAACGAAATTTAAAATATTTTCCATATAAAATGGTGCGATTCTGAAAAATTTTCAACTGCAACACATTTTTGCACAACAAAGAATAGTACTTTTAGTACGTAAAAACACATTTTTCTTAATAATAGTGTCCGAGTTTAAGTGAAAAATTAAACACCACATAAAATAACGACAACGATAAATTAATCCAACATACAAAAAGTTAAACCTTGAAATGCGATTGTTCCGACAAAACAACACCGATATGAAACATAACCTCAAAATATAACATCTGACGCACACAATTCAGAGCGCAACTCATAACAGTCATAACACAATGAAATACTAATACAATCAAATAAACGTCAGCGGAAATTTTCAGGAACATTTCGGGAAAAGACCACCAAAACAACCAGGAAACTGACATAAGAGTATAATATGATACGATATGGTATTGTTATTGTTTTTGACCTTCGCAGGTTATCTGGTTTGCCCCAGCCCTTGGTGAAGAACTTGGTGATGAGGATGCTTCGGTAAACGGCGTCCAGCCGACTTGCACTCATGCTGAATGCTTCTTCTCTACGTTCTCCACAATCACCAGAAGATAACACAAAGTACCCCCCCCCCCCGATCCCGCAAACCCCTCCTTCCTCACCCCTGTCAAGTGTCACGCCATCACCTATTTCTGGCCCACTCGTTCGGTCGTTTGAAACCTTTTCATTTTGGCGTTTGGTACTCTACTTTCGGCTATGACTTTGATTTTATGGTAAATTTTCATTTACCAGGCGTTCATTTCCGCTTCTTTGTTTTGTGTAGGATTTTCCGCGACAGGAAAAGCCTTGAGCGGTTGTGCCAACCTAATAAAGAGAAATTGTCAAATGTATTGGTTTTTTTTTTAACGCCGAGATAGTACTAAGTTCGTTGGTGGAAAAGTTAATGCAATACGTTATTCATCATTTTCAGCCGTTCACCGTCCACTGCCGGATGAAGGCCTCTCCAATCCTCTACCATTCCTGTCTGTCTTGAGCAATCTGCATCCACTTCCTCTCGAATACCATTCTAGTATTTCTCGCGTCCGTCTGCCATCCATTCTTCTCGATATGTGGCCACCAACTTTTGCTATATTTCCCACTTTGGTCATGCTTCTTACCCATGTATTCCTTTTACGATCTCTTCTTGTTAAACCGAGCATACATCTTTCCATGCTTCTCTGTGTGCACTGGATCTTATGTAACATTCTTGAATTCAGCATCCATGCGTCATAACTGGCAGTACGCATTGGTCGTATGCCTTATTTTTTAAGCATAGCGGAATGTTGGATTTTTAAGCTACATATGTTTATTCTTCCAAAAGTACTCCATCCTAGTCATTCTCATTCTTCATTTTATGTCTTCTTCTTTAAATCCAATCATATTCACCAATTGTACTAGGTATAAATAACTATCAACTATCTCTACAATATGATTATCTTACCGTGACTACGTTTTGCGTGCAAAATTCATTAAACATAATTTTAGTTTTATTACAATTAATTTTTAAGCCTACTTTCATACTTTCGTTTTTTAATTGTGTTAATCTATTTTGTAAATCTATTGAGTCGCATGCAACTATGACTACATATGTCGTCAGCGAATCCTAGATAGTTCAAGTGCTTTTCGTTGATCTTGACCCCTGTTTTGTGCCATTCCAGCAATCTAAATATACCCTCAAGCACCGCATTGAATAATTTAAGAAAAATGGTGTCTCCTTGTCTACCTGTCTACGTTATTGGTGTGTAGGAATTTTCTACTTCAGCTCCTGAATTATTCACAATGGCAAAATCCGTAGATGCCGAGTGGGGGAGAACACCCCGAAATACCCGCGCACTCTATTGTGCAATAGCTTTCTCTTCTATCCTCACTCACATAAACTTCTTGTCAACTTATAACATGTACTTATTGTAATTGTAAAGTACTTAAAATAAATATACTTAAATAAACTGCAAACAAAGTTTAATGTAATACAGCAATCCTATATGTATGTATATGTACATTTATGTACATACGACAGAAATAATGTCTATAGATGCATTTTTTTTATGTATGATACGTCATATGTTGGCTACTAGATATAATTCAGCAGAGTGGGCGTTGCCATTAGCATTTTGGTCTCTTTTTAACACGCCTCGTTAAAATAAATAGATACCTCTGTACTATTTTGTTTCGAATTTAATAAAATTCACGTCCCTTACAATTGAAAGTAATGAAAAGAGTAAAGATATTATTGGGAAATTTTCTTTTGTATTTCTAGGACAATTTTTTTTTTTAATGGAAATTTCTTAAGATAATGATGAAAACTACAAAAATTACCTAAATAAAAAAGCTGTATGGCTTTAAAATGAAGTACAGTCTTTTAGTGTGCACAAAACTCTTTATTCGGTTAGTCAAGTTATGAACAAAGATACTGATCGATAACGTGTAAAGTATGCTATACGATAAATTGAAATATCTACATATTGTATTGTACCATATCGCATATTATTATCACATTATCTAGTTAGAAGTTTACTGGATACTGATACTATTCATAAAAGTTACGTGTATCAATATAAATATCTAGATACTGCATACAAATAAACCCGATACAATTTTTATTGTATTGGTATACTTATGTATTTTTTTTTACTTAACGGTTATTCGTTTCTGAAGAAGATTGTAGTAAACACTTAATTCAGTTTGTGTTTGTTATTTAAGTACGATGCGTTGTTGTGAATAAACACTTTGCCAAATTTTGTTTGTTTCAGTTGTAAATAACTTTAAAAATAAATACGTCTGAACTCGAGCACTGAACTAAACCTACGCATTGAAATGAGCGATTGAGAAAAATGTTTAGTTTCACTGTTGATTAACATGCAGTTAGTTGTTGGCAATTGGACTAGTAAATATTTCTATATACGTTACGTATGAGTGTTTTGTGTTTACATTAGTCACAAATGCTGCGATTCTATGAAATCATTTCTAGACATCAATATTTACTATTGTTCAAATATGTCTCTTGTTGCAGTTTTATAATCGCAATAAAAAAGTAATTGGACCAATGCACAATTTATTATAATACCAATATATAAATAATATTGCACATCTGATTCATAAATGTGATCAAATTCTAATAATAGTTTCTTGAAGTATTTTGATCATTGTGAAAAACAATTTGAAGGGAAGGATACAACTCTCAATGGAAGGATACATTTCCTTAATTAAAATTTCGTAACAAAATTGTTCGTAATAGCAACGTGGAGCTTATTGAGTGCTGAAAGCGCCATCTTTGATTCCATTAACTAATTGTACATGAATATTCCTAAAGGTAAAATGTTTTGGAAAATAAAAAATTTGATTCAATTTTAAATGTGAGATAGCCTATAACTTTACAATTTTCTCTCGGGTAATCAAATTGTAACGTGTACAGGTTGACTAATGCTAATAACTTAAAATAGCCCGAACATAAACAACAACACAAATAGTAACTCCACTGTGAAAAATAAGTCAATGCCATCATTACTTGCGCATTCGAATTTTTGATTTGACTAATTTCATCAACTTCTCGTTATACATATGTATATGGAAGGGTTGTTTAAATTTTATTTACATTTTATTTATTGCCTTTAATTAAAAAGAAACCACATACGAACATAGGTTCGTGCTTCAACTAATCAATTTTTTAAATTAATATTTTAGAAAATTTTGTGTAATGTTATCTATAGCCTTGACTTATGGCATGTAATGCTTAAAACAACGGGTTCATGAACCAGCCGAGGAAATAGTGAGGAAATAATGAGAAACAGTAAACATCCCTGAGATTCTTAAGTATTGATTTATGAAATATTCTTAAGGAAGTGACAAATTTTACTTTTACGAAATGGTTCAAATAATCAGTCTGTAAAATATGACATCAACGTCTGTTTACATATGTACATACATACAAGCACATATTTTTAAAATTATAATGAATGCACGTTCGCACTGTAATTTGGAAATTGATGTTTCACAATTATATTTCAGTTGTCTTCTGAAAACTTCTAGAATATGATATACAAATAGTTATATGCTGTTTTTTTTAAAAAATAAAAGGTAGATGCCAATAATAATAAAAAGAATAATAGGTAGATGCCAATAATAATAAAAAGAATAATAGGTAGATGCCAATGTCGGATTTATAATTGACAGTTTTTTGATACGCTGATTTATGATATTCTGTGAATAAAATTTGTATATATTGTATAGATTTGTGAGCTCTTTATTTATTATTACAGAAATTTGGAAATGCCATGTATATATTATTAGGTAAGAGACGATTCAGCAGACAGATATTTTAAATTGGGCACATTTGGTAATAAATTTGATATATTTTGACATTTTCCTTAACGATAAACTGCACACGAATGAAGTGATATTTTCTGCTTGAAGATACTCATCTATACTTTTAATCTACATACTAGTAAATATTTCAATTTTTTTGCGAATCTCGCTAAATTTTAATCAGAATATCGATGAATGGTAATGAGGCATTGCATGTAGACACGTAAAAATTCCATGTTTGTTTTACACAAACCACTGCTTCTAAACATTTGGGTAAAATTAAATTGATACAATAACAGACGAAATTGCATTTGTAGCATTTTAAGGGTGAATGCTTATTAGTTTATAATAAAATCCAAAAAGTATGTATGTTAGTAAAGCATAAGTTAACTTAAAAATGTTTAAAAACATTATATTACCTAAAATCAAATACGAATCGCAAAGAAAATTTACAATGCTCGAATTACCACATATGTATATATTACAAAAGGATGACCTTATAGATTGGAATAATCATAATGTCATATAACGCCCATACAATCTTCTTGCAAAAAAACAACCACTCTAGGATATAAACAGAAATACTGGAGATACAGAGGCCATTTGCTGTTCGACATCCGCAAAGAACATCACAAGTATACACTGAACGAGCGAACGAGTCAACTTAATCTTCACACCAACTCGACAAATTAATCTTCATATTTTCATCAACACTTTAGAGGTATTAAATTATTTTATAAAATTTATTAATTACATTTAATTTTTTTGTATAATTTTGTGGTCAATTTTCGATATAAACTAATCGTTATTACCTACGTTGATTATGAAGATTTTAGAAGTTTTGTATTATTTTTGGGAGATTTTAGTAATTAAAATACAATGAAAACTTGATTTGTATTAATAAAATATTGCTTTTGATTTTTATTGTATTGCCATTTTTATACCATGAAAATCAAAATGCTCTATTTAAATATTATTAAGCACACATTAAAAATTCTTATATTAAACGACTATATAAATATAATATTTATTTATTTATTTACAAATTATACCATAGTGACATAACAGGTTTCCCCAATTCGTCACTATGGCGAGACATGAAAAAAAAACATTATATATAAAATAATGGTAGTAAAAAAAAATATATATATATACATATATGTATAATCGAATTACATTAAATTTAAATTAAACACAATTAAATAATAATTAGAAAGTATTAATAATAATAAAATGAAATAATAATAATAATAGAATCAAATTAAAAGTTAACATAAAATCAGCAAATCAGCAAAGAATAAATAAATAAAATTATTACAAACAAAATAAAAATTTAAAGTGCATGAGAAATGTGGCGATCTGATGGTGCGTAGCGCAAAAAAAAATATCAAATGTTGCGCAAGTGAATTGAGGCATTGAATGGCTCGAGCAATGGGCGAGTCAGCAAGGACACCGGTTCTCGCTCTGACAACCTGAAACAATTGACGCGTACGCAACTCCCGGAAGTGTGCAGGAGCCCACAACTTCATCTCCTCGAGGATTGGTGGGTTGCATATGTCACCTCTCAATAAATTACAGAAGTGATTCACAAGGAGTTTATCCCTACGAGATGACAGAGTGCTGTATCCCAATGTACCTAGAACAAAACCACTAGGATACAGTGAGGGATAGTAGCCGTATTGTCTCATGTATAGGTATCGGAGAAATTTCCGCTGAACATATACTTTCTAAAGCTAAATTAGAAATTATGTGTGTAAGTATAATATGTATGTATACATATATGTAGGTGGAGTGAAGCCAGTTTTAAGACACTTCCTTTTCTATTTGTTACTTTGCTTATTCAGTTTATTGACGTCTGGATATATTTCAAGGTTTTTAAATTTATATTGTTGTTATGTATGTATCCATTATATAAAAGCAATATTGTTTCCGGTTCTGATTGTGATTGTTATAATCCTAAGATAATAATTTATTGAAATGCGTGGGTTTAAGGAACAATATTTTAAGGTGAGGCTTGAAGTACATATTATGTAAACTTGATGACCTCTAAGCAGTTTTAACTGACTAAAACTTACAGTGTCTGTTTTTTTTTTGTAAGAAAACTTGTATTTTACAAAACATGAGGTATTTTTAACAATGAAGTCTTTCCGAAACTAAAAAAAATCATAAATCAAAATACAACCATTTATTTTAAATATAGTAATGGATTTATTTATGAATAAAAAATATGATGCAAAGTAAATAATACGAAGTAATGTGTATGCTATGTATTATAATATCCATACGAATAGATATTATAATTTCTCATTTAAAAATAATAAAAAAACTACTTTTCTATTTATGTTGCCATAAAATGCCCACATAAATAAAAAAAAAAAAAATGATTTAAACGATTTCCTAGGTGATTCATACTAACTCGTTTGTATTTAATAGGAAGGTTCCATATAGTACACAGGCAAACGGTTTGTTTCCATACTACGTCATTTTGTTAACATAAAAAACTCTTATTGTAATTGTATTGTTTCTCAGACATGCCTTTTATGAAAACTATGTTTGTTTGTATTAGCATTAGTTTATTGATTGTTACAGATGGCCCTGGTCAGAGCTGTCTTGTGGGTGATACCCATTTTAGTACTATGCCAGCCCACAGTTCATGGTAAGTAATTTCAATGTCATAAAAAAAAAGACGGAACTAAAATAACTAATTTATAACTCGAAACACTTTATTTCCCCCAAAATATCATCAGGTTTTTTTTCTATTGCTTTAAACAAATTTGAATACACGTTTGAAGATAACATTTCAATCAATTATCGCCCACTTTTGTCCTTTGTATCTTCTAATTATGTAAGTAGTCAATGTTATTTCAATATGGAAATGGAACAGTACATCTGGAAAAATAATGATGTAGGTATTATTAAAGTAATCAAAATATGTAAATGTGATTATTCAGGAATGGCCTATCAGAGCTACAGTACCACATGTTCAGGAGGAACTTGTGGAGTGAACGCCCAGTGTACTGTGAGCGGCGGTCGTCCCGTATGTTCCTGTCTTCCGGGCTACGAAGGAGATCCTCTTTCAGTGTGCAAGAAAGTTGAATGCTCCGGTATTTAGTTTTGTTTATCGATCATGTATTACTATGATTAATTGTTGTTTAGGTTTGTTTCATTGTTAGATAATTTAACTTACAGACCATAGCGAATGTAGAGGACACTTATCTTGTCAAAATAACAAATGCATAAATCCGTGTACCGACGCCTGTGGAAACAATGCTAATTGCGATGTAAGTTAAAAACTATTCACGGCATAGCTCAAACGTTTGACTGTAAAATGCTAGAGTTTTATCATTTTCAGGTGCGTAATCACGTGCCCGTGTGCAGTTGTCCCACACAATACACCGGTAACCCGCTTTCAGGATGTAGACTGATGAGTCCAGGTAATTTATATTACATTGTTGCAATTGATTTGTTTTGAAAACTTTGCTAACTTGCTAAAATTTCAGACGAACTGTGTCACCCGAGCCCGTGTGGTCAAAATACTAAATGCGACGTTATAAATAATATACCGACGTGCAGCTGTTTACCAGGTTATCAGGTAAATTTTAACTTTTTAATGCTTACAAATTAGTATTTGTCAGGAGTGCCCGAAGGTGACTTGAGCGTATACGCGCAAGGCTTAGGACCAACTTTTCTGTGAAAATATATAGCTTATATTTGTACCTACACTGAGGTAGGTTATCTATTTGCAGCTTTTAAAACTTAATTTTATTATGATTAGGGTAGTCCACTTAGCGGATGTAGACGCGAATGCGAATCTGACGGAGAATGCGGTCCACAACAGCATTGTCAGCAGTACAAATGTGTGAATCCGTGCAACCAATGCGGTACCAATGCAGAGTGTGAAACTGTTCGCAGTCATGTAGCTACATGCAAATGTCTAAAGGTTACTTTAAAACTGTCTTATAATTTATATCATCATTTTTAGCCGTTCACCATCCACTTTTGGATGAAGGCCTTTCCAATCCTCTTCCATTCTTGTCCACTGGATCTTCCTAGCTTTCTTCCACATCCTCTCGGATACCATTCGAGTATTTATTGCGTCCATTTACCATCTATTCTTCTCGCTATGTGTGCAGACCACTGCCACTTCAGCTTTTTCACACGTTCCGCTATATCTGCCACTTAAGTCATACTTTTTACCCATATATGTGTGCACTGGATCTTGCGTAGCATTCTTAATTTAACATCCACGTTTCACATCTATACGTCATAACTGGCAGTACGCATTGGTCGTATACATTCATTTTTAAGCATACCGGGATGTTGAATTGAAAAAATATGTTCATTCTTCCTAAAGCGCTCCATCCCAGTCTCATTCTTCTTCTTTAAATCCAGTCATATTCACCAATCTCTACAATATGATTATCTACTGTGACTACGTTTTGCGTGCAAAATTCATTAAACATAATTTTAGTTTTATTAAAATACTTTTGTTGCTTAGTTGTGTTAATTCTATGTAAATCTAATGAGCCACATGCAACTATAACTTTATCTTCCGCGAATCTTAGATGGCTAAAGTGTCGTTCGCTAATATCGACTAATATGTTCAATTAAAATTCAAGGGATACTTCGGAGACCCGTACAGATCGTGTCAGGCAGAATGCGTTTCAAATTCAGACTGTCCTAATTATAAACCATCTTGCGTGTACAATCAATGTGTGGATCCTTGCAAAGGATCGTGCGGACAACGAGCAAACTGTCAACTTCGCGGCGCTACACCGATTTGTTCCTGTCCGAAGGATATGACCGGCGATCCTTTCGTTAGCTGCAGGCCTTTCGAGAAGAGTAAAAACATCACGTTAATGCAATATATATGTACATAGGTACAATTGAATTTGTATGTAAATTGATTATAATTTATACGTTTAGGAGATCTCTGCGAACCGAATCCATGCGGTCTGAATGCAAAATGCCAGCCAGGACACGACAACAACAATCGCGAACGACCCGTCTGTACGTGTCTGCCCGGACATGTTGGAAACGCTCTAACCAGTTGCTCCAGAGTAAATACATTTTTAAATATCAATAATGTAATGCTATAGCGAATCGATATTTAATTGTATTTATTGTAGGGTGAGTGTCAAAACGATGAGGAATGTCCGCATAATAAAGCTTGTATTGGCTACGCCTGCTTGAATCCGTGTCGCGGTCAATGCGGAGCTGGTGCTGAATGTAATGCACGTCGTCACATTGCCGTTTGTACATGTCCTGATGGTAGTGAAGGAGATGCCCTGGTTGCTTGCAGTTCAAAGAGATCCTACGGCATATCTCGAAATTTCCGCTTTTGGTGATGATTTGATTTAATAAATATTAATTTTAAAAAAAATCAGGTATAATTATGCAAAATAGAGAATACTTTTAACCAAAATGTAATAATAAAACTTCGAAAGATTTGATTAAATTGTGAAAAATTTGCTAAATTTATAACAAATTTATAATTTGCACAACGAATAAAACTTATTTTGAACACATATTAGAATGTTAACGACGATTCAAATAAACTTAACATAAATGTATTTGAACAAATACCGTTAGCATTATTTTTAATGTGAATTTCATTGCCCAATTACTTTAAATAACTAGTCATTGCCCATCGACAGTGTCATCGGGTGATTGTCATTTATTTTATTGGAAAATTAACAGCGGTATACAAAAATAGAAGAATAACAGTAGAAATGACAACGCCAATTAAAAATTCAAGTAAAAACAAAGATGAACAGAATTGTAAATAAAAGAAAATAATGTATAAAGAATGAATTGTGGGAGAGGTTTGATGTAGAGGACTTTAGGTGAAACAGGTTAGGATTACGAAGCGTTCTGGGGAGACAATTGAAGGAAAATATAGATTATTTTATAATTTTATCGATGTATGTATGTACATTGTACATATACGTAGTGTATTTACATAAAGCGTATATAGTACATGTGTATGTAGGTGGCCAAGTCTCAAATCTATTCTAAATTATTACATTTAAAATATGAGTCTATTTTAATTTGATATACGCATATACAAATACTTCTCGAGTCTAAAGCCATCCATTCTCAAGAGCTAAGTAATGTACATTATAAAATTCCAAGTATAATACTATTAAATTTAGCTCCTAACCCATTTGTCAGTACATTTACAATACACGCACATTTTTTTACGACTAGGAGTACATATGTATATAGTGAATTTTGTTTATTGAATTGAAAGTTGCCTATGATTGGGGCTCATTTATACATTTATATTGATGACATGTACATATAACGTTACGGCACGGGTAGCTCGAAGCGCTTGCATTATTCAATTACCTACTAAATATACTATAGGTACAAACATAAATGATAATCCCTCTCCCCCGATGACACTGTCAACTGGGAATTGACTAGTATGATATTTGCTGAGATTTAAAAATAAGTACGTTGGGTAAGTGGAATAGGAATACCATGTGGTAAAACAGATTATAACATATGGTTATTTTGATCTATTAAAGTAGGTCAACCCAAATCTAATTTCGCATCACTCAAACGTCAAATATTCTAGATGTCAAACTGATTGACAACTAAAACATTTTTAGCACACAATAATACGGCCAGGTACAAATGAAAAAAGAGGTAATTATTAAATGCGAAATTGCCTCAAAACTCTGAAATTGTCATATTAAAATCTGAAATAAAGTAAATTTAAAAATCCAAAGTCATATTAAAATAAAATTTGAAATAAAGGCATGGTTTTGCGATTTCTGTGGCAAAAGGGGAAGAGGGGGGGTCCAAACTTGTGACAACTCTCATGAAAAAATAAAATAAAATAAAATAAAAAATCGAATCTAAACCCAAATTAAGGAGAAATTTGGGCTAAGAGATCCAGTAGATGGCACTTTAAGCTAAGAAAACACATAAGTAGAATGTTTCATTTTCTTTTAAAATATATTAAGTACTTTCAAAAACACTTAAAAATTGATAATACACTAGTAAATGGCGTACAAATACACTAGCAGATAATGCTTACCAATATTGACTCATCATCATCATCATTTTCAGCCGTTCACCATCCACTGCTTGATGAAGGCCTCTTTAATCCTCTTCCATTAGTTCCTGTCTGTCTTGAGCAATCTCCATCTACTTGACTCCACACATTCTTCTTAATTGATCAGCCCATCGTCTACTCTACCTTGCTTTCATCGGTACACTACCTTGCTTTCTTTCTATGCATTGGTCATATGCCTTATTTTTTAAGCATACCGGGATGTTGGATTTAAAATCTATGTTCATTCTTCCAAAAGCGCTCTATCCTAGTTTTATTTCCTTTTCTTTACATCCAGTCATGTTCACCAATTGTCCTAGGTATAAATAACTATCAACAATCTTTACAAATGGTTATCTATTGGCTATAATAATCTAATAACAAAATACACGGTATCTACGACGAAACAATTACAAACTTCAAATCAACGCTAATGCTTTCGTATTGCGTTTGGTTGTAGCTAGCGCGTAACAACCGCTCGCCGTAGCCCAATGGCAGTTGCCAATGTCCGTAGCACACCGCGATCCGGAAGCACCAGCCATTATTATCGCCGTGCTCTCTAATATCAATACTTCTGGCAGTTGCCAATGTCCTTTGCGCACCGCGACTGTCTCAAACTTCGGGTAGAATAACCTTTCTTTGGCGCCCCTCCAATCAGAATGAACGCCCGCTGCTCCATCTGTCAAATTCTACGAAAGGCGGTTGTTGCACGCGACAACCAACCGCGAAACCAACATGTTAATAATTTAACATTTTTTTCAAACTCAAGTACCATCCGCTAAAACTTTGCGAACAGCATCACAAACACTTAGAATGAATCACGAACGCGAACATAACGCCGAATGAATTGAGATAATTGTAAATAGCGTTGTGGTGGTAGTGGTTGAAGCAGTGCAGTGCGTTTTAGTTTCAGTTGGCTGGCGTGCGGTTGTCTGGTGCAGGGGTCGAGACGCGCCGGCTCAAGAGCGATTGCGATTGCGATTGCGATTCTTCGCGCGCCTCAACATGGACGACTACTGCCGCAGACGAGACTTCAGGTTGAAGCCTCAGCCCTACTCCAACCAGATCCTCATTTTCTCCTCTAGATTCCTCACCATTCGGACGATACGAACCTTTGGCTCTAGTGTCAAATTCCCACTCAAATGCAAATCTATAATGTGAAACTCTGGTCCGCATTATTTTCGATCGAATTCCTATTCTCTACCCCTGATGAAATAAATATGAAAAATAATCACATTTCTTCAACGTTACTATGGTTGGTCTAAAATTCAACGCACCTATTGAATTTCTATGGGGTGTTGAATTTTT
Organism: Parapsyche elsis; assembly: GCA_022651745.1. NCBI lineage: Eukaryota > Metazoa > Arthropoda > Insecta > Trichoptera > Hydropsychidae > Parapsyche > Parapsyche elsis. The sequence goes on along the minus strand of JAGVSN010000001.1, from coordinate 19,270,854 downwards.
CATACTTGTCATTATTTAATTTATGTATCACTGAAATAAATATTATGCCATATTATATTGAAATGTTGAATCAACTTTACGTCACATTGTAATTACCAGTGAATTCATAGTGAAAAAAATCAGTCAAAATTTCGAGGTTGAATTTTCGCACGATCACAAATATGGATGAAGTAAAAAAATGCACATTTGCACAGGGGGACTGAAATTGTTCGACGTTATTTCGTTGTGCAAGTTTGAAATGCATTTTTGTGTCCGATATTAAATACATCGCACAGAGAAGCACGGAAAGATATATGTATGCTTGGTATGACGAGAAGAGATCGTAAGAGGAATACATGGGTGAGAAGTATGTAATGTAATGATTGTGTATAGTGAGTTTCCTTCGTGAGTTGAAAACGTTGTGATTGTTCAGTTTTTCTTGAACGATGATATTTTTTCCACCGATTGATGAAGAATATATAATATATAACAATATAACAAGAAGAGGTAGTAAGACGAATACATGGGTAAGAAGTATGACCAAAGTGGCAGATGTAGCGGAATGTGTGAAAAACGTGGCTCGGATATAGTGAGAATGGATAAATACTGGAATGGTATCCGAGAGGATGTGAAGGACAGTAAGGATGAATTTAGATGAATGTGTGGAGTCAAGTGGATGCAGATGCAGACAGACAGGAATGCATGAGGATTGAAGAGGCCTTCATCCGGCAGTGGATGATGAACGGCTGAAAATGATGATGATTAAGAACAAAGGCGTGCAATTTTAAGCAGCTTCCCAACAATAGAGTGTTTATTTTATTTCATCGAATCAATATGTGATTTTGTACTAGTTTAATGAGTCGAAAGCGTATTATAAATAAGAGTTGAAATTTATTTTTTGATTTGAATAATGCCCGTTGACGTGATTGGGCAAACAATAGGTGAAAAAATGATTCAAATTTTCAATGGAAACAATTTTGTTTCTAGTCTTCCTGATGAACAGACAGACATACTTAAGGCTGTGTATATGCATAACTAATTCGAATATTTAATGAAAATACAAGAAGTGTATCAGGCGTTGATATACATATGTATGAGCCGCCTTGAGGAGAATTGCTCGAATTTTTTTTCCTCAAGACCCCCACATAAGGCATAATGGGGGCATAATGAACATAGTCTATTGACCTTTCCGTTGGTGACTCGGCACTGCTAAAATATAGGCAACTAATTAATTGGTCTGTATTTAAATCAATAAACGGTCGGGAACTTTTCAAGAAAATGGTCATTGTTATATTTAGAAAACGACCTGTAAATTAATAATATTTTTGATAAGTATTTTTTTAGATTGGCTAATCGTCTAAAAATTTTAATTCCTGTGGGAATGTCAATAATTATACTTTAAAGTAATTGATGCTTTAAATACTGACCGTTTATATATTTACTGATCAGTGTATACTGACTTGGGCGCGAAAGTTGGTCTCACCATCTTTTAGAATGAGTAGAGGGAGAAACCGGCTGACAGGGTCGCATGGGAAATTTTTCGTAATATTTAATTATTATACATATCTCGAAACTACTTAAATCTCAAGTAATTAATTTTTCGGTAAATGAAAATATGAACACGATAGGACATTTCCGATATTTTTACTTTGCACCCGTAATCTTGGTTGATGTTGAACGATCATTTTCCAATTTGAAATGGATATTTAGTGAATGGCGACAAAGTATAACTATAGAAAATCTACGTAGAACAGTATGTAACATTTTTTTCCAATTTTCAAAATGACTACATTACAGTTTTAAATAACTATTAAATATTACGAAAAATTTCCCATGCGGCCCTGCCAGCCGAGCCGGTCTAGGGGAGAGTGCCACCAACTTTCACGCTCTAGTACTGACCCTTTATAAAACTTACTGACCATTTATTAAAATTACTCGCCATTTGGTTAAAAAAACTGACAGAAAATCGAAAAAGTTACTGACCTAACAAATATAGGCCTGAAGTAAATAGCATTCGGGCGTTGATTCAAAATTTCTATATATGTAATTCCTGAGGGACAAACAGATTGAGAACAGACTTTACAATACTACATATCACCATCATTTTCAGCCGTTCACCATCCACTGATGGATGAAGGCCTCTTCAATCCTTTTCCATTCCTGTCTGTCTGCATCCACACATTCTTCTCAATTCATCAGCCCATTGTCCACTCGGTCTACCTTGTTTTTTTCCACATCCTCTCGGATACTATTCCATTCTTTCTTGCGTCCATCTGCCACTTTGGTCATAATTCCTACCCATGTGTTCCCCTTGCGATCTCTTCTTGTTATACCGAGCATACATCTTTCCATGCTTCTCTGCACAATACTATATAGTATTGTATTCTATTTTGTAAATGCCACATGGTATTTTTTTAAGATTATTTTACATTTATTTTTTAGAAGAGCGAAATGATCATTTATAATTATTATTGTTCCGTATTTTTTCAGGCAGTGAGGATTTTCACTAATTGTTGAATTTTTTTTGTTTTGCCAACTGCTTCTATAGCAATAGTTTGGATCATCGTTTTTCGTCATCGGCATACGATTACCTTTCTGTAAGTGTATTTATGTTTTGATTTTTAACTTTCATAAAGCATTAAGCGATTGCTGTATTCAAAGTTGTTTGTGAATAATGAACTTCGTGTGTATTTATTGAAAATCTGCTGCAGCAACATCGCAATAATTATAATTTCAATCGGCGCGGGAGTGCTCCCAGTGGAAAATTTTATACCATGTCGGGTCCGGACAATTTCTATGGAAGCAACAGCGGCATGGCTGGAGGATCCTTCGACGGCGGAGACACCTCCAGTATGGACAATGGCCCGCGAACTAATCTTATTGTAAATTATTTACCGCAAACTATGACTGAAAAAGATCTCTATTCTCTCTTTGCTCCTTTTGGACTGTTGGAAAGCTGTAGAGTAATGAGAGATTATAAGGTTGGTCAACGGATACCATTATATGTACATATAAAATTGGCTTTATATTGAATTATCCCAACAATGTTATTTTGATTGTTTCAGTCTGGTTACAGTTACGGCTTCGGATTCGTTAAATATCATAGGGAAGAGGATGCATTGTCCGCTATAGGTGGCCGCGACGGCTTCGCCATACAAAATAAAAGATTAAAGGTTATCGATTTTTTCCATGGTTACAATCCAACGTACGCTGAAACATTACAACAGTGTGATTTGCAAATTTCAGGTATCGTTCGCCAGGCCGTCGAGCGACGCAATCAAAGGCACCAATTTGTACGTATCGAATCTACCGCACGAAATCACCGACTATCAATTAGAAGTAATATTTGGAAAGTATGGTCGTATAGTTCAAAAAAATATATTACGTGATAAGATGGGCATTTGTCGAGGAGTTGCGTTTGTGAGGTTAGCAGTAGTGTGTGCGAAAGACAATCGATGAGTGTGCAGATGTGTAGCTAGAATTAATCAAACTGTTGAAATGTTGAACGTTTTAGATATGATAGAAGAGAAGAAGCTCAAGAAGCTATTAGTGCTCTTAATAATGTTATACCGGAAGGTGGTAAAAAACCGCTCAGCGTCAAAGTCGCAGAAGAGCACGGGAAATTAAAAGCTGCCTTATTTACAGGCTGGAATTCAAATATGAATCAAAATCGAGGTTAGCGTTTTTTTTTTTAATACTATATTCTTTAAGGTTGATACGCATTTTGTAAAACTTAATGAGACAAGTCAAAAATTTATATTAAATTTTATAAAAGAATCGGTCGAGGATGTAAACTCGTGTATTCAAAAGTCATTACCTAGTGAGAGATATTATGTTATTATAATGAATTTTTTTTTTATTATTGATTTGATCGATTGTGTTAAGCTTGTTTTCTATTTATTTGGTAAGTGTGCAATACTCAGCCCGCTAAATAATTAATCGATTGTGTATTTCCTTTCTCTTTTAAATGCTTGCAATTTAATTGGATTAAACGACGACGATTGGATTAATATAATTAGGTGGTCATTACACTCCGCATTATCACATGGGCTTCAGTCACGAGAACATGTCAACGGTGGGAGTCGGAAACAACTATTATTCGTTACCTGGAAGCACTAGCCGTTATTATCGCCGTGCTCCCTTATATCAACACTTCTGATCGCGGTATACGTTCAATAGAGGTCGGCCTATACTCACTGGAAAGTGTCTTAATTATTTAGTATAATAGATATTAGGTCCAAATCTGAAGAATAATATTTGTCTTATATTATATTACATTAGTTACACACCCACCCCACACACATACTACACATAAACACGTACAGACAAACATAATATATAAATATATTTATATACATATGCAGTGAAAGAATGGACTAAAATAAATTACTAAAGGAGCCATCGGAAAAATCTGTATGCTGTATAGATATAATTTTTTCAGTCTTTCACTAAAATTCTTTTACGCTTCAATTTTATAAATTCTATATACATTCAATACGTACATACATACATACATATATGAAAAATGTTGAAATATAATATAATATATTTAAAATATTAAGTATTTTATTAAATTGGCTCTCGATTTTACAGCTTGTCATTGCATGAATATATAAATAAATACATTAACACTCACATATGCTATAAATATGTGATCAACTTAAAACGTTTCCTAATGTGAGCGTATTATTATTATTGTAAAAAACATTGTTACGCGTAACTCATTAAGTTACATGAAAATACCTATGTGCAGATTTGTATATGCTCATACATACATATATATAATATATTATATAGATTAGAAATATTTTTTTTGGTTTTTGAGAAACTTGTGAGATCTTGAATGAATAGCAGTCGAAATAGATTCAACGCTGGTTAAAATCTCACAATTTTTTAAATTATATAATTTATGACACAAACACAAATAATACACACACACACACACACACACACAGACACATATATTATAAAGTGCTCTATCTATTTGTTAATAAATAATGCCTATGACAAATTAAATTAATATTAAAATTAAACTTATGTACAAACTTAGAAAAATTCAAAAAGTTAAATATTATTTTAAATATAAAAGCAATATGCATTATAAATTATAGTAATTATTACATTATGTATGTATAATAACTAATCGACACGTGGACGCATTCAATATAAAGCGTTTATTATGCGTCGTTTATTCGTATAATATTAATCATTGTTTCGATTCAAGATGCAGCAGTGGTGCTTAAATATATTTACGATACATAAGTCATTTATATAACTAATAAGTTCTGTAAATTTACGTTGTTTCTGTTTAACACGTTTATATTAAATATATATAATAATTGGCGACGATGAAAGCTATCAATCGATTCTCGCATGTTTGCCCAATTATTAATATTTATAATAAAAGCTTTTTTCCGGTTATTTTTCGTGAATGTATTGTCTTAAAAGTTAAAATTAATTGCACTTTGATTTAAATAAACGTTTGAAGTTTGAATCTCGATTTTTTAAAGAAATTTAATGTAGCTTATTGTTAAATTTTCATCTTACTAACTTGTTGACTAACTGAAGAGACTTTATCACTGAAAGAATCAGGTTCTAACTGTGCAATTATTGAAAGAGTTTTTGACGACTTGAGTAAAAATGTTTAAGGTTCCTACGGAATTAAAAAGCCAGGAATCTTTATTTACGGTTAATTAATAATAGAGTGTGTTGATATTAGAAATCATTGTAGTGTTTGCGACGATATTAACTACAAAAAAAGTTGTGTAAATACAATTTTTTCTGTTAACGAAAAATGTTTAAAGTTTGAGAGTAAAATATAACAATCTCACAGTATTAAGGTTACCTAAGAAACTTTTCTCAGCAGAGAAACAAATTTTAGCCATACATATTTTGCTATGCTAACTGTTATTTGCTATCGAAATGATACTCACTGATTTATTGTTTCCTTGTAATGACTATATTTATTATGCAGACAATGATCATAGTTACAAGTTAAAAATCCTATTTTTGCAAAAGTTATAAATATTATATATAAAACTTATTTGTTTTAAATTTATTGTTTCGTATATGTATCAATCGTAATTATTATAATACTCATTTAGGCATAAAGGTATAACAAAAAAAATTGATTTAGCCAAGTCTGGTCTTCCAATTTATCGATTAGGATTGATAATATAATGATCAAGTAGACATCATCTGAATCGTTCAGACTATATGATTTGAGGAATACATAATAATATGTATATGTATTAAATGTGTGATGTACATATGTATATTAAAATGTGTAACTAATTGTATTATTAAAATCACCAATCAAATTATTTTGATCTATTATAAACTAATATTTAATTTTGCTTTATAATTTTATATTTGTACATGTAAAAAAGTTTCAGTTTAAGGTATACCCTATTTAATTTTATGTTATAATTTAAGTTTTTTGTCAAGTCTGATAATAAATTATGTCCACGGTACTGGTTTTCAAATAATAAAACTTGTGTTTTTTTTAAGAGATATTTCAAAATATGTGTTAAGTTTATTTTGTATAACTGTTGAAAGCCGTGAAGGCTATATTTTAATTTAATAACATTTACTAAAACTCGACAGCTTTATTGGGAATACCGGTTGTGAGATTAGTCAAATGTATGACTTCAAAATTTTTCATCATCAACGTAACTAGTCTGAAATAATTGTTTTCTTTAAATATTGCCTGCTCATTCAATATATATATATGTATTTATTATCTACGATATTGCATATTATTATTAAAAATAAAAAAAGAATGAATAAATAAAATTAATAATCCATTAAGGTGTCCTTATAGTGTGTCAAAGTGTGTTTATTAATTTTGAGTATGTGCATAAATTGAGAATGTAACGTAACAATGTAACGGTATAACTATTAGTATAGAAATTGAGTATGAGTGTATATTTTTGCGGCTTGCAGTCTCATATTAGCATAAAGTATTGGATCAAGTTTTGTTGTGTTGGATTTCTGCTAAGGATTTGATTTATTTAGCAGTTCCTTTGAAAACATGGCTGTGATTCTTTCAAATAGGATAAGACTTTCTTCATTTTCATTACTTGCGTTTAGTATTTCAACAAGCATCGAATAAATGAGTACTTTCTTAGCGTAGTAATTGTATTTATTGTATTAATTAGTTGCCTATATAAAACTGCAAGCCTTGAAAAATTACCAATTTCAATAAAAAAAAAAGTATTTAGCCTTGAAAACGTATTCAAATAGAATGTTAATGTTGTTACTAATATTTTTTTTAAATAAATCTAAATATCTATGCATTTATGTATATGGTTTTCCAAGTATTGATTATACGGATAATATGAAAAATCTGTGCAATTTTTATTTATTTATCTCATTGTGGATTTATGTTTAAATTTTTTACCATAGGTGATCAATTTTTCGGAAACCCCGGTTTCTGCTCTTGCTCGTTACACGATTGTGTTCACCAACGAAACTTTCATCTAATGACAGGATCTAATTATGCCTGCCCCGACAGGAGGTACAGCGACCCGAAAAGATCCCACCCCATTGGTAATTAATGACTTTGACTTTCGAATTCTGAATCTGTCGTTCTAGGTGTTGAATCATTATCAAGTTAATTCGTTTTTATACCAGGTGACTGGGGTTTCGGCAATCCTGGCATTCATCCTGCGTCTCACGATCACCCATACGGCGGAGATTACGGTATGAAAGAACACCCTTACGATTATAACATGCCGACTATCGGTCACTCGAGGAATTTCAACTCTAAATCACGACCGGCCAATCGGAATGCCATACCCTTGAATGTCAACGATAAATACAGTATCAAAGTCAAGAAAAATCAGTATCCTTATAGCCGTTACAATTTCAAAAACACATGAACCACCAATATACTAAAGATACATACATATTTTTAAATATACATAATATACATAATATTTTTTTTTACAAAGAGCAAACTAAATCTGGCAATTTCTATCGCCATTTTTTTTTTTATTTTATTTTGTTGTTTTATTATTTTTTATTTTGTGATGAATAAAAGAGTGTGCAAAATTTTAACTTTTAATTCCTGAACCTGAATGCACAATTTAACTTTAGTTAATATGTAAATATTAATGCTACACAAAATGAAAATATACACTCTTTTCTTTTTTCCCCAACTATTAAATTCTCAATATGATTGCAATATAGTGAGTTAATTTTTCCTTTGACGTGCCATATAATGAAATCAAGTTCTCAGAAACTCGTTTATATTCATAAACGTGCATTATTGCGTAAGCGAATTTTCCAAACAGGAGTTCTCAATATGCCTTTCATGATGAAAAGGGTTTTTAGATGATTGTTACTTAAATGCAGTCGCATCTTTTGTAAACGATCAATGAAATAATATGAAATTTTCAGAACCTAAACATATGTATTGATTTTCAAGTCAATAGAAATTCGATTTGAAAATTTACCACGAAGAAGATTCCACCAAGAATTTGATGGAATAAATTATCAATAATTTTTATTTATTTAAGATTTTTGACGACTTTATTTAGCACAAAGAATTGCAATGCTATGATAATAGTTTTTCTAAGTACTCTTGCATTGCATGTCTGTTGTGGTCAACAGAATGCACTCAGTCGTAGCATGGTGCACTTAATGACGATGTTATCACTTGATTGACCTTTGGGATTTACTTCAGTGTCATGTATTGTGGAATACACATTCTTGGTCATTTAATCACCACGCAGCACAACACAACTATAGTCCCTTTTCTATTACGGTAAGTCGCCGCACCGCTACTTATTTCAAAATACAGTAAGTTTTTACGATTAACCGTTGTATTCATTGTATATTTTCATATACGTTTTACTTCCGCATTGTGCCTAATGAGGTATTTCAAGTTATGTTGTATTTATCGATGAAATTGTGGTAGACTGAAATTTCCAATTGAACTGGTCAGTTCAAAATTAGAAACAAGTGTAATTTTCATGTAGATCTCTCAATGAATACTTTATAAATTTTCCTTTTTTGTGTTTTAATTGTATAGGAATATTTGGGAACTTTAATTTTAAATCCATTTTATAATGGAAATTTGGTGTATTTTTGTGCAGAAAGATTCGCAGATTGTATTGTGAGTAAACCTATTTGCATTTGGTAAGTGCGTATAACATATGAATTGATTATTCATGATGCACTGATGTTCTGCAATAATTATAAATGACCAGATTATATCTACATATGTACATACATAGATAGTGTGAATGCGCAAATAAGCCTTGAAAATTATTATGGAAATCAACACAGATCAGATTGGAACTAGTGCCAACAATTTTATATACATTTTATTCAATTAAATACAAACAAAACTTAGAAACGTCTATTTTATTATTTTAATTAAATAATTATAAAAGTTTCCTGATATTCTCTGTAGATTTTAAATTTCTTATTGATTTTAGTTACCATGTTGAAGAAAATAATAATTACAATAATTCTACTTCTACAATATGTTGAAAATCAATCTATTGATTATGAATCTCCATGTCCTCAAACCTTCACATATGACGCATCTTCGTCAGAAATAGGGAAATTGTATGGTACAATAACTATCACAAGCGATGTTACATTGTACGGACTATGGATAGATATTATTCTAGATAGATCAGCTGTAGCTATCGACGTAAGTAAATTTAGACAATTTCAAGAAAGGTTATAACTTACATATAACAGACAATCGTGTCTAGCTTTAATTGTTGAATTTTTCTTTAACCGTAGAATAATTTGGGAGACGTCTCTACTTTCAATAATATAGATTTTAAAATAGAAAATAAAAATCAAGTGTTGAGCAGAGGTACATCAATGTCGATCAGAATACTTGTCAGGTATGATGCATCTTCGATACGACCGAAAATAAAATACTTAAGATTCAACGGTAGACAGATTTGTTCGGCTGCCGCGGAAAGTTCTAATCAATATCGACCCGATATTACGACAGAAAGGAGAGACACTAATCAATATTCTGTGGAGAGCAGAAAAAACAGAAATGAAGCACTTCCTTTAGGTGCTAACGATTCGTTTAATAACGAGAAGCCAATTTATGAAAGAGAGCAGACTAGGCGTTTTAAGAATTTTAACGAAGCGTGAGTATAAAAACTTTAAATTAAAACTATTTAAAAAAAAGAATTTAATTTAAGTTAATTTATACTTCAGAAACGCTATAACAAGTAGTGCAACTGACACATCGAACTTTAATCGTGGACAAAATTTCAATCGTAACACCGAAACATCAACTAGAAGATCTTCAACCAGAAATATAATCGAAGACTCGGACTCGATAAATGGCAATATTAAGTAATACATATAAATTTATTGTAGTCTCGGTACGTTTCAGTGTATTTAATGAAAGTCATGTTTACAGTAGGAATGAGTATGCCAATTCATATAACAGCAATCAGCAAAGTAGAGGAACTCAATATAATCCACCGAGCAATTCAAGAGGAAGTTCTAATAATGATTTTGTAAATCGAGATGGAATAACAGTTGATACTTATCGAAAGTAAGAAAAATATTTCACTGTAAATTATTCAATTTTTTAATCGAAAATGAAGTAAGTATGTACATGTTAGAATTTCACCGTTCAATTCTTTCAAAAATAGTAATGTAACGTTTCAGTAATGGTGGAAGTAGAGTAAGTTCTGCCAATGATGGATTCTCAAATCGTGGTCAAAGTGATAACGCTTACAATCCTCAATATCGACCCACAACTACTACGGCTAAACCTTCAAGAACATCAAACAATCGCAACAATGGAAATGATTCTGAAGATTACGACTATGCCGAGTGGGTATTATTTAAAATGTTAAACCCGTTTTGTTTAAGTGTTTTCACGTGAATTATTTAGTCATAAATACATTATACTGCCGTTCTAAGCCCACTTAATGTTACTGTCGAAATTTGTGAAAATGAGTTTGATCTGTATTTTTGCGATTTTTCATATCAAAATTAATTTACCTACATACATATATGTATATTCATCCAAAAGTAACTTTTTTCAGCTATTCATTTTAGAGTATCTATCAACGCAGAGAAAAATTACTACTAATACGTATCTAACATTTGCATAGCAAATTTAACGGATCTGTGTGCAAATAAGGTTTTTCAGCCAAGGAATTGCAATAAAGTTAGTTTAGTTAAGGAACTACGCAAATCTAAAAAAAAGATTTGCTTACGTTAATCACGAGTTCCTTAGGAATTTGTCATTTGAAAGGAAAAATATAATGATTTTGACGATTTTTTAAATCAAAATTTAGAAGCTATCCTAAGTAAATTTATCGCAAGTGCTATATCTACTAATATATTCATATTTTTTTAATTTCCTTAACTTTATCAAGACACAATAGAAAATAGTCTCATGCATTAAAAAAGAAGTTTAAATAAATCAGTAATTACTATATATAGTAGTACAGGAATCTGCCTGGCTGACCGGCTGAAAGGCTGTAACGTCACTAACTCACACAAACACTCACAACACGGAAAGCAGAAAATGACAAATTTTAAAAGAATTTAATTGAAAATAATCATCGGACAGTTACTAGTATACGAAGAAAAACACAAATTTAGAATAAAACTTACTTAAAAGTACTGTATCTCGATACTGTTGTTTTTTCAGTTACGTTAAGTGGGCTCAGGACGGCAGTATACATTTATCATCTATGGTTTAATTTTTGTAATATATAATCTCTGCATAATTTAAGTTCATCGTCGAAGAAGAAAGATCGTAGTAATGATTATTTTGAGGGTGACTTTGGACTATCGCCTGATTCCAAAATTAGCCCAACTCCGCTACCTAGAACTGACGATGTCAGCCGTGTAAGTATAATTAACTAGTTTTGCCTGTTGACGATCAACAGATGTTTATTATTGAGATATAAGTCTGCCAACAATAGCGGTAACTGTGGGTTACTTCTGAAACAAAATTTCAATACAATTCCTGGCGGGCAGACTTACGGCGTTTATGTATAATAGGATATACAAGCAATACTCTAATTTATATATAATATAGAACTAAATGATCATTAATATTGCAGGTTTGTGGTAAAGTTGCCGTTCAACCAGCTCCGTTAGTCGTCGGTGGTCAAACAACGACCCACGGTCAATGGCCGTGGCACGTAGCTTTATACCAGTCACAAGTAATATGCACAATGACTAAAAGAAACCTTGCACGATAGTGTAATGCATATTTTAATATCATTTTTTCTACTTTTAACAGACAGTAGATAGTAAATACATATGTGGCGGTTCATTGATAACGACGTCTCATGTCATTACGGCAGCTCATTGTGTTACCCGCAAGAACTCCTCACGTTTGGTCAACGCACAGACCCTCACAGTATACCTCGGTAAATATAATCTGAGGAAATCTTCAGATGCGGTCCAGATAATGTTGGTGCGGAGAATATTCGTTCATCCGGATTACAACGCTACTAATTTCTACGCCGATGTATCCGTGTTGAAGCTGAACAAACCGTGCGACTATACAATATATGTACGTCCAGTGTGTTTATGGAAAGAGTCTGAAAGCGAGCTTACGTATGTTATAGAACGGGAAGGAACGGTATGTTGAACTGTTTAAGAGTGGCTTTTGAATATAATTGATGCAAAAGTACTGATTGTTTCGCGTTTAGGTTGTAGGTTGGGGATTTGACGAAGACGGACACGTCACGGAAGATCTTACGTTAGTAAAAATGCCAATTGTTAAACAGTCGACTTGTCTTTGGTCGTTCAGTGAATTCTACAGTCATTTCACGTCTGAAAAATCGTACTGTGCTGGTTTTGAAAATGGTAAGTCATTTTCTTTTTACAATAGTTGAAAGTTAGACTTATTTAGTATTATATTTTTATGTATTTGTAGGTACGTCTGTATGTAATGGTGATTCTGGTGGCGGTATGGTGTTTCCTGATAGCAGTCATCATGATTCAACTTCGACGTGGAGATTAAGAGGACTCGTTTCTATAAGTGTAGCGAAACAGAACGAATATCGGTGCGATCCGTATCACTATGTAGTATTTACAGATTTGGCGCAATTCTTAGATTGGATCAAAGAAAAATTAATACAATGATCAATTTTTGAATGGACGTTTAAGTAAAAATACAAACATAACTATACAATTTTTTATTTTCGCATTTTCCCCCGTACTACAAATTGTGTTTTGCTGAAAATAAGAGCCTACATATCGCATCCCTGCATCAAAAGTGACGCAACTCAAAAAATGAAGTTTTTCAATAAATGGAAACAATGTTGTACAAACATAGTAAAGTTTGAACGTTTCAACTTTGCTAAAAACTATTGACCAATTAGATAATGAAGTTAAGTTAGTTCACCTTTGATGATTGATAGGGTAATATTTACTCAACTCATTCATGGTAATCGAAAATCTTTATTCATTTCAAAAATTATTTATCTTATTTGATAAAAAAATTAAATAATTTTTTTTTTAGATTTATATTCATTGGAATATATTTCAATTTATTTACTTTTTTTATTCATACAACATAATATTACATAATATATTGAAATAATTTAAAAATGAGCTAACAATTTATACATAACAAAAATTTAAGTTCTTTAATAGTGATGATCGTCCCATTTGAACATTTCTCCAGGGGTAGGCAGTTTGTTGGATACCTTGGTTTCTTCACTGTAATAATAAAATTCTTGTAAAATACTGTAATAAATAAGGCTATAATATAAGTTTGACTCTATCCAACTTAAGAAACATCTTAGTCTTGACCGATTTAGAATCGATCTGCGCAGACTACCCGGGTCTGAACCAAAGCTTCGTCACCATCTCGGCTACTCGGAACAAACATTAACGATAACCAACCGGAGTTGCAACTCTTGAAAAGCCACAATCCTCTTATTTTTAGTTACACAACACCGAGATGCTTCTTAAGTTGGACAGGGTAGATATAAATTTCTTTCATACCCTTTTTTGCCACTGGCTTCTAAAAGGCTTGCGTTAACATCGATCGGAGGTTGAACTTCTCTCCTAGCATCACGAGCATAATAGTAATTGGCAGATGCTCTATGAATAAATGGAACGATAGTTAGAAAGGTAGGAAAATAGGTAAATATAATACATACATATATACTATTTAATATACCTTCTGAAATCGACTGTTTCTTCTTCGTAGCAATGAATATGGTATTGAACTTGAGCCCCGAGAACGTTAGTTTTTGTACTATTTAATGGCGACTGGTTGACTGTCTTTATTGATTTTGATTACACATTTCGCGTTTTAGGTTTGTGTAATAATAGCAATAACAGTGTACTTTTGACATAACCCGAAAAGTGGCCAAATCTGCATAATACTCTAAAACCATCCAGGGCAAAGGTACAATACCATATTCATCATTACTAAGAAGAAACCGGGTGATTGTGCAAATGATTATACTTAAAAGTATCGCAAACGTCATACAGTTTGAATAGCTGTATGTTAATGTACAGTATGATACATTTAGGTATATTGACAGTTACTAACTTGTGTGAAGGTCCATCTGGAAGAATTGGTTGAGGTTGTGTTCTTGGAGCTACATCGCTTTCAAAACGATTTGCGCCGGTGTATTTGCGCTAAAATACAATACATTCGATAAACATAACCTTAGCGATAAATATTACATAATAAATACTACAGTTGAATGTACTGAACAATTGTACAATAAGCGAAATTTAAAATCACTAACACCGAGAAGAAATTCCCTCAAATTTTGCAAAATTGGCGAAACGTCTCGAGGTTGAATTTTTGGAGGCATTTTCAACGTCCAGCTATTATACCACTGAGCTAAACGTCAAATAGACAGCTGATTTGGCCATAATACCACATTTACACATGCATAACTAGGGATCAATATTTTTCAAATTTATTTATTTTAGCATGAATTGTATACATAGATATGGATCTTAACATGTACTTAAAATTCATTTATTTTAATAAATGCGTATTGCCTTTTTTTTTTTGGATAAATTAATAGGAATTAACAAAATTGTTCAAATTTTCCTTGACTGCGTTATTTGGTATTAATTTGTAGGAATTCTCTGCTTCCGCATTATTTACAATGGCAACATCTCCAAATGAAGAGTGGGGGGAGCACCCTTAAAATATCAGCGCACGCTATTATAGTTCGAGAGCTGTTCTTTTCTGTCATCGCTCATATGAACTTTTTCTTAACTTATAATTTATTGTAGACGTTAAAAATAAATACTTATAAACTGCAAACAAAGTCTAGACACGACAGAAATAATGTCTATAAATTGGAGTTAATTTGCTGTTTTTAATTTGTTAAATTTAGAGTATTAAGTACCAAAGGATGAAAAAAATAATAAAAGTAAGGGTAAAATAATAAAATCGGCATACATTTACATATTTAATTTAATTTAATTTCAACAAACCATGTACATAGTTACATAAAATATCTATAGGTACATGTCAAAGTGTCTATATTTACAGTGTTAGATTTTAATTTGACTAGATTATTAAAACATTGAACGTCGGCTCACTATCATTAAATTTTCATTCTTGTTAACTCATGTTTAAAATTTGTCTAAAGAAAAATTTCATGTAAAATTATCCACTGTGAAATATTTAAAATGTATTTCAACGTCAATTTTTCATAAAAAATAAACAACTCACACCGCTGATAAATTTATTACATCTAACCATGTAATGCACTATAAAGGGTTAATATTCCATAGTAACACATTTCGTTTTCATGTATTCATTCAAAGCTTCTTGTCCTGAAAAGAATAAAATTTAAGTATGTACATAGTTTCATTTACTCTTTTTTTGTAAAATAGACAAAATTCTTAAAAAATCATGTCATACCTAAATCTTTACCAAAACCGGATTGTTTGAATCCTCCGAAAGGAGCAGCGACATCAGTTTTATTATAAGTATTAATGAAAACAGTACCAGCTTCTATTTTCTCGGCAAAGTACATAGCTTTAGATATATCTTTAGTGAAAACTCCACTAGCTAGGCCGAATTCAGTGTTGTTAGCCCTTTTTATTACGCTGTCCAAATCGCTACAATAAATTAAAAATATATGTAATTATACCTATATATTTCAAAAGTACTAGAAATTTTAATATATAACAAATAACATACGATCCGTTAAATTTGGATATTATCATGATCGGTCCGAATGATTCTTCTTTGGCAATGAACATGTGATCTTCGACATTAGAAAAAATGGTTGGTTCAAAGAAATATCCTTTTCTATTCAAACGTTTTCCTCCTAACTCCAATTTAGCTCCCTCTTTCACACCAATTTCACAATACTATAAATTGTAAGAATTAATATAATGTTCATCTTTACCAAATTACAAATTACAATTATGTTAAAAAAAGTTACTTCAAGTAGTTTGTCCATATGTGCTTTATGATTCTGTGGACCGTGTGAAGTGTTTCTATTCAATGGATCACCAATTACTATTTTCTTTGTTTCCTCTATTACTTTAGCAATGAACTGATCGTGAATGGACTCTTCAACAAACAATCGACCAGCGGCTATACAATTTTCACCCTTATTGAAAAACACAGATGACATTCCCTAGAAAATTAAATTAATGTTTGATTAAATTTGATAATATTAACATAATAAATTATAGCAATAAAATACAAACTCACAATCCTAACAGCTTTGTCGAGATCACAATCTTCAAAAATAACTAGCGGCGATTTTCCACCTAATTCCAAAGATACTTTTTTCATATTTGATTGGGCGCATGATTTCATAATAATTTGTCCTAGTTTTTAAAACAAACGCTATTAGATTAACATCATAAAATGCAATTCCAAAAAATTTAATTATTTAATTAGTTACCGATTTCAGTACTGCCAGTGAAACCCAGTTTTCTAACTTTAGGATGCTCGGCCATTGCTTGGCCACACACTGAACCACTACCAGGAAGAATATTTATAACACCCGGTGGAAATCCAGCTTTTACCGACAGCTCGGCGAATTTCAGTGCCGTCAATGGTGATACCTTCACATAATTATGTATGATTAAAAACTAAGATTGTACATATGTATATATGTATGTAAGTTTTGAAGAAAATATCATACCTGAGCCGGTTTCATGATAACAGTATTTCCTGCAGCTAAGCAAGCTGCCATTTTCCATGATAACATCATGAGCGGATAATTCCATGGTGTTATCAATGCGCAAACACCGATCGGTTCCTTTTTGGTGAACGTAAAGTTTCTATTTGGTCGAGCGTTGCTTATCGGTATTGTGGAACCTTGGATTTTGTCACACCATCCGGCATAGTAACGCCATGTTTCAATGGACATACCAATGTGGGTTTTCAAAGCTAACGTATATACAGCACCTGAGTCAATTGATTCAATTGTAGCCAATTCTTCTTTGTGCTGTTCCATTAAATCGGCCAGTCTAAAAAGATTGAACGTTTGTAATTACGGAATGAATTTACATTTTGTACAAAATTATATATAATAGAATACCTGTAAAGAAGTTGTCCTCGTTCTCTGGCGCTGATTTTTGACCATTCTCCTTCTTCAAAAGCATATTTTGCGGCTAATACAGCTTTATCGACATCGTTAACTGAAGCACTTTGAACTTTACATATTTCAGATTCATCGGTGGGATTGATTATTGTTAAAAGTTTTCCACTATCCGCGTTAACAAACTCACCATTGATAAATAATTGTGTGGGAAATTTGATTTTCATTTTATTTACATCCATTTCGCAAGCGTCGTATACAATTTCTTTTTTATTACAATCTCCGCGTATTTTAGAAATGGTGCATTGTAAGAATTCTTCAAACGATGTATTCATGAAGACATCTTCGTTTTGTAATTCTAATTGTATGAGGTCTTTGATTTCTTCGACTAATCGAACAACGTCCATTGAGCCAGCTCCGCAAGCGAAGAAATCTGTTTCACCTTCTATCTCCATTCTTAATATAGCACTCCAAACTTTACGAATATCCTCGACTAATTCTTTTTCTTCAGGTGTCAATTCAAGTTTATTTGAAGAAGATTCACATTTGAAAAAGTTTTTAGCTGCGACCATTTTTCCATTGACTTTAAGTCTTTGAACATTTATCTGAAACAAAAAATAAATATAAATGACGACTTTACATTTTATGTACATATGTATTATGTAGTCTATGTTTTCTTGTATTAAAATTAGCATACCATACTACCATCTTGTGCCGTAATCAATAATCCGTCACTGTGAACTATTGCCGATTTTTTAAGTCCGACGAAATGAAGTTGTTCGCCGATAGGTAAACCCTTCTTCCAAATTGAAGAACCATACAATTTAACTTCAATTAAATGGTCATCGCCATTTCTCACATTCGAATCTAGATTATTTTCATTAGTGCGAGGCAACATGTGAGTCATAGCTCCTGGCGATGAGTCTAATCCTCTTATAAAATTGTGTAAATCTTGTGCATTCTTTGACCAATCAATCTGCAAAGCATTAAAAATATTATAAATTTGCAAAATATTGTACAATGCAAAAAAAATAAATCAAATTCTCACTATATGTGTTTCCGGCTTGAACAAAGCTATGTCATACGTTGCTCCTTCTTTCGGTTGTGCTATTTTTGGAGCTGTTCCATTTGCAATCATGTTAACAGATTGAGATAAAGCTTTTATACCTTTAAAAATAGTTGTAAAGCTAAAGATATGCTATATTGTATTATTTGATTTTAAGTTTTGTGAAATTATATTATATTTACCTTCTGGATAAAGAAATCTATTGTAAAGAGTATCAACGGTGTCATCAGGTAGCACAGGACAAGATTTTTGCAATAAAATGGGACCCGTATCGAGTCCATCGTCAGCCCAAAAGATACTCAATCCACCGACCGTGTCACCTTCTATCAATGTCCTGAAGCAAAAAAAAAGTACCATAAATATACATATGTACATTAAAAATTAAATATATTATTTTTTATTGTATATTAAAAAATACCATGATATAGAAGAAGCACCCCTGTGTCTTGGCAAAATCGATGGATGATAACATATACTTTTGTAAGCGGGAAAGTTTATAACTTCCATTGGAATAAATTGAGTGCAAAATGGTAATACGTTCAGTTCTGCATTGACCTGAAATTGAATACATATTTATCATTACAGAGAATTATTTAAGACTTGTTTAACAGTTGTATTATATTAGTAAACAAAGAAAACTAACAGATTCATACATTTCCACAACCTCTTTTAAAGCTTGACCTTTGCTCCTCCACATTTTCACTTTGAAAACGGGAACGTTAAATTTAGTAGCCACAGTTGCTGTAATTAAATGTTAATAAACAGTCAAATATTAATCAGTACTTTATTTAAGTATTTTTGCTTAATGAAAAAATACTTTTGTTCAGTATAAATATAAAATTAATGTCTCTTATTAAATGGTAAACGCACAGTAATAACCGGTTGTGTTTTCCTATGGGTTCGCACCGATTCTATAGAGCCGGTAAATAAAATACTTTAGGTTCCCGGTAATTCAAAGTTGCCAAGAATAATTTTACTATGAAAAAAAGGGTTTCAAAACACAAAAGGGTCAATTATTTGTTATTATTAAGTAAGTATCTGAATACAAGAATTATTTTTAAATTCGAATATTTCTAAGAAATGTAATGAATACACCAATATATGTACCTAAATGGTTTTTCGGGATGTGTATGACCACTAAATTCTATCTAGATGTTTTCTCAAAATCTCACAACTATGTGCATAGCCATAGTGAGTTGTTCTCTTTTATTTGATTTCGGGTGCGAGGCGGTAAATGAAATTGTAGAAAAACACCACTGGTAATAACTACGTGACAAAAATGATTGTTTTTCTAAACAAAACTGAATCAATCATATTCCATTAATAAAGAGGGAGAGGGGGAGTTCAGTTTTTGGGATTTAAATTCGGCTAAGAATTTCCCCATGAAAAATTAATTTTAAAAAAAATTATAAACGACAAATACATACCGAGAGGATCTTCACGGTCATTTTTATCAGGTACGGTAAATACTCCAACAACTCGGTGACCATCTTTGAGGAGCAGCTTGAAAAGTTCACCAGCAAAGGTGCTTTGGCCAATGAGCGCAATACGCAAAGAACGCTTTGGCGCCTAAAACAACGTCAAATGTCAAATTTAGAGAATTTTCTTTCAGTTCACTGTCCAAAACACGAATCCAAATCACTTTTTGAATTATTTTATAATACATATCCGTTAAACGCTAATAATAAACACTTTATGAGGTTATCATAAATGACTATGAAAAAATTGAGGAAAATCAAAATTTTGAAATGAAAATTAGTTACAATCAAATGAATGATATTGTACCTCGTCAGCAATGGAAATTGGCGGCATCGTTGATGATTAAATAATAAATAAATAGATTGAAAAGTAAAGTAGGTGTGCACACGCCAACTGCCACACGATAAATAAAAGGCGATCAATGTTTCCGCGTATTTATAACTATCGTCGGAAAATTTTTGATCTCATTGCTGCCACTGTACCAAAATTTAAAAAAAAAATCAAAACAGTAGCTTAACCAGAATCTTCGTTTAATAGGAATATAAGAAAATTATTAAATTAGTTGCTATTTTATTGATAATAAAAGTCATGGATGGATGATTTTAGAAATATCTATTATGTATTCGCAAAGAAAAAAGTTATACGATGAAAATGTGAACAAAAAAAAAGATACAATAATAAGAACAATAAACTATTATATCCGATTAATGTCTAATGATATTCTTTAATGATATTAAGTTTTCAGGTTTACGTAAAACAATGAGGATATTGAATATTTAGTTTAGTTTTAGAATATTTTAATGAGATCCAGCTGTAAGCAAACAATGAAGGAATTTTTGGAAAATATAATTATATATGTTTTCATTTCACATTTATAAAGAGTTTTTTAGATTCATAGTATTTATCTATGATAGAATAATAAAATTGAAATTTCATTATTGTACAAAAAGTTGTAAAATAAAAATTGGTTAGATAAAATTGTATTTATGTATGGTATATATTCTTGTGTATTAAAAAAACTATGTCATATTGTAATGTTACACAAATGATCTACAACTAAAAGTGAAAGTAACGTAATTATATAGGTGTATTCAATTGGAAATCGGATAATTGGCTTCGCCAATATAACTATACATAATTGTACAATCATTTCAAATTCTTTGTGGGAAAATAATAAAATAAAGGTTTTATTCTGTTTTGACTTGAAATTTTTTGAAGTGAATCTTGTAGTCATGTATAAAATCAAGAAAAATAATTATTACTTCGAAATTATTGTTTCTTTGACATTTGATAACCCAACTGAACTATCGTTGACGTATTCAGTTTGAGGTATTGTGGTTGCCTGCTACCGTTGAGTGCCAATATGAATATCGCGATAATAAAACAAAGCAATAGCTAATTGTTCTGAATTTGAGGGTATCTGAATCAATTCCGATACATGATTTTTTGTTCACATGAATATATTTCAACTTTACATTATAAAACATTTTATATTTTGGATCATAGTTAATACAATGGTTGGTTATTCTCAATATACAATTTATTAAAACCAAATGAATACGGCAATGATAATTTACTTGTAAAATGGGTGTCAAAAACCAATTTACGCAATCACAAAATTACACAACGTTTCAAGTTCGCGTTTCATATTATTTGATCAGGCCAGCTGTAAATAATATCTTCTTTGAGCCAGTTTCATTTTATTGTTTAAATATCAATAACCGGTTCAAACTCGAACTGATGAAAATTGTAAGGCAAAACTAACAAATAATTCATTTGCTGTGAATTTTCAATACATATTTGATTTTGCAAAAGGTCATGTTAAAATTTTTTTTTCTTGTGAGCATTTTGTATATATGTACATACATATATTACAAACTTGCATAATTGAACCAAAAATCTTTTAAATGAAAGTACAGAGGAATTCATACACGAAGTATACTTATAATAATTGCTAATTTTTAAATATATGTAGTTGGAAACAGACATAATTATTCTCTGAATGCATGAAAATAAAATTAATCTAAAGTAGGCCAAATATTGATAATGCGAAAAAGTTTATTTTCCCAATAAACCATAACCGTGTCAATAACCCAAAACTAGTAATAACTAGCATGCACTGTTTTTTTAAACTGGTTTTGAGAGAAATTGAGAGAAATTATCCAACCAAACTATTATTTTTTCACGAGAGAAATTATCTGACCGGACTATTATTTTTTCATACACATTAATTTATGAAAGGCTTATCTCTCGTAAAACCGATTATGACTCTTATATTTATTGTTGCTGTGAGAAATCTTGAATGTTTATTTGACCTTATATTCGTATGAACACAAATGTTCTGTATTGTGATATTGAAAACGTCGAATTATATTTTCATTTTAGCAAACAGCACACTTTTATCATGTATTACTGAGACAAACACATTAAATATATTCGTTTCAATGGTAGATTGATACTTTTGATACTATGATTGATTGTTATAATATTTTATATGTGTTTTTTAATATATGTATGTATGTATATTTGATGATGAAATCAAATGTCATCATAAAAAACACTTTCAGCCAAAGATAAACTTTATTATGTCATGGATGAAAAATAATTTTGCAATATGTAGATGCTTTATCAAATAAAAATATTTGTGAAATTGACCTGGCACGAGTGATAATTTTTTATTTATGAATTATTAAAATCCATAATAACATAAGCTAAATTTTAATAAAGCACTACAATATTACAAATGAGCATTAAAGTTTTAAACTGATAACACCTTGGAGAAAAATTACCACATAAACAACACAATAAAAGTTTTTACTTTTTTATTTGAAATCAAAATATTTAAAACAACTACTGTGACAATAATTCATTTAATTACTGGACAAATATGACAACAATGGTAATATCAATAAAGCCAACAGTAAAGTTAAATAATTTATCATATTTTTTGAACCAAGTACTGCATCAGTGGCCGGTAAATGATCGTTACTGAAAACTCTACCGAAAATACCGAACGTCAATAGTTCTGTTTGTGGCGCAGTCATCGTCATTTTGATGATTTGACTATCAGATTCGTTCGATGATACAATTGTCGTGAATGTCATCTCGTGCTCCTCCAATGGCATTATAGCCGTAGTCAACGAAACTGGATAATATGCCGAATCCATAGCGTGCATAGTATCATTGTATACTGCCTTCAGCACAGAAGCTGTTATTTTAATACTGGTAATTTCTATTACAGGTTTAATATCCGAGTACTTCTCAAACCTACAAGAAATTCAATCCTCGAAATTATTATATTAAATTGACACGTTTTTTGTATAATATGTATTATGATAAAATAAAAAGTTTTACCTATGACCGCATGACGATACATCACTTGAAGTGCAAGCTATCACAACACATTCATTAATACCGCCATTTTTGTAATCGAAAGATCTAACACCGTCAAATATTATCGCTCTGTAAAAGTAATGCTTCGTACCTTCCTAAAATAGTACAATAAAAATGTATTAACGAATTTATGTTACATTCATGGCTTGAGAAGTAATTAAATACACCACATACTTTATTATTTGATACGAAGTTTTGATTTATGGTAATTTTAAAATCGCACGTCGTGTTGCCGTATGATAAATGTATCATTTGTGTATCTAACGTTTCGTTTATCATTTCAGTTTCGTACACTTTCATTTTGTTTGTTTTCAAATATAAACTGTCCATTGCAGGGATTTTTTCCATATTTTTCGTTTGGGTGTCTTGTTTTATAGAATTACTAGCTTTGGGAATTTTTGGTACTTCGGCTATTAATAGTTCAGTATTTGGCAGTCCGTTCATAGATGCTTTTAATATTCCATATTTTCCTGAGTAAATTCCACTGCCTGTGAATAAAAAATAAAATAATTCAACAAATCCACATAGTGGAGTTAAGTTATCGAAACTGAAAATGAAAAGAATATTTACCAGTGCTGCCAACGTGAGGATTATTTGCACCAGCAGCCAAAAAGTTTACATTGTGTGTGTAAGCCCAACTTTTTTGAATTTCAACAGCTGAGTAATAAAAAAAATATAACTGTTAAATAAAAATGATTAAATTAACAGTTGTATGGGTAGACATCTATTGAATTTTTTAAGAATTTGATCATTTTGATAAGCATTTTTATCGCTGACTCAATTCAATACATTTATATTTCATACTAATGATAAAATTGATCTACATACATACATACTTTAGAAATTCGAGTCAACTAATCATCCATTTTAGAATTTTAAAGAACCTCGTACATATAATGTACAAATATTGGATATAAATACTATAATTTATATTTTACATACATATATGTAAGTTAGTATGTACCTGTAAGAGATGGAAGTTCTGAATACCACATAGTAGGAAATATAACATTTTTGATCTTTTCCTTTTCTACAATTTGAACGGCAGGCTCTTGGAACAACAAATCAAAACATATAAAGTGACCGAATTTCACACCGAAATCAGTGTCAAAGATACCCAAATTCTTGTCAAGCGATGCTGTGAATCCAGTCTCACCGAAAAGATTTATTTTTCGATATCTACAGTAATAAAATATACATAATTAATTAACAGCAAAGGATTTTGTATTTTGATTATTATTACAAGAATGAAACTTTACCTTGATATAATCATTCCGCTCCGATCGAAAACAACATTTGTATTAAA
Source organism: Parapsyche elsis (assembly GCA_022651745.1). Taxonomy (NCBI): domain Eukaryota; kingdom Metazoa; phylum Arthropoda; class Insecta; order Trichoptera; family Hydropsychidae; genus Parapsyche; species Parapsyche elsis. The sequence goes on along the minus strand of JAGVSN010000001.1, from coordinate 19,246,118 downwards.
CATTATCTCTTCGCCTTCTTCACATTTCTCGCTAGACGTGTCGGAACAATTGGTAATTTCAGCAACGTTTATGACAATGTACATTTTTTCATCGATAGCTGCGCAAGATAGTTGCTCTAAAATCTATTTCGGTATATTGAAATTAACAATGGTACAAAATTATTGTTATACATACAATCTATGGAACAAGATTTATACATTTGAAAATTCATCTTTTTTTCCACAAGGTATAGCATATTCTTTTTCTGAAGGTACTCTGATAGCTGCAAATTTAGTCCATTCACTGAATTCCCAATCTCTATTTAGCGTTGCTTCGGGAAATACAATTATGTCCACCGACTAAAAATAGAAAAAAAATCATAATCACATATTGTGATTATTGATTGATTTTAGATAAAAGTCAAGTAAATTTCTATTAAAAATACAATAGTACGATACCGAATTTGAAGCATCATCGATGATTTCAATATACTTTTCCAAATTCTTTTGAACGACATCGTATGAAGATCCTTTATATGGATGATATTCAACAACGGCGGCTATATACTCCGCTGATTCTGGAGTTGACTGTAAAATCACAATTAGAAATAAAAAAAATTTTAGTCTTTTTCAATCCAACAATTCTACATAGTCACTGGATAAATACTCATTTAATTTTAGTCATTATAAGTGATAAGTCAGATATGTATATCATTTCTACATTACATAAAAATTAGATTCGACAGATTTTTATATACATATTACCTCAACTTGATAAATGATAAAATTAAATTATTGGCAAGTAACAATAAATAATTAATAACCAAAAGGTCAAGTTGTGTTGCCGTATGCAAAAATTTGCGATAAAAACGTGCAACAATATTGAGAATGACCGCAAAATTGTGTCGAAAAAAAAACAACAAACATTATTTTTAAGGTACCTACATTGTTGCTGTTTATAAAGGTTGAATAATTTAAACGGTTGCATATTTAAAATGGGCATTCATTTCAGACTGCATTTGGAATGAGCCCAAATATATTTTTAGATAGATGAATGTCGACATAATGAAAACATATTTCGTAATAACAAATATAATGGAATATAAAAAAAAGTTTGTCAAAGTTTAGTATAATTATTAACAAAAAAATTTGAAATGGTCAAAGAAAATTTCCTCAATATGTGTAACTAAAAAAATAAACCAGTCTTGTTAAAAATAAAGCCCTAGCATATTCAGATAAAAAAAAATTAAAGCTCTATGTATGTATATACATTTATATAATATGATATTAAGTTTAATCATTTATAGGTTATCTTTGAGCTTACATAACGGGTTATACACAATATACACAATGTAGAAAATATGATGCACACAGAATACTAAAATAATTTTAGTGTTATCAATAAGAATAAGGAAAAAACTGTACAGAAAAGGATGTCAAAAATGATTATTATTTACCTGTCGTCTGATGGCGTCATTGTTTGCTATCATAAACGATAAAAACACCAAAATTAAGTTCTTCATTTCGATATGCTTTGTGTCGATTGAAGTTTTCGCAATTGTTTGAGAACAATGATTTTACAATTTAAATGGAGAAACAAGTTAGCACGTTGCACGACCAACAGCTACTGTCAATGGAAAAGTATTTTTTTTCTTTTATATGTTGTTTTACTACACTCGTTAAAATACCGTTATTGTATAATAATTTCAATTTGGGGTTGTTTATCAGTGGTTTGATATATAATACAATGTAACTTTACATTGATTCGACAATTAAAAAATCGGGTGTGGCCAACCCATGACTATATATTTGAGGAATATAAAGAGAAACGAAAATAATTTGTGATAGCAAATTTTGCTCATTGGTGTACATATGTATATGCTAGCAGGAGTAGGTATGTGAATCGAACATAGTGAGCAACAAACACACACACATACATATATATCATATGAAACACGCACACGTACAAACAATTTTTGGCGTATATTTAAATAGGAAAATCTACCACTTCCAGTAAGCCAATTTTGATTGATTTATTTTTCCATTTATTACCCAGTCGAAATCTCGAGGTCGAATTTTCGCACGATTGCAATACTTTATCCGATATGGATAAAGTGAAAACAAAAATGAAGAACATTATTTATTTCTGTAATTAGTTAAGTGACTCGAAATAAATTTTATAAAAAAATTAAAGATTTTAAAATTTTCAAAAATTGTAATGGCTTCAATTTGGTGGGGAGTCAGTTCTCGAAACTATCTATTTCTTTGATATTTTCGGATAAGTTTTTTTTAAAATTTAGGCACAGTATATTTATTGGTATATTTACTGTAAATACAAAAGGATATAAAAGCAGGAGTGTGTGAAAATAAAAACCTTATTCCAATGCATGTTATTTATAATTGGACATATATTAAAAAAATACAGTAAGTGAAATTGGAAATTTTTTCAATAACATTTACCTCAAAGAATTTATTTCATTTAATATATTTTGTATGTATATAAAGCATTTAAGCTATTTTTTTTTGTTAAATTCAAAATTACAATTTGCATTTTCTTAACACTTACACAGAAAGCTATTTTTATACATGATTAGTAATTAGAGTAGGGCTATTGTCGAAATCTATAAAATTTTCATTTTGTCTAATTGAACACATCATTTTATTTTTTTTTTTGATCCATTTAAATTTTATAAAGAACACGTTGTACAACTTTGGGTCACACACACTCTAAAAATACAGTAAAGTAACAAAAATATTTTTTGAAATTGAAGACAAATTTATTTAAAGTGCAATATTTTTACTAATCACAAAGTGTTTAAAATTTAACTATTATATTTGTGTTAATGAAGTATAAACCACTGATAGCACACAGAATAAAAATACACTCTTTTAATAATTTCAAAAAACATCTTACACAATAAACATTTATGGTTAAAGGCAAAGTGGGAGAAAATATTATCATACAACGACAAAAGAACGAGGATAAATTAAAATTATATATACGTTGAGAGATAAAAAGATAGGATTATTTCAAGTGAAAAAATATCATAATGAATCAAGTATTACACAGAATGAAATTGCTTATTTGATAGATATATTGAGATATTTGAGATTACATTGAACATAAATAATGTTTATATGATTGTAAATATCAGTTAAATGCGAATGCTACTCGTCTGAAAGAGTAGCGTTGCCTGGCGCAAGTTCTTCTCACTTGCCTTCTCTACTGGTTGCTTCTGTATGAATGCTATTCAATATTTATGTATATCTTAAAATCTATGTATGGCAGTATAATAAAAATATAAATTTAATAAAATTATAGCTAAATACTTCATGTAATAAATTGTAAACTATTACTTACAAATTGTTCACGTACACTGACTATAACAATATCAAAGCGTTTATAAATATTATAATAAATGTTTAAAAATGCGCGTTTTTAAATTTATATTTACAAGCAAATTAAAAAGTTTCTTTTCCATTTTTGATTAAAATAAAAATTGTACTTACAGAGCGGAATGGGTAACTGGTAATATTTGGCTTTATTAATAATTCATAATATAAGAAAAATTATGTATTCGTTTTACACAGTACATATTAAAAATATTGTATCTCAAAATCCCAAAATCTACGAAATGTATAATAATTATATATAATTTTATATAATTATAATATAAAAGTAAAAGACAAAGAGAAGTAGTCAGGTAAGTAGTATATAATTAAATCCTATATTTAAAATTATCTTAACATTAATGAAAAATTGTAATTTAAAAATATGTAAAGCAATAAATTATGCCAAGTCAAGAAATTACATACAACACAATTCATTGATTTATAAAATTATAAGATACATTTTTTTTAATGTATGTATCTTGTAAGCTTATCGTAATGTACAGAAGTGTTCAAATATAGAAGGACACTATGTATTAATATTTTGAAAATATATCTTTAATATACTTATTTATTACATAAAAATATAACATGAAAAACATAGAAAAAAAAATAACAAAGTCAATGGAAAAAATTCACATTCCCCCAATTATATGTATGTAGAATCGCTAAAGGATAGTACAACATAACTCAATATGTAATATCGTAGATATTTTTTTAATCGAAACATTTCTGACATTTCAAGTAAATCGTTCAAACTAAAAAAGATATATACACTAAGTTAAATTTATATTCTAAGCTTACGAACATTTGCGACGAACATCTGCCATATATTAACCGTTTGTTATTTTATAGATTGTCCAAACTTGAACGTAAGCTTTTTTGAAATATGACTATAAAAGCAAAAAAAAGTAAAAATAAAATAACAGCAATCCACCAAGAAAGTTTTGTAAAACAACTAAAATCAGGAATTTTATGCATATTCGTTATTCTATCTGCAACCAATATCATTTTTTACATAAAAATATGCATATGCATACATTAGAGATATGTGGTTATTGTGAAGCAAAAAATAATTTACAAAGAATTATATCTTCCGCTTCTTTAATCAAATAAAAAAAAACAAGAGTTATATTTAATAAGTTGACCACATATCGCTAATATGTGTATGTATTTAATGCACAAACCATCATCATTTGAAGGCCTCATTGGGATACACTAGTGACAAAATATGTTTACTAATAAAAATCTGCCTCCACTTTTCCTATTAATTCACTACCACTGTTAGTATCTAATAAATAACAACAATTGCTATGGAATAAATATAAATGGGTTTTGAATTTGCAGTCTCTTGAAGGGATTTGCATACATTTAAATGTTATGTGAGCAAATGTTTAATGTAGTTGTCTACATAGTTACAATTTTAGTTTTACAAAAATAAAAGGTCAAACATTTCACATTGATTTGATCAATGTGAAATTTTATATATAAAAGTAAAATTTAACAAACATTTGTAAGTACAGACACAAAGAAATATTAATCAAATTAATATTTTTTCGAAGTCTTACAATAAATTTACGCTAAAAATGTGTCGTTTTTCAATGAAACTATTATATTATAAGTGCTACGTGTACTGTCGAGGAACAAAGCAATTTCTAATTCATAAGCTAATACACTTTGAAAAAAAGTCAATTACCCTGTGAATTTTAGTTGTGTGACAAGAGCATCGTACAAAACTAGTCGAGACGATCAGTTTTAAAACAATCAGAATTTAACTAATTAATTGAAAAAAATTGTGCTCAGTTTATTTTTGTGACATCATTGAGAATAAAAAAAAAAATAAAAATAACACAGTGGAAGAATTTAATTTATTCCAGATCAATCATTGTGGCAGGAATACTCGACTACCTCTTATGAGACATCATTAGAAATGGTGGACATTTTTTTCATCGATATAAATGAAGAAGTTCAAAGAGTCGAAAAAGAATATATCATAAATTGGCATGTGAAAATTTTTATCAATGACGGTCAAACGTGTTTTATTTTGCAGTTCGACTCTCCGCTTCGGGTTGCTGAGATGTGCCGATTTTAGCGCCGGGTAGTTTGCCGAATATTTTAGAAATGTCAACACCCGTCAGAGCGCTTATCGCAGGCGGCAACTGTCCCACCAATTTTGATATTTCAGCAGTAGCTCCCTCGCCGGGACCGCCTCCAATGATCACGATTTCGTCCGTCTTGGCCAACGGAGCCGATACTTCGGCCGCAATCTACAAAAGAAAACAGTTGTAATTTCACCCAAAAAACTGGCAATCGTAAGAGTCAAATACTAAAGTAATTATTAATTACCTTTGGTAGCGCATCCAAAACCATCGACATAGTAGCAGCTTCGCCATACTTCTTGTAAACGTTCGCTTTCATTTTCATTCGTTCAGCTTCAGCATTACCAATAGCAGCGATGGCATCTGCTTCTGCCAAACCGATGAGTTTAATCTTTTCAGCTGCACCTTTAGCTTCTTCAATCGTTTGGGTTCTAATTAAATAGTAAACAAATCATTAGACACCGAGCAAAATTAAATTATTTATATAGGTAGTATATATGTAATTGTACTAACTTTTTACCAGTTGCCACACAATTTACTCGGTAAGCTTCAGCTTCAGCGGGTAAACGTATAGTTGAAGTAAGCTCAGCGCCACGACGTTGCACTTCCTTCTGTTCAATTTCGATACGTTTGCGCCGTTCGACGATCTCAATTTGGATTTCTTCATTTCGTATACGCTGTCGCACTTTGGCAGCTTGCAATTCGTACGCCAATTGAGCTTCAGCTTTCTGAATTAAAAAAAAAAATAGACAATAAATACTCACTATTTTATTCATTTGTCAAGTACCTTTGTTCTGTTTCAGAATAAATGTCTAAATAAAAGTATAAATGGTAAACTCCACTAAATAATATTAACTTACATACTACTGAATACTGAATACTAACAAATACTTGGCAAATGACTCACTATTTTATTCATTTGTCAAGTACCTTTGTTCAGTAAAAAATACTTATGTTCAGAATAAATGTCTAAATAAAAGTATTAAATGGTAAACTCCCACTAAATAATATTAACTTACATACTACTGAATACTGAATACTAATAAATACTTGGCAAATACTATTGAAAACTCGAGAAAAAGACATTTTTCTGAAAAATAGTAGATATATATGTACATATGTAGGTACACACATACATACATATCGCGTCCTCACAATCATGTACATGATTTTGCAAAATGATTTATGAATGGAACTTTGTTCCTCTTTAATTATTCTATCAGGGCAGTCAAGTAGCACATCCGAAAGATGTTACAATCACAAAGTACAAAAGTTTTACTAATATTCTCGGAGCACACAAGCGACAAGTCCGGACTTTTTGCATGCAATTTGAAAAATTTACTTGCATAAGTTCAATAGCAATGAAATATTATCTAAAAAACTAGAATTAAATGTGTAACAATTATCAATTTTTTATAAAGTTTCCTTGATTTATGATGACTGGGTATAAACTTTAAAACTGCCACCCAGAACAATTTACTATTATGGACATGTCACCTTTGTACTCTGACGGGGCGATATATTAGCAATGTGTTGGCAACAAGCCGCTATCTGATAAAGCTGGCCGAGTTGACACAACAACGCGACCTTACGGCCATACACCCGGTACAATCAACGGTACACTATACAATTGTTCCACGTACTGTCAAACAGGCTATATGCTGTACTGTTATTGAGGTTATAATCCACCGTTATATGACGAGCGAATCGGCCAGTATAATAAAATTAAATACTCGGGCTGTTTATCACATGCCAAAATAGTATAATACATTAAGGATAAATTTCATACAAAGTACGATCCAATACAATAAGAGGCACAATCAATTACCGCAGTGTTAACTTCTTGATCGAAATGAGCTTTCTGGAGTTTGAACATTCTCGAGTTGTCTTCGATTTTGGTGTCGGTTGAGTATTTAACGTCCATAGCGGCCTTTTCGCACTCGGCTTCCTGTGAAAATTAAAGCAACGTTTAACAACAATGTACCCAAAAGTACTAATTGAGCTAAATTTTGAGTCACATACCCTGATGCCAGCATCTCTGTTGGCCTCGGCTACTCCAGCGTCGGCGTCCCTTTTCACCAGGGCAGTTTGGGCCTTGCCCAACGACGTCAAATACTGCACTTCATCGAACACGTCCTTGATGGTGAATGAGAGGATCTCGATTCCCATGCGGCCCACGTCTGGTGCCGCTACTTCGCGCACCAGTGCTGCGAATTGGTCCCTGTCCTTGTACACCTCTTCTACCGTAAGAGTTCCTGAAATTAACATTCCAAACCAATTAGCGAGTTGGATTATACACGTAAGTGCTAGCATTGCTGTATTTAGAACGAGCTAACAACATCAATTTATTAATTATACAGAGTGTCTCGGACATATGGTACCAAACTTTTAAAAGTTTGACTAAACATTTGACTAAAAAGCATATTTTTATTTGATTTTATTTATTTAAGCTAGCTTAAAAAGCTAATTACAAACAAACATTACATACATTCATCCAATTCAATTAATTCACCATATATCTTAAATTAGCTAATCTATTGACATTTAAAATACTCTGCATAGCTCTATTTTGTAGTTTCCTTTAATTATCCTATTTACTAAATTTAAAAATTAACCACAATATATAAAATGAGGACGAACAATTGCATTATAAACTAATACTTTTGTATTTCTAGATAGTATATTTCTTAATCTACACAATCCAACTTTCTTCGCTACTACTTTTTTAATAATCATCGCATCGTGTAATTTAAAATCTAACTTATTATCAAGTATTACTTCTAAATATTTAAAACTATTACCTATTTCTAATATTGGTCTAATTTTAAACGTATTTGAACTATTTCTAATATTAAAATAAAAAAAACAATACATATTCCCATAGTAGTAAAGTAGATTTATTTACCTTTTTATATTATAAAAAGTTAATCCTAAAGCGAGTCCAATGGGGATTGAATACAATATAAACATAATGAAAATGTTCTTAATTCAAAGAGATATGTTCACATACTACATACATATACTGCAATATATCTGCAGTAGACGTACGTCACTACATAATCAGATAGCATGGTGACTTTCAATTTACTGCTATCCTATGTAGATAATGTGTATAAAGGATAAAATTAAACAATTAACAATGGGCACACGTGTCAAACGTCGATTACAAGCACAATATAAACTAGCAATGTTCAATATCTGCAATGTATATGTAATGGAGGCCATAATAAAACCCCCAAAGAAGGCGGGAATGATAAGAACCAACAGGGTTATAATCAAAAGGTAAAAAATCGTTATAATTAAACAAGATTGTGACAGATGTTTGGTCGGGGTGAGATAGCGCGAACGGCGATTTAACACGCGCGAAATTTAAGGTTTGCGTCGCGAACAATGGTAACGGAATGTTAGCTGATACTGGTATATATCGTCGTAAACGGGCACGTGCTGATTCTGTAACCGTGGTAGCCTCGATTTCTAAATAGGAGTAATGTTATAATTGAATGAGGTTCAATGAGCGATACAAGGAAGCTTCCCACTGCGAGATTCCACGCAGAAATTAAGACATTGCAAATTTTCCAACGAGAACCAAGTGGAACGCATCAAATTCTTTTCATCTAAGGTGAGATAAACAATATCATGTTCATTATTTGTTTGTACAGTGGAATTCATTTGAATTTAGCGGGAAAAGCTATTAAAAAGCACCGCAATATAATATTTTGATACGAAACGTTAACACTATCTAAACATTTTAAGAAGATTTGTAAACGAAAAGTTAGTAGGTCAATAGAAAGATAAGACATTCGAACGTCAATGTTAAGGAATTCTATTATACAAATGTAATATTAGAAGTACACTTAATGGGTTATTTAGTACGAAGTAATAGAATTAAATCCTTTACGCATTCGGAACATTCAGTGAACATTTGTGAATTTGTTCGTGCTCATTTTATATATTGTGGTTCATTTACATAATAGGGTAATTTAATTAAAGATAGGTTGCAAAAATTGCAAAATAGTGCTATGCGGAGTATTTTAAATGTAAATATGTAGATTAACTAGTATAAGAAATATGTATGTTGAATGAATTGGATGAAAGGAAACCTTAAAAATGTGCATGTTAGTATATATTTTTAAGTGACTCATGAAGTCATGATACTAAGGGTAAGAATAAGTTAATAGTCAAGAATTTAAAATTAAGTAGATCTAGGAGAAGTATCTTTTACAATTTACAGTGTTGTTGTTGAATACAATGAACTGCCAGAAGATCTCAGAAATATTAGCAAAATTGATGGATTCCTGCCAGCCTTAAAACAACACCTCTGTATATGTAAGTGCTAATAGATAATTAAGTTTATTTTGTAATTTTAGCTTTAAGTCGCTTTTTGTTTGTAATACTTAAGTAAATAATAATATACAATCACAAACAACGGAATATTTCACGAATGGTCGTCGATAAGAGTTGCAATTTAGATAAAGTCGACAGCTTTAACACTCGATAACATAAAAAACAAATCTTTTACGCATTTTGGATCATCACAATATAATCGTTGTGCGAAAATTGAAAAAAAAACTCACCGTTTGACGACAGCAAATGTAGCACCCACTGTCAATCCCAAATTTAATGCTCCCATCCAAAGGTAAGACATATCTTTACAATCCTTTTGACGCGCGTGTCCACGATGCACAAATGTCACTCACTAACTATGTATGTACAATATATCGAGGTGTACAATCTTATTTCAATTTCTAGGTCAAATGCAACGACGAAATGGTAGTGCAGAGCGCGTCGCCGAAAATCGGTTAGACGAAAAAATGCTGTCTGCGAACCGGTCGATAATTGCAAATTAGAAACTGACTGCGGTTTGACTGTACGTATTGCCTAATGGATCGAAAAAATGCGGCGAAATTAAATTGCACAAGAATGTGAAGAGTTGAAAACGACAGAGAGAGAGCACACACGATCGTTCGTATCTACATCCAGAGTTGGACTATGGATTGTGGAAGGTGGACGCGTTGGTTTTATCAACGAACTGGTCCCCACCAATCGGCACGTTCGTGCCAAGGCTCGTCTATGGAAAGAGAGAGAGAGATTCGATCGTCACAGAATTCTCTCAGGGTAACTCCATTTTGGATGGGGATTCCCGGTTTTCTCGAAATCGTCGAGCGTCAGTTGCAGTTGCAGCAATGCAACTCATTTTCCCTTTGTTGGGATCGAATGTGACGTATAGGGACGCGCGTTTGTTTGAGGAAATACTCTTACCAAAGTACAAGGTACGTACTTGGACTACATACGATCGGTGAGTAACTCGAAGATTAACCCGCACAAGGTAAAAGTTACTAAAAGGCGATCGATAGTGCTCCATTCGAAGGCAAAGCCAAATATGTTGCGATAAGATTTATATACATATTTTGTATGGTTTTGACTTTTTGAGATCTTATAGAGGGGCAAATATTGTTGAAACGAGTTCCTCATACTATATATCTTCAAAATTCTAACAAAATTTCTTTATTGACGCGTGAAATGGTTATACAATTTCATAGGATGTTCTGAAATGTGCTATTTCAGATAGGCCTGTACTCATTGGGTCATTGACTTTCAATTTTCGGTCAGTTATTCTAACCAAATGTTGTGTAATTTTAATAAATGGTCAGTGGACTGTTAAATCTATATTTACTGAGAATTTATGAAAAAGTTACTGACCGATTAATTGGTTGCCTTTCCAAACACACTACGGCTGAATGCTTCAAACTACAAGGTTCAATTTAGTTTAGAACTACAATTAATATTACCAAGAAAGACATTGAATTTAAAACGAATGAAAAAAGTGTGAAGCATTTGGAGAGGTTTGTCTTTCAGGACAATTTGAGGACTTTTACAACTACAATAATCAAGTAGGTAGTTTAATCTTAAGGTTGTGCAAGGTTCGTCATTTCATTAAAAAGCGCCTATCACTGTGAACATTTTCATTGAATAGACTACATATACATAGAGTGTTGTAATATTTATTATAACAGCGCATTGACACATTTAATAAGCACAAATAATGGAGTACGAGCGAAATTTGTCAATCGCGTACGCACACTTGTTAACCCCGACCATTCAAGTGCAATCTCCACCGATAAAATTGTCAAGTGACGTCAGATTCCGAGAGCAAACAGACCCGCAAAACGTCACTAGTAAGTCGTACATATTTGATTGGTGTGTGGTACCAATCAAATATCAAAACAGTACGTTCAAACGAACGACGATTTCATAATAATGCTCAGGGGGCACGTCAAAAACGATACACGAGAAAAACAGGACGTGAAATATGTACATACCGACGCGTCACGATCGAAAATTAGATCAAAACGTGAATGAACATTGGAAAGTGTTCGTCATTGGTAATAGGGATTCCTCAGGTGAGTACCTTTAGTACCTACGACGATCATTAGTGTTAGTAGGCACGTGGAGCATCAGCTAGGTCACTTGACCGGAACATACAATGTTTGCTTTTATAAGTCATAAGAGACGCACTGTTGAATTAGCATAACGATTATTAATATGGTACATGAGTTGTAAACGATACGTACATACACTCAGGTGTTTTCGAAATTCGATTCTATGGAATATAACGTTGAACGATTAAAAGGAAATTCCATTTACAAATTGGACAATTTTGAATACATAGTATGTACACGCAAAAAAGAGCGTACATTATTTTTTAGCATGCGCAAACACAGACGTAGTTCATTGGAATTGGCAAAAAACCGCTAATTGAACTATGTACCAGCAATACCAGTATGTGCACACTCTGACGTCAATGCTTTTATTTGTAAGTTGAATGTTCAACTGCAAGAAGAGATACAAAATTCAAAGTTGTGCATACATACGTATGTATGTATAATGAAATTATACAAGCAGTCTTTTTTACAAGCGGATGTCTGAGAAGAGATTGGGGACACGTTGCAACCATCTTGACTCATAAACGAACAAAAGACTGAAATTAAGTCCATTGCACTGCATTTAAACATTCCGATCGAGTATTCAATCACGTTGGCGAAATATAAGCGTTAATTGCCTATAATTACAATGTAATCTGTCGAGTTTAAACTAGCGCGTAGCAGGTTCACGAACACTAACCATTGTGGTTCTTTGACCCTTAATATCCTTGCTTTTAATTTAATAAATTGTCAACAGTTCTACGATCAATATAACCGACAGAACATATAATTATAACCCCATAGAATGACCGACCTTCGTGACACTCGAATTGGACACAATTCATATGAGAACTGAATTAAATTAACCAATAAAGAGTGTTATATCCTATGCCAAAAGTCTTCCTCAATAAAAAAAATTATAATTGTCTCCAAGCGATTGAAGTTAATCCTATCAAATCATATTAAATCAACCAATTGACCTTCGTCACTGATAATGTATGCCGAGTAGCACGCATGATCAACTATGTATGATACTAGATAAATTATACAGCTGAAATGCAATAATAATTCACGTACGAGGAAATACGAAGTCCTGTAGTATAGGATGCATTCAATTTTTCTAGTTTAATAAGCTGAATTAATACTTTGTGTAAATTATAGTACATTTACGTAGGCAAAACGCTGTGGTAGCATCTTAAATCCGCATTCCCGAGGCCCTACGTCGTTAATCTTTGAGGAGACAGCTACTATGCAATATATTTGACTCTGGAAAGTTGTCACTGATGATATATCTATATGGCAGTAGAATAATGGAGTGAAGAAATTTTGTGGGTGAATGAGTGGGTAGTGAAATACGTTAGGTTATGTTTATACAATGTGTGGACACGTAATAAGCTTTCATCAAAGGCCATTCAAAAATATTCTATACTGTATATTTATAGAATTAATTTATTTAAAAAGCAATGGTTATTTTCATGTAACATTTAATTTCGTTAAAAACCGGTTATATACAATAGAGGAGGATTTTACAAAAAGAAAAACACTATATGTATATATATATTATGTATTATTATAATACTTATATTAGATAAAGTAAACTATTATATTTAACTATATAATTATAATGTACCTACACTGTGAAAAAAAATTGTAAACACGCGTGCGAAAGATAACAGGAAAATTTGCACGAATATTCACGGGGAATTCAGAGTCGGTTCAGTATCTAAAAAATTGTGATGTTAAGCAAATTTGTATTTATGAAAATTTAAACATCGTTTATATTCAAATGAATCTGTAATATCAATAGAAAAAAAATGCCGGTATAAACACACCAGACAGCATACATACAGTCGAAACGAAGATGAGCAAAAATGTTGTTTAAATCAAAATATTGACCTCTCTAAAAATGGCACGATTTAAATGTGCGGTATCTACATATTTATGTATTATAAACCAATTCTTTTCACAGAAAAAAGTGGAAAATTTTTACTGTAGGTACTACATTTGCAACTTTACGATAATCGACTTGATTTATCAGTGTCGTAAATGCGAATAAAATGTTGTATTGGATAAACAACAAAAATAAACGAATATATTGATTGGGTTCTAGTTTGTTGGTTTTTGCAACGTGCAAAAGGGATTGATGAATATATTACAAGGTCTTAAATGCACAAAATTAGACGACAGTCATTATTTTCGATTGTACGCCCTCGGAATGTGTGAAAGATTGACCAAAAATTGCACAGCGAACTACATACATACATTACATATGTATTGAACTAAAGCATATAAATTTCTGCGAATGACATCAAACATGTAGCAATTTTCATAAGCAGTTGGCGGATAATAGCATATAATTTTCACCGGGAATAGTTTTAATCGCCTTGATCTGAATACGGACACGAAAATTTAATTTATAATCCGAGGCCAACCATGTGAACGAGATTCAAAGGATTTTCCAAAATGTTATAAATTCGATAAGAAATGCTTGCGGAGTTGAAAATTTGACGGTACCTACGTGACAATTTCCAAGTGTAGTTTTAATTCAAGGCGAGAATACATATAACAAGTTATTATCTCGCGATTACTTGCATTAGTATCGCAAGTGCTAAATGTTTGGAAAATATATTAGCGAGATTTAAACGAAAGAGATCGTCATTGAAAACAAACAGTGCTTATGTTATAAACAAATATATATTTGCACGTTTTTAGTTGAAATTTTATATTGTGATCATTTGATTCAACATGGCAGAAGAAAGAACATCAAGTTTTGATGCGAAGAATAAATTTAAACATGAATAATCCACCGAATAAAAAATATAAAGAACGAAAGGGGTATTTTCAATAATTGCACAAAAAAATAAAGTATAAAAACCTATCTGAGGGCAAACCTGTAATAAAACCTAAACTACAAATAAGCGGTTTCGTGAGCCTCTTTATAAAAGGAACAAAATTCAAAGATATACATACAAATGTACATAGATGAATTTTTGAATACGCAAATGAATTAGCATAAAAAAATTTAAGTGAAATATAATACACAAATGAAAAGTAAAATCAACGATGTGTTTGGTGAAAGGAGCAATTTTGAGTGATGTGCGTAAAAAAACACTACTCGTAATGATGACTAGACGTAATCACTGTCATAAAATTTAGTACATACATATGTATGTACATTGCAGAAAAATATAGATATTACAAAAAAAAAACCACGCCTAAGTAACAATAGATAGATAGGAAAACAAAGAGTAAAATTTTCCATTATCGTTTTAAAGGCGAGCCTTGAACTTAAACTTATAATATGATAAAAATCATTCAATAAAACAATAATAATAATAATCATGGGTTGTCGATCTACATAATGATGATGATAATGAGTACGGTTCTTAGAAACAACGTCATCACGACATTTCATCATATTCACATTAAAATGCAATAAATTGCAACATAATCAATTTTATAGCTGTAATACAGTTGTGCATGCGGTGGAATTGTATTACATTAATGGTAAATGTGAATTCACGTCGTTGAATGGCTTGAAATGAAGAAGTTTAGTTTTTTGCAATAGTGCAGTCGTTGCACAGAACAAGGACGAATGGTTAAACGTGCGCGATGACATTGATCGTACACGTTGAGGCCAAAATGAAACAATATTTCAATAATGTCCTAGTGGTGCACTTCCTGCACCGAAGGTCAAAAACAATAAGCAAAAGGAAAACTGAACAAAATTCGTAGAACACAAAAATTCGACTTGCATATCGACGAGGAAAATCAGTATACATATGTACATACATACATACATAGGTGCTAAATATATTTCCTCATTCAAATGTAAGCCTATACAAATACATATAAAATTGACATCATTATAAGAACATCAAATGAAAATTAGTGTTATTGTTTCAACTAGTTAAAATTAGAATAGGCAAATTGTGGAAAAATCGTAATTTTAATAGATGGAAACAAAATAGTACGATACGAAGAAAGTGACATCTACGAAAAGTAATTTTAAGCTCCATCCCGTACGCAAACCATTTTTCAATATTGATTCTGATATGTAAATTAAATTATGGCGACATCTACATTAGATTTTCCAAAGCTGTAAAATTTTCCAATAAAATGAAAAACTTTTGAAATACATATGATTATTTTTCTACAAATAATGCCAATTTATACAATGTATTCTAAAAATTAGATAAAAAAAAGTCACCTAATATAGCTCTTAAATGTCCTTCGAGAGTTTGAAGAACGGTCATCTTGATTTCTTTGACGGATTTTCCGAGGAATTGTTCTGATGCTGTGCCGAGGAGCTCGTCAGCCTTCATAATCTTGCACTGGGCGACTCCGGTCACCGTCAAAGGGACACCTTGGGCCGTTTCGACACTGTCGCACATCGGGTTTAGAGTCATCACCTATGTATAAAAATATACACATTCGTTTAAACAATAAACAATCAATTCCCACAGAGTAAACAATCCAAGATGAAAAATAAAATAATCACCTCCAAAGAAAGTCTCTGGACATCGGTGACCAGCCACCACGCCCACGCCCATCCTCCAACAATAGTTCTTTTCTTTGTAGAACCACAGCAACCACCTGAAATATCAAAATGACACATTAATCAATGTTTTATTAAGATTACAATGTAAATAAATTTAATAAATTTCAATAAGTGACGTACTAATTTGTTTATTCTTTCATGTTGAAAAACAAAACAGTTAAATGTGTAATAACACCAAAACGATGTACATACATATGTATGTAAATACATTATGGTATCATTATGGAATTCAGGTAACGGTTATAAGCTATCTCCGTTAAATAACTCCAACGATTGTCAGTGTCAACTATTTTTACAGCAATTAAGCAATTCAAGTTTAAAAAACAAATCAACAAGACACAGATGCTCAAAGTTTGCAAAATAAAGATAAAATTCAAGTTTATGAATTAATATGTATTGAGAGAGTATGTACGTTGAATAATATAAACCCGTTTTGAATAACTCTTCAGAATAATTGTGCCGTAATAGTGCAAGGAAGGTATAATAAACTGCTAAATAATTTGATGCAACAAATACGTATACGAACTTACTCGCATAACATTGGAAAAATTGAGTCATCTTATATTTGGAGATAATGATTGAACTTTCAACGTGGTTATTTAACAGTTAATTACAGAACCAAATCTTATCGAGCGATTATATGAGATTGTTGATAGTTATTTACATATACCTAGGACAATTGGTGAACATGACCGGATGTAAAAAAGAAATAAAAGGAAGAATGAGACTAGGATGGAGTGCTTTTTAATTCAACATTCCGCTATGTTTAAAAAAGAAGGCATACGACCAATGCGTACTGCCAGTCATGACGTGAAACTTGGATGCTACGTAAGATCCAGTGCACACAGAAGCATTGAAAGATGTATACTTGGTATAATAAGAAGATATCGTGAAAATGAAGTGGACACATAGCAAGAAGAATGGATGGCAGATGGACGCGAGAAATACTGGAATGGTATCCGACAGGATGTGAAAGAAAGCAAGGTAGACCGAGTGGAAGATGGGCTGATAGATTGAGAAGACAGACAGGAATGGAAGAGGATTGGAGAGGCCTTCATCCAGCAGTGGATGGTGAACGGCTGAAAATGATGATTGACAGAAAATTGACTGCGAACAGTTTCATGCATTACTATATGGATTGAAATTCTTAGACAGGGTGTGGGCCGCGATCTGCGATTTGTCGCCCACTGAACTAGCGGTGTAATAAAAGAGACAGAGAAAGACTTGCACCTCAGTGAAATTGTTGACGGTCAAGGCTCGGTAAAACTGTGTCAGTCAAGGCAAGTAAGAAATCAGTCGTGCCAGTCGGCACAGTCTGTCGGGGAAGCACCATACGCCATAACCACACTCGCTTCTATCGAAAACCGTTACAATACACGGTCAAATGTCAGTGACATCAGTGAAAAATAACGTACAGAAGCACCATTGAACGGTAGGTACCCTCAATTGATTAACCCGAGTGTACATAAGTTAAGAATTGTGAAGTTTTTCATTTTAAACTGAGCGCGTGTTAAGCCTCGACCCCATCATACACGAGTGTGGCAATTGAAGGGTCGTGTAAGGACACGATTTTGTAATACGTTTCGATCTTGTCTTTATCATTTTGCAATGATTTATACAATTGAAGTTTCATGGCCGTTGATCGTGCAATAGTGTATGTTTTAAAGTGCAAATATGTTTATAATAGTATGTACAGATCTTTTGGATCATCTGATGGCTAATGATTAGCTATTTTGAGACAAATCGATAGTCGCAAAATTCGGTCACATCTAACCCTTCAGGACAACTCTCAAGATGAACCACTTTTGTCACTACTTACATTTTTTTCGATAAAATCTTATATTTTTTTAGAATGGTATCAAAATATCACCAAATATATGTAGTAGCTACTGCACTGAAAAAAAGATCAAAAGTTGCTTAACCATACATAATTTAGAATGGCATAAGAAACTTCATTGAAAATCTAGAAACGTAATGCAGTATTCTTGGTATTCATTTCAGTGACTGCTGCAAGTGGGAAATATCGATTACGCACATTACCGTTACGAAAATTGAATGTGACTAAAATGCCAAACGAGGAATACATAACCCAGTGTGCCCATTCTGAAAATGTAATACTTATCAAAGTCTATAAATCGAAGAAAATTTCAATTTCTAATTTTGCCCATTCAAACTCGTTTGTGGGTGTGTAAAGTCAGTATTGTGGGTCGTTTAGCACGTGGTGGGTTAAAAAATTTAATCGGTGCAAAAATCAATCGTTTGTTAACGCAAGAACGCAGACGGAGAGCAACTTAGCGAGTTGAAAACGATTCCAGTTAGCACTTTCACGCGTGACTACTTTCATCTCTCACCCAAAGCGAATATTCTAGACAAAAACATTGTATATGTAATTAGCGGTTGGCATGAGTGAGAAGCGAGCACATTCGTTTTTTTTTTTTTTTAATTTTTTCGTCAATGGAAGCTTAACTCGAAAACTTAAAAAAAAAAAAAAAAAAAGCGGGGTAGAAATTATAACAGGTGTATTATTTTTTTCTGGTGATTTAAAAGTAGGTTGTGGAATAATGTGAAGAGAAAAAGGCATATTGCTGCATTCCGGAGAAATTTTTTGAATACGACCGCAAAGTCACGTAGACCACATGCAGGTACATAAATATGTAGACCTAAATAAACCGATCTGTATCTTAATTCGATCGAATCGATAACCATAACAGTTCAGGATTACGATATTATGACTAGTGTAACGTTAACGATTTAAAATTCATATATTAATTTTAAATTCAAAATATACGATGGTAATATTATCTCACAGGTGAACAATAACGAAACGGTCAATATACAGTGACTACATGGAAATTATAAAATGAAGAAACGTTCGTTGTCCAGTAGAAAGTGTGACTGACGTACGAGACATGAATTTAAATGCGCGTGATTCACAGCATTGGCAATCAAAAAAACCGATTTAATTTCAACTAGTTAACTAAAAGTAGTATTAAAATCCAATACATTTAATTTAACCAATGATATTGTTGACCGTTAACTTGTTATGCATGGAATCGGTTGGTTTAAGTCACACTTTTGTGTCGTGTATCCAATCGATATGTCCCCACCAATTGATCATAGCTTTAGTCCTTTTGTTCGGCGACATAAATTTTAGAAGCTACTGTACATCCGTCAGAACAAGTTCGTTCCGAATTCGAGTGTTAACGTTTTTATTATTTTCTCTTTTAGATAATATCTAAAGATGAAGAAGAACTAGAATACATTTGAGTGATTGAGTCACAAAAAAACAATACAAGATGAGTGCAATAGTGGGTGCTGCTACAGCACTAGGTGGAGCAGCTGCAAGTGCATCGTCGCAAGTTGCATGGTTTATTCCCATGTTGGTAGGAGCAATAGCATTCTTTCAGTACGAAATGATGGATCCTGAATCGAGAGTTGCCGACACAGAACCAGAAGAACTGTTAAAGGAATACGATTTTATAATCATAGGAGCGGGATCGGCAGGTATGTGTAGAAGTTTATATACAAATAATAATTTAATTTTGTATACATAACAAGGACAATATTTCAGGCGCAGTATTAGCTAACAGACTGACCGAAATGGAAAATTGGAATGTTTTACTGTTGGAGGCTGGAGGAGATGAAACTGAAATTAGCGATGTGCCTTTACTTGCCGCCTATTTACAACTGAGCAAACTCGACTGGAAGTATAAAAGTGAACCGCAAGGGACGGCATGTTTAGGTTTGTTTTGAACAAAGTTGAACCACCGTGATTTGTTGCAATCAAAATTTTACGAATGAACCATGTTGATTTTAGCTATGGAAGGTGGACGATGCAATTGGCCACGCGGTAAAGTACTGGGTGGTTCATCAGTCCTCAACTACATGCTGTACCTTCGCGGCAACCGGAAGGACTACGACATGTGGGAGACGATGGGAAATCCAGGTTGGGGGTCCAAAGAAGCCCTGTACTACTTCAAAAAATCGGAAGACAATAGGAATCCGTATTTGGCAGAGACACCTTATCATTCAACGGGTGGATATTTAACTGTGGGTGAAGCGCCGTATCACACTCCATTAGCTGCAGCATTTGTACAAGCCGGGGTAGAAATGGGCTACGATAACAGAGACATTAACGGGGAAAAACAAACCGGGTTTATGATAGCCCAAGGTACGATGAGACGAGGAAGTAGATGTTCGAGTGCTAAAGCGTTCATTAGACCTGCTCGTTTGAGGAAAAATCTAGACGTGTCCATGAACGCGTTCGTCACTAAAATACTGATAGATCCAGTAAGCAAAATTGCATTCGGCGTCGAGTTCATCAAAGATAAACAAGTGCATAGGATCAGAGCGACCAAAGAAGTTATAGTTTCGGGTGGTTCGGTCAACTCTCCACAACTATTGATGCTTTCTGGAGTCGGACCCAAGGCTGAACTGATCAAGCATGGAATACCAGTTATACAAGACCTAGCAGGAGTCGGAGAAAATCTACAGGATCACATAGCACTAGGCGGTTTGACGTTCATGATAAATCAACCTGTTGCAATCGTTGAATCTAGATTGCACACCGTGTCCTCGTTGATGCAATACGCCGTGTTTGGCGAAGGTCCTCTTACGATTTTGGGAGGAGTCGAAGGTTTAGCCTTCGTCAATACAAAGTTTGCAAACGCAACGAACGATTTTCCCGATATTGAGTTCCACTTTATATCAGGTTCGACAAATTCAGACGGTGGAAATCAATTGAAAAAAGCTCACGGATTGACGGATAAGTTCTACCAAGCGGTCTTTGGACCGTTGAATAATTTAGACACTTGGAGTATACTGCCGATGTTGCTCAGACCGAAAAGTAAAGGATCGATCAAGTTGCGGAGTAAAAATCCGTACGACTATCCGTACATATATCCGAATTATTTCCAAGACGAACAAGATTTGCACACTTTAAGGGAGGGTGTTAAAATAGCCATAGCACTGTCGAGGACAAAAGCCATGCAAAGATTTGGATCGACGTTGTCTCCGCACGTTTTCCCCGCTTGCTCTCACGTACAACAGTATACGGATCAACATTTCGAATGTATGATGCGACAATACTCGGCGACCGTATACCATCCGGTTGGAACTTGTAAGATGGGTCCTTATTGGGATAAAACGGCCGTGGTAGATCCTCAGTTGACGGTGTACGGTGTCAGGGGTTTGAGGGTTGTTGATGCTAGTATAATGCCGAAACTCGTCAGTGGTAATACGAATGCTCCCGTGATGATGATAGGAGAAAAAGCGAGCGATATGATAAAGGAGTTTTGGTCGAGGAGTAGGTGATTGTAGTCGGTCGCTGTGTACAGTGAAAAATCCGGTGATATTATAATATACTGTGAATTGTGACGAATCGATGTGTGATCGGTGTATTTTAAGTAATATTTATAATTTTGTAAAATATTGAACGAAGTGGTATGAAACTATTATTTAGTAACACTAAATTTCAGTGTAATGTATGTACATAAACACTTGTAAAAAAATATAATGAGTCAAAAAAAAGATTTTTTTTTAATTGAGCAACATATTCCTAGATTATAAGCGAATATGATAAATTTAAATAGGAAAAACAAAGAAAATTGTAAAATATTTAATTAAATAAAAGTAGACATCTATGTAATTATGATAAAACTTAATTTAATTAATAACAGAATTAGCGACACCTATAGAAATAATATTATAAAAGTATTTATTTATAATGATGAGATATAAAAGAAAAACTAATGATTTTAATTACACGGGTATAAAAGTGATTGAGAAATTTAATACATACTCATACGGTAGGTACTTCTTAAAGTATTTTATAATATGGATTGACATATGCATATTTGCAATTCAGATAATATATTGCACAAATTATGCAAATGAATAAATAAATAATTAACAGGTTAGTCCTGTTTATTTAAAAAAATGTCTAATAAACATTAAATTTAATTACCATTTCACTTAATTATTTAAAGATTTCAAAATTATATATTTTTGAAAGTTTTAATTACTTATTTATTTATTTATTTATAAAATATGTACCGCTGCGGCATTACAAGTTTCCCCAAATCGCCACAGCGGCAGTTACATATAAAGAAAATACACGAAAAAGCAGATGCATATCTATACAATAAAAAAAAATTCGGGTGTAGCCAACCCATGACTTTATCCATATATTTGAGGAATACAAAGAGTAACGAAATTAATTTTTTAAGTACGTAAGTAAATAAAACGCATACACCACCACCACACCAATCAAAATACATACATATGTATGTACATATCATGAAATTACTGTGTTGAGTGCGCGCGTGTATAAAATACGATCTTCGGCATATATTCAAATAAGAAAAACTACCACTTCCGATCGGCGGATTTTAATCAAAACCTTATCAACTCTTAAATTTTATATGATAATTATAAATATAAATTTTCGACTTGATCAATAGGGCAGTTTCTGAAATATTCTGTGGTAAACTTTTCGACAAAAAAAAAAACCTACTTCCGGTTGACTGATTTTAATGATTTATTTTTTCGTAACTAGCAATTTTACTCAGGAGTACAACATTATAATATTGTGACGATAGTACATATTTAAAAGGCCGAAAAAAATAAAAAACAAAAAATCGTTCAGGAGTAAACTGCCATTTCCGGTAGTCAGAAGTTGACTAAAATCACAGTATCTCTTAAGGCTAATGTGAAAACTATAGATATGAAATTTGGAGAAAATTCCCGGTGCAGTTTCGGAAATATTCTGCGGTAAACTTTTCGACAAAAAAAAAAAACCTACTTCCGGTTGACTAATTTTAATCATTTATTTTTTTTTAAATAGCAATTTCTATGAGAATTACAATATTACAATATTGTGACGATACTACATATTTAAAAGGCCGAAAAAATAAAAAAAAAAAAAATCGTTCAAGAGTAAACTGCCACTTCTGTCAGACGGATTTTGACCAAAATCACAGTATCTCTTATTGCTAACGTGAAAACTATAGATATGAAATTTCAACTTGATCGATGGGGCAGTTTCGGAAATATTTTGCGGTAAACTTTTCAACAAAAAAAAAAAAACCTACTTCCGGTTGACTAATTTTATTAATTTATTTTTTTTTAAATATAAATTGCTCTCAAAATTACAACATTACAATATTGTGACGATACCACATATTTAAAAGGTCGAAAAAAATAAAAAAAAAAAAATCGTTCAAGAGTAAACTGCCATTTCCGGTAGTCAGAAGTTGACTAAAATCACAGTATCTCTTAAGGCTAATGTGAAAACTATAGATATGAAATTTGGAGAAAATTCCCGGTACAGTTTCGAAATATGATTTTTACCGGATTTTTTTTATTTTCTGCACGAAAAAAAATTTTACTTCCGGTTGACTGATGTTGACCAAATTCCTTATGGCTTTTAAACTTTACGTGAAAATAATAGATATGAAATTTCAGCTTGATAGACTTGATAGTTTCGGAGAAAACACACAGACATACACACACACACACATAGTACACAGACATACAGACATACAGACATTTTTTAGAAATCATGAAAACGTGATCTGGGGATGATACTCGATACAAATCAGTCAAAATCTCGAGGTCGAATTTTCGCACGATCACAATACGTACATACATAATAAAAAATTTAGAAATAAATAAAAATAAAGCTGAAGGAATGTGGTAAGATGTTGAGGGCTAATATTGAAAATGTCAACATCTTGCGCAACGTCATTCAGTCCCCTGATGGCTCTGGCGATGGGCGAGTAATACAGTACCCAGTTCTCGCCCGGACCGGAGAGAACAATTGTCTCGAACGAGCTCCATGAGGATGCTCCGGATGCTCGGAGGATGAGGATGTCACCTCTTAAGAGTTTGTGGAAATGACACACGAGGTGAGCATCTCTTCTAAACTTTGAAGTTTTATACCCCACTGCTCCCAGAACAAAAGCGCTGGGAAACAGAAAGGGATAATAGCCAAACTCTCTCAATAACAAATATCTCAAGAATTTCCTTTGGATCCTTTCAATCTGTACTGAGTATGTAATGGAACTGGGACTCCAAATTATAGAACCAGATTCTAAGATGCTACGGACTAATGTATTGTAAAGGAGACGCAACACCCACATATTGTTAAACTGGTGAGCATTACGCATAACAAATCCCAGCATCTTTGAAGCCTTATTACATAAGTTTGCAATGTGTAGAAAAAATCGCCACTTGCTCTCAAAAGTCACCGCATTGAGATCACACGTTGAAGACATTCTTTTTAAAATATTTCCACCTAACTTATAATTGAATAAGGTAGGAGCAAAAGAACGAGTATAGGACACGAAGTGACATTTACGAATGCTAAATGGCAGACAGTTAGCAATAGACCAGTCCCATAACGATTCCAAATCTTTTTGTAAGACAACAGAGTCAGAAATCGTCCGGATAAGTCTAAACACTTTGAGATCATCAGCATATAGTAAAAAATTCGAATTAATCAATTCACATCATTTATATATCATTTACTCCATAAAAAAATGAACCTGAAATCTGCCGAGTAACGGTTATCTGAGAAGCCAAGATTGAGCCTTGTCGGTACTCCAGAGCTAGTTGGATATTCAGATAAAGGAATTACATCGGGCACTCCATGCTGTTGCCAATCATCTTTTTATTAAAATGGTCATAAATAATTTTATGCAAAATTATTTCCAACAGCTTCGCAGGGGCAGAAACTGCAGCTATTAGTCGGTAATTAGCAATAGATGATCTATCGCCATTCTTGAAAATCGGGGTGACTATAGTGCATTTCCATGAATCGGGAAAAACAGATGTCTTTAACGATAATGAGAACATGAACGTAATGGTACTATGAGACTCTCCAGGCAACCTTTCAAAATAAAATCAGTATTATGTATACTAATATGCGCATTAAAGTGTACTCAGACTGATAATTTAATTTTAATAGTAGATATCAATTTGCATGTTTCACCGTTGTGACTTCAATAAACAAATATTGCAAAAACAAACTTTTCTGTTGATTTTTGATAAGCGTTGAAAACACACATAATACCAGATAAAGTGAAACTTTTTAAAATTCGATAAAATTTTTTATAAAAAACTTAACCAATATGTACATATGTAGTACGAACGTGTGTATGAAACGAAAAAAAAACATGCTGAATAACAATTCACACGGAATGGAAGCGAGGTAGCAAAATGAAAATTTTATAATCATAAGCATATTAGGTTACAAGTAAAATCGCAATACACGGAAATTTAACAAAAAAAAAAAAAATAACAATAAACACTATTTCCGCGTAAAAAATAAAGTCAACATTTTTACACTGCATTCAACGATGGAATAGTCAACGATGTCATCACTTCAGTGCTAGTCGTTCCACGTGTAATGTGTGATAATAATATTTATTAATATCCTATTGTGTCCATTTTTACAATAAAAATATGCACTGAAACTTGAACAATAATTATTATAATAAACGGGAAAAAATGGCGAACACGGTGTATTTTCCGGGACTAGTGTCGAGCGCGAGAATTTTAATGTCGCTAATGCCGAGCTTCGGATTTCTCTTGGCAGTGCACATAGCGATAATGAAGTGCAGACCGGATATTGTCGATTACAATAACAGAGTGAAGGACATAGGTTCTGACGACATCTACCATTCGTACGATTTCATAGTGATTGGGGCAGGTTCGGCAGGATCGGTGATCGCCAACAGGCTGTCTGAAAATCCCGATTGGAACATCCTGTTGCTGGAAGCTGGCAAGGATGAACACGTGCTCGGCGATCTTCCAATGCTGATGCCAACCTTACACCTCAGCGATATGGATTGGCAATTTAGAACTGAACCAGATAATGGTTATTGCCTTTCTATGAAGGATGGAGTTTGCGCCTGGCCGAGAGGAAAGAGTCTCGGAGGATCCAGTGCCATAAATGCAATGCTCTACGCCCGAGGTAACAAAAGAGACTTTGATATTTGGGAAGAATTGGGTAATGACGGTTGGGGTTACAATAAAACAATGCACTACTTTAAAAAGTCCGAGGATATGCGCATACCCGAGTACAGAGACGATCCGTACCATGGGAAAGATGGGTATTTGAGCATAGAGTATTTCCGCTTCAGACAACCACTGTACAAATATTTCATGAGCGCCGTACAAGAAATGGGCTATGGAATCGTCGATATAAACGGAGAAACACAAACCGGATTTTGCACTCCACAAGGCACTTTGCGAAATGGTTTGAGATGCAGCACATCAAAAGCGTTCTTGAGACCGGCGGCGAAGAGGAAAAATCTTCACGTCAGTATGGAATCGTTCGTCGAGAAGATTCTAATCGAAAGCAACTCGAAAATAGCCTACGGAGTACAATTCAATAAAAACGGAAAGAGTATGAAAGTCTACGGACGAAAAGAGATAATTTTATCAGCAGGTGCCATACAAAGTCCCCAAATATTGATGATATCCGGAGTGGGAAACGCCGAGCATTTATTAGCGAACGGCGTACAGCCGATACACAATTTGTCCGGAGTAGGGGAAAATTTACAGGATCACGTAGCGTTCGGGGGAAATCCGTATTTGTACGAGGAAAACGAAGCTTTGGGATTGAAAATGGAGACGATATTCTCCGACGAAACCATCACCGATTTCGTCAATAACCACGAAGGTCTCATGTACAATCTTCCCGAGTGTGAAGTGCTCGGATTCGTCAAAACCAAGTACGCCAATCAAACCGACGACTTTCCCGACATTCAGATTTTCATGGGTGCGTTCGCTTACAATTCAGACGGTGGCCTGTTCGCCAAGAGGGATCTGAGACTCGACGATAATATGTTCGCTGCAGTTTACGAGGATATCATCTACAAGCCGGCTTATTCGGCAGTGCCGATGTTGATGAGACCGAAAAGTCGCGGATACATCAGACTGAAGGACAACGATCCCTACTCCAAACCATTGATATATCCGAAATATTTCGATCACCCCGATGACGTCAAAGTATTAGTAAGTAAACGGTATTAATTGATCACTCGTGTATTGACGGAACAGGTGTCAGTACCATTCGAGGAAAATTTATCATTTAAGTCAATACAATAATATGTTTACTACCGGAGTCAAGTGTACTTCATACATAGATTGTCCTATAAATAGACTTAAGCCGTGTACTCATTAGCGAACCGCGCGTGTAATGCAACAAAGTTTGTAAATGTGTACGCGTTCGCGCGGCGCGTTTGTACATGGCGTCCACATTAGCGTGCATCAAACTCGCATTACTAATTACATAGTATTTATTTTATATAATACTAGCTGACCCGGCATGCGTTGCAATGCCCGATACCGTTCCCGTTCCTAGTACGTTTTCTGACGCGTGAGCAGGCCCGTTTCCGTTCCAGATCCCAGTCCCGTTCCCGTTCCCGATCCCATTCCCGTTCCTAGTACGTTATCTGACGCGTGAGCAGGCCCGTTCCCGTTCCCGTTTTTTCCCGATTCCAGATCCCGGTCCCGTTCCCGATCCTGATCCCGTTCCCGTTCCTTGTAAGTTATCTGACGCGTGAGCAGGCCCGTTCCCGTTCCCGTTCCCGTTTTATCCTGATTTTTTTTCACAGGAACCATCCCCGGCATGATCACAATAAGTCCAGAATGTTTCATCGCGATCGGTTGAGTGGTTTAGGAGCCTATAAGAGACAGACAAACAAACAAACAAACAGACAGACAGACAGACAGACATTGATTTTTATATATATAGACTAGCTGACCCGGCATGCGTTGCAATGCCCGATGCCGTTCCCGTTCCCGTTCCTAGTACGTTTTCTGACGCGTGAGCAGGCCCGTTCCCGATCCCGTTCCAGATCCCGGTCCCGTTCCCGATCCCGTTCCTAGTACGTTATCTGACGCGGGAGCAGGCCCGTTCCCGTTTTATCCCTATTCCAGATCCCGGTCCCGTTCCCGTTTCCGTTCCTAGTACGTTATCTGACGCGTGAGGAGGCCCGTTCCCGTTTCCGTTTTATCCCGATTTTTTTTCACAGGAACCATCCCCGGCATGATCACAATAAGTCCTGAAAGTTTCATCGCGATCGGTTGAGTGGTTTAGGAGCCTATAAGAGACAAACAAACAAACAGATAGACAGACAGACAGACATTGATTTTTATATATATAGATTAGCTAATTAGCTAATATTATATAAAATAAATAAAAATAATGAGTACGCGGCTTAACGTACATATATACGCCGTTTCATTTCAGGTAGAAGGTGCAAAAATTGCGTACGGAATTTCGCAGACGCCGACGATGCAAAAGTTAAATGCAACTCTACACCCAGGAGCAATACCCGGTTGCGAACAATGGCCGCTTTTATCCGACGAATATCTTGAATGTCAAGCCAGACACCACACACTGACAATATTTCATCCGGTGGGAACTTGTAAAATGGGACCAGCTAATGACCCAACCGCAGTAGTAAATTCTAGGCTTAAAGTTTGTATTATATAGGTACAATAAAACAACCACTCGAAAGGGTTTTCATATCAGGATGTTGATTTTATATGATTTTTTTTTTTAGGTTTATGGCATTGATGGACTTCGAGTGGTAGACGCCAGTATTATGCCAGTAATTACAAGTGCGAAC
Organism: Parapsyche elsis; assembly: GCA_022651745.1. Taxonomy (NCBI): domain Eukaryota; kingdom Metazoa; phylum Arthropoda; class Insecta; order Trichoptera; family Hydropsychidae; genus Parapsyche; species Parapsyche elsis. Next base: position 19,217,023 of record JAGVSN010000001.1, on the reverse strand, counting down.
ACGAACGCGCCAACGATAATGATAGGAGAAAAAGCGTCAGATATGATCAAAGAAGATTGGATGCTCGGAGTCAGATACATAGCACCGGTAGTAGTCGACAAACAACAAAATAATTATGAAAGTTATTATAAACCACCGCAAAACCCTATGCAATACAGTAACGTGTACGACACTCCAAATAATGAAATCAATGCAAATAGTCGACCTTCCGCATACATCCAAGGAGATGCTGGTATATTTGATAATAATGCAAATCAAATGATTGATTCTTCCGCACAAGGTCAAAATAATGGAAAAACACAACAAGTATATTTACAGCAGAATCATAATAATTTTGGGATTCCTAATAAGTTCGAAACTGCATTGAATGATGAACAAAGTGTCCAATTACCAAAAGACTATTTATTTGAAGGCGAATCGTATCATGTCATAAGTGAAGATTCAGTTGAAAAATTAAATCAAGTAAAACATGGAAGCAATTATAATCAACCTACAAATGGAAGAGATGAATTGATGAATGTATTTGATGGAATTGAAACGGGGGAAGAAGTATATTCTAACAAAATCCAAAACATTTTAAAAGAGTATGAAAACTTAAGAGATGTAATGGATTTATCGAATATAATTGACAAAGATGAAGTTCGCAATATAATGAAGCATGATTCAACAAAATACAATCAAATTGAAAGCGATATAAAGGAATATGGAAACGTTTTGGATGCAGTGAATGTAATAAATACAGATAAAGTTCGTGATATAATGAAAGGCGATTCGACAAAGTACACTAAAATTCAGAACGATTTGAAGGAGTATGGAAATGTTATAGATGTAATGAATTTAATGGATAAAGATGAGGTTCGACAAATAATGAAGGGAGATGCTTTGGAAGAAGATTCGATAAATTACGATAATATTAAAAACGGCATGGATATCAAGGATAAAACACAATCTCAAATGAAACAAAACCTTCTGAAAGAGTATGAAAACGTAAAGGATGTATTGGATGCAGTAAATATAGTTAACACATTCGAGGATAGCCAAATATTGAAAGGAAGCGCTTTGTCAAATTTAAAAAAAAACAATGAAATTGATAGTGGATTGGAAATGAAGGACAAACCATATGTTCATAAAGATAGAAAAACTATAGACGACATTGAAGCATTGGATTTAATAAACGTGATGAATACCGATGAAGTTCGTGGGATGTTAAAAAATTATATTGGGGAAGGATATCTGAAGAAATATAATAGCGACTTGGGCTCACAAAAAACACATGCTAATTTTGGGGTCATTGAAAGTCAAGATAAGGTGTCACAAAACGAAGAGAATAGTCAACAAGTAGATTCAATATCGGTTTATGATGACTACAATGTGTACGGTGCAATTACGAATGACAAAACGCAAAACAACAATATGCAAACGAATGAACAAGAGATTACAAACTCGCTCGCTACCGAAAGAGATGCTATTTTCAACGAGCTAATATTTTCAGAGTATCAGCCGAATCTCGCCGAAAGTCAAAGTGTCAAAAAAGAAAGTGAATCATCGCATTACACGGAAAATAATCTTCGAGGAACAGAGGCGAGGGATAATTCTATGGCTGTTATCAGTCTCATGCCGCATGATATTTTTCAGCAATATAATTTTAAAAATAAAATGAAAATACCCACCAGACGCTACGATGGATCAAGACTAAAACCCAAATCGAAACATCTTTTAAAATTCAATCAAAACGAAATGGACAAGTTAATCGATGCGAATACTAGGTTTTGGGATGTGCCGTGGAACAACATGAAGTGGGACAGAATGAAGTAAAATGTATAGTTATTTTAAAGTAAAAATATCATTGGATTGAAATTATTAAAATTTTTAATTGATTAATATTAATGTTTTACAAAAGGTATTTTGAATTGTGTAAATAAAAACGATTTACAATTCATTTTGTGACTTTGATTTGTAGATAAAACCAAATATTTCTAAAAAAGTAAATATGAATATAATTCTCGCATGTTAATATTGTTTGTACATATGTATGTATTATAAATACATATCATGCATACTCCTAATATAATATCCATTTTACTTTAAGTATTGATATGTATTAAAATTTTAAAAACGTCCCCATTAATTAAAATTAATATCATTATCAGTGTAATTCAATTATATTATAATCATTATAATATCACGTGCCTATACATATAAAACCTGTTATATGGCCTAACAACTGAAATTACGTGCACGGGTTAATTAAAATGCAATAATTGTACTGAATACATTCTTATCGTTATTAACACATTCTTTGCCAATAAAATATATAATAAGACATTTAAATTTAAGTGAAATACATTTTTAGCAGAAACAAAAAAAAAAGTGCACAGTAAATAGGTGTGTTACATAAAAATATAAACATATTGACATATTATAGAATGGTTAACACCCAATTGAATGTAAAATAAATTAATAATGATAACGCACTCTAAGTACTGCACGTCAGAAAAGGTTTAACCGCAAACAAGGTAAAACAAGCATAAACGTCAGATAACATTCTAATTATGGAAGCCTGTTAGGTCTACATATATAAAGGATTACAAGAATTAAAATGCAGTTCTAGTAGGTACATACATATATGTACATCTGAAACGAAGTGCACTTATCATTTACGTATATTATTTGAATTGCATCCGATACGATGGATTTTGGAAACTTATCACTTTGCAGTGCAAATAATAACATAATGATGATTAAATCAATACAGACAATATTTGCGGCTCAATGTTTACTAACGGATCAACAACAATGGCCCGAAGATAAAACTGAAGAATTATTACAACGAGGTAAATCATTCGAAGTTAACTAATTTACATATGATTTTTACATTGTGTTAATAGAAATAATTGTAAATTAGGTTTCGAAAACTACGATTTTATTATCGTCGGTGCCGGATCAGCTGGTTCAGTGGTAGCTAATAGGTTATCTGAAATTGACAAATGGAAAATACTTCTAGTGGAAGCTGGTGATAATCCAACGATCGAAAGTCAGGCAAGTATTTTTAATGTAAATAAGTTGCGTATGAAGTTGATTTAAGTGTTTTGTTTGTTTTATTTAATAGATACCGGCAATGTTAAGCGGTACTTGGAATACGAGTATAGATTGGAAATACAAAACTGAGAAGGATAATAACTCTTGTTTAGGCATGATAGATCAGCAATGTTACTGGCCGAGAGGAAAAGTATTAGGTGGCAGCAGTGCCATAAATGCTTTATTATATGTGAGAGGAAATAAACAGGACTATGACGACTGGGAATTGAACGGTAACACTGGATGGGGATATCAGAGCGTACTTCCGTATTTTAAGAAAAGTGAAAATCTCGTGGATAAGCGCGTCAAGAAGAACAACTATGAATATACCCAATATCACGGCGAAGGCGGTTATTTGAACGTGGAAAAACCTTATACGTATGAAAATTTAACCAAATTAATATTTTCCGCAAGTCGAGAGTGCGGTCACGATGTAATAAAAGACGTAAACGGCGAAAGACAATTGGGCTACACGAGTTTACAGTTTACGATGAAAAATGGTGTGAGACATTCGACGGCCAACGCTTTTTTGAGTCCAATAAAGAACAGACAGAATCTAGACGTGGTAAAAAATGTGCTAGTCACGAAATTACGCTTCGATGAGGCTAACGAAAGAGTAATGGGCATTGAAATGAAATTAAAAAACGGACAAGTGGTGGAAGTAAAAGCGAAAAACGAAGTTATACTATCGGCAGGATCGATAAATACTCCACAGCTCCTCATGCTATCGGGTATCGGACCCAAAAGTCATTTAAGCGAATTGGGAATCAAAGTAGTAGCAGATTTACCCGTGGGTGAAAATTTGCAAGATCACGTACAAACTCCAGTATTGTACGCATCGCCTAAAAGCAATCAAACGTTCCAGTTACAATGGAGTTATGTTAAATATTTAGAAAAGAAAAAAGGTCCATTTGCGAGCGGAGCAGACTTGTCTGCATTCATCAATACGATGGAAGACGGATCCCAGCAGCCAGATATACAAATCTTATTTTACAAATTAAACGAGAATTTTTTGAATACCGGCGGCTTTGGAAGTAAATTGAAGGAAAGCATGAAAAAAATGTTAAATGATTACGATATAATATCGGCAACCGTAATTTTGCTGAATCCAAAATCGAAAGGAAGAATTTTACTAAGGAGTACCGATCCACAAGATATGCCATTAATATACGCGAATTATTTTAAAGATATCGAAGATATGGACACGCTGCTGAGGGGAATCAACGAGGCAATGAAACTTGAAAAAACTGTCGCTTTTCAGCAACAACAAGTGAAATTAGTAAAGCTTGACTATACCGATTGTCAATCTACGTCGTTGAGGAGTAGAGCTTATTGGAATTGTATTATGCGTCACGTGTCGTCGACTTTGTATCACCCTGTAGGTACGGCGAAGATGGGAATGCGGTCAGATGTCGAATCTGTCGTGGATGATAGATTGAGGGTTCATGGGGTTAAAGGGTTGAGAGTGATCGATGCTAGTATTATGCCGATTATTACCAGTGGAAACACGAACGCACCGACGATAATGATTGGAGAAAAGGGAGCTGATATGATCAAAGAAGATTGGGGCGAAATTGTTACATATGCAATAAGTATTTGATATGTTTTTTTTTCTATGTACATTTTGTGTTGGCAATTGTATAATATTATAAATACGTAATAAACATGAATACCAAAGAGTGCGTTGCAAATATTTTCACATGACAAGGATATTATATATTTTTTCGAATTAATTATGAGAGAATAGTGTGGTCAATAAGTAAGATAAATATTCAGTGTGGACAATACAATTCAAGCAAAATCAAGTTTGATTATTGTATTAGAACAGTGGTATGGTGACCGGGAGATATTAACACGCGTTTGCCGTACCAGTGTTAAAAGCTATAAAAAATGTAAGTGAACAAATCTTATCTCAACTGAAACTCGAAAAAATAATTGATATATACATATGTATGTATGTACATATGTACATTTGCAAGCAAAAATAGTTTTCGTGTATCTTTTGACTGTTCAATTAGTCTTACATTTGATTCTACTTTACTTTGATTCTCATTTTCAGAATGGAACATTTAATCAGTGGAATTTGTCCAACGGCAGGAGGACAGTCTGCAACACTTCTGGGTAGTGTTTTAACTACTTTAATTGGATTGTACTGCGGTTTATCTAATCCACAAATATGGCCGAAAGATGTAGGACCGAACATAGTACAAAATGGTATTTAAAGACTGTGACATATCACGAGTGTTCCTAAATAAATATACATAGGTTATTCCAGACGCATGAAACATGCAATAAAGGCATGTGACGTGAATATAATACGTGTTTTATTATAGGTGCAATGGACTATGACTTTATAGTAATAGGATCAGGATCGGCAGGATCCGTCGTGGCGAATAGATTATCAGAAATATCTGATTGGAGAGTTCTTTTGATCGAAGCTGGTGGTATACCGTCACCAGATACTCAAGTAAAGCTTAATTATATTAAATACGCATAAATATGTACATTGTAGATGACACTGAGGTGTATGATGAATTTTCAGATACCAAGTATGGTTTTTAACGCACAAAGAACACACATGGATTGGGGATATGAAACTGAAGAAGATCCTAGATTTTGTCAAAGCACCAAAGAAAAACGTTGCTATTGGCCAAGAGGAAAAACTTTGGGGGGAACAAGTACCATAAATGGTATGCTGTACGTCAGAGGAAACAAAGCAGATTACGACGAATGGGAAAAACTGGGAAACACTGGATGGAATTACGAGTCAGTTTTAAAATATTTCAAGAAAAGTGAAAAGTACAACAACGGCAGAATACACAACGACGCTGATTTGAAACGCTATCACGGTGAAGATGGGCCTTTGAATGTTGAACAATTTTTTCCAGACGATAAAATGTGGAAAGGTATAATAAAATCAGCCTGGGAATTTGTGGGAAAAACTTCGTCTGACGATATTAACGGCAAAAGTCAAATGGGAATATACGAAGCTGAAGGAACGGTAAAAGACGGTCAACGTTTCAGTACAGCTAGGTCGCACTTGCAACCAATAAAAAATAGAAAAAACTTGGACGTATTGTACAATACGCATGTATTGAAAGTTATAATTAACGAAGACACAAAGCAAGCTTTGGGGGTTCTAGTTAAGATTGGACAATCTAAAGAAATAACAATAAATGCCAAGAAGGAAGTCATTCTGTCAGCAGGAGCATTGAATTCTCCTCAATTGTTGATGCTATCAGGAGTGGGTCCAAAAGAACATTTAGAAAAAATTGGGATTAAAGTATTGCAAGATTTATCCGTGGGAGAAAATTTGCAAGATCACGTATTTTTCCCCGTATATTTCAAATTTGAAAAAGATATATTGCCTCAATTATCAACTGAAAATTTGATGAAGTTTTCCACAGAATATTTCTTAACAAATAAAGGCCCCCTTAGTTGTGTGGGAATGATGAATTTAATAGGATTCATTGATACCAAAACTGAAAACGGAAAGGTTCCCGATATTCAATTTTTTCACCTACACTACTTAGTGAACGATTCCTTAGTAATGCCTGCATTTTATAACGGAATAGGCTATGATGAAGAAGTAGTAAAAAAAACGAAAGAATTGAACAAACACGCAGAGTTGATAGCATTCTTACCAACACTTTTAAGGCCCAAATCGAAAGGCCGAATACTGTTGAAGAATAAAAATCCATTCGGAAAACCTTTGTTCTACGCCAACTATTTCGATGACGACGAAGACGTATTGACGTTGTTGAAAAGTATAAAATTTTTTAGTAAGTTAGAAAATACGCCACAATTCAAAAACGCTGAATTTGAAATGGCCGATATCGGAATCGACGATTGCGCTGGTTATGCTTTCAAATCTGACGATTATTGGAGATGTATCATACGACATATGGCTTCTACAGTGTATCATCCTGTAGGCACTGCAAAAATGGGACCTAAAAATGACAAAGAAGCTGTCGTCGATCCGAGACTGAAAGTTTACGGAATCAAAGGATTGAGAGTTATAGACGCTAGTGTTATGCCGAATATTGTGCGAGGACCCACAAACGCACCCACGATAATGATTGGCGAAAAAGGAGCTGACATGATAAAAGAAGATTGGTCACAAAATACTAAAATGCACGATGAATTGTAAATTAATAGGATGATTGATAAAACAAAAACGTAGGAACTTATAATCTGATACTTTTTTATAATTGTTTTATAATAAAATATATGCATTTAAATTTTGGTATTATTTACACAATATAAAACAGCAAAATAATTACAAAAGTTATTATAAACCACCGCAAAACAGTAATGTGTATTACACTTCAGATATTGAAATAAATCAAATGGTTAAATAAACGTGATAGATACAGGCGAAGTTCGTAAGATGTTAAGGAACGATAAGCGAAGAATAATAGTGACGTGGCTCATAAAAAATAGATGTGCCTTTGGGGTCATAGAAAGTCAAGATAAGTTGTCAAAAAACGAAGAAAACAGTCAACACGTAGATTCTATATCAGTTTCAGACGAATACATTCTGTACGGTGACACGAAGAATGACAAAATCCAAAATCACAATAAACAACTGAATGAACGAGAAGAGATTACAAAATCGTTTGCTACCGAAAGCCATGGCAATTTTCAACGAGCTAATATTGTATCAGCCGAATCTCGACGAAAGTCAAAATTTACCGAAGTCTACCCATAAAGACTAATCCTATACCTACAATCCCCAAACCAACAATTCCCACGAAGATCCCACAATCCAATCCTGAATTGACGTCTATTGCATCACTGCAAAAGATGATAAAGATCCTCAAAGAGATACGTGCCAAGACAAGCGGGTGCACCGATAAATTGCAGCTGGCACTCATACTAGTCGAATACCTCGATGAATTCGAATAAGTGGAGAGGCCTGAACATCCACGCATGGAATGCTCGGGGGCTTAGAAATAAGATTGACGAACTGGAATCGGTAATCGGTGAGCTTAATGTTGGCTTTATTTTAATCTCCGAGACATTCCTAAAACCGCATGTGCATATTAACCTAAAGAATTTTAACTGTCATCGCGAAGACCGAGACCGTCAGCATGGAGGCGGCGTTGCCATTTTTATAAAATCGTCGATCAAACACTCCCGCGTAATAACACCAATACTAACAAACTTAGAACTTACTGCTATTGAACTAATGGTTGACAACACCCGTCATATTATAGCTTCGGCATATAATCCTCCTCAGAAGGAGTTATTGATGTCTGATTTTAACAAAATATTTAATTTGGGTAACTCGGTAGTAATAGCCGGAGATTTCAATGCCAAGCATCCATTATGGAACTGCCTGAGCACAGATCGTCAAGGATCATCACTTTTCCAACATGTTCAACATACGGATACCACCTTACTACACCCAGGCACATATACACATTACCCCACAAACAACTCACAACCATCTACACTCGACCTCATTCTCGTCAGAAACTCCCCAACTATATCACTACCGGTGACCCTTCAGGCCCTATCTTCTGACCATCTTCCAATTATGTTTTCAATAGAGGGAAAACTAGAAGAAGTCCCCAAACGTGGATGGAACTATAAAGCGGCAGACTGGAAGTCGTTCAAATCTTACGTGAACGACCACACAACTCTTACATCATCTACTTTAAAAAAAAATTCGGGTGTAGCCAACCCATGACTTTATCCATATATTTGAGGAATACAAAGAGTAACGAAATTATTTTTTAAGTACGTAAGTAAATAAAACGCATACACCACCACCACACCAATCAAAATACATACATACATATCATGAAATTACTGTGTTGAGTGCGCGCGCGTATATAAAATACGATCTTCGGCATATATTCAAATAAGAAAAACTACCACTTCCGGTCGGCGGATTGTAATCAAAACCTTATCAACTCTTAAATTTTATATGATAATTATAAATATAAATTTTCGACTTGATCGATAGGGCAGTTTCTGAAATATTCTGTGGTAAACTTTTCGACAAAAAAAAAACCCTACTTCCGGTTGACTGATTTTAATGATTATTTTTTCGTAACTAGCAATTTTACTCAGGAGTACAACATTATAATATTGTGACGATAGTACATATTTAAAAGGCCGAAAAAATTAAAAAACAAAAAATCGTTCAAGAGTAAACTGCCATTTCCGGTAGTCAGATGTTGACCAAAACCACAGTATGTCTTACGGCTAACGTGAAAACTATAGATATGAAATTTGGACAAAATTCCCGGAGCCGTTTCGGAAATATTCTGTGGTAAAAGAATTTTAGAATTTTCTACAAGAAAAAAACCCTACTTCCGGTTCACTGATGTTGACCAAATTTATTATGGCTCTTACACCTTACGTGGAAATAATAGATATGAAATTTCAGCTTGATAGAATTGACAGTTTCGGAGAAAACACGCATACAGACACACACACACATAAGTACACAGACATACAGACATTTTTTAGAAATCATGAAAACGTGATCAGGGGATGATACCTGATACAAATCAGTCAAAATCTCGAGGTCGAATTTTCGCACGATCACAATACTTTATCCGATTAGGATAAAGTAATAAAAGTGACATTGAGAATTCCATCACTCAATTGACCGATACCATAACTAAGTCCAAACACCTTCATATACCAATCATCCAATTCAATTCGCAAAATATAGAAATCACAGACTTTGTTAAATATCTTATCATAAGTAAAAATAAATTACGTAAAATCTGGCAGAGAACAAAAGATCCGACACTGAAACCTTTAATTAATAAACTTTCATATCAAATTAAAATTAGAATCAAGCGAATTAAAATGACACTTGGTCAGAAAAATTAGAAAAATTAAATGCAATAGATGGCTCCCTCTGGAAATTAACGAAAGCGATCCGTAGATCAAAAAATTCGATCCCTCCATTGAGTGATGGCGTGAACATGGTGACACGAGACAGTGACAAGGCGGAACTCTTAGCAAACGCATTCCAAAAGCATCACACACTCACACATCACTACCATCACACACCGACATACAACAAAGTCAACCATTCTATCAAAAAGCATATTAAAACTGATATTAACAATACTAATTCTGTGAAACTAGTCCATCCGTGCGAAATTCAAAATATAATTCATAGTTTAAAGAATAAAAAAGCTCCTGGCCGTGACGCAATAGATAATGTAATCATAAAACAACTTCCGTTCAGAACTTTAGTATTATTGTCAAAAATATTTAACGCCTGCTTACTCACTGGGTATTTCCCAGAATACTGGAAAGTCGCAAAAGTCATTCCACTGCCGAAGCCAGGTAAGGACCCAAAAAACCCAGTCAATTACCGACCCATCAGTTTACTTTGCACTCTCTCTAAAATTTTAGAAAAAGTCATTTACTCGCGCTTACTAAAAATAGTTGATAAAAATATGATTAATGAACAATTCGGTTTCCGCTCGGGACATTCCACAACCCAGCAGCTTACCAGATTAACTGAGCACGTGACGAAGAACTTTAATATGAAGAGAAGTACGGGGATGGTGTGTCTCGACATAGAAAAAAACCTTCGACACAGTTTGGCACGATGGACTAATTCACAAACTAATCAATAACAAAGTACCCAACTACCTTATTAATATCATCCGATCATACCTAACCGATAGAAAACTAATAGTTAATGTAAAAGACGAACCATCGATGCCGAAACCGATCGTGGCGGGAGTTCCACAGGGAAGTTTGCTAGGGCCACTCCTATTTGCCATATATATAAATGATATTCCCGTTCCAAAAAAGTGCCACTTAGCACTCTATGCAGACGATACTGCTTGCTTTACGAGCAGCACCAAACCTGACGCGATTCGTAAAAATCTTGAATTAGCTTTAAAATCATTAAACGACCATTTTACAAAGTGGAAAATAAAAATTAACCATACAAAAACGGACGCTATATTCTTTAGTGTTCGAAAGCACAGGCCGAGTTCAGAACTGAAGATCCCATCAGGAGAAAGGCTGAAATGGCAAGCTCAGTTGAAATATTTAGGAATAATATTTGATAGAAGAATGCGCTGGGCCCCACAATTAGAGTCAGCGAGGTGCAAGGCGATGCGCGCGATGGCAGCGGTCTATCCGTTGTTCAACCGTCGTAGCGCTTTGTCACGATCCAATCGCAACAAAATGTATCGCGCCCTAATACTACCAATATTAACATACGCTGCGCCTGTTTGGAACAATGCCTCCACCACTAACCATACTAAACTGCAAATCGTGCAAAACAAAGCCATCAAAATCATATATAACACCTCCATGTATACTAACCTCAAAACGCTTCACTCGCGAAACAACATCCCACTTGTAACTGATATTACTAACAAATTAACCACGAAGTTTTACCAAAAAACTACCAATAACCACGCTAACAAATTAGTAAAAAGTCTCGGTGATTACGATAGTGTGTCATTACCATTCAGGTATAAACATAGGCTCTCGAAACATAATCTGTTTTAAACCTCCGTTTACAGTAAGTCACTAGAAATAAGAATTTAATGTATCTGCATGCATACCCTATTTATTATGTATTGTATTTAAAAAAAAAAAAAATAAAATTTGTAAATAGGTTTTTTTAGCTTAAATTTTCCTACTGTAAAAACAAACACTAACGATAAAGTAAGATTATTTTCCTATTACTACTAACACACATTTATTGTAAAATGGATAATGGCCACTTGACCAGGAACCATTAGGATACGTTTTTTAGTAAATAAGAAGTATTATGAACATTATATGGATAAATAAAAGTTTAACATAATAACAAAGTGAATCATCGTATTACACGCAAAATAACCATCAAGGAATAATTCTGTCTATTATCTTATCAGTCTTATGCCACGTAACATTTTCCGGAAATATAATTTTAAAGTTAAAATGAAAATGCCCATTCAGACGATACGATAGATCAAGACTAAAGCCAAAATCAAAACATCTTTTAAAATTCAAAATGAAATGGATAAAATAAAAATCAAAATGAAACGGATAAGTTAATCGATGTGAATACTAGGTTTTGGGACATACCGTGGAACAGTATGAAATGGGGAAAATGTATCGTTATTACCAAGTAAAAAAAAACATTGAACTGAGACTATTTATAAATTTTATTCATAAATATTAATGTATTACAAAACGTATTTTAAATTATGTAAATAAATTACAACTTTGATTTGTATTTACAGATAAAACCAAACAAACCAAATATGAATACAATTCTTGCATGTTAATATTGTTTTTATTATAAATATCACTCACATACTCGTAATATATGTACATAATATCCATTGTATTCTAACATAATACGTATTTAAATAGACCATAAATGTCAAAAATGTCCGCTAAATTTCACAGAAACTTGTCATTCAATCGAATTAGAAATCAAAGTAGATGTGGGTTAAAATTTGAAAATTCACGTACAAACTCAAGTACATATTGCACGCATCACCTAAAAGCAATAAAATTTTCCACTTAGAATGGAGTTATATTAAATATTTAGAAAAGAAAAAAGGTCTATTTGCGAGCGGAGCAGACTGCATTTATCAATACGATGAATACGAAAAATACTGAATGAATACGATGTAATATCGGCAAGCGTAATTTTGCCGATTCCAAAATCGAAAGGAAGAACGTCGAATCTGTCGTAGATGACAGATTGAGGGTTCATTAAAGGATCGAGAGTGATCGATGCTAGTAATATGCCAATTATTGTCAGGGGAAGTACGAACGCAACGGCGATAATAATTGGAGATACCGTAGCTGATATGATCGAAGAAGATTGGGGTCGAAATATTTACATTTTGTAGTTGACATGTTTTTTTTTCTATTTCCATTTTTTGTTGGCAAATTGTATAATATTATAAATACGTAATAAACATGAATACCAAACAGTGCGTTGCAAATGTTGCAAGGTCATTGCATATACATATATATATATTTCCGAATTAATTATGACAGCATAGTGTGGTCAATAAGTAAACTGAACATTTAGTGTGGACATGACAATTCGAGCAAAATCAGGTTTGACTCTCGTATCGGAACAGTAGTGCTGTGACTGAGGAGATAATAACATGTGTTTGCGGTACTAGTGATAAAAACTATAACAAATGTAAGTGAAACTCCAAATAATAATTGATACATAGTAATTTTACGTAATTATCTACATGTGAATATACAGGTAAAAATAGTTTTCATGTATTTTTTGACATTTGAATTAGTCTTACATACATACATACATACATATATTGCACATTTACATAATAACTTAGTCAATAAAAGTGTTTTTCCTTTTTTTTTTTTTCTGTAGTTACGTAAGTTCAATGTTCAATATTCAAGAACGACGTGTTTTCATTAGGAAACTAACCATTAATTTATGTATTTGATTCTCCTTTTCAGAATGGAACATTTAATCAGTGGAATTTGTCCAACGGCCGGAGGACAGTCTGCAACACTTCTGGGTGGTGTTTTAACTACTTTAATTGGATTGTACTGCGGTTTATCTAATCCACAAATATGGCCGAAAGATGTAGGACCGAACATAGTAAAAAATGGTATTTATAGACTGTGACATATCATGATTGTTCATAAATAATAAGAGTTTATTCCAGACGCATGAAGCATGCAATAAATGCATGTGAAGTGAATAAAATACGTGTTTTATTATAGGTGCAATGGACTATGACTTTATAGTAATAGGATCAGGATCGGCAGGATCCGTCGTGGCGAGTAGATTATCAGAAATATCAGATTGGAGAGTTCTTTTGATCGAAGCTGGTGGTATACCGTCACCAGATAGTCAAGTAAATCTTAATTATATTAAATACGTATTAATATGTACATTGTAGATGACACTGAGATGTATGATGAATTTTCAGATACCAAGTATGCTCTTTAACGCACAAAGAACACACATGGATTGGGGATATCAAACGGAAGAGGATCCTAGATTTTGTCAAAGCATCAAAGAAAAACGTTGCTATTGGCCAAGAGGAAAAACTTTGGGTGGAACAGGTGCCATAAATGCTATGCTGTACGTTAGAGGAAACAAAGCAGATTACGACGAGTGGGAAAAATTGGGAAACACTGGTTGGAGTTATGAGTCGGTTTTAAAATATTTCAAGAAAAGTGAAAAGTACAACAACGGCAGAATACACAACGACGCTGATTTGAAGCGCTATCATGGTGAAGATGGGCCTTTGAATGTTGAAAATTTTTTTCCAGACGATAAAATGTGGAAAGGTATAATAAAATCAGCCTGGGAATTTGTGGGAAAAACTTCGTCTGACGATATTAACGGCAAAAGTCAAATGGGAATATACGAAGCTGAAGGAACGGTAAAAGACGGTCAACGTTTCAGTACAGCTAGATCGCACTTGCAACCAATAAAAAATAGAAAAAACTTGGACGTATTGTACAATGCGCATGTATTGAAAGTTATAATCAACGAAGACACAAAGCAAGCTTTGGGGGTTCGAGTTAAGATTGGACAATCTAAAGAAATAACAATAAATGCCAAGAAGGAAGTAATTATGTCAGCAGGAGCATTGAATTCTCCTCAATTGTTGATGCTATCGGGAGTGGGTCCAAAAGAACATTTAGAAAAATTGGGATTAAAGTATTGCAAGATTTATCCGTGGGAGAAAATTTGCAAGATCACGTATTTTTCCCCGTATATTTCAAATTTGAAAAAGATATATTGCCTCAATTATCAACTGAAATTTTGATGAAGTTTGCCACGGAATATTTCTTAACAAATAAAGGGCCCCTTAGTGGGGTTGGAATTACCGATTTAATAGGATTTATTGATACTAATAATGAAAACGGAAAAATACCCGATGTTCAAATTCATCACTTACACTACTTAGTGAACGATACTTTGCTAATGCCTTCAGTTTTTAATGCAATAGATTATGATGATGAAGTAGTACAGAAAACGAAAGAATTGAACAAACACGCAGAGTTGATATCATTCTTACCAACACTTTTAAGGCCCAAATCGAAAGGCCGAATACTGTTGAAGAATAAAAATCCATTCGGAAAACCTTTGTTCTACGCCAACTATTTCGATGACGACGAAGACGTATTGACGTTGTTGAAAAGTATAAAATTTTTAAGTAAGTTAGAAAATACGCCACAATTCAAAAACGCTGAATTTGAAATGGCCGATATCGGAATCGACGATTGCGCTGGTTATGCTTTCAAATCTGACGATTATTGGAGATGTATCATACGACATTTGGCTTCTACAGTGTATCATCCTGTTGGTACTGCAAAAATGGGACCTAAAAATGACAAAGAAGCTGTCGTCGATCCGAGACTGAAAGTTTACGGAATCAAAGGATTGAGAGTTATAGACGCCAGTGTTATGCCGAATATTGTGCGAGGCAACACAAACGCACCTACGATAATGATTGGCGAAAAAGGAGCTGACATGATAAAAGAAGATTGGTCACAAAGTACTAAAATGCACGAAGAATTGTAAATTAATATATATTATATATTATAGTCTGATACTTTTTTGTACTTGTTTTATAATAAAATATATGCAATTAATAATATATATACATTTAAATTTTGGTATAACATATTTACATTTAATTGTAATATAAAATTTAATATTATAAAAAAAAATTATTTATAGAAAAAGCCATACTTTAAATCGTATAAAATTTTTCCACTTCAACTCAGGTGTATAATAAATTAATAAGAAACTTTTCAACGGTTTTTTATTTTATGATAGAATACGAGATGGCGCTGTATAAAAATAATTAATCGATTACATTACATCGTTTGAAACATCAGTAGAAAATTAATGTAAGTAATAATGAAAATAATCGATAAATTTCAATCAAATTATATCCAACATTTTTTCAATATACGAGATAAGACAGTTTTGCAATAGTATTTATATCTTCTAAGAAAACTGCATAACATAGTCATTAGAATATATGCACATATGTATGTATATAAAAATCAATCACGCTTTCTAAGAATAAATTTGATTTACATTGGTGATCATCGTGCGATACGTCACGTAGGACAATCTTACATAACACGTGCAAACGAATTACGTACTGAATTGCAAAAAAATCAAATTTAAACATTATGCAAGTTAATTCAATAACGCAATTATAGGTACTGATTACCGTATTGTTGGTTAAAATGACAACAATCTAATACACGACTATTACGTTGGATTTTCTATTTTGTACACAACATAAAGCAAAACAATGGAACACTCGGGTAATTATTAAAATTGTAATTGTTCACTACGAGCTGATAAAATTACGCTCACAAACGGGTACAAATCATTATAGCCATACATATAATGTCGGTAATGAATGTTGGGTATCCAATAAGTCAATCCCTTATTAGAAAATAGGATAATGGAAAGCATTAAGTAACTATTGAGTTTCAGCTACGGTTACATGTTGCGCAAGTTAAGGTCGATTCGACCTGAATAGTTCACCTACTGACTGACTGACTGACTGTATAGGGAAAGTTTTCTCTTGCATTGCAATGGGGTTCGATCTGTAACTGAAAGTCATCGTGCTAGTAAAATCGGGTATCTCGATTCCACACCGTGTGGAAATGCACGTAGCTGAAAAATGAGCTCAAATCAAGTTTCAGTCGTTCAACAGAATACCTCTTCATCGCATTCAAATACACAATGCATCTCATGAATGTCGATAATCACCGATTTATTCTAAGAGTTCAAGTTTGGAATATATTAAATGGAAATTGTTAAGCCCATGCAAGTACCATGCAATACAATCGCATTGTACAACAATCAATTATTTTACGTAACAATCAAATAACAGTTCAATTATGCAGATTATTATTTTAATTTGAATCAATTAGATATAAACGTGCGAATATTCGTATCGATTTGACTAAGTACTACTTTTTCGTACGAATAATACATAGTATGATGACCGAATAAACCGGACGACCTTTACCATACGAAATTTTGTAACATATACATACATATATTATTATTAGACGGAATTGTGCACGTTGCAAAATGTTTCAGTTAATTCTGTAAATGAAAACGTATTTCCAAATGTGCTATAGCGTTTTGTAAATAATATTTAGGTTGAATACTAATTGAAGACGTTTGCAAAACACGTTATAATAGATCGCATCGCAGTGATTGTAAAAAAAATATGAAACACGAGCATAAAACACCACCTACGCTTTATTTTCCTTTTGGTCCTTTTAGAAAGCACACCGCGTTTGGTGACTCTAGGATAAATCGTGTGAATGTGAGATGCTTTGGACAAACCTATGTACATATAAACAAATCCACTTATGACCCACCCACAAACTTTCTGAATGATAAATACGCCATGTACATATATTTTAAAATAGAAGCTGCATGCGAATAGATTTAAATGTACATAAAATTGTATTAGAGAAACTTAACTAGCCAATTACCTTGTTAACCGTTAGACATACTCAACAAATACGCATATTCATTGGCACGGTGTTAATATGTTGACATTGCCCATTATTGCCACCTTATTTATGAATACGAATTAACGAAGCGGTGAATCCGTAATGATTCACAATAATAAAAGGCAGCGAAATTCCGACAAAAGTCACTAAGTAGGCGTAACTAAGAACAAAAATAATAAGTTCAAACACGTTTACGTTATGGTTACCGTGTACGGAGACTGTGTGATGACTTTCTTTCTTTCGGTATACGACTATATAGAGATTAATGACACAACACGTTTCAAAATTTGACATCAATAGATAAGTTGTAACATTGTAGAGGTGTAACAAAAGTGATGTCACCTTAATGCATCCATTGCGAGCGGATGACAAACAAACCATCGGTCAATCTAATCGGAATCTTTATACCGTTTCGAATGATGTATTAACTAGCGACAGTGCAGTGTATCGAATGATTTTATTTGGGAATGTGTTAACTCGTCAAACTGCTATTACATATTTCCCGGGAAAATTAATTATCAAATTATGTACACGTGTACTGTAGAATTTTCTTTGAATGCAAGAAATTGTAGAAAAATTATAAATTCTATATAATAAAATACATAGGATGTCAGTTAACAATATATGATGCAGTTAATTTTTTAATATCGAATTACGATAGACATGTGAGGCAAAAGAGAAAGCCACTGCAACGACTACAATTTTCGTGTCAAAAATGATCATTTAATTACGGCAATACGTACATATGTATGTATGTATCGATCGCTTTAAAATAAATAATTTTATTATTAGAAACGATAGGAAAATTTGCACAATCAGTGACGCCTACGATATTCGAGTGTGTAAACTTTGTTATGATTCAGAGGATATTGAGATTTTCCTTAACGTTCGCTTGTTAGTCTTTAAAAGTTAAGTTAGTCTGGTAAAACAAGGGAAATTCTATGTATCATACACTCTTACCTTCGGAGCAAACATCCGTTTAACATCGCATAGAAATGTGTTGACATACCTGTGAAAGAAAAAAATGTTACATTAGAAATTTCATGATTATTTAAATTTTCATAATTATGTGGAAATTAATTTTTATATTAAATTTAATTGGTGTCACTAATATTGTAGATTATCTAACAAATGGATGATAACCTACACTTATTTTTAAAAGGTTGATTACGTTTGTGTGCAACAATCTATATATTTTAAAGTAACACTCACTCTTTGCATTTAAAAAAAAAATTATTATACTTTTTTTTTATATTATTATACGATAAATACAAAAAAAATACATAATTTTGTAAATAAAATAAACTATTGATTAAGAGATATTGGAATTGTATAAGCTTAGTCAGATACTATGTCAAGGAATCTGATAAAAATCAATAACTCTAGAATTTGCAAAAATGTCAGGGCAAACAAAAAGAAATTATATGTCAGATACGATGATGAAATTTCAACTCATGATATAGCAAGTATAAGAATTTTTATGTATGCAAATAAAATTGATAGACATCGCGCATAAAATTTACATCAAGTTGCGAAACAAAATTCACCTCAATGATTTACATAATTTTGGAAAATCATCGCAGCATGTAATAGAATACTATTACAACATTACGAAAAATTAAAATAATCTACATACATACATATATGTACATATGTATCTAAACTGTTATAGAAGACGTAAAGGTCAAATGCCCTTTTTTGGCGACCGATAGCGTAAAAAAAAAAACTGGTTTAACCAGACGAGCCCTTTTACTTTCTCGGATAAACAACGTAATGGATGCTTTCCTACCATCCCCACTTTCATATCATTTATAGTGTTACGACTTTACTTTCGTTTTCGCTCTCATCGATTAAGGAATAATTTTTGTTTAGATAAAAAAATATATAAAATTACGCATTCTAAAATCAGTCTTATTACAAGTCAGCAGTGCTATTCATTGACCGTGAAAGCCTAAAAATAATGTGAAAATTCAACTGCAAAGTCCGAGAGGAATTTAAAAAAAAAGTCTATTCGATATCGAATCAGGCGAAGCATGACGTTTGTAATTCGTTCGACGATTCGTGCTGAAGGTCGAAATTCAAAAAAGCACCTAAAAATTATTTTAAAGTTAGTCCCCATTGGTTTAAAGTTCCCGTCGCGCTTTAATGTTTTTTGTCAATTCAGTTTTTGGATGAAAAGATTAAAAAAGTATATAATCCAAGTATCCACACGATCTCAAACACAATAATCAAATAAATGATGAGCGCGTCGAATGTGATATTTTTCATAATTATTGCAAAAAGTATACATCAATTTTGAACTATAATCTTTGATTGTACCATCATTATGTCGCATTAATAAAAAATTAAAAGCTTGGACTGTAAAAAATATATATCTTATGCAATACTTCTACAAATTTACACGTTAAACGCAGCACGGTAAATATGTACGTGCGTTCAATATTGTCACATCCCGCCAAAAAGCGAACACTTCTTACAACAATGCATTTAAAATGAATAATTGCTTATATTTTGAAGTATAAATAGTAAAACGGAACGTAATTTTGTCATTGTGCAAGAGATTCACGTGGGAAATTAACCGATAAGACGACAATACACGCATCGGTAAACCGTAACAAAATTAAGATATTTCGTAAGATTTGTTAATCTAATAACGGATATGATTCATCAATGTATTTGTGAGACGACATTACATATGCACACACACGACAGTTAAGTAAAATGGGTAGAGGTGATCTTGTTCGTGATATATAATTGAAAAATTTACAATTAAAACGACATAGCAATGGCTAGAAACTGATGCAATGTTTAGTTTCAAAACAATTCCGTCAGAAAGTGAGCGTGGAAATAACGTTAGTAATTTTCCCTTAACTATGTACCTTAGCCCAAGTGCTTTTATCCAACTATATATCTATTCTCTAGTCTAATGATAGGAAACGTATTTTATCAGTGTTGAAGATCAACGGGAGCTTATTGTTAACATATGAGAGAGTTAACAATAACGGTTACTATGAGTTACGGGAAACAAATTAAATATAAAACAATTTTCAATGAAGACAAAAGAAGTGTTGACTTACAGCTAGTAAGTATACGATCGACTCAATTTTTCTAATAGCTCATATTGTGCAAACGTATGTACATATGTAATTGTAAATGCACATAATTTTTTAATAAAACGGTTAAATCGTAATCCGGAAAATGAAAGAAGCACACACAATACGAGTAATTTCATTCATTAACACCAGACCAGCTATTGAGGTCCAGTTCAGACGATTGTGACACGCAATATTACGTAAACACATGTGTATGTATATTCGCAATATTCGGATAAATGTGATCTTTTGGACCATCGAACGGTTGAATATGATCGATCACTTTACAAATACCTATACATATAAATGTGTTGTGACTGTCACAGGTGTGGGTGCTTGCCGGTAACTGCTTTCTTGTGAAAGAGGTAAACGACAGCCGGCCAGTGGTAAGGAGTGCCAGTCTCAAGCAGGTGGTCGCTAAGAACAGACTTACCCATTCACTCGTAAAGGCGCCAAAATACATTTGAAATGTCGAATAATAATAACATAAATGAACATTTTTATTGATTGATAAGTGTGAGCGTGTGTTGTTAGCTTGCTCTTTGTAATAAGTGAGAGTAATAAGTGAAAATTTGTGCGAAAAGTGAAACTGAGCAAAATTAAGTGCAAGGCAGGTATGTAATAAAAAGTTATTTTGAATGTTCAAACGACTGTGAACAATGTTTGGATAAGAATATATCAACAAACTTTTAATTGTAAAACGAGTATTTTGTTAAGTTGTGAAGTCGACACCTTAAATGTGCCAAAATCAGTCGTTAATTCGCTATATTTAGTTTATTAGTGTTAAAAATACATTTTCATATCCTAAAAATATACAGTTTGTTTACGCAACGGCACCTACATACATACGTGATTTATTGTATTGCAAAAGATTGAATACAATATGTATAATTAATTCAACTTTAGAAACCATACATCGATTTGAAATCAGAGAAATCATACGAATGAAAAATTGCCAGTACATATGTATGTATCATTTTATATTTCAAAACAAATAAAAAAGTAATAAGCTATTGTATGTATATGTACTTATGTATAATATGATAGAAACGAACCGAATGCTCTAATCAAACTTGTTTTTCTTTGCTTTCCCTTTGTCTGTTATCAACCGGTAGGAAAAACTAAATCCGTAAAAAAATAACGTAAATGTTCGACAACATCACGCACATGGGGTTATTTTAAATAACGCACTACCGGTAATGCAATTGCGTGATGATAAAATCAATACACCGTAAAAATTAAACAAATTCACACAACGTAAGGCAATTAAATGAAAATATCCCGTTTAATAATTTTATACCTCGTTAAATAATATTATATAAAAATAATTGCGATATTGAAAAAACAATCATATGTACATACATAAATATAAATAATAGCCCTATTCCGGCTGTCTGTGTGTTTGTGTGCTGATAACGCTCGCTGAGGTAAATAATTGAAAGACACGAACCGTCCGCGCGTGAGTGGGATTTGAACCCGAGATCACCAGTTCAGAACAGTGAGCGCTTACGCTATGATCCAACGCCAATAATGCGAGATATCCTATATTTGAACATAAAAATCCTTAGTAGGTTCGCGACTTTGCTAAATTGTTACGTTGTTGTATTATAAAGCGACGTCTATACAAAAACTATTAAATACACATGTACACTCACCACACAAACACTCACAGTGCGGATGATGAGAAACCACTCCGTTGATATTCAACGGGCTTACACTAGTATAAAAATAATAGCTAACGCAATTTAGCATTATTATAATACGTACTCAGTACAATCAATGTACGTAACACGTTTTGAACAAGCTCAAGTAATCTATTATTTATTAAAAGTAAGTACGTTTATATGTGGAGATAATTTCCGCCATAGAAAAATGAAAAATAAGTAGCAAGGCTAATTACAATAAAATGGGTACGTTCTCTGTCAGTCATCGTTCATAAAGCCTTCGAAATACTGGGTCAGCCGAAATCAACAATTCAATGCCGAACGAATTTTTTAATATAACATGTAATAAAAGATGAAAGAAACTGTCGATTTACGCAACATACGAAAGTTTCATATAATACAATATGCGGTCATAATTATAGAGTACAATGGTAAAATATGTATGCATTGTCAACACTAATATGTCATTTGTAAATTGTCGGCATTAAAATAATCGATCCTGGTTTCGTAGAAATAATAATTTGAAAATAAATCGATTGGGAGATATGTAAGTATATACAGTTGTAGTTACAATGTATTCGCATATGTTAAATATCCGGATATATGAACTTAGGAAGCTTGTTTCACTTTCGAATATACATATTAATCGCTCGAATATACAAAATAAAGCTAGTCGAACAATATCAATAAAAAAAAATTCGTTGCGTAATAACAGTTGGGAATGTTAACGGAATGGATCGAAATTTTCAATACGTGCATCGTTCAAAGTAAGATAAGACGACTCATTGTGTTTTTTCTATGCGTCTTAAGTGGATTTCGATTGTGATATTCTAGGTTTATTTAATGAAAGTCAATGTCGAAACATTTTCCCGTCGAAAAGAAAACATAGTAAAAGGCGAGCTTAAAAGAATAGATGATGACAATTAAAATTTATTCATCTTTTACGCTAACGACCAACATAAATTACTGTATTTATCGGGGAAAATAGTGTTATTTAGTTTTTAATTTAATGGCAATGTCAGAAATAATTTTCACACATATGAAAATAAATACAATAACATTTGAGGTCAACTATAAATAAAATGAATTTTACACTATGAATTTTCATAATACATATAAAAAAAAATCGACCCCGAAACAAGTCGCATTATAATATTATAAAATATATAATAACCGAAATCCGTGCGTCTATCTGTGTGTGTGTTGTCTGCTGATAACGCTCGCCGAGATAAATAATTAAAAAACCAGAACGTCGCACTAGTGGGATTTGAACCCAGTACCACTGGATTCGGTACACTGAGCGCTTACGCGGTGAGCCAAACCAGATGATGGAAGATCCCTTTTATTTTGAATATATCGGTTGAAAGTTCGCGACTTTATCGGATTCGAATTCAGTAGGTCAAACTTAGTAAAGATTGACCAATCTCCGCTCTGGGTATTTTTTTTTTTTTTTTTTGTTACTCGGTGTAATTAAAAGACACGAGCCGTCCGCGCGTGAGTGGGATTTGAACCCGAGATCACCAGTTCAGAACAGTGAGCGCTTACGCTATGATCCAACGCCAATAATGCGAGATCTCCTACATATATTTGAACATATAATTCCTTGGTAGGTTCGCGACTTTGCTAAATTGTTACGTTGTTGTATTATAAAGCGCCATCTATACAACAACTATAAAATTTAATATTATTTTTCAGTACGGGTGATGAGAAACAGCTCCGTTGATATTCAACGGGCTTACACTAGTAAAATATATAAGTTCGATTAAAAAAATAGCATAGCCCCTAAAATAATTTAGTATTAATTAATTAAATCTACTAGTAAGTGAAGAAAAGTTGATCAGAATGAATTTGAATTCAAATTATGCCTTTTCATAACCATTCGCAAAACCATTATCTTAGTTTGAAAGAATAATCATATACGACTCGGTTAAATCACTAAAAATGTAGTGAGCATCTTACATATACAACAATCTTTCTTAGTGCATAAAAAATTCTTCCTTTCGATAATACATATGTATTTCGAGTGTGTAGACACTTTCGCTCGAATGGAAAATTGGCGCGGTCGTCAAACAAATTCGCGCAAAACAAACAAATCGCCACTCGTCAGACAAATATCGGGAGATGACACTCGTTCGATACACGGGAAATTTCGATGATTCGTCAATTGCATTACACATTTATCCAGTGCGGTCACGATCAGTGTAAATAAAGGCGATCGAGCAATTAACCGGGTTACTTTCGCTTTCTTCGACATTGCGGCTTCAAGAGACTACGTGCCGACCACCAACTAGTAAACAGTGAAAGCCTGACGATGATCGTCTATGACATTCTTCGTGACAATGCGTACCGACGATGCGTGACACCGACGCATAAACGTCATTTATGTACATTTAAGACATCCGGGGAATCGATTGCATCATGAGATTCACTGAAGGGACTATTGTATGTATTTTATCGCGTTAGATACGATTCGATGTGTTTACGAGAACACCGATCGGTAATTATTAGGATTGGTATCGATACAATAGTTTCTACTGGTAAAAAATATCCGTAGCGTGGTGTTAATTATGATTATTGCAAATCTATCGGTGCAGTAATACGAGATGATGGAAAGTCGCACTTGACTAGACGTTCGTTTACAACTCGAGAGTTAAAGAGTGAAAATCGCTGTCGTGATTCATTCAAGGTTTTTTGCGCCACTCTATAGCATCTACTGTGAAAGGTTAATAAAAACGAAATTCTGAAATCGAATTAAAAAAGTTAATACAAATTTGTCGTTGTCGATAATAACATAAACGAAATTAATTTCAATACAATACTTAAATTGTCAAAAAAACAACTTCGAAATAATCTTTGGGTCATAAAATCTTGCTGATTTTCTATGAACGAACAAATAAACTAACTAAGATTGTAAGACTTCAAATATTTAGATTGGAATACGTGAACAGTTTTAATGAAGTTTCAGTGAAAAAGAAATTGGCAACCGTAATTTAATTCAAAATTGTGTAACATAACTTTTCAACAGCTTAACATTCACTTGATGGTAAAATTAAATACAATAGATATTGAATTACGTACATACATATGTATTTTTCCACCGTAATAGTTTTAAATTACATTTTCTCACGAAATACTGTGGACTCGCCGATTTCAAATAATTATATAATAACATTTAAAAACTAAGTACCTATAAATCTAGATAAACATGTCAATGATAGAAATCGCTAAAAAGAAACAGCTAAAGCTTTTGTTAGCAAACCAATGCAGCGCAATTTAAAGATGAATGATTTGATAAGAGCATTAACTTTCACGATGCTCGAATGTTGAGTATCGCGGAAGTGCGGGTAGTTAAGTTATATGCGCATACTTTTAAATTTATCATTACAGTGGAAAAATGGAGTGCTATTACATGACGTGAAAACGTGTCCTGGCGAATCATTTCGTCGATGTAACAACGACATTGCTTACGTAATACATGCATCATCGTATTAAAAGTACATGTACATACCTGTATACATATGTGTTCAGTTTTAAATTTAAATAAGATTAATTACGACACAATAGGTTAAAATTTGCTATGTAGGCTAGTTGGAAGGCCGACGAGCTTTCGATCTATCGATAAACTTTTTACGAAAAGTATTTGGCAGTCAATATACATACATAAACGACATTACCCTTGAAACGCGATGATGGACTTTCACTACTGCGAAAACCAGAACCGCAACTCTCAGCTATGTATAAATTTGCAAATCGCATTACACGCCATATATGTACTAATAAACACCAAAGGAAAGTTCGGCATTTCCAATTAGTTTTGATTTCATAAGCCCCATAATGTATTTCTGATATAATGTTTGAGAATGTATGTATCTTCACATAAATATGCATAATATATTCAAGATAACCAATAACAATAGGCAATAAAGGAACATTGAAAAAAATAATAGAAAACGCCCTTCATTTTCCAAAACAAAGTAAGAATAGACCATTACGTAAAATGTGCGTAGGCGTCTAGACTAAAAAGTGATAAAATAATATTATTTATTATACACTAAAAGTACTGTGTAACAATTGATAACTTCAGAGCAAGTTCATTGCCTCTGTATATAAATTAACAATGACTTACATAATACCTCGTGATTCAGTCGCTAACAATACATAATTGTAATATGAATTGACGACCTTATTCCATTGACGTCAGTGTCAAATAAATACGCTAATTAGTGATCCTTTTTTTCCTTCAGATGATTAGCCGGCGACCACAATAGGATATTCAGAGAACAGACTGATGAAAAAAATGATGAGATCGAGTATTCAGCCCAATGAGCTATTTAATTCGAAGTTTCTTCGAAACACATCATAGTTCGTGCCGAAACTTCAGTACTGCAACACACTTTGCAGAATGCTGAACTGTGAACGCATTTCAAGTGAGTAAAAATTTTACTATTGAAATACGGTGAAACTTTCAAATATATGTAAGTATTCTAATGCAATGTTTTGAAAAATTTCAGATGCACATAAAATTGAAGTCACATTTAAACGACGTAGTAAAATTGTATAGTTGGTAAAGATAATATTATAATAAATCGAAGAATTTAAAGAATAAGAATGGCTGCTGTAGTCAGTTTATTAGCCGGTGCCATAAAATCAGCAGCGGGAATCGCTGGATTAGGAAAATTGACATTTATTCCCGTACTGCTTGCGGCTTTAGCGTACTACCAGTACGATGTGTTCGATCCTGAAAGCAGACCCATAAATCAAAGGAACCTAAACGAAGACTATGATTTTATTGTAGTCGGCGGTGGTTCAGCTGGATCGGTGATGGCCAACAGGTTAACGGAAAATCCAGCTCATAGAGTGCTTTTACTGGAAGCTGGGGGTCACGAAAGTGAGATAACCGATGTGCCACTACTGTCGCTATATTTGCACAAGAGCAAATTGGATTGGAAATACAGGTAAAATATTAAACAATCGATATCAATGTCGGGCCCCCACAATGTTTTGGCATTGTTGTGGGCCGACGAAAGGATAACAAGACTTTCACCGAAGAGCAAAAAGTAGTTATATCCATTCTGGATTACAAAATTAGATTGTGTTGCAAAGTATGCATACAATGGTGTAGTCAAATGCGAAGATGATGTTAGAGCACGTACGATGTGGATAGTTACGCAATGAAACAATGAATGCATATTATTAATTCACTAACGACTTTCTCGTTGCAATTGTCATGTGTGCATTATATATTTTCTTGTTCACAACAATAAATTAAAGAAAAACAACAGTATTTCATGAGAAACGCCATACATTGTATGAGATTATTATTAAATATATTATAATTGCACGAATAAGTGGCCACAAAAAGCACACTTCTCATCGACGAATCCATGAGAATGAAATAAAATAATAAATTAATCTGTTACTGTTAGATACATCTAATACTTATAATGTACTTATTTTCCGTTGTAATACTTCAGAATGCGGTCAATAAATTCTGTACTTTGTATCCCATTATACCGATCAGATGACGATAGAGGCTTTTGCCGGTAAACTCTTGATACAATTACCATTCATCATAACGTGTATTACTGCTATGATCGATGAGTTTATATAACACAATCTAATGTAATATTTCATAATTTTTCAGAACACAACCGCAAAAGTCAGCATGTCAAGCGATGGAAGATGGCAGATGTTGTTGGACTCGTGGGAAAGTTTTAGGGGGATCTAGCGTTTTAAATACCATGCTTTATATCAGAGGAAACAGACGTGATTTTGATCAGTGGGAAGCTGGTGGCAATGCCGGATGGGGGTACGATAAAATCCTCCAGTATTTTATAAAATCGGAAGATCAACGGAATCCTTACTTGGCCAATAATAAATACCATGGAAAAGGTAATGCACAATTTTAATAATAGCACAATTTTGCTGAAGCATTTATTTAAATGTTAATTTGAACGTATTTCTAGGTGGATATTTGACAGTTCAAGATTCTCCTTATAATACGCCGATAGGTGCAGCTTTTATACAAGCTGGAGAAGAAATGGGTTACGATATTATAGACGTGAACGGAGCTCAACAGACTGGTTTCGCATTCTATCAATTCAATATAAGGCGCGGTGCTCGGTGTTCAACAGCCAAAGCATTCTTAAGACCTGTTCGATTGCGTCCAAATCTTCACATTTCGCTGTTCACTCATGTGACAAAAGTTCTCATCGATAAAAACACGACTAGGGCATACGGAGTCGAGTTCATAAGAGACGGTGCAAATCACGTGGTGTACGCCAAGAGGGAAGTGATACTTTCGGCAGGTTCTATTAACAGTCCACAGCTGCTGATGCTTTCTGGAGTAGGTCCGAAGAAGCATCTCCAAGACATGGGCATAGACGTAATCAAAGATGCGCCTGGAGTCGGAAGAAATATACAAGATCACATCGCGGTGGGCGGATTGGCGTTTCTAATCGACTATCCAGTGAGTTTAATCACGAGTCGTTTGGTGAACATCAACACAGCGTTGAGATATGCCGTTCTAGAGAATGGACCATTGACTTCGAGTATAGGATTAGAAGTGGTTGGATTTATATCGACGAAATATGCGAATCAAACAGACGATTGGCCGGATATTGAGTTCATGATGACCTCAGCTTCGACAAATTCAGATGGAGGTACTCAAGTGAAGCGAGCTCACGGACTCACCGATGACTTTTACAATGAAGTTTTCAGCGAAATCAACTATAAAGACGTATTCGGAATATTTCCGATGATGTTGAGGCCGAAGAGTAGAGGATTTTTGAAGTTGAGATCGAAAAATCCTTTAAGGTATCCTTTAATTTACCACAATTACTTGACACACCCCGACGATGTTGGTGTGTTGAGAGAAGGTGTGAAAGCTTCTTTGGCCGTTGCGGAAACTGTCGCCATGAAAAAGCTCGGGGCGAGATTCCACAGCAAACAATTACCAAATTGCAAACACTTGCCACACTTTACTGACGAATATTGGGATTGTGCAGTCAGGCAATACACAATGACTATATACCACATGTCCGGGTCGTGTAAAATGGGTCCTGCTTCGGATTCCATGGCGGTTGTGGATCCGCAACTTCGAGTGTATGGAATTCAGGGTTTGAGAGTAATAGATGCAAGTATCATGCCTACTATTACGAGTGGTAATATAAACGCACCGGTTATTATGATAGGGGAAAAAGGAGCCGATATGGTCAAAGAGTTGTGGAGTAGAAGCGTCAGGCGAAAAAGAACAGCAGTAAATAATGCGACATACGAAGAACAGTATGAAAGTGATTTTAGTGAAGAGCCATACGTGAGCGCAAAGGCAATTTATTCTAAGTTTTGAAAAAATCCGTTGAAAATGAGGTGATAAAAGGGTTTAGATTTTTTCTAAATAAATGTGAAGTAGTTAGTAAGTACTTCCGACTGAATTGATATAATGTTTTTTTTCATTTAACGTGGTAGCATAATTTAAACATTGTATAATATAATTAAAAAGAAAGGGTTGAGAATAAAGTAGACCTATTCCAAAAAATTTAAAATAAATATTGTAAATGTATTGCTCAAAATATAAAATAAGATTTTGTTGTAAATAAATAATATTACTGTGCTTTGTTTTGTTATTTAAATTAAATACAAATATTATTATTAATAATAAATAAAAACAATGCCATCTATAAAAGTAAACTGAGATGTAATTTTCATGCGAGATTTTATAAACAATTTTCTTAGTGTACAATGTAAAATGTAGATGGCGCATAACCTTTATACACATATTTTTCAAATGAAATTTTTAATGCAATAATTTCGATGAAAGGAACTTTACATTTATTACAAAGAACATTTAATAATAATAAAATCATTATTAAATACATACATATATACTTTTAAAATAATAATAACTTCATGTACGTATATGTATGTACAGTTAGTAGGTACATATGCTAAAAAGTATTCATGGGATGCAAAAAAGTAACATTATCGTTAAAGGATTCTTTCATGCAATTTTATTAAGGCTAACGATGGTTTAAACATGAGTGAAAGCATTTCTTAATTTCGTTACAAAACAATCGCAGAAGTGAGCAAACGTTAATTGCTGCTTAGTTTTTTGGAGATCGTTAACCGTAACCGATTTAATCTACAATTACATAAACTCCAGGACCATTTCCATAAGTTTAATTCAACAAATGAGTGCTCACAAAGCCGTAAAAATAGACAATAAAATAAATTAAAAAATATACATATATGTACATATATAATATTTTTTCAAGATACACCAACACGACAAATTAAATGGAAACTGGAAAATATTTTTCACTTACAAGGAAAAAATTGAAAAGCTTAAAGTGTATTCATCAATTTTTTCAGCATTCCATAAAATACTATGTTGTGATACAATTAGAAAAATTAAAACGCAATAAATAATTAGCAAAGAATTCATATCACGTTACGGTGTTATTGAATGCTCTTGTAACGGTACGAAGATGCAAGATAAGACAATAAAAAAAAACCTAAAAAAATAATAAGAAAAATGAAAACCACTTGGTCGTGTTAGTCAATTGAAATACAACTTTCTCCGTTACTTGAAATGTCATGAATTTGATTTTAAAGCATTTTGCTTATTTCCATTTAATTCCTAAGAGTATTTGTCGGAATTCAGTATTATGCAAGTATGTAAATATATTGTACTAGAGATACATAAAATCAATATATAATTATCGAAAGTTATGTTTTCCATATTTGTAATAAAAAAAATTGGCAATTTCGGAAAATACTTGCAAAATTCAATTACAGTACAATGTTATCATGTATGGACTACTTAATAGCTACACGTGAAAAATTTAATTGATTTAAATTTTTCACAATTATCAAAAATAAGTGAAAGTCTAATTGAATCATAATCGTATCAGAAACAGCCATCAGTTAATTATAATGAAATTGCGCACACGATTGACATACATTTTTGTAATGGAAAATTTTTAACGATCAGTTTATTAATTAATACATATATAAAATAATCGTAGATTTGACAACTACGTGAATGTCAAAGACGAAATCAGTTAATTTTTTAATCTCAAATTTGTACGCCACGTTAATGTACATAAATGTATACAAACGAAAGTTAGATGCATTTTATTTCAATAATGTTCCAAAATTGGGTTTCGAAACAAAAAAAAATGCAATACTTTCACAAGTTTGTGTATTCATTTATCATTGTATGACAGAGAGACTTCTATATTTTTTTATCTCGTATTGTAATAGCCAAACGTTTGTATACATGGTAGATAACAACTAATGGTTCGGAAAAGAAGTGTAAAGATAAGTTGAAATGTAATCAAACAAACGAAATAAAAACTGGGCGACACGGGAAAGTTAAGATTCCTGTTGAAAAATAAATTACAACGCCTATGGTATTTGTTTATTAGCGGTGTCGTTTGAAGGTGTTTTAGGCGAGGAATGTTCGTTAAAAAAGTGAAATTATGATAAAATCGACACCGCTTTATTGATTTCAAAATTGAAAACATAATATGCACGTACACGTGTCTTACTATATACCTAATTAAAGCACCTTGCCAACAAATTAATATAATGAATAATGCAAAACCTAAAGGGAAAATTATTCAAGATCAAACGAAATCAGTTTACGTAATGATGAAATTTTTAACACACATAATCTATTACACTAACGATAACCGAGTCAACAGTCTTAGGTAAACTTTCAATCGAATAATATTAATAATGTTCGTTTAGTATTGCGGAAAAGTGAAATTAAGATTACACGGAGTTTACTTTGATTCGACCTCAGACAATAAAAACGATACATTATCACCACATGAAACAATACTCTGCGAATTCAGTTGCCGATGAAAGTGAAAGCGCATTAGACAACCATAATAAATATTGACAAGTTTTACGATGGTATTTTGGCGAAATTTCTAAAAACAAGAAATGCGATTTCATCAAAGCAGGACGAATTGTGTAAAAACAGGAAATAATATTTAAATATGTATTATATAAAAAGTATAAGGTAATAAATATAATATGTAGTAGATATGTTTGAGTGTTTGAGAAACTAAATATAGAAATACATACATACATATGCACATCACAATAAATTTTGTTTCGCGTTTTCAACATATGTATGCATGTAGATGACAGCAAAAAAAAAAAGAAAATAATTTTTATTCGTCAACAAAGAAGTGGGATGATTGACGTAGAGGAAAAAGTACCACAAAAAAAAAGTACCGATAAAAAAGCGGTTTACAATCACTCACGGTCAATGTCAAATGTATAAGTAGTTTTTTTAGCGTCGATAAAATATGATGAATCGACGATTTTATTTTTTTAGATAATTTATAATAAACGTGCCGCACCCAAATGTTAAATCAAAAACGTCATTTGTGTATGAATTTTAAGTTACAGTATGCAATGTTACATATCTAGAAATTTTATCTACATATATACATACATAATATATATGTAGGTAGATATTTAAAAAAAAAACACAATTTTTAATGCACAGCATTTAATTTTATTTATTTTGATAATGCATTTTAACATATTAGGTCATCCAAAACAAATCAAATTCAACGAGTATTGATATTAAAGTGTTCCGATACAAAACAAAAAAAAAAATCATCATACTTTCACAATACATCAATATTTAATAAGCATATTCGTATTTTATTTTTTACACATGACAATAAAATATACAATTATAGTCTTATTATAGTGACACTTGTGATGGATAGAATTTTCTATTTCGATTAATAACTGTTCGACACAATATGTACCGTTTAAGATGACGCAAGTGTAAATCAATAATATCTACTAATACGAAAAGGAAAATATAAAAAATTTAAGTAAAAAAACTGGTTCTATGACATTAATAAATGGTAATTTTGCATTATCGTATAGCTACCGTCGAATTTTAATTTACATAAATGAAAATCTGATCTAATACTAATACTTTCCTCAACAGTTTATAAAATAAACTCTCGTACGCATGAACGTATGGAACACGAGTGTTTTACTAGTACACGTGAAAATCTCACAATTTTATGGTCGCTTCGATAATCGTCCGTGCAAACTCTGAATGCAACTTTCATTGCACTTGGTTGCAATTTCCCCTTCATAGGTTGAGTAGATTTCGCATAGAGCGCTAAAATCCGGTTTCTTCGATTATATGCATGTATGTATGTATACATGTTATTATATAAATCTAACCGGTGGCTAATGAACTTTCATGGTCTCGAAATGAAAATTGAATTGATATTAATATTAATACAATTATTTCAAATTTAAAAATTGTACGCACAAAGACATAAAATTGAACTAGTTATAACAACGATTGAATATAAATAATCCAATGGCTGTGTTAAGTAAACTATCGAATAACATACGGATCTAGTTTCATAATATAAATATATAAGATAGAAACACGAATGCTCTCGGGTTTACAGCCGTAAAGAAAGTGATGGTTTAATTCGACTATAAAATCAGTAGTAACTCGTAATTGTTGGTTTATAGATTATCGTAAATATCGCGTGAAACGTGCCGATTGTCCATTATAAACGTCCAATCGTGATTCAACTCCTTTATTCGATTAAATAATTTATAAAGATACGAATGTAAATTACCATAATGTAACAAAACCACGTACACAGATCGTATTATCGAAATTGCTGATTACTAAATGAGTATTGGTGCGTTCGGTGAATCAGTTTCCACTATTATCCCATTCCACTATTATCCCCAAGTCAGTCGAGTTGGCCTTTTCATTCAGGTTCTTCCAGTTTCACTGATTTTTTTTCATAGATGATTTCTTAAAACGGAATTTACAAGCCATACAGTGTTGCATAGTAAGACCGTAGATTGATCGGTCATAATAAAATAAGATTTACGAACGATGCTTTTCCGATAGGTTTCACGAATAATAATTATAAGTTGGATTTGAATAAAAATAGGAAAACCCGAGCGGATTAAGTACAATATCGAATCATTTGCGAAAGCCATTAATCTATATAATTTACTCGCAGCATTAATTGACGATATACAATATCGCTTGCTATAAAATATTATTAAAGTGAAATCAAGCATAATATGTAAAGGTATGTACAAGCGCATTCGCAATAACTGTACGATTTTTGGATAAAACAATTTTTTTCTATCGCTTGCTATAAAATATTATTAAAGTGAAATCTAGCATAATATGTAAAGGTATGTACAAGATCATTCGCAATAACTGTACGATTTTTGGATAAAACAAATTTTTTTCTATAAAAATACGTTTATATGTCATTACTTCCTAAATGCCTATTTATATAAAATTTTACGTTTCCAATGAAAAAGCGCGACGAATTTTCCACTACACGATTCAAAGTCGAAAGTACAACATAACAAAAACACAATACAGTTTTAGAATTGCTTTAAAGAAATTGAAACTCATGCAAATTGCTGTAATAATAAATAATAAATACGAATCATCTGTATGTAGTCTATACTTTGATTTAAATACAATACGAAGTACGCATTTTTTTATCATCAAACAATAGATATATGTACATATGTAAATAACTTAAAAATTTGAATTGAAATTCAGTTGAATTTATTCAACTGATCTAAGAACACTTATTTAATGATTTCCGACGAGGCGATGGATCACAAACTGTTCATTTCAATACAATCATACACAAAATATGAAGTTTCAGTTTAATATAGGAGGACAAACGGTTTTTGAGTTATTAGCGATTCAACACAAAGGTACACAGACATACAGACATTTTCCAGAAATCATGAAAATGTGATCAGGGGATCATACCTGATTTTGGTCGAATTTTCGCACGATCACAATACTTTATCCGATTGGGATAAAGTAAAAAGATTCAAGAATCTTTGATACGACTATTTGATAGTATTTGACCAGACATGCAAACCGAACACATTTCAATGATGGTTCTCAAGAATATCGGAAATAACAACAAGTCATTTTGTGCCAGTT
Organism: Parapsyche elsis; assembly: GCA_022651745.1. Lineage (NCBI taxonomy): Eukaryota > Metazoa > Arthropoda > Insecta > Trichoptera > Hydropsychidae > Parapsyche > Parapsyche elsis. The sequence continues at coordinate 19,181,684 of JAGVSN010000001.1, read as the reverse complement.
TGATTTTGGTTCGTTAATTAGGTCCAAAACTGTATCTCAAAATACAACGACTGTTAAACATACATATACATATGTAGAAGATTGAACCAAAGCGAACATATCACCGATATGAACCGATTCAGACGAGATATTTTCAAGTAGGTTTGAGAAGAAGTGGTCACGTTGGTGCAGTTTGAAGACCGGCGGGGATCTGGTACCGACTCCCACTTTCTTGTACCGTTCATCCAGATGCGCATAGAAAATATACAAATGGAATTGATATAAGCCCGCGTTAGTCGAGCTGCCAGAACACTTTCATTGTAATTGTCGGCCGAGTTACAACAGTGTTACAAGTCCAATATAGTAAAAAGTAGGCGAGCACGTGTCATACGTATAGTGCCCCGTTTAAAAAAAAAAAAGCAAATCGAGAGACAAATCGGACTGATTGATTGTCATTTTGCATTTTTTTTTATTCGCGAACGCGTAGTGACGAATCGACTGTGTCAGTTTAACTGATGTGTCGTTTGCATTTGTAGAATTTTAGTAAAGCTCCCGTCATCCTTGGGCGAGATGAATTATATTTATCGAGTGTGCTGAATGGGCGTTCACGCCGCATTTAATTAAACGCGTGCAAATCGCAGACTGCGGCTAAGTATTGTGGCATTAAGATTATTGATTACGGCAATTATAAATGCAGATGTGAGTTGTGAACATACATATATGCGTACGCTCAACAGTGTTTATGTTACTCGAGTAGAAACAAAATGAGAATGAAAATGACCGTGTCGAAATTCAATTGGATGATACAAATTTACATTGTCGAAATATTCGACGTTCATGAAAGTATTTAATATTCGAGGAAGGTATGTACCCGTTGAATAAATTAAAACTAATGCCATTTATTTTATGAATCGTGTATTAAGCAAGTAGGAAGAGCGAAAATATGTTTGAGCGATATCTTTGCGAAGATTTGTATGTTAGTTTTCCGCGCGAACGCGTTTTTTGATTCGCCGATTGTATAAATAGAAAAAATAACTACATATATGTATATATATCTGTATACGAAATGTGTACATAATGAATAATTTATACGTAGGTATTTTAGAGACGCATGAAAGTATTATTACAAATGCATTAAGTCAACGATGTTATTGTTATGGCATTTAATTGTATAATGCATAGTCGAAATGAATTCATATCAAATCTTACAAATAGTATGAATCATTGTGAAATGAATGAATAAATTATAATTACATTATTTTTCAATAAACAACAATTAAATAATGTATGCAATGCACTTTGCCTTACGTAAAACAATTTATTTGTTTTGTAAAGCCTTCCGTATCAATTGTTGAATAATGTAAACATTACAAATAGTACGATGCATTTTATGCATGGAAGCGATAACAATTATGAAACGGTACTTCAGAAGAATGTATGTAAATGTATTCATTCATTCATAAACATACACATTATACATATTATGTATATAATGCCATATTACAATTACCAAAACTTCAGAGCGTGAAAATCTTCCTTGGTGACTATTTATAGGAAGATTTTCAAGGTTTAAAAAGTATAGTACATATCTTAATAATGTATGTAATTGGCTATTGTTAAAATAAAAACTTACACGATACACACGAGAGAAAGTTGGCGTATTCGGGAAAGTGGCGTCACTTTGATCGATTTCATAAATTAATACTATTTTTAACGATGTCTTTGCGTCGCTACGAGTTGTTAACATGTAGTAAACGTTTCCCATAGTGAAGGTGCGATTTATATCGCGCTATAAATTAAACTTAATAAGCGGACGATGCAAACACATATTGAAACAGTGCAATCTCGGACGTTAATATATGAAATTTTCTCGCAAATTACGCATTCCTGCTAAACTTTCGCACGAGATCACAAAATTGACTTTGGCATAAATGGACATTTGATCGGTTAAAAAGCACGCGACTGAAGTGCACATCGAAAACAGGTTCGGCTACATCTCAATCCGTTTGAGAAAAAAAAAATGCACACGTCATGTTTATGTATACGATTGCATTTGCATTATCAAAATGGGATCACGTTTGCACAATAACGAGTAAGAGGAAATTACCATCGACGACGCGATTTTCGCTCGCAATTCACTCAATTAAACGTTTAATACGATTTAATTCATTGAGATGATATGTAACCCAAATTGCGCACGTGCCCCGTTTAATTATGCGAAATTATAAATGACACATTCACCGCAGATGTCAAGAATTTATTCACCCACTCGAAATTTAGCATTCGCAAGAACGTCGATTCATTAGAAATTCCGTTTGCTAACAATTACAACTTCCTTTCACTTATTACGACGAATGTTTTAATTTTCGGTGCATCCGTGCTATTTTGAGAATGCGATAAAAAATAAAGCACCGTGAAAGCATCAATTCGACGACAATTAAAAAATCTGTTGCAAAAAATGCAAAAGTGAATTGTATTTAATTCAACGAAGACTCAAAGCATACATACACGTCAAAATATCAAGAGGAATTACACAAATCGCAATTTTGAAATCCAAAATAAAACAATGCCGGAAAATCAAGGTCTTTAACTAATGTGTTATGCCAGGTTTAACGTACGGTGCTGAAACGTGAACGTAAACGGCAGACCTTGTCCACAAATTTAAAGTTACTTAAAGACTACGTTGCGTATATATTTTATTATATACACACTCGAAACATGCGAGTAAATGAGCAAAAATATAGAGGACACCTAAAAAAAATACAGTAAATGGAAGTGGCAAAGAGTTGGCCGCTTAAATTAAAGAGCTGATGACCTTTTAGAGAAAAATCTTGGAATGGACACCAATTCTCAATGGAAAATTTTTAATTTAGGCACTTACCGAGCTATGTACATACATACATATGTATGTACATATATAGAGACTACATACACTCAAAATCATACATATACGAGGACAGCTCAAAAAAGGAAATTGAACACGTATAAAAAGAGAAGAAGATCCTGGAATGGATACCATATTCTCGATTGTTAAACAAAAGTTGTGGACGCATCAGGCAGCCGCCTACAAATCATGGTCCACAGTAGTGAGGCATACGACTCGGAAGCAACGCACTTGGCTGCCTGGCTGCGCAGCCATGGCCGCGGCGGCCACAACGATGTTAGAAAATGTATGTGGCTGCCTGTTTGACAACGCACTGAGGCAGCCAGGAAACTCTGGCTGCGCGGCCACAGATACCGGCACCGATACGCAGCAGCCAGACAGGCAGCCACTGGCCGCCGCGGCCAACACGAGATGTATTTAACAAAGCAAATGAATGTGGCTGCCTGTGCGATGCACGCCCTAGCAGCCTGGCTGCTCAGCAGCCAGTCAATTCACGTTTGCCATTTCATTTTTTCAACCGCTTCGGCTGAAAATCTGAATAAACAATTTCAATTCCATTATAAATTTTATACTAAATTTAACGAATATGATAAAAATATTTAAAAAAAAATCTCCCTAATGTTGCGCGTTGGAAATAATGTATATAAAACTATTTTCAACGAATTATTTGCATCTACATATGCACATACAGTACAAAAGGATCCGAGATCCGAGATTACGAACCAAATATTGCATTGAAAATATGTTGTATCTATAGGTACAATGTTATCGCTGACCATTTGTTAGTGTGTTCTCATCGTTCTGGCTGCCACTTTGGCTGCTTGAACTGGGTGCACGTTTTTCTGGCCATGGCTGCGCAGCCAGGCAGCCAAGTGCGTTACGGGTCTAAAGCGGCCCTATGTACACGTGAGCGACCGATCGCTGCGATCGGTCAATCGCGCTAGTTATCGCTCGTGTGTACGGATATCGTCGAGCAATGCGATGGATCGGCGGTCGCTCCAAATGGTGCGCCGTCGTCGACGATCAATCGTTATGACGTCATCGTACGATCGATCGCACGTGTGTAGTTATCGTTGCAATCCATCGCAACGATCGGTCGCTCGTGTGTGTAGGCAAGACAAATCAAGCCGGATTGGCCGATCGATCGTCGCAATCCATCGCAACGATCCATCCATAACAAACAACAATTCCTAGACGACATGAACATGAAATTCATACCAATAAAAAACTTGCTAGATAAGAAGATCTACAAGTTAATGGAATATACTTTGAACTCGGTCACATTTAGACGTTACTAGAAATCGGTCAATAGGTTTATGCGTCGCGCAACACGCTTAATGCGACAATTATTCAGTAATCGATTACGAGGCGAATATTGCAGGACGCGAACATTTCGCACCGCGATTTTCCTCTTCCGGCGAACTACGTGCAAGTGGTTTTGCTCTCTCTTTGAGCAAACCACCTGCTCCCCCACCAACAACGTCGATAGCTGTCAAGCGAAAACGAAAGTTATGTATGGCGAGCCAGTGCAGTGCCAGTATCACCAGCTGGTAAAAGTATTCAGAGCTCGGACAGAAGCGGTAGGCATTATAAGCCCACGGAAATCCGCACGAGTCTATGTATATATATATAAAACGAATCGGGAGATAAGGAATCGCGACCGCTGTGTAATCTAGCCCTGAAAGTGAGCTGAAACCGAATCGAGTAAATCGAAAGTGAACACGCGTCATTTAATAATCGAATAGCATTTATTCCGTACGATGCGGAAATAAGAGTTATCGTCCATTGGAACAAGTGAATGTGTCAAAGGTGCATTGTGTAAAATTCACAAGTTAAAAACTCCGTTCGAAGACAACATTGCATGACAAGAACAAGAAATGGATACCGAGCGAAGGTAAACGAAGATGAAATCGATTTTAAAATGTCCCAACCGTTGTTGCATTCAATCTTTAAGATAATAAAAACAACCATATAATCGAATTTAAATTGAAACCCAGTATTTTATTTCGTTTGAATTGAATACTGATTGACACATTTCAACAGTCGCAGTAATCTGATCTTACAAAAAATAGTATGTATGTATAAATTCGAATAGCTATCGTAATAATGTTGCAATTTTTGAAATCCAACACACCATTGCACATAATACAACTTATTACAAGTGTGTCAATGTGTAGGGATTATTTAAATTTCAAAATAAGATTTCGTCGAATCTTCAAAGCGTCATAAAGTCCAAGATTGTTCAATGTGAATGCGTTTAAGCAATCTACGCTAATTACAGAGTTAATTAAAAATCCATTGCGTGTTTAAATATTATGTGTAAGAACTACTAAAATAAATAAAATTGTAGTATAGGGCTGCAGTGGAAGACTAAAATGCTAAAAAGATACGATTTTTATGTCTCGGCTATCTTAATATTCAAATAACAGATTATGCACATGTATACATAAACATGTTAATTGGTGCTATGTGTGAGGCATAAGTATGTAAAATTTATTTGAACGTACCGAGTCCGTGAAAATCACAATGAAAACGACCGAGAAAATATGCAAATGCGTCGCTTTTACAACAATTGGTATGAATATTGAATAATAGTATTTTTTTTTCTTTCTTCTTTTTGCATCTCTGTCAATGAAATGTATAGCGGAAGTAAGTGCTGTGAGGTAATATCGTTTTTTTTTTTACGAACCTCAAACTTGACATTGTCGTCACACAATTACCGTAGATAAACTTCCGTATAACCTTGCTATTAGCCCAGTTTGCTGTTAAGATTAAATAGATCACGAGGACAATGAACTGTAAAAAAAACCAAAATTGACAATGAATTCAATAGTATGTACATATGAAACGTTATTTCGATCGTACATAGAGATAATATTATACCGTTTAAAAATTACAAACGATTGATGAAGGTAACGGTTAAGACTGGAAATATTCGGGTCGTCAAACGCGACAATTAAACAACATTCTTTTGAACACAATAGACGATTACATGCAGATTTAAATTGTACAGTACTTAATACATTGCGATTGTATCTTTTAAACCAGATAAAAAAATTAATTAGCTGTATCCGGCATAACATACGCCTTGTCTAGAAAAATCTCGTGATAAACGATCAAGTGAACTTAATTATTATTTCCAGTTCGCCACCTTAACAATAATATGAATTAATAAAAAATAACTTGCCAATATGTAAATATTTTGAAATAAATTATTCTGAATTTAAAAAAAAGTATTTAAGAAAGTGTAAGAAGTTTCAAGTTAACGAATAAATATAACGTTGGTTTAATATTAACCTATTGGTTAATTTAAAAGTATAATTTTTTAATAACTCGGACTACAGTTCCGTCCTTATGGCTACAAGATTAATGAAGACACCAAGCAAACTAACATTTGCTGATCTTCTCAATGTGATGAATTTTCGACAGTGAACAGTCAAATTTCTCGAATAATTCCAAGATGCTTAGCCGCATCCTTGACCCTAGCAAAGCTTTCAGAAGATCATCGTGAAAACATTGAGATAGTTTTCAATTAAGGTCACTGCCAAAATTCCATTCTGCGATTGAAAATTAAGAGCACAGAACGTAGATAGATTCGAATATCATCATCATCATGGGGCTTCAGCATTTTAACCTTTACAATTAAATAAAAAGATATTACATTTCAAAAGAATCAAACACAATTACTTTTAAGATGCAACTCACCACATTGTCAAACACTTCGCGTCTCGTCTCAAAATGAAGTCAAAAATGATTCGGAAAATAAACTTCACTGTAATAAAACTCTAATCTTAATCTTTAAAAAAAACTAATCTGCATTAAAAATTTTATTATTGTTTTTGTATACCACCAGACTTCGTACATACATATGTATATTCGACCGTACGAAGTCCAGCAAATTTATTCCGCTAAAGTGACACATCTCACATTAATATCGAACACATAAAAACCTCACAATAGAATTGCTGTTTTGAATAATAACGTGACTCACCGTTCATTTTTAAATGAGAAATGTATGGTAATATTCGGGAAGACGTTTCTGCACACAAAAATAATACTTTTGACCGAAGGATTTCCCTGTAGAGTTTCCAAAGGTGAAAGCTAGCCGTTGACCGGCACATACATACACATATGTGTGAGCAAAGTGTCTCTACATACATAGATGGTTTTCACTGGGCATCCGCGATGGTCGAGTCAGAGTCAAGGCACGTCTCTGTTGTAACGCGTTATGCATTAATCGAGTCGGCTGGGTTTCGGGGAAAGGTGAAAACACAGCGTCCGAATCACTTTCTAGCGGACCGCACAATTAAATAATCGTGAGCTGGCTAAAATTCAAAATCATCACTGTAACATTGTTATGTTCGCTCGGATCGAGCGTTGTCCGAATCGAGTAAAGTCGAGTAGAGTTGAGTAGGTAGTAAAATTATGGGCCAGGCCCAATTATACGACTTCACTCGAATAGAAGGTCATATATGTAGATTAAACAAGGATATGAGATTATATTATCGTATAAAGGTTATGAATATAATTCACAATCGGAAAAAATCAGCCATGGCTGCGCAGCCACAACGCTGTTAGAAAATGTATGTGGCTGTTTGTTTGATAACGCACTAGGTAGCCAGGAAACTCTGGCTGCCTAGTGCATTATGCACTAGGCAGCCACATACATTTCCTAACATCGTTGTGGCTGCGCAGCCTGGCAGCCAAGTGCGTTACGGGCTTTATCCTATTTCACTCATTCAACATTATACCTTTACACATTATTTTCTTTTCACCTTTGTCTTACTTTCGAAAATTTTTAATCGGCGTTGTCATATCTTGTTATTTTTCTATTTTTGTATATCGCTGTTAATTTTTCAATAAATTAAAATAAAAAAAATAATATCTGCTGGAAAATAAATGAGTACCTACAGGGGCGGTTTATGTAAGTAATTCGGCCCCAGTGATTTTACATAAACCGGTATACATATGTACATACATAAGTATGTTAATCTTCTCAACATTTGTTGCTGTCTACGTCACGAGTCTATCGACTGAACTGTGTTTTTTTTTAATAGATTCAAACATATATTTAGAGGCCACATTGAGATATTGAGATTTGTCAGGGGGCCACATACATATGTACATATTAAATAATTTTTTTTACCTAAATGTGGTTTATTAGTTTGTAAATCAATTATTTTTTTTATTTTATAGTAAAAATGGTATAAAAAAATACAAGAAAAAAAAAACTTAGAAGAAAAACAAACAAATAAAAACTAATGAGGGGTTAGGTGTTTTTGCAATTTTTTTGCCAATTTAGTAAAATCAACGTCGAAACTAGTGGTGTTAACTCGAAGCAACGAACGTAAATGACTACATATCTGTAATTATAGTCCGATTCATTCGAGAAAATGTTTGTTCACAAATATATGTACATACATATGTACATATGTGCTGGCAAATAAATATACATATGTAGTTACCATTCCAGCTGAAAATTTCTTCAGAGCAGGAAATAAAGAAGTTGAAAGTCCAGCATAGAACTCTGTTAACTATCATCTTATCACTTTAAAAGTGTCTTTTAATACGCAATTTGCTCCGCCGACTCAGTTGCTCACATTGCGATTTTGATTATCTTTAATTATTATGGAAATTCAAAACTGACCCGCAGAATCAGTTTCTGAGACAATTCATAAATGAAACTCGAAAAAAAAAAAAAAAAAAAAAAGTTATGAAAAATTCGTCTTTTTTTTCGTTTTTCGAGTTTCACGTATAGAATTAATTGTTTACGCCGAAAATATAGCATGAGCGCGACCTCTTCGACGTCCATCTTCAACGTGAAAATGTCGTCCGCAAGTCACGGTAAGCACTTCTCGTAATTTACAGGGTCAAATTGTCATTCGAAATGTTCGGTATCAAACGTCATTGCAGCATCTGGTAAAGTGGTTTGGATACGACTGAAACTTGACGAGTGCAGCGTGAGTGAGTGAGCGTCTCTCTTACGCAAATAGAGTGCGAGCGAGACAACGGCGAGTGCATCACCTCTGTATGATTTATTTACGTCACTTTCAAAATAGACAAATCTCAAAAAGTAAAAAATACTTTTTTTTTTTCATGTTTCTTATATAATATTGCCTAATAATCAAATTATATTCTCGTCGATTTTGGCCTCTTACAGAGCTATACACTTTTATGGAGATGTTTGTATGCTATGATGGGAAGAATTTGAAGATTTGCGAAGATTTGAAAATAAGAAGAAAAATAAGGATCTGGGGTGAAACTTTCTTCGGAAATCACTATCTGTGTGTAGTGTTTATCTCGTAGTATGAAAAATTCGTCTTTTTTTTTTCGTTTTTCGTTTTTTAAAAAAAAAAAACCATTTTTTTTTTTCGTGTTACCTGTACAAAATTGTCTAAGAAACCCATATTTGAAGTCGGTTTTGGATTTCCATGCCTATATAAACGTCTTTTCGGGTCGTGAAAATCGTGAGTCTCCCAGAGTTGCTATGACGGCATGTAGTCTTCGATAGTCGTCCATAGTTGCGGAGACTGAGTTGCCCGGTGAGGTCCGCTCCGTCTAAACGCTAACATTTTGACGACACGACGACTAAGGCCGACTAGTCTGCAGACTAGTCGGCAGATTAGTTGCCCGGTGAGGCTCGGGCCTAATAACTAGATTCCGACAGAATTTCAGTGCAATTTTTCTAGGGGTCGTCGTGACCCAAAAAATTCGCTAATTCAATAAACGTCGCACAACAAACCACATTTGGAAACGGTACGGAAAATGTGACGCAATAAGCAACAAATACATGTATGTAGTATACACAAGCATACGAACATTATAGCGGATTTGTGCAAATTGTGCAAGAACAATGTATTAAGCACACACGAGATTGTCGGACGGGGACTTTTAACCCCGGCTGACTATTAATCATAAATGTGTACATTTTACGACTACGGATAATAGGCAACCACGTAAATGGAAATGGATCGACGATAATTTTCCACATTTTTAAGCTGAAAGTTTTACGTAACTATACGATAAGTATGCGATCGACATAACGGTTTTTTTCTTCATTAGATTGTTACATACCATATTATGTATATATGGGTTCTGTATGCACTTCTGTATGCGGCTAGAATCGTGTTTCTGATCACGTAGTCGACCAAATAAAAAAATGCCTACGGTTTGTTTCGTAACGTTTTCACTTGTGTTTCCGAGCGGTAGTGAAAGCTCTCGGTAAGGGCAAGGGCAGTCGCTTACAGTAACAAAGCGCGTGTCCGTTCGGTAATTTAATGCAAATTCAAGACCAGCAAACGGACCTATGCCATTGACCTTGCACTATTAATAACTATTGTACCGTACGATTTTAGCATATCGATTAAATATAATTTTAATAGACGTGTAATTAAAATGTACAGCGTTAAAACACCGATTGTACAAATCGTACGCGCTATACCTATATTTATACGAAGACAATCGATTCGATCCACCATTGCGGAAAAGTGTACGCACGCAAGTTAAATACATTCACGTTATTTTTACGGTGAAATTTCATTGCGATTTTTGCAAGTTTTCCGGACCTGAAAAAAATTTAATGAGTAAATTTCCCATCAAAATATATTACCATGGTAAAAATGATTGTCAAATTTGACCAAAACTGCTTTTGTTATTGAGTATTCGACAAAAAAAGTATGAAGGTTGAACACAAAAGGCTGTGGAGTCGTTAAAAAAAAACACGACTCCGACTTTAAAAATGTCAAGTTAAATTTTAGCAAATTAAGACCATTTCCAGGTATATAAATACAGTCGTAATTTAACCAACCAATGCGAGGAATGAGCTAATTTTGGAATATCCCTGGCGTATATATATATATAGTGAGCAAATGTAAATCATTAATGACTTTTTTTCTTTTAATATTTTGTATTTTTTTATTTATAAATACTTTAATACATACACCGTTTTCCGCCATTTTCATTTTCTACCTGTCAGGCTCATTCGAACGCATTTTCCATTACTTTTATTAGTATTAGTATTAGGTCTTGACGCTTGTCAGTCTTCAGCTGCTGGCTGGTTATTTGGTTTATTCAAATTCACCCCAGACTTTGAGAAGCCCCACAGTTGAAGACGGTCAAATCGGGTACACGCAAAGGTCATCAGACATCGAAAAATCGCAATGTTATTCCATCATCAAAATTTCACCCAAAAAAGAGCCATACTTTAACGGGCTACGTAATCAATGACCTTATCCTAAAGGGAACTACATCTCTGGATTGTGTTTGTTGGCCCCCCAATGTTGATTTAAATCAGTGCTCGAAATGGAAATTTTCACGAATGGGAGCGCTCGATAATTTTCAAAAAATATCAAACGACCTTTTTTTTTTAATTATGTATATGTACATATGTAGATACCTATACATACATATGTATATATTTATCGAAATGCAAAATCTTACCGAGATTAATACCGTTTAATGTCTGTAAGTCAACTTCAACAGGTAGATCTAAAAATGGTCTCTGATTTTTTACTATCCTATGTATATACTTTTCTGAGAACTCTTTCAGTGGTTAAAATATGAGCATTCTGACTGTTTTGTACAAATTTATACATTTCATTATTATTGGCCGATTTTATTATAGTGAGATATTTAACCAATTTTTTATACTCATTTTTGTGGTGGTCGCCGTACAACACGACAATTCAAAGAAAGATATCGTCAATCATTAAAATGACCGATGGCTCGAAAAGGCACGTTGCAGTTCGAAATGCCGATTGCCGGATATTAAGTCATTAAACTTTTTGCGCAAAGCCAACATAGAATCTAAAAACCCTCGGAATTGAATAGAATTCTAAATGTTATCTTCAAGTAACGCGTGCACCCAGCTTTTTCTAAACATAATAATATTTTAAATGGCTTTGTCGGAATTGAAATGTAAAGAATGTAACTTCCAGTCAAAGATTGTGATTTAGGAGTCATAAATGTAAAAAAAATTCACCGTCAAACATTTTTTCGGCAATAATTATTGAAAGAGCACGGAAATTTTGGTTTTTTACGAAAGGAGCGCTAAATTTACAGATTTCACGAAAGGGTACGCTACGTTTTCAAATTTCACGAAAGGGAACGCCCGCTGCTTGCCGCTCCCGCTGAATTCGAGCACTGATTTAAATGCGGAACAAGGAGTCGGAGTCGCTCGATATTTTACGACCACGACTCCGACTCCACAGTCCCGGTTGAAAATTAATAAACCATTTTAAAGTATCAAAGAATTTCACCCTCGAAAGCACACAGAAACAATTAACGTATGTATTATTTATTATCAGATCATTTTTCCGTTCAATAAGCATAGAAAACATACGTACAAAACATCGTACACTTCATTAGATACATGTGGTGATTATTTCCCGTGAAATACACGCTTTGTATTTGTGTCGCGTGCACGTAATCGATTCTCACAATTCAAACGGCGGAATATGAAACATTTTGTTGCACGACGCGGGGTCAAAATTAGACTTTTAAAAAATCCAGTAAATGTGGGAAATGCGGCAATCTCGACGTGATAATTTCAACGTAGGCAAGAACGTACCTAGTACATAGACATGGGTATATCTCGACAGCAGTTTCGTGTGTCGAAACATCACGAACTGGTCCCGCGTTGCGTAAACGTGCATCGTGACGGATTGCGTGCAACTCGTCGCGTTTGAAGCGTGACCAATTTCAGTCAGATGTGTGTATTGTGCCCGTTTGGAAAAATAAATGACATTGATTTTGATACGATTATAATGATGATTTCAGACTAGGTGTCCGGAGAGGCGTCACTGCCTGAAGCCGCACTGAAATGGGCCAAGAGCACTCGACGACTTCTAATAGAGATCGCCAGAAGAGAGGTGCCCACAGGACCCACACGTCCCACAACAGAGATCCAGATCCCACTCGAGCTCCAGATCCCCATCATCATCACAGTCAGCACTCCTCGAAGTGTTCCACATCGTCGAGCAGTTACGTTACTGCAATTTCCAGAACGAGCTCCACCACCTCGTCCTCATTATCCAAGTCCAAGTGCCACTTACCGATTTATACTAATGTGCACTATAGAGACATCAACAATAACGACATATATAAGCCACTGAAGATAAACAAAAACAACATACACAAGTTGAAGTTATTGAACGCGGACAAAGACACGGCTATATATTTAGAGAAACACCTGTCTATAAAGTCGTATTTAGATCAGGGCGAAGCGAAGAAGAAAAATTGTGCACCCGCAGAGCCTGTGCCGAAAAAGGCCGGCATAAGAAATTACACTCCGAAAATTTTGAGCGAAAAGGAACCGCAAAAAGACTTGGAGCACTGGATTTGACTACAACCAATTATTGCCAAAATATACCGTTACCATTTTAATAAGTACAAATCGATCCTATAAATAATCATCAAAATAGATACATACACACTAATACGTACTGTAAATATTAAAACAATAGTTACAGATGTGATAAAATGTTATTAGTTCTATAGAATAGTTAATTGTAAACAATATTAAAATGGCTTTTTTGGGATCAATAGCAACGCTGGGTGGCTTAGCACAATCACCAGCATCATTTGCATCATTAATACCCTTGCTCGCCGTTGGTCTTACATATTATCGATATCACTCCGTAGACCCAGAGTCTCCTCCCATAGAAGCAATTAATGTAACTAAATTGCATCATAATTAATTAGTTAAATACATAACATGTACAGAGTATTAATGTATGCTTTTACATTTCAGCTGTTGTCTATGTACGACTTTGTAATAATAGGCGGCGGATCGGCGGGAGCGGTGATAGCATCTAGATTATCCGAAAACAGAAATTGGACTGTTTTGTTGTTGGAAGCAGGAGGACATGAAAATGAAATATCCGACGTACCAGCCCTGGCTGGTTACACTCAACTTTCCGAGTTCGATTGGAAATATCAAACGCAGCCATCACCGAATCGAAGTTACTGTTTGGCAATGCAAGCCGACCGATGCAATTGGCCGAGAGGGAAAGTTTTAGGTGGATCCAGTGTACTAAACGCAATGATATACGTGAGGGGCAATAAAAACGATTACGACTTGTGGGAGACGCTGGGTAACGTTGGCTGGTCGTACGACAACGTTTTACCATACTTTAAGAAGTCCGAAGACAACCGAAACCCGTACCTGGCTAAATCTCCGTACCATTCGACGGGTGGGTATTTAACAGTGCAAGAAGCACCGTGGAGAACTCCCCTGTCAGTGGCGTTTTTAAAAGCAGGAATGGAACTGGGATACGAAGTCAGAGATATAAACGGCGAACAGCAGACTGGGTTTATGATAGCTCAAGCTACGATAAGACGAGGCAGTAGGTGTAGCACATCCAAAGCTTTTTTACGACCCGTTAGACTGAGAAGGAATCTTCACATAGCCCTACACTCTCAAGTCACAAAGATACTGATCAACAGTAATCGACGCGCTTACGGCGTACAGTTCATACGAAACGGAAAAAAGTACACGATTAAAGCAGCCAAAGAAGTGATCTTATCGGCCGGATCGATTAACAGCCCTCAACTATTGATGCTCAGCGGCATAGGTCCATCGACCCACTTGGCCGAGCACAATATACCCGTTATATCCGATCTGAAAGTGGGACACAATTTGCAAGATCACGTCGGCTTGGGCGGATTGACGTTTATCATAAACGATCCGATCAGTTTAATGAAAGCGAGATTTTCAAAGCCCGGATACGCCATCGACTATATTGTGAACGAGAGAGGGCCGATGACATGTCCTGGTATCGAAGGACTTGCATTTGTCAATACAAAGTATGCGCCAAAGTCTGGCCAGTGGCCCGATGTACAGTTTCACTTCGGACCCGGATCGGTCAATTCCGACGGTGGTGACAATATAAAAAAAATAGTCAATTTAAGAGAGAGAGTATACAATACTGTATACAAACCGCTCATAAAATCAGATACGTGGACAATTCTTCCCCTGCTGTTGAGACCGCGTAGTACCGGTTGGGTGCGACTGAAGAGCAACAATCCTTTGGAGTATCCGACAATAGAGCCTAACTATTTCGCTTATAAGGAAGATATACAAGTCTTAACGGAAGGTATCAAAATAGCCATGGCCGTATCGAACACATCTGGCTTTCAACGCTTTGGTTCGAGACCATTGACAATACCGATGCCTGGATGTAAGCATTTGGAGCTATTTAGCGATGAATATTGGGAGTGCAGTATGAAACACTTCACTTTTACCATTTATCATCCGACTGGGACGTGTAAAATGGGTCCGTCTGATGATGCCGATGCTGTTGTCGATCCTAGATTGAGAGTATACGGAGTCAGCAATTTGAGAGTGGCTGATGCTAGCATAATGCCGACAATAATAAGCGGAAATCCGAACGCCCCCGTAATAATGATCGGCGAGAAAGCGAGTGATATGATAAAACAAGATTGGTCATGACACAACTCATGAAAAAAAATGACGAAAAACTTAAAATAATTTTATAGATTGATGTTTATGTTTTGTTGATGTGTAAATATTGATCCTAATTTTAAAATACATACATATACAGTTGTATTCAATTAATAATTTAGTCTATAAGTTATTGTATAGGTATGTATACATAGTGCATGCAATGCGAGGAAAACCGCCATAATATAAACAAAAACATTGAACTTGTAAAAACGAATAAATAAAAGAAAAATTGTTGGTTCAAAAATTCATAATAAATTAAATTTTTAAATTCAAAAGTTACTGCACCTTGCAGCATACAATCAAATTATTAATAGTAATTGTAATAAAAAGCACATTTGAATAAGAAATAATAAAAAAATCTAGTCATAAAAATGTAAAGTCAACATTTTCCGAATTGAATAAATATATTTTGAAACATTTGTTGAAATAGGCAATATTCATAGATATTATATACATATATTGTACATACTTTTTTATGTGTTGGAAAAAAAAATTACATTCATACATAAATCATTGGTTTTATTTTCAGAAAATTGCTCCCTTATTTGTAAAAATTATATATTATGAAAATCATTGTGCCATAATCTGGCAAAAGAAATATAATACAATTAAGATATATAAATAATTTGAAACTTTATTTAATATCGTTCTGATATTAACATACAAGTTGAATATATGCGAATTTAAAATTATAATCCATTGATATTGATAATTTTATACAACGGTGATACAAATACAATATAAAATATAAAATAAAAAGAATTTTACTTGATCCCAACAATATTAAGCTTTATAAAAAAATTTAATTAATACGAGCGGTTTGAGAAAAAATCTGTATATGATAGAAATTAAAATTTATTTAAAAAACAATTGTACAATTTTTTATTAGCAAATACGAGAACCTCAAAGTAAATATACAAACTTACTACACAGATGTCATACAAATAGAAAAGATAATGAATATCTACTTTTAATGACAGTCATTACCTTCACAATCAGAACAAAACATCATCGTTACAATGATGCACATTATCAATTATGTAATTCTTTCAAATTTCAATTGTGCTGCTTTGAATTATTATATATATACCTACATACGTAAGAGGGATTATCTTTTTTTTCATACGTTTTACCCACGTGGAATAGTTGCAAACGTAATACAAACATGTTAATTATTATTTCGAAAGTTATATAACCAAATAATATGTAAATTGAACAACATTATAATTTTTTGTAAATGTAACGAAATGAAGCGAAAAAATTAATGACCTCTTAAGGGAAAATAATATATGTACATATAAAAATCTCCATTGAGTAATTAAATTTAATAAATTAAAAATGTACTATGAATAAATATCGAATTAACATTTCCGCCTGATTTCAACTCAGAAAAAATGTAAATTACTTTCGAAAAACGACTTGCATCACATTTAATGTACAGGAACCATAAAATTATACAAACGCATTACATTTGTGCAAACAAACACCCGGGTAAAATTTGCCGCCCCTGAACCTCAGGCCGCCCAAGGTGGCTGCGAGCTTTGGACCGGTCCTGGCCGTTTCGAAACGCTTTACGACCGGCGCTTAAAAGGTCAGGCGCGAAAATACGAATCCCAGTGAAAGCAGACGAGGAGAATCAACGTTGGTAGTGATGAGCAAAATATTTCGCAATGTTTCAGCACGCGTGCCTAACATTAATTGTCGCCGTCTTATCGCTATAGCCAATGGTAGGTTATGTTTGCACGCTTTCCAAGCCATAACTGACTAAATGTTTTGAATTTCGCGCGTGCCTGATGTGCACGCGAGTTCACTTCCTATACTAGCTGGAAAATGGCGGTAATGTTAATGTCATAACTCATAACCAGTTGCAGAATCGATTCGTAACAACTGTTTGTCTAGAGTGCTAGACAGTTACGTCTGCCACCTTCTTTCACTAAATATTAGATAGGTACTCCGCAATTACTCCGACGAAAACTGAAAGCGACATACTTGTTTAACAAAGAAAGAAAATATTACTTATAAAATTTAATTATTTGCTTTTCAGACTGAAATTCTTCTTTTGGATGACTACTATACAAAATGTTGTTTCAATCTCTATGCTAATGACACATTCAGTATTGCCAGTTCAGAAAAGTGGAAAAAAAGCATAATCATTTGTTATAAATAATGGACCAAGTTAACGCTCATATTAATGTTCCGATAAAAATGCAAGAATCTTAATGTTGTTGTTTTCGATCGACATTGCTCTTGCCTTATCGACAGGGAAACAAAAAAAAACCTATCACTGTCCATTACGCAAAGAGCAAAGAAGCGAGGAATGCGAAGAGATAAAAAAAAATGGTAATGGTAGTAAAAAGTGAATGGTTAACGATCGGTCAATTTATATCATTATCATAATGTAAAAAATAAACAAATTCAATAATAAAGATGCCGAATGTTATTATAAAAAGACACGATATAAATTTGAAATTCAAGAAAAGAAAACGTGTTGAAATGAAAAGTTTGCGACTTTTCATACAAATTTGCATAGATAATTGTAAGTCAACATCCAACTATAAAATAAATATTAAATTAAATTATATAATAAAGACGTCGAAGCATAACTGAGCGAATAATTAGAAAGTTTCCCCTGACACTGGCGAAAAAGCGGTGGCAATGATTTTTGCCACTTAAGGTCAGCGCCTTTTCACGAATCGACGATTTTTAATGCATTTTCAATAACAAAAATAAACAAACCGTATCAAACTCAATATACGTACATAGTTTTGCGGTTAAACAAAAGAACGACATTTTGATTGAAATATAAACATTGTGCAATAGTAAAAAAAAAGTCGTAATAGATATATTGTATTACAGTAGGTGTATATTACATATATGTATTGTATTATAGTAGATAAGTAGGTGGTATATACCCACCAGATACCACCGAGCGTATTTATCCGCCCGCGAATAACAATCCGCTCTGGTTTGTGAGGCCCTTAATGTGAGAATACGAGAAACATCAACGAGCAGCAAAACACGAAACCCAGGATGCACACGATACGATGCGCGTTGCACGCATGCATCTACGTGTGATGCTGTTAACTACCACGTAATACGTTACAAACGATCGGATAACGTAATAATCGGATTACATATAGCATCATAATATCTATCGGCGGCAACTCTTCTCTTTCTCGGTCATTCTGCGGCATTATTCTTTCGTCTCACTCTCATCATTGAGTCATTTCCTCTCGGCCAACTTTCAATTTCCAATGGCGAACGTGAGATAATACAAAACACCACAGATGGACTCTATCCGCAGTGTGTCAAATGGCGAATCCATAAATTAATAAAAAAATAGCGTTGAGTTTTGAAAACGGGGAAAAATTAAGAAAGTAACAAAAAAGAAGACAAAAACTATCGATATCCCACTCAAAATGCAAGTATGAGGTCAGGTACTTTCACTTGACAGTCGAACGGAACCATTCAATAGAAGTAATACCAATACAATAATAAACATACACAAATTGTCAATTTCGTTTTCAAGACACAAACCCAGACGGTCAGAGGCGAGGCAGAAGCTAATTTGAAAATTGAGAGGCCTCAAGATTTGTGACCTATGATTACACACGTTGGGCATACGATCTGTGTCAACAATGTCGTTATTGACACACATCGCGCGTGTCCTAAGACTATGTAGTAACAGGCCAATTTCGTGTGATACAATAAATACAACAAAAAAAAAAAAAAAAGTGAAAAAGGTAGTTTTGAAATTCAAAGACAATTTTACGTGTGTGTAAGTTTATTTTTACAGAAAATAATCGAAAGGAGGAACTCTAAAAGTAAACAAAGAAACGAGTATTAATTTAATATATGGGTTAATAAATCAAATGCCTTGAATAATAAACTGAAAATGTTTACGGATGCGTATGACATTAGGTCAAGAGCCAAATGCGTTGAAATTGGTTTTTCTGAGCCATTAAGGAAATCAACAGGATTTGAATGTCCCTGAAAATAAAAAAAATAGCTCGTCGACAACAATAGGAAAAGAAATAACATCGTGAATATCAAATGCGTCAATTTTGTCGCATTTCATTGTGCTCAATTCTCAAAACTATCTTTCGCCTTTTATAAGGATCATCATACAAAAGAAATGCGCTAAATAGTAAAGTGGAAAGCTAGTATAAAAGCCCCACCAGTTGTGTTGTTTATATGGTGGCGTAAGTCGCTCAACGAATCAGTTACTCGTAGTCATTCACTTGGTGTACGTGAACGTTCAGTGTCGTGTCGCATACTTTTATTTTTATCGTTTAAACAATACTTTATAATACAAAAGTGACACCAAAAACGCATTCAATGCAGTGAGATAAATTTCAAAAACAAAAACAAAAACTAAATTGGATTACAACCAAAATAATAAAAAAGGTAGGTATGTATGTAGGTGTATATTTATAAAATTGCGCAATGAAGTTATTTAACTTTTTAAACCTAAATATAACCTAAACATACGAATAATTAAATATGCGTGTTTAGTACGACTGACTTAATACATCACACAAGTGCACGTTCATTTTTAAAAATACAAAAGACGGGAAATATAATATTGCGCAATCAAAGCAATTGCGTTACATAAAAAAAAACAAAAGGCTTTTATCGGACACGCGAAAGTGAAATTTCGATTTTCAACCGAGAAAATAATTAGCAATGTAAATTGCATAGATATTATACTATTCGCGAGACGCGGTGCCCGCCTACGAATAAAATAAAAACACGATATCGATGCGACATCCAAAACGAAACACTCTGTCGCAGTTTACCTACATTTTATTAATTAAAACACACCAACGAAACGCACAACAATAGCATTGACCTAATGCGGAAATTGTATCCGCGAATTATGCAACGGACCGGTCCGTTCGAACGGAAATGCAAGGAAGAAAGTGGACTTCAATGTTGCTACTACATATTACATACGAATACAGCACACATACTGTATGTGTAACACCTTTCGTGGTGCTGCTGTGTATCATGAACCTGATTCGATCTACAATAACAACGTCGAGATGGTCGAACATTGCGTAACACTTGACGAATAATAGTCGTTAAAAATCGGTGAAAGTCAAAACGGACACGTGATAAGTTGAATCGCACGAGAGATGATGTATTCTTATTTTCACATTCCACCCGACAATTATGCATAAGAAGTAATTTAGTCATAAATGACACACTCGAATTGTAAATACGCACCGATGCGATGTGCGAACGTTAAACCGCACACGTACATACGCGCTGTCACATTTTATTCGAACGACTCGCGTGCAATTTCTAGTAAGAATATTTCCATTTTACTAATAAACTGCATTTAAAGAGCGACGTGAATAAACAATTATTATTGAAAAGTTAAAAGAGCGAATGACTCCAGAGAGTCATTAGTAATTTCGCTTACTTACTGATTGTATCCAATGTAATGATATGGTTTTGTAAAGACAAGCAACTTTCTTTTCAGTCACTGACAATAATTTGTACGCAACGCGATTTCTTAAAATCGTTTCCTACTTCGTTAACAAGAATACTGCTGACATCAGCAAAACGTGAATAATTTGAATAGTCACTCGAAATCTAGATAGAACAAGTACCTACACGATTACGACACAAGTGTGAAAATTCTAGCATGTGCTTATCTCAATATCAAAATTACATAAAGATACGATTAAACCAATCACACTAACCGTACATATAAGCGAAATTATGATAGTTAAATTTTATGGAGGAAAATGCGAGTACAAAGGATGTTATTTCAGCATTATCTTTGACCAACCAGTTCATACGATTGCGCAAACGACACGGGAGAAATTCATCATAGGTGAAATGCACCAGTGAGGTAATACGGATACAGAGTGCTCGTTTTACAGTAACCTCACGTGTCCCACATTGTGATCGAGGCTTTCACCGGGGTGTTTTGAAACACCATGTACGTGCACGTACCCACGTATGTATGTACGTATATTCTTACACAAACAAAGAGAGTAATTCATCTCGTCGAAAGCAATCCGTACAGTGGACCATGAGCGGGTCCAAAATCCGCAGTGTCAGTAGTTGTACCCATCCGAATTCGATTTAACCTTAATTCTAGACAATTTCCATAACTTTGGTAATGCAACGTTGGAATAATTTGCATTTTAAAGTCATATTTCATAAATACAAAAGAAAATCGCGATGTAATAAAATACAGTGTAAAAAATAATAAAATCGCGAAAGTAACAAGCAAACGGTCAACAGACACGAAACACGGCTATGTCGCTCACGCATTATGTCAAACGCTAAGAGGAAAACTTTTTATGTAAATATCAGAAAAGGAATGCGTAACTCATGAATAAATAATATACATAGTATGACGATATATATTTCACAAGCAGAAGATGCCTATATATGTAAATTAAACGAACGAAACGCGTACACGCAACAAAATATTCATGCATTTATTATTATATTTATATTGAAAATAACAGGGAAACATCGAAATGAAATTAATTCACGTTTTTTTTTTTTTGCATTTCAGATACAGAAATGATAGATGAATGGAATATATAATTCAGACGACGTTGCGATGATTCGTCGAAAGCACAGGAAGCTTTACTGTGTTAAATCAACGGCGAAAGGACCGAAACCTCCCGATCTTTAGAATAAATTAAAACATACAGAACATTTTGTGGAAATAAATATTATTTAATATGTATAATATATGAATTTGGTGTTGGAACAAGTATTTAAAAGGTTTTGCAAAGACACCAATCAGATCAAATTATGGGTGTGGCAATTTTGTTGGCGTCAAGTGCTTTCAAAACAATAGGTGTTACGAGTCTCTGGCTTATTCCGATATTGTTCGGTGCTTTGACGTATCACAATTATGACAGTCACGATCCAGAAAGCAAAGTGAGAGATATAAACCCTCAAGCGGAGTACGACTTTGTCGTCGTCGGTGGTGGAACTGCTGGATCCGTTGTTGCCAACAGACTCACCGAAATACCTTCGTGGAATGTCCTTTTACTAGAAGCTGGTACTGTTTATAATCGAACTCAATATGTTACTGATTGAGAAATACTTTCATGCAAACTCACTATGATGAAATTTAATAAAAACAAACTAAATGTATGTTTCAGGTCCGGATGAAAATGAAATTTCTGATGTGCCCTCACTGGCACATTATCTACAGTTGACGAAGTTGGATTACCAATATAAGACAGAGCCCACTGGAAATGCGTGCTTGGGAATGAAAAAAGGAAGATGTAATTGGCCGAGAGGGAAAGTGCTAGGCGGATCCAGCGTTCTCAATTACATGTTATACGTCAGAGGCAACAGACACGATTACGATCAGTGGGAATCGTTTGGAAATCCAGGATGGAGTTACGAAGACGTGCTACCTTATTTCAAAAAGTCAGAAGACAACAGAAATCCTTATCTTATGAATTCGAAATATCACGGAAAGGGGGGTTACATGACGATACAAGAATCCCCGTGGAGAACTCCACTGGTAGCGGCATTTATTCAAGCGGGTACGGAATTAGGATACGAAAACAGGGATATAAACGGAGAATACCAAACGGGTTTTATGATAGCGCAAGGTATAATAAGAAGAGGATCGCGATGCAGTATGGCGAAAGCGTTTTTGAGACCGATCAGAAAAAGGAGAAATTTAAACATCAGTCTCAACTCCTATGCACTTAGAATTCTCATCAATCCGCTGACTATGAGGGCATTCGGCGTAGAGTACGTCAAAAATGGACAAAAGCGTACCGTTCTGGCGAGAAGAGAAGTAATTTTAGCGGCAGGTGCCATAAATACACCACAACTGATGATGCTATCGGGAATTGGTCCCAGAGAGCAACTGATGAATTTGGGCATTCCAGTTTTAAGAGATTTACCAGTGGGAGAAAATTTGCAGGACCACGTAGCAATGGGTGGATTAACTTTTCTAGTCGATAAACCAGTAGCAATAGTTCAAAATAGATTTCAAGCGTTTCCTCTCACTATGCAATACATATTGAGAGAAAGGGGACCGATGACGACATTGGGGGGCGTGGAGGGATTAGCTTTTGTCAATACTAAATATGCAAATGAATCGGGTTTATGGCCAGACGTTCAATTCCACATGGCTCCAGCTTCATACGGTTCAGACGGTGGAGATCAAGTCAGAAAAATACTCGGATTGACTGATAGAGTATACAATGAGATCTGGAGACCAATATCAAACATGGACGCGTGGACCGTAATGCCACTACTGCTACGACCAAAAACTAGGGGTTACGTTCGATTAAAAAGCTCCAATCCTTACAGCAAACCAGCAGTAAATCCTAGATATTTCGAAAATGCATTCGACGTGGCTACTTTAGTAGAAGGTGCCAAAATTGCGTTAAAGGTGGCCGAAGCTTCGCCTTTTAAACAATTCGGATCGAGATTGTACATGAAATCTCTTCCCAATTGCGTAGACTACGAGTTGCTTTCCGATGCGTATTTTGAATGTCACATGAGAACGATATCAATGACGATCTATCATCCCGTGGGAACGGCTAAAATGGGTCCATCGTGGGATCCCGACGCTGTCGTAGACCCCAGATTGAGAGTTTATGGCGTTGAAGGTTTGCGAGTAATAGATGCAAGTATAATGCCTACGATATCTAGCGGTAATACAAACGCGCCAGTAGTTATGATCGGTGAAAAAGGATCTGACTTAATAAAAGAAGACTGGTCGCAGTTAATGTCCTATGACTGACGAATTCACAAATTAAAATAGTAGTTTCATCAAATGTAGCGGAAATGGCTAGTCCCAATACATATATGCACTAGTATTACAGCACTCAAATCAGTGCATATGATGCATTATATTATACTTTGCAAGTGTACATGTATAACTACAATGATTTCTCCTCAACAGCGAGGTCCAATGCGGGTCAAATGAATCAGTCATTTTATGAATAATTGTAGAGACATGTAAAATAAAGTGTGTTTGCGGGTATGTGTATTGTGTAAATATTAAGATAATATTATAGATTTCAGGTAAGGTGTAAAACATGTTTATAAATTTATAACAAAAAAATAAATCGTTATTGTTGAAAATTGTATTGATTATTTACTCATATTAGTTTAATACTTCCTAATGATCACACATTAATTTACAAACGCAATATTGCAAATATGTGGTTCCGTTCGTATTGTATCTACATACATATGTATGTATATACCATTATAATAAATAAATCCGCAAAAACAACACAACTCCTGGCTATATTTTTAAAATTATATATGCATCTTTATCATAATTATTGCATGTCAAAATGCAAGAAGGAACTCTAACAGCAATTATCAACATGCATCTGAGTAATTATTCACAATCTAGGGCAATGAAGGTAATGAACTATAGCGTTTTCAAAACGATAACCTTCTGCACGAAGATTTATTGTGCAATAATCAAAATATTTATTAAATAAGCGCTATATAACTATACTTAATGTGAATATAAAATTACATTGACTTTTCGATTTGCATAATAATATGTACATACTATGCAACAAAAAAAATCACGTTTTTGAGTTACCCGAGCGGACACCCAAAAATTATTACTAATTCTGACCCACTGAATCCGAATATGATGATAAAATTTGTTCGTTAGCTCTCGTTTATGAGATATAAGCGTTTAAAAAAATGGATAATTTTTACATTTTTTTGACTTTCGTGGTTTGTAACTCAAAATTTAGTGCTTCTGTGTTCAAAATGAGTATTGGAAGCAATATTCAAGATGTTTTTGCTATTAATTGTGTTATTTGAAAGCTTTAAAATACTTAAAAGTAATCGTCTAGCGAAATTTAAGATAAAATTTTTTTTTTTTTTCGGATTTTCTCGTTCCTTCGTGGCCGCGGCCAGCTTCCACACCCGTCTGCCAAATCCTATACAAAAAAAACCACGGGATTGGCGTCGGCCAGGCCGACGCACTCGCGATACCATGCCTTTAATACGTTAACGGTATTAACCATCAAAAAAAACAAAGCTCCACCCATCTTTAGTACATACAAAAACTGAGGGATAGACTGAGCACGGCTGCACCAATGTGTACCCCCACTATATGGGACGGCTGATAAGGTGATAAGAGTGCTTAAATAAATGATCTAAAAATAGGAGATACTGAGAAAATAAACAACACAATATGTAAATGGACAACCTAACGCATAAGAACATCGGGAAAAAATCCAAAAGAAAAAAAAAAATTTTGGACTTTAAAAATTTGCTAGACGATTAGGTACTTATAAATATTTTAAAGCTTTCAAATATCACAATAAATAGCAAAAGCATCCGACTATTGCTTCTAATACTCATTTTGAACAAAGAAGCACTGAATTTTCAGTTACAGACCGCAAAAGTCAAAATAGTTCATTTTTTTAAACGCTCATCTATATATGTATATAAAAATTGATGTCTGTCTGTCTGTCTGTTTGTTTGTCTGTCTCTTATAGGCTCCTAAACCACTCAACCGATCGCGATGAAACTTTCAGGACTTATTGTGATCATGCCGGGGATGGTTCCTGTGAAAAAAAATCGGGATAAAACGGGAACGGGAACGGGCCTGCTCACGCGTCAGATAACGTACTAGGAATGGGAACGGGATCGGGACCGGGAACGGGAACGGTATCGGGCATTGCAACGCATGCCGGGTCAGCTAGTATCTCATAAACGAGAGCTGACCAACAAATTTTATTATCATATTCGGAATCAGTGGGTCAAACTTAGTAAAGATTGACTAGTTTCCGCTCCGGTAGTTTTTTTTGTTGCATGGTGTAATGTTACCGTGGCTTTGTGTATTATGAATTATTATAAAAAAAGACCATGAAAAAATGTTTTCATTTCACTTTTTTTTTTTAAATAATTTATTAATGAGGTAAATTAAAATGTTTTATCATTAAAAAAAAATAAAAAAATTGAGTACGACATTCATAAAAATATAAAAGACAATTAAATTATGAATAATTTCAATGAAAGCCATATATCGCAACCCCGGAAGAGCAAAGGAAGGCAATTGCAAGTTTTGGTTTAAAATGTATCGAAATATTATGTTATTTTTTTTAAAATGTTACTTTTTTCCAATGGAACAACGACGAAATTATAAGACCGCTTGGAGATGCATCGTTGTTCCATTTTTCAAATTTTAATCGTTTGTTCCAGAAACGGTCACATATGTCTCGATTCCCATGCGTGATACATTGTTTCTATTTCTATAACGAAGCAAGTGCTCATGAAATATTCTTAATTATTTTACTTTTTAATAAATATTTCAATTTCGATTTGTTTTAATTTATTTACTCACTACCTTTACTAAAAATAAGGTTTTTAATTAATAAACATTTACATTAATTTGTGTCATAAGTACTGTAAGTATGATACATTTCAGAAGAAGAATGACACAAGATCGTTGACTGTTTTTGGGAAAATCCAAAAACAAATTGCACAATTTGAAACTAGAGAAAATTTGCTGTTATAAAAACATACTTACTATTCGCATTGCAGTAAATCAAAATAATTTTTTTTTCAATTATGATTTCTGAAGAAGACTAATTTTGCACTTTGTTGCACGTCATTCATTGTTCTTTCGGAGGTGCGATATGTTGATTATATTTGTTGTTTTTTTTTAATTCTGCACATTATAATATATAATTTAAAACACAATCATATCACTACTTATTATGTACTATACAATATTATTTAAATACATATATTATATATGTAGCCACAATAGTGATATTAGTTTTATTATCATTACATATGCAACTTTAACAATTTAACTTAATAATGCATTATAAGATCACTTATGCAAAATAGTCTCCAAAAATGTATCTACAAATGTAAAACTATCGAATATATATACATATGTATGTACATACATACTATATTATTTAATAAAAAGACACTAGTACATAATAATGATAAATATAGTAAAAATAAAAATATAATTCAAAGATTTTATAATTATTTCAAAACTTACAATTTATTAATTATCGGTGAGATTAATTTTGTACTCGAACGATTGGAGTGGTTTTCTTGTCAAATTTCATTAAAACACTTCACAGAACACAGTGAATTAAAAAAAATTGTAAATAAAAAAGCCGATACAGATATGAAAGTACTAAATCGATACATTAAAAAGTACACTAATAAATATTCACCTTGAAATTTTGCACACAGGTTGCAATCGTGCTGTAAGGTAATGTATAAGTTTTGGAATAAAAATTGATACCCTTGAAATGATTCAAGAAAACGGGTTTGTGGAAGCTTATGTGTAAACCCCTGAAATATGTACTTTTTTTATGGTATACACAGAATGAACAGCAGTATATTTAAAGATTACTCGATAAAATACATTCGATTGGAAGGAGCCCATCTTTGCGATATTTTGGGATTCAATAAAATGATGTACCAACAATATATGTATTTGAGTGATAAACATCTAAAAATAAATCCTAATGAATCAATCAAACGGTAATGGATAACTAATGATATAAAGGTGATGATACCCTACGGGATTTTTAATACATACAAATTAACCAAACTAATTGCAAGTAATCGTTTCTGGGGAATCTTTTCTAATTAAAATCCTGTTTTGAGTTAGAAAATTAATAACAATACCGTACGCTTTTCTTGCGTTATATGTATGTAAAATAAAAAAAGAAAAAATAATTTTGGTTGCTGTTTCAATTTATTCTTCCATCTTATTGAATAATTTGCACCTACTATCGGAGAATATTTTTTTTAAGTCAACTGTTTAATAATAATCAAAATTTAAATTCAGATATTTGAGCACGACCAAACAAAAAAAAAAAAATCTGAAATACAACAGCTCCGTATATGCAAAGCATTGCGAAAACGAACAATACTGTACATTTCTTCCACAACTTGAACAATAAAATAATCCACGAAAAAACTTGTTAACTTGTATTCGAAACTCTAAAAAAATATATGGGTACGTGTTAAGAAAAATCAAAATACAGCACTATCGATTATAAAATTTAAATAAACCTAACATTCTTACATTGAAATTCGCAGATGCGAAGAAAACTTTTCTATAGAAAAAAGTCAAACAAAATATAAAAATAGGGGATAAAAAGGACACTAACATATTTTATCGACCGCCCTAATTTTAATTTTATCATTATTCATTATCATTATCTATTTATTTTTCTTCTTCTCCATTATTAGTTTAATACCCAATTTATTCTCTCTTATTTATCTTAATTAATTAATTAATTTCTATAAATTTATATTTTATTCTACTCTCCTAGCTGTCTGGAATAGACTAATATTATTAAATACGTACATACATATAGACATCTCACATCTTTATTATAAATAAAACTACAGAAACAGTAGCGGTCATTGAAATCGAATCACGTCACGTCGCCTTTAGAATTTTTAACTTTAAATAAGTAAGTTTTTTAACTTTAATAAAAGTAAGCATTTTGCTGTTTTTTTCACAAATATATGCAGCAGTTTTTATATATGTATATTTTATTAAATTTAAACTATTTGACATGTTTTAAACAAAAAAAAATAATTATTACGAAGTAATGCAATTTAAATCACCAGTTCTGTCTATTCGATAAAAACTAATATAATCGAATAAAGAAAATAAATGAAAAAAAAAAAAAAACCGAAATTTACTGTTTTAATTATGAAAACATTCGAACGCGAGATCGAAAAGATATAAGCTCACCATACAAATCGTAAATTGTACATAATATTACGGGGAGGGTTGACAGCAAACAAAATTTATAGTCGGAGAAAAAAAAAATTTATGTAGTTTCAAAATATATATTTCTCGATTATTCATGAAAAATCCAGTATGGATACACCCGAACAATTTAAGGGGGTACCAATGACCTTCATCAAGATGTCACCGAAGGTTGCACGCGGTTATAAAAACCAGCTGTAGTAATTCGCCACAGAACAGTGATGAAGTGCAGTCCGCTATGGTCGCAGCGGTGGGTGAGTGAGCGCACCCCGTCGAGTGCAATCTTTGTATTTAACTCGGAAAACTCGGGAAATTGACCATAACGCGACGTGGAAAATCAGTGAAAATCATATCGACGACGATATGAACTTGTGTGCATGTAACGAAAGTACGAACATTTGTGAAATTAAGTTGATCGCCGAAAAAACTGATGTGCTCAAAAATCTGATTTCATACGTGACAATAGTGATGATATTAATTCAACGCACAAATATTTTAAATATTTTCTTTAAACAATAACAATAACAAATATAAACAATGTATCTATGTATAACGAGAAGTTTATGTACGTCAATTAGGAAACAGTTGGGAAAATAGATTTTTTTGTAGATATTCACAACAGTTTAATATAATGTTTTAAACCTTTGATAACTTTCATATGTTAAACACGAAACGAGTGAAATGAATTACGGTTCAGTTTCACCGAATTTTCCTCGTCGGACGGGTGTTACTGCGGTGATAAAAATTCGCCAACTAAAGATTTCAATGAAAATTTCTCGAAAACAGGATTTGAAAATAGCTATTTTAATTAATTTATGCCGGAATTGAGCGCGAAAGTGCTATTTGCTAATGCGAGCAATCAAATACTAATTTGACATAATAGATTCATTGACGTGTGACGTATCGCATTGGAGGATATTACAAAGCAAGGTGTAACTATGTACATACATACATACTATACTTATGCATGAATGAAACACTAAAAATTAAACTTTCTTTGCGAAAATATGTGACATTTCCAAGAGTTTGTATGTAAAAAAAAAATACTTATTCACATTTATTTAAAAAAAAAATAATTATAATACATTTACGGTATTTCCGCATGAGCTTATATAGCTACTCAATATCGGATTATGTTATTGCGTTAAAAACATGCCTTACGCATATATTGATAATAAAACTTTCGAATAATTAGTGATTGACAGCAAAACGTGTCCTAGAGAATGAAATGAAGTGTCGAATAGTACTTTTAAGATTAATATAAAGCGATAAGATAAAATAAATAAAAAGTGTATCGGCATGTTTTCAAACCGTAACTTAAAAGTGGGAAAAATAAAAATTAGCATATTGTGCATCCGCAAATTTTACATATGATTCAATGAATTTGGCTAGTTAAAGGTCGTTCTATATCGATTTAAGCGTAGGTGTGCCTATTATTATATATAAATTAAGATAGGTATAACGATATGCCTACACCCAAAAATAACTAGAAAATTTAAAACTGAAACATTTCCTATCACACTAAGATTATAATCAAGAACGATCGATAGAATGTTTAAAAGTTAAGTAATATTTTTAAATCGGTGTAACTTTTTACCACTAATGTCTAAGATATACGATAAAAAAAATGGAACACGACATTAAGACCTTCAGTGCCTTCTGTGAACTGGCATGGTTTGCAGTTGACAATTGTAATTGCATTCGTGTAATTAAATGCAAAACTGTGGGTAAAACCTGATCATAATGAATTAACCTGCGAACGATCGCGACGTGGTCACAAATCTCATCATTAAATACAATTTATAAGCTTCACCACGCAATGAAACATTTAAATAATTCATATGGGTACTTATTGTAGATGCCTGTTTACACACAATGACTCAAAGGAGACTGCTAAAGATTATAAATTGTAAATCATGTATGTTGATCATTGTAGCAAATAATAAATAGCTTCATCGAATCGTAGATACAAAAACATATGTAGATACCTAACATACCGCAAAACCGCAGTGCCTATGACCGTAATAATGCAAAAAAATATCAAACCATTACGGGTAATCTGTAAAAAATAAAATTGATCCCGTTAACCTTGTTACGAAAGTCCTTCTACGTGTTTATAAAACCAACCGGTTAGGGAAAAGCGGGTAGAAACAAAATATGAAGTTAACTGGCGAGTTGTTTCAAGGGTATCCGGTAAAGATCGCAGCGGACCATTTTCAGTTGAAACAATTACATATGTATGTACACTTAAAACACAATCACACCATTATAATTAGCCGCGTAAGGTACAAATCGTGCTAGTTACCGTCTATCCATATCGTATTAATGACACCTTTAATATATGATAATGATAAAAATGTATAATCACGAAACGATTACAACGATGACGATACGTGCAATTTTATAATAAATTATCTGTTTTGATATGGGATGTAAAATAAAGTAATTCGTAAGAAACACGTTTACACCACGTACCTACATACGTCGAAATATTATCACATTAACGGGTTCGCGGAGACAGTTTAATGGTGGACAACTTTTGTGGGGATGTTGTAAAACTAGTTAAATTTAACGTGCTAAATTTGGTATACACGTGATTACAATATTTGATACAACATTAACGTGATTACACATTTTTCTGTATTCAATTGTCGCGAAGTTCATGTTTCAAAAATCAAAATTGTAGGAATTAATAGTGTTTTGTGTGAGTATACATATAGGAGTATTTTGTCAATGAGAAATTAAAAGTAAATATTTAGTTGACAAATTAAGCACCAAATAATATTTCTGAAACCATAACTAAAAAAATGACGCTAATTTAATCTAATTGATTTCACCTTCTTTAAAAATAATATTTTAAGCCGTGTAATACTTATTAAGAAAAGTAAAAATATAAAATATCCATTACTCACAAGACGCTTGAATCATTTTCATCTGAATTTCTCGTACGTGGAAATGATTTGTGATCAATAAATAATTAAATTTCGCAAAATTTAAACATTGCAAACTTGACCTAATTAACAATTTAAAACAGAATCGAAAAAATTCAAGCTAAATACCATTTGATTATGTTGCAATTCAACGAGTCATTTTATGTACATATGTATGTAAATAGCCGACAGTCAGAGATGAATCACTAAACAAATGTAAATATATTTTTCAGAATTGAAGAATCACTAGAGGGAACCATGGCGTACACCATCAAAATGCTGTTCAATACAAACGCTTCAATATTAATACTGATATACATTATAGCACGATCCAACGGGCAGAGTATAAATGCACTGATGAAATTTTTAAGAAATGGACAGCAACAAAGAAACGACGAACTTCCCGATAGGAGAATGCTACTCAAGGAATACGATTTCATAGTCGTGGGGGCAGGTACGGCGGGTTGCACAATTGCCAATCGATTGACAGAAGTTCCAGATTGGAAAGTCCTTCTGATCGAAGCGGGAGATGCTGAAAACGCAGTCATGGATATACCACTGCTCGCAAACTATCTGCAATTCACAGAAGCCAATTGGAAATACAGAACCGAGCCGGGAAAACGATACTGTCTGGGATTCAACAATAACCGATGCAATTGGCCGCGAGGGAAAGTAATGGGCGGGTCGAGCGTTCTAAACTACATGATATATACGAGAGGTAATAAAAGAGATTACGATTTATGGAGTGAAATGGGTAACACGGGCTGGAGTTGGGACGAGGTTCTACCTTATTTCAAGAAAGTGGAGAAATTCAACATTCCAGAATACATGAATCCAGATTATCACAGCAGAGACGGGTATTTAGACGTGGGCTACGTTCCGTATAGTACTAATGTAGCTAAATCGTGGGTAGAGGCATCCGTACAAGCTGGACACAAGTATACCGATTACAATGGAAAAACTCAAACGGGAGTATCTCTTCTTCAAACTTCGATGAGAAAAGGAGGTAGATTAAGTTCCAATAAAGCTTATCTATACACGATAAAACACAGACAGAATCTGCACGTCACTAAAAACAGCATGGCGGTAAAGCTTCTTACAGACGGCGAGAATAGAGTAGTGGGTGTTGAATTTGTACAACGTCAGAAAAAATACAGGATATATGCAAGAAAAGAAGTGATAGTTTCAAGTGGTACTGTGAATAGCGCTCAACTGTTGATGCTATCCGGAATTGGTCCAAAGAAAGATCTAGAAAAACTAGGAATACCAGTGGTTAAAGATCTTATGGTGGGTTATAATGTTATGGATCACATAGCAGCAGGGGGGCTCACTTTCACTTTAAGCCGTCAGAATTTTTCACTAATGTCCAATGTAGTCTTGGGCAACATTGATACGTTGACTGAATATTTTTCAAACGGTACAGGACCGATCAGTATACCGGGAGGGTGCGAAGCTCTAGCATTCATTGACTTGAAAAACCAACAAGACCCAGACGGATGGCCAGACATGGAACTTTTATTCATCGGAGGATCACTAAACGCCGATCCAAATTTCAGATACAACTTCGGCTTTAGAGACGACATATTCGTTGATACTTATGGGAAACTTTCCGATACCCAATCGTT
Source organism: Parapsyche elsis (assembly GCA_022651745.1). Lineage (NCBI taxonomy): Eukaryota > Metazoa > Arthropoda > Insecta > Trichoptera > Hydropsychidae > Parapsyche > Parapsyche elsis. The sequence continues at coordinate 19,148,047 of JAGVSN010000001.1, read as the reverse complement.
CCTCGTATTTCCGATGTTAATGAGACCGAAATCGAGAGGTAGAATCAAGCTGCGTAGTACAAATCCCAAAACACACCCTTTAATATATCCTAATTATTTCGCGGACGATGACGATCTAAGAGTGATGGTACACGGTATGAAGGAAGCCATAAGAATAGCTGAACAACCGGCGCTGAAACAAATGGGAACAAAGTTGTACGATGTGCCCATACCGGCTTGTAAACATTTAGGGTTTGGCACTGATGCTTACTGGGCCTGCCATGCTATGCATTTTACGTTTACGATATACCATGCGTCTGGTACTTGTAAAATGGGGCCTGCAAATGATAAAACAGCCGTGGTAAGTCCAAGACTGAAGGTTCACGGTGTTGAAGGACTGAGAGTAATTGATGCCAGTGTTATACCGGAAATTCCATCGGCTCACACGAATGCACCAGTGTATATGATAGCAGAAAAGGGAGCTGATATGATTAAAGAAGACTGGGGTAGAATAATTAGAAAAAGATAATATAAAATGAGAAATAGAACATTTTACATTTAAAAATTTAAAAATTCGTAAAAAAAAAATTAGACGAAATATATATTAGTTCTAAGTATCCTAGTGAAATATTTTGTCATACAAAAAATGTAGATTGATAAAGTAAAACGGTGCAATTGTTTTAAATTGTAATTATGTTAAATTATAATTAAAATAAAACCTGACTATATTATAATTATATATTGAGACTGTTAAATATATTTGATGGAAATTGGAAATTATACGAAAACAGAATAGAGACAGAGACAGACAGACAGAAACAGACACAGAGAAAACAAAAAAAAAAAAAAACTAAAGGAAATGTAGTGATGTAGAAATGTAGTATGTACATATGTATGTAGTTAATATTATAATGGATTCCACGTGCACAACATTAAATAAATTCCAATAAATTCTATTGGGGTTTTAATGTTTTAAAATTTGCAGGTTAATATGATTTTTACAAATATTAAAAATAATTGAAAATTAATTCTAAATATTTACTTACACAACGAAGAAAAACAAGTTTTCAAGGCTTCTACAGCTTGATAGTAATTCATATTAAAAGCAAAAGATGACTCTAAAGCATTAAAGAATAAGTTATGATTGTGTTCGTATTTATTAGTCCTTCATTCAATTTTGACAACCAATCAAACATTTAATTAATTAAATCTAATAATTAAGAAAATCGGCTGAAAATATTACTTATATGATATTTGTATACCAAATTTGTATTTCAATGGTGATTAAATATTTTACATCATAAATATTACTATATTTATACTCTTATATCAAAAATAGTCCAACAATTTAATAAATATTAAATTGTAACTGAGACATAAATACTCATTAATAAGTCGTATTTATTAGACGACATCTATGTACGTATAATAAAATTAAAATAAAGAATATTTAAAAAAAAAAACTGAAAGGTCAATATTTTCTATTATTTCGATAGTTTTTTTTTAACTATGGTTAAAATTGCAATAAATAAATTAAAAGTTTAATAGGTAAAGACTAGTCGAGGAGAACTCCTGCAATAAATATGTACATATCGCACACCTAGATCAAAACAGTATCAACTCAAAAATTTAGATTTTTTAGTTAATCATTTATTCGGATTCTACAAACGAAGCTACCATTTATTCGGATTCTACCAACAAAACAAAATGAAATGTTTTAATCTAAACTTTCTTTAGTATGCTTATTTTCAAAAAAAAAAAAAATCAGTGAATTCCTATCACTTATAGCGAAATGACAACAAGTCGTCGTTTCTGAAAAAAAGTGCTTTTTTTAGTTGATACTGTTTAGATCTAGGTGTGCGATATGTTAAGATCCTATTGTAGCTATAAAAAAGTTGATTACATTTCAATTATAGTATAAATAAACCAAGACAGACAACTCATGCATAGAATTCAACCTATGTACATACATACATACATATGTATGTACATATACAGTATTGGCCAAAAGTTTGAAGCACCCGTTGTTTTTCTCGATATTTCTTAAAATATTCTAAACAATTGCACTGTACACCAAAATTTTGGAAGCAGGTAGTTGTTACTGATATTCCGAGAGAATCATATCCCTTTTTTTGTTTACTTGATTAAATTATGTACGAAGCATTTTGTACTTTGGCTCATTTGAGTGATAGCGATCGAGGTGAAAAGTGTTGTGATTTTTAGCGGCTTCCTATTACACTGTGTCAAAATTGCAGTAAAAATTAATTGTTCACGTGGAGCCTTTAAAAGCATCCTAAAACGCTTTAGGACAACATATCCAAACCCCGGTCGGGAAGAAAAAGAGTCACAACCCTTAAAGAAGATCGGCTTTTACAACGGCTATCTCTTAGAAACCGCCAAAATACGTCTTCCGAGCTGACTGCTGAAGTTGCTGAACACGGTGGATCAAAATTTTTTTCGAGAACGGTGAGAAAGAGGTTCAATGAAGTTGGGTTTAAACGGTGTAAAGCCAGAAAAAAACCGTGGCTTCCTGAGGTCAACAAAAACAGAAGACAGATGTCCAAATTTGGTCTCGGAAAGACCAAAATTGGACATCTGAGGATTTGGTCAAAATCGTGTGGTCTGATGAATCTAACATAGAGGTGACATTGTTTTCTCCATTTAAATAAAAAAATTCGAAATAGTAAAACATATGTATGTATGTATGTGTACAAAAATTATTTAAATGCCAAACGCTATTTTTATTGTTCGATTTTTCAGCTTTTTGGCACTCCTGGAGCCGTTAATGTGCGTCGACGAGTTTAGGAAGCCTATCGTCCAGATTGTGTGGTTCTTACCGTCAAACATGGTGGTGGAAGTGTTATGGTATGGGGGTGCATTGACACCTATACAATCGTGCTAGAAGGAGAATCAGTGGATTCTTATAAGAATTTTTTTAATAATGGGATCCCCTCTTCTGTTAAATTCTAACAGAATAATGCTCCATGTCACATTTCCTGAAAAAGTACGGAATGGTTCAGGACGAAGGGGTATGAGGTTTGGGACTGGCCTGCACAATCACCAGACCTCAATCCCATTGAAAATTTGCGGTCTGAATTAAAAAATTCGGGTGTGGCCAACCCATGACTTTATCCATATATTTGAGGAATATGAAGAGTAGCCAAACACTGAAAAAGTCAAAAAATCGCGTACAAAGAAAAATAACAGGATTTTTTACTTTTTTACAAGAAAAAAATCCCACTTACGTTTGAGCGATTTAGATGATTTTTTGTTCACAGATTGTAATTAGCATAATGATAATAGTTTTACAATATTATGAAGATTCTAAATATTTAAAAGGCCGAAAAAAAAAAAAAACGAAAAATCGTTCAAGAGTGCCACTTCCCGTTGGCGGATTTTGACCATAATCATAGTATCTCCTACACCTTACGTGAAAAAAATAGATGTGAAATTTCAACTTAATTGGCTAAATAGTTTCGGAAATATTCCGTGGTAACAGGATTTTTGACTTTTCTGCAAGAAAACAAAAAAAAAACCAACTTCCGGTTGACTGATTTTAATGATTTATTTTTTTGTGACTATTGCTTTATGATTATAATATTATAATATTATGAAGATATGAAATATTTAAAAGGCCGAAAAAAATAAAAAAAACGAAATCTCGTTCAAGAGTAAGCTGCCACTTCCGGTCGGCGGATGTTGACCAAAATCATAATATCTCTTACACCCTACGTGAAAATAATAGATATGAAATTTCAGCTTGATAGACTTGATAGTTTCGGAAAAAAAGTTAAAGTTAAAAAGTACACAGACACATACAGACATTTTCCAGAAATCATGAAAACGTGATCGGGGGATGATACCTGATACAAATCAGTCAAAATCTCGAGGTCGAATTTTCGCACGATCACAATATGTACTTTATCCGATTTGGATAAAGTAAAAAAAAAAAACGTCAGGCAACACAAATGCACTACAAAAGCGGAGTTAAAATTAAAATTGCGGCTAAAATGGGCAAAAATCCCTTCATACATGTGCAAGAAACTAGTGGACAATATGCCAATGAGGATCCTGGCTGTAATTAATGCCAAGGGAGGGCCAACAAAATATTAATAAAAAACATAACTGTATTAATCCCAATTATTGTTTCATTTCTAACTCTTAACATTTAAAATTTATAAGAGATTTTTAGGGGTGCTTCAGACTTTTGGCCAAGGCTGTATGTACATATGTATGTATGTATTATTAAATATTATATTTTATTTCATTCAAGTTATATAAATTCTTAGAAAAAAAATCTCGAAGTCGAATTTTCGCACGATCACAATACTTTATCCGATTAGGATAAAGTAAAAAAACGAACAAGGAAAAGCGTTAGACGAAACTATTGCATACATTAATACGGCTATAAAAAAAAGTTTAAAATCACATTTTTGACCTTAACCACAAGGACAAATATCATATCCTATTCAACATAATTATATGCATATCGGAATAATAAGTTTTTTTTTGTGCACAATTGGGTAAGCACAATAAGCACAATGGGGGTAATCTCATTACGTTATGTAAGTAACGAAAAAGTTTATTTACCACTGGAATAAAGTTATAAAATAGCATCATACCTATTGCCTGCATTTAAAACAGTGAGAAATACAAGAGGTTTTGGAAGACAAATTATTGTACTTTTTATATAAATCATCATCTAAAATTTAAAATATATAAAACGACATTGATAAGAAAATTGCGCCTTTATTATATGGAATTTTGAGGTTTTCCACCTGCAAAATCACAAAACCTCAATTTCCACCTGAAGGTCAAAGCAAAAAGGTCAAAACAAAACAAGTGCATTTCATCTACATACATACAACATAAATGGTATTGATGTGACAATTTTTGCCATGGTAATATAAAATTATGTAGTAATGATTACTTAAATTCAAGATGTTTAAAATGTGATGTGTACATAGATAATTAAATGTACATAGATAAAATTTGATCCGTCATTTTATACGTACTTTTATAATTTGCATAATTGGAAATAACATATTTCTAAAAAAATTTAATATATAATAAGTAACAAACTTAATGTCATCTTCAACTAAATTTAAGATACATACTTCAAGCACGTAATTTTTTAACTGAATTTGATAATGGCAACTTATTGCGGGAGAGAAGGTATCGTTCAATTGGAAATATCCACGTGAAAACACGACCATCCAGTGAATAAGAAGAATTCAACTAAAATTAACCGTCTGAAAACAACTGTTTAAAATTTTTGGCATGTAAACTCATTTCAAATTACCTTTGACGAAAAGGTGAGAAATTATCTGCATAAATCACCAATAGTGTCGATCGAATATAATACGTTTAAAAAACATAATATACCTGAAACAAGAAAAAAAATTCATATCATTATACATACATATATACATAGGTATTAAAATTTCACATACATACAAACATACATACATATATTATGCATAATATGAATTGATCATATTATGCATAATACATATATGGAAATAAGATCGATAATCATATTTAGTAATTTTTAGGGCACGGTATTTGGCGACATGAAGAATTGACCAGAAAATTTTCATTTCGATATATGTACATACATACATACATACATATGTACATACATAATACGTCCTTATTCCGAAGGGTGAAAGCCATTTCTTTGAACCTTTGCTAGGATTTTTCGAAGACATTGTACCAGAAAACGGAAATGAATTACCAGACACGCCTCAAATGCTTGCAGAACATTATTTTATTATTGTGGGAACGGGAACGAGAGGTTGTACACTGGCCAACCGACTTACATAAATAGGAAATTGGAAAGTTTTACTACTGTAAGCAGGAGGTCCTGAAAAATTCTAAATGAATATACCAATTTTGGTCAACTACTCACAATTTACCAAATCAAATTGGAAATACAAAACCTAACCGAACCGAACCGAGCGACCAGTCCTGTTTGGGGCTGACTGATCAATGCAATTGGCCATTACATGATATACAAAATAGACTACACAGATAGCGAGAACAGGGTAACACGAGCTGGGGTAGGAACGACGTACTACCATACTTCAAGAAAGCAGAAAATTTCGACATCCCGAATATCAAAATCCAACATATCACAATACTCGAGGTCCGGTACACGTTGGATAAGTACCATTCTCAACGAACGTGGCAAAAGCATGGGTGAAATCGGTTCAAGTAGCTGGACACAAACTGAACGATTACAACGGACAAGCGCAAACGGGAACATCAATATTTCGGATCAATATGAAAAACGGGAGCAGGGTAAGTTCCAACCGAGCCTACCTACATATACCCGATTAGAAATAGATGGAACCTTCACGTAATTAAAAATAGCCTCGGCCGAAATAAAGTCGTTGGAGTCGAATTCGCTCACAGTGGATGGTATCATAATCATAGGATGTACGCGAAAAAGGAAGATATTCTATCGGCGGGGGACGATGAATAGTGCAAAACTGATGATGCTATCCGGTATTGGACCGCGCGAAGATTTGAAAAAACTCGGTATAACAATAATTCGAAATTTAAAAGTGGGTCACAATCTGATGGATCACGTAGCCACCGGCGGAATCATTTTCACTATGAATCGTCAGAATTTTTCTTTGACTACGACCGGCATTTTCAGTAACATAAGTACAATATTTGAGTACATAAACCAAGGTAGCCAATATGACTGACGAAGCTCTCACTTTCGTGGATTTCGATGATCAGCGGACGGTTGGCCGGATATGGAACTTATATTTGCTGGAGGTACACTAAACGGAGATCTATCAGTGAAATTAACCATATGTAGGTGTAAAAGACGATATACCTATATACGCAAGTATTCGAATCATTGGGCGAAAAGGGTGCCGATCTCATTAATGTAACTATGTCGCTAAGAAAAGGAATGACCTCTAATAATATACTTATTAACGCTATGTATAGGCAGATTCAATAATCAAAACAATTTTTTTTGTTGCATTCTAAAAACAAGTTTTGTACACATTGCACAATATGATATATGTAATGCGTAATATGTATATACATACATATATGTATAGTACAAAGTCTCGTGGTTTTTTTTTATTGCATTTTTAAGGATTTAAAAAAAAACCAAAATCTCACAGTAAATTGCTAATACTGCCCAAGTTAAAAGTGGTATGTTAGTAAATAATTTTTTTTTTTTTTTCTAATGTGTATAATCTGTCGACAGAAAAAAATACTAGACACGATAAGTTTTCGAAAATTTGTCAAATAGGAGAAAACTGTTTTGTATGTGGTATTTAAAAAAAAAATTCGGGTGTAGCCAACCCATGACTATCCATATACTATCCATACGATCTTCGGCATATATTCAAATAAGAAAAACTACCACTTCCGGTCGGCGGATTTTAATCAAAACCTTATCAACTCTTAAATTTTATATGATAATTATAAATATAAATTTTCGACTTGATAATAGGGCAGTTTCTGAAATATTCTGTGGTAAACTTTTCGACAAAAAAAAACCCCTACTTCCGGTTGACTGATTTTAATGATTTATTTTTTCGTAACTATCAATTTTACTCAGAATTACAAAATTATAATATTGTGACGATAGTACATATTTAAAAGGCCGAAAAAAATAAAAAACAAAAAATCGTTCAAGAGTAAACTGCCATTTCCGGTAGTCAGATGTTGACCAAAATCACAGTATCTCTTAAGGCTAACGTGAAAACTATAGATATGAAATTTCGACAAAATCGCCGGTGCCGTTTCGGAAATATTCTGTGGTAAAAGAATTTTTGAATTTTCTACACGAAAAAAACCCTACTTCCGGTTAACTGATGTTGAACAAATTCCTTATAGCTCTCACACCTTACGTGAAAATAATAGATATGAAATTTCAGCTTGATAGACTCGATAGTTTCGGAGAAAACACACATACGCATAAGTACACAGACATACAGACATTTTTTAGAAATCATGAAAACGTGATCAGGGGATGATACTCGATACAAGTCAGTCAAAATCTCGAGGTCGAATTTTCGCACGATCACAATACTTTATCCGATAAGGATAAAGTAAAAACGAAAATAGCCTTAAACGTTCAAACCTTTTTAAAAACATGCCTGCTTATTGACTTTTTTTTTTGAGTTATCATTCATCCAGATGTCTCGTCAATTCTCAGAATTGGGGTATAAAAATCAAAGTGAGAGAGGGCATAAGAAACATACATAATATTATGAAGGTTTTCTAATTCATATAAAATATGATAGTTTATCAAGGAAAATGACTAAAACCAAATTGAGTACTAGTGTATTTTATTGTTACTAATAATAATGTTCAAAGTTTTGTTTACTTAAGATAACTCACTAAAAAAAATTCTGAAATAATGCACAAACAATAAAATTGATTGTATGAAGCTATAAAAAACAAGCTGGTTCACATTTTCCCCCCCCAATCTAAAAATAATTACTATTAGTAGAAATAAACTTGACAAAATAGAAAGGAGTTGTTGTTCTATTTCATAAAAACACATTACATGTTTATAAAAGGCCATTTCAAGTTCAGTGCTTGTTCAAAATTGTTGTGCAAGTTTTTGATTTTTCGTGCTTGTTGTTTTTTGCAAGGAAAAATTGTTTTCAAAATTGTTTGTGTAAGGAAATTACAATAATTATTATTTATTGGTGTTTTGATCAGGTTTATTGAATGTGTCCATTCTTGCATCACCGATTATTTATTTATGAGAGGTAAACGCCAAGTAAGAGAGAACAATGCTAAACAACTACCCAATATCCGTGACTTTTCCTCAAATTATGTAGGTATGTCTTGGTTTATTATTTCGCTAATTAATAAAAAAAATTAAATTCGAGGAGTTCTCAATGTAATTATTATTTCTTCATAATAAAGGTTACATATGTATGTACATACATATTTAAGAGTATAAAAACCTACACACTTAATATTTAAAATAAATTCAACACCTCTGCTCAACCGCTTCGGTGATTTTCCTATATCGATATTGAGATGTAACAAATTAGCATTTGATGGTAGAATTCGCAAAGTTGAATAGCAAGTATATAACGATTTGAATCGAAAGAGTCGTCAGTCGTCTATTTACTGCGATGGTGTTCGTTGACCATAAGCATCGCGTTTAGTAAAACTAGCATATTTTAGCTGTGTTAAAAAGGTATTTGTAACATTTTTAACTAGAAATAAAATAATTATTGGGAACTAATAAGTGAAGTTGTCTTAAAAGTTACACGTTTAAAAAAAAGTTAAGTAATACTTTTATAAGTTTTTAAAGTTAAATAGTGAAAATAGTAAACAAATAAATACAAAACAATTTGTACAATAAATTTAAACGACAGAGGTCATTTATTTAAGTTGAAATGACACTCCAACTACGAATGTTAGGAACGATTTCAAATATTAAAAACAAAATAATTACACTCTCCATTTTATCTAGAATTGGCGTTTAGATCCAGTTTTGACCGTGAGATTGAAAAAAGTTCACAATACAATCGGAAATTTATAAAACGTTCACTAAATTGACAAAACATGGAATATCGAAAGCTAATAATAAGCATATTGATATACAAACACCTGCACTTAATACAGAGCAGCCCTTTACAGAACGATATATCCCTAGATTCGTTACATTCCCATTTCGAAAATGATACACAATATGTCTTGCAATCAGAAGAAAACGGATCTAAAGGAAAAGGCAGAGTTACCAGACAAGCTGAACTCTTCAATTTTATAAGAACCGATTATCCCTTGCCTGGTGGTAATGTATTTAAATTAAACGAGTATACTATAATTTTATAACACTAATAAAAATATAGATAGTAAAGTTTGATTTTATTGTTATTTCAGGATCTGGCAAGATTTACAAACAATACGATTTCATTGTAATCGGAGGCGGATCTGGTGGTTGTACGTTGGCAAATAGACTTACTGAAAACGGAAAATGGTCAGTATTGCTTTTGGAAGCTGGAGACACGGAAACCGTGCTGACAGATATACCGTTTATTGCACCCTTCCTGTTAAATACTGGTTATACGTGGGGCTACTTAACGGAAAAGCGAGATAACATGTATTGGGGTAAAAAAAACAAACAGGATTGCAAATTACACTAATATCTTATTTTTAAATACAAGTTTGCACGTCGATTACGTTTCAGGACTAGAAGGATCAAGAACCGGTCTGCCAAGAGGAAAAATTCTAGGCGGAACTAGCGTCATAAATTTTATGGTTTATACGAGAGGCAATCGAATAGATTGGGATCGAATATCGGCTGCGGGAAATCCTGGCTGGTAATGCAACCTATGAATATAATACATGTGTAATATAATCTTTGAATCTTTGAAAAATAATGAAAATTTTATAGGTCGTATGATGAGGTGCTTCCGTACTTCATAAAATCGGAAAAAGCCAATTTGAAATACCAGCACAATTCGACGTACCACAGCAAATTTGGATTATTGAGTGTAGAACATCTTAATTACAAGTATACATACATACTATTTATTTATATATTATATATATAATAGCCGAAATCCGTCTGTCTGTCTGCTGATAACGCTCGCTGAGGAAAAATAATTTAAAAAACCACCAGCACGAGTGGGGATCGAACCCACGACCTCAGGCTCGGAAAGAACGTCGTTAGACCAATCTGCTAAAACCAGTTGTCGGTTGAGCCTTTTTTTTTTAAATATATCGTGACTCGGATTTACCTACAAAAGAGATCGTGATTCTGCTAATAATACATAGATGACACTATAGAAACTATTATTTTTTTTTTTTTTTTGATTTTTACAAAATCACTTAAAAAATTATTATTATTATATATAATTATTATATAAATAGTAAAGTAAAAAAAATATTTTTTTTTTTGAGTGGGTATCGATAGCATTCAATTAGTGGGGATTGCTATAATACATGGATGGCGCGAAAAAACGCGATATTTTTTTTGTTTTTTTCGATCAATTAGTGGGGATCTCTATTAAAAAAGCGCTTTACGATATTTAAAATTCAGCGGGCGTTGATATTCAACGGGCTTACACTAGTATAATATAATAGCTAACGCTAACTACATATTAAATACTAAGCACCTTTACAGATATGTTTTTTTAAGACTGCCATGAATTTATCAATAGTTTTGGAATTTCTAATTCCATCCGGCAGTCTATTATATCCCAAAACACCTCTGTAGAAGATGCTTCTCCTATTACTCTATTTACTCTAACATTTCTATAATTAAATTATTTTTATTCCTTAAATTATATTCAATTATACATCCATTCCTCTCACAAAAAAGTTTCTAAAATATGATGGTAACATATTATCTAATATATAAAACACTTAAGTTTGTATGTATGTACGTATGGGTCATTCGTCAATAACCAGGCGTTGGCATTGCTTTTCGGGAGTCCAAAAAAGGGGGCGCCGGGGCTTGAGGGAGGTCTGGGGGGGGGTAAGGGGCCGGCATTACTTATCGGGAGTCCAAAAAAGGGTCGCCGGGATAGGAGGGGGGTCTGGGGGTGGTAAGGGGCCGGCATTGCTTTTCGGGAGTCCAAAAAAGGGGCCGGCATAGCTTTTAGGGAGCCCAAAAAAGGGGCCGCCGGGGCAGGAGGGGGTCTGGGGGGTGGTAAGGAGCCGGCATAGCTTTTAGGGAGTGTGTGTGTCATCAATGTGTCATCGTTGATGACACATTGATTTGATTTGATGAATCTAATAGTGTCGTCCAAAGTTCATACAATGGAAAAATTTTACATATAGAATCGTTTCCATTCTAGAACTCCATTGGTCGATGCGTTTTTGGAATCCGGAAAGAATCTCGGTTATAATATAATAGACTACAATGCAGACGACAGAATAGGATTTGCATATTTGCAAGCGACTACGTTAAACGGTCGAAGACACAGTGCCGCAAAAGCTTTCCTATTCCCTTTCAGGGATAGAAGGAAATTGCACATAGTTACCCGAGCGAGAGTGACAAAAATCAACATTAACGCCATAACCAAAAATGCCGAATCTGTAGAATTTGTTCACAATAAAATCACCTACACGATCAAAGCTAAAAAGGAGATCATTCTCTCGGCTGGGTGCCTCGCATCGCCCCAATTACTGATGCTGTCGGGAATTGGACCTAAAGATCATCTGCGCGAAATGGGCATACCGCTAATTCAGGACCTGAATGTCGGGGACAACGTATACGATCACATTGCTTATTTGGGTTTGGTGTTTCGCTTGAACACGACTGGAGTGGCGATCACAGAAGATAGATTGACTTCGATTCAGCCGGTGACAGATTGGTTGATCAACGGAAGTGGACCGTTGTCTATTCCCAGCGGTATTGAAGGTATAGCCTTCGTCAAAACTAAAGTTTCGGAAGAAGTATTAGATCATCCCGATATTGAATTGGCACTGGGAGCGATATCGGTAGCTGCACAAAGAGCGCAAAACAACGGATTGAGGATCAAGGTTGATTTATTCGAAGAAGCTTTCGGAAATCTTATAGAAGAAGAAACGTTCACGATAGCACCTATGCTGTTGCACACGAGATCAAAAGGTCAAATACGGTTAAAAGATAAGAATCCATTCCATTGGCCGCGGATCACTTACGATTACTTTAAGGACGAAAGGGATTTAAAAACCTTAGTTGAAGGAATTAAATACGCCATAAAGGTGGCGACCAGCGGTCCGTTTAAAAAAATGGGAAGTCGATTGCATGAGAAGAAATTGCCGATTTGTGCAACGCTCGAGTTTGGAACCGACAAATATTGGGAATGCGCTTTGAGAAGTTTGGCAACACCGATGCAACACCACGTGGGAAGTTGTAGGATGGGACCATCGTGGGATCCTGATGCTGTGGTCGATCATCATCTGAGGGTACGTGGAGTGAAGAGACTAAGAGTTGGAGACGTTAGTGTGATTCCTATAGCTCTGGCGGCACACACTAACGCACCAGCTATAATGGTCGGCGAAAAATTAGCAGATATCTTAAAAGCTGATTGGAGTTAAACCAAGCAAACAATGGTTACACAAATAAATAAATACAAATTAATTTAGTGTATGTACATTGTACATACACTAAATTAATTTTTTTAGATATTTTCCGATTTCTAGCTTCACATCAACAGGATACTTTAGAAACAGATGTAAAATAAAATCATATTATTAAAAAAAAAAAAAAAAAAAAAAGCCCGAAAGGTTTGCATGTTAACTAACACGATCTTATGTTCAAAAATATCAAAGATATTGTTAACTATATAAACCGAATGAATAATAAATAAATTTGTACAAAAATGTAATTGTTTAAATGACTCTGATATCGCAATACATCGTTTCAATTCAAATTAAAATTTAATAACGTTAATTGAACGTGGCATTGATCAAATATACACATACTGCAATAGCTTAATACGTATATGATGTGTAAGGTCGAAGCCATTGGACCGATTCAAGAAAAACCGTACCTACCTGTATTCGCGGTATAAAAGCCCTTGTTACTTGGGTTTTTGTGTGAAGCTAATGTTAGTGACATTGACTTAGTGTGGTTGCGAGTAATGCCGACATATTTAATATGCATAACGAGAAAAAGTTGTAGTGATACGAATGTCTAAATTAGTGGTGCCCAACCTTTAGTCTATCTCGAGCAAATTACGAATTTAAAAATTTTAGGCGAGCCACACAGGACGATGACCTTTTTTTTTGAAAAAAATCAGCAACAATAAGTGAAAGAAAACACTACTACTGTTTACAATAAATTAAATACTATAAATCTACTACAAATTAAATACAATACAGGACAAACAAAACTTATTAATAATCAATGTGAAGACTGGCATTGAATGTCTTCGGCCAGTTTATTGTACTCTGGTACATATGGTGTTACAGCAAGAGTCATACAATCATTCGGATGTTCATTTGTTAATATGGATATGGATATGGATCTGAACTTCGATTTTAAAAATTTCATTGTCGAAAAGTCACTTTCACAAAGGTAAGTTGATCCAAAGCAGGAGTTTAACATTTGAAAAGTTTAGAAGTGGATATTTTCTCTCATCCACAAGTGCCCAAAAGTCAGTTTGTGATACTCTTGTTTTTAATTGTAGGTCAGATTGAAAATCAATTATTTCGATTTTCAAAATACTGACATTTTTATTCAATGCGCTACGGGTTGGGCACCGCTGGTCTAAATAATTCCGTCCTTGATAATTATGTGGAATGTTTAAAAATATCCGATTTACGATACATAATTTTAAAATTTTTATAGTTCAATGTAAAACTCAATTACAAATATTGAAAAATAGCTGACGATGTGTCTAATACCCATCATTTAGTAAATGTACGTTGTGCCAACAAGACGTATCATAGTAATAAAGTTAAAATAGTTTAAATATTCAAAATCTTGTGGTCAACATGTGAGAATTGTGACGCTAAAATAATTGCAAAGTATTTGCACATTCATAATCATAATAATAATAATTCTATCTTTCCACTTTAAAGCAAAAATCGACCTGAACCCAATATAAAAATTAAAATTCTTTACAAAACAAAATCGTGTAACATTTCCGTGTAGCAATGGGCATAATAAAATTAATTTTCATTTACTTGTACATACACAATGGAGTGTTTTGTAGTTATGAAAATCGCTATGACAAATCGATCAGCGAGGTAACCTCCGATATGATGCTAGAAAATCCCTTCAACGATTTCACCGATGAAGATGAGGAAAAATTCGCGAAAACGCGGAGAACCCGATTCTCATCGTTCAGAAACTTTCCGATATTTTCACTGTTAAAACAAAATCCTGCAGACAATTACAGACCCTTCGACGCAGCCGACCCTTTCGATTTCATCAGAGACAACTATCCACTGTCAAAAGGTAAAAATAAACGAAGTCGTACATTAAATTAAACGTACCCAATGGTAAAAAATAATTTTTTTTTAGGTTACTTTACACCACTGCAGGAATATGATTTCATAATTGTTGGAGCTGGATCGGCTGGGTGTGCTCTGGCTAGCAGATTAAGCGAAGTAAATAACTGGACAGTTTTGCTCTTGGAAGCAGGTGGAGCTGAATCTATTCTGACAGACATACCTGTGATAGCAGCGGCCTTCCAAAGCACCGATTACAATTGGGGCTATCGAATGGAAAAAATGGATGGAGTATGTCTAGGTACACACCGACATACTATACATTTCGTACAAAACAATATTAAACAATCAAACATACTTATGTACCTTCTAAAATACATTAATTCAAGGCATGGATGACCAACGATGCAGTTGGCCCAAGGGCAAAGCGATAGGTGGTTCGAGTGTGATAAATTACATGATTTACACGCGAGGACGAAAACTAGATTGGGATAGAATAGCCGAGGCGGGAAACCCTGGTTGGTAAGAACAATCATTAAAATGTTATTAAGCAGTATCTGCTGAAAACAACTAATAAGTATACACATTAGAAAAATTTCGGTATACACATAAATATATGCAATAAAATTTCAATATTCAATCGCTTTCAGGTCGTACGATGAAGTATTACCATACTTTTTAAAATCTGAACGAGCAAATTTGAAAGATTTGCCAAATTCGCCATATCACAACAAAGACGGTCTATTGAGCGTTGAAGATATTCCGTACAGGTAAAAAAAAATATTATAGCAATATTTTAAATAAAAATATACATACAATCAATTTTTATGTAAATTTCGCAGAACTCAACTATTGAGCGCATTCCTTGAAGCTGGCGAAGAGTTGGGTCATAAAATCGTCGATTACAATAGACCGAGTGCAATAGGATTCTCCCCAGTTCAAGCCAACCTTTACAAGGGTAGAAGGTTTAGTGCAGCGAAAGCTTTCCTTCATCCATTCAAAGGAAGACGTAATCTTCATATTGTACCGTACAGCAGAGTCACTAAAATAAATATAGACGATGTAACTAAAACGGCAAAATCCGTACAGTACGTTCGCAACAGGTTACGCTACACCGTCAGAGCAAAGAAGGAAATAATTCTATCAGCTGGAGTTTTTGCATCACCGCAATTGTTAATGCTGTCTGGTATCGGACCCAAAAATCATTTAGAAGAACTCGACATTCCTGTCATTCAAGATTTAAAAGTTGGCGAAACGATGTACGATCACGTTTGTTATCCGGGTTTAGTTTTTCTGTTGAATACAACAGGACTGGGTCTGATAGAAAGTAGGGCTTTAACGTTGAAAAATGCTTTCAACTGGTTTAAATATGGTGAGGGTCCTCTCACCATCATAGGAGGTGTTGAAGGACTCGGTTTCATAAAGACAAAAATATCCGAAGAGGCAACCGAGCATCCCGATCTAGAATTGATATTTGTCCTGGGGGGCATCACTGCCGATGCCAGTAACGCAATTCGCAAAAGTTTTAAAATATCAGACGAATTTTACAACGCCGTCTATGGAGATATCGTCGAAAAGGATTGTTGGACTATATTGCCGATGTTGATCACACCCAAATCCAAAGGGTACCTCAAACTGAAAGATAAAAATCCATTCCACTGGCCGAAGTTCTACCAAGACCACTTCTCCGACGAGAGAGATCTGCACACTCTCGTCGAAGGAATCAAGTACGCGATCAAACTGTCGAGAACGGAAGCGTTCCAAAAATTCGGTTCGAAGTTACACGACAAGCACTTTCCCACGTGTCGCGAATACACTTTTGACACTGACGAATATTGGATTTGCGCGGCGAGAACTTTATCAACAACGTTGCATCATCAAATAGCGACGTGCAAAATGGGGCCGATCTCCGATCCCTACGCGGTCGTCGACTATGAACTCAAAGTGCACGGAATAAAAAGGTTGAGGGTTGCCGACACTAGTGTGATCCCAAGACCACTTACAGCCCACACGAACGCACCAGCCATCATGGTGGGTGAAAAGTTATCAGACATTTTGAAACATGCGTGGACATTTTGAAAAAATTACGTTTCAATGGTACGATTCTTAAAGTATAAATAAATCGATCAAACAAAGACACGGTATTTTATTGATTGTATTAAAAAATAGATACACACTTCAAACAACAATATGAGAGAATGCTGATAGTTGTTTTTAGTAATTTCGTGTACCTTTTAATGTAGCTTTACGACGCGGCGCACTGTGGTGCTTCTTTCACTGCCGCGAGTTTGCTTTTGAGAATTGCTTTGCTACTTGTGACTTTAAACGTTTGGAGATGCAAGAAAATTCGAGCGATACGGAAAGTGAAGTTGTTTTATATGTTCCAATTGATAATTACACTGTTCGACAATTCAGCTTCCAAATCTTTCTTAGATTAGAAAGATTTAGAAAGATCTGAAAGCTGAAAAGTACTACAAATGAAAGTAAAAATACCCGACTATAGATTCCAATATTCATTTTGAACAAGAAATTGACAGATTTTGAGACGTCGAACGAACAACACCAAGAAATATAAAAATCGCGTGATTTAAAAAACACATAGATGTATCTCTGAAACTCGAGCCAATCAACATTTTTTTATTACCAGATTCGTGTTCACTGGGCATAGTAGATCTATAAGAAAAGTCACATCTCGTCTCTGAAGCATTTTTCGTGTCGAACAGTGTTATCTAGAATTTTCGACAATAGATAAAAATTTAGGATTTAACACGTTACGATGAAAATGAGGACTGTGTAGATGCAATTGTTGTAGATGCAATTAAATCAAATACGAAGACGCCGTCAAGTACATAAAGTGTAAAAAAAATATTTTTTCCTTAAATTTCGCTTTTATTAGAGCCAGCCGCTTATTTGGGACAACATGTTTGGGCCCGAGGTGTCCCAATTAAGGCGCTCACACACCTTAGCGAAATCGCTGCGTCAAACTGACGCCCCTATCGTCGTTCCATTTTATGGGACGAGCGGGAGAGCAGGAAATTATATAATAGATTTTTGGTTTGTTTATCTTTTTTAATATATGTAATTTTAACAGAGTACTTCAGTAATAGTATATTCGCAGTTTACACTTTAAAACAAGAGTGTTCAACCAAGAGTGAATATAAACCTAAGAGTGTGAATTTAATAGAGTACTGTAAGAGAGTGATGGTAAAACTAGAGTGAGTTTACATTGCAAATGACTGGGCTTATATACAATAAGTTTATCGTCATTTTACATATTGGTAATGTATGTATACTAGTTTGATTGCAATTACATTGGAAAGTTTGGAAAGTGATTACAAATTTTTAAGTATACAATAGTTGACTTAAGGATATATATTGATATTGAAATTGCTAGTTTAATTAGAAACGATCACAAATGCTTCGTACAATGATAGATATTGGCTAATTTTTGCAAATGGACGTTTAGGAAAGACGACACTTGGAATGTCGTGTTCCAATCAAAAACTAGTAATATTTAAACTACATAATATTTGAAAGTTTAACAATTAGATACAATTTCATCGCGTGAAAGTGCATTGGATAGTTGGTATTGACATACATATTTGGATGTTTTGACATAGAAGATAATACATTAGTCGTTCGGCAGTTGCTACACATTACACCCATTCGCATTGGTGCGAACCAACGACGAAAGAGGGCGTCAGTTTGACGCAGCGATTTTGCTAAGGTGTGTGAGCGCCTTTAAGCGGAATCGACTGTATATATACATATATACGGTCCCTGGACAGCGAATTATTAAAATTGCGCAGATTTTCAACGCCGTCTTTCAATCGGTGCTGATTTTATGCATCGACACCCAGGCTAACCCCCTCGTTTGTGGCGATATATTGCATTGTAAACTTTTTAGTTTTTAATAACGTTGCAATATTTTAATTTTTTTGGGTGGATAAATCTCTATTCCTTCCCATCTAAAAAACAAAAAATAGAAAGGGTGTTTTACAAGCAATACAACAAATTCACATTTTAAAATTTTAAACACTTAAACTTGATTAAAATTTACAGTATGTAGATATGCAGAAACAAAAATCTCTGTTTCGATGAACTGAATGGATTTCAGAGGCGAAGTGTGCCCCTACACCCGATCGGGTATAAAAATATTTGTATGAACACTGATACACCAATTATTTTGTACATACATATTAATAGCATGGGATACAAGAAAGCGTTCACAAAAACAAATACCCCGAAATGTTTTTACTTTATCCTAATCGGATAAAGTATTGTGATCGTGCGAAAATTCGACCTTGAGATTTTTTGTTTATGTTATGGAGGTGGCAGTGCGCACAATGGGATGTAAACCGGTTTTCATAATTCGCTGTCCAGGGACTGTACGTATAAATACAACAGTACAAATACTTTCAAGTTCAGTACGATTTATTTTTTCGCCTTATCGACACGTTTAATTTAACACGGGTGGTTAAAAAATATAACCCAAACACGCGGTTTGAATCAACAAAATGAAGTCGACTGATTGGATCCGCGTGATATGTTGTTTTGTGCAAATTACATCCGTTATACACGGAGAAAATGTATCGACTGATCAAAAACAATTTGAAAGTAACTACGATGCAAACAACCGATTCACTTTTTTCAAAGACAAGTACAGCTTACCTTTAAACATTCTATAATTTTATTATTATACATATGTATGTACTTCAATCGTTAAAAATAAATTTCGACATGTTAGTAAGAATGGTAAAAGTTGCATATTTTCCGCTAGTCTAAGAATTTCGCTTTGATAATAAGTACAACAAATATCTAAGAATTCGCTATGTACATATTTGAGAATACATAGCATATTGCGAGTACACAAAAAGTACCCAAATGGAAACTATGTATAAATATGATTTTCATAAAAAAAAAAAAAAAGCTTTTCATTTTAAGTACACAACTGCATACATACATACGTATATTTTCTTAATAGCAAAAACATGCATCAAAAATTAGACACGCGAATTTTCAAACCCCTCTATGGAAATTGTTGCAAAGCTTTTCCAGTACAATAAAAATCTAAAGATACATAAAAAAAAAAAAAAAACACTAATCCAATACGAAATTATAAAAACGAGCAGTTCTCGATTGGATTCCTTTTAAATGAAATTCGATGCAATATTACAGGTGTAAAGAGAGTATACAAAGAGTACGATTTCATAGTGATCGGAGCGGGTTCTGCAGGTGATATCGTAGCCAATCGACTGAGCGAAAACCCAAAATGGACAGTCTTGTTGCTGGAAGCAGGCGATACAGAGTCCATCATTACAGACATTCCAATTTTGGCGGGAATATTAGAAGGAACCGGATACACTTGGCAGTTTAAAATGGAAACGGAACCGAACACGTGCCTGGGTCATAATGAGTAACTTTAAATTGTGACCAACTTACGCAACCTACATACATATATGTAATTTTATCATTGTACATTTTTGCACACAGCTTTCGACAATCACACATGTTCAATGAGAGTCGGAAAAGCTATAGGAGGTTCGAGCGTCATAAATTACATGATTTACACCAGAGGAACAAAGCGGAATTGGGACACGATATCAAAAGCCGGCAATGAAGGATGGTTAATAAGAATTGTATATCGTAACTAAAATTAACATTTATATAAAAGTAAATGACATTGGACGTAAAATTTAGGTCATACGAAGAGGTTTTACCGTATTTTATAAAAACGGAAAGGACAAATATAAAAAGTACAAATTCCTCAGTGAGAGGCAAAAACGGACCAATGAATGTCGAATACGTTAAGTACAGGTAATAAATACACAAATTGGATTAATTGATTAAATTTTTTCTATGCTGATTAATAAAATTTTAGGACGGAATACGCAAAAATGTTTTTGGAAGCATCAAAGGAATTGGGGAACAACATAGTCGATTATAATACTGGGGAAATCGGCTTTGATTACGTACAATCGAACACCTTGAACGGAAGTCGCATCAGCACTTCTAAAGCCTTTCTATATCCGTTTAGATACAGGAAAAATCTTCATATTCTAACCAAGGTGACAAAAATCAACATACATAGATCAACAAACGAAAATTGCATCATCAGTCGAGTTCGCACGCGACAAAATCCTACACAAAGTAAGTGCGAAAAAGGAGATTAAAGTAACAGCGGGCGCATTGTCCACTCCACAAATATTGATGCTATCGGGAATTGGACCAAAACAGCACTTGGACGAAATGTACATACCGTTGATTCAAGATCGGAGCGTGGGCGAAAATCTCAGGGATCATTTAGCATTCGGAGGCATGACCGTAGTGACTGACGAACCGGAGATAAACAAAGTGTACGAAAACATAAAAAATGTCGGCAACATATTACAATGGATCAACAACGGTCAAGGCATGATGACGATACCCGGAGGAATCGAAGCCATCGGATTCATCAACACGAACTTAACGACGAGCGATGAAGACTACTCGGATGTGGAATTAGCCCTATTTTCGCTACCGGTGAACTTCGCCGATGACGTTATCAAATCGGTGTTGAAGATATCGAACGAGTTCTACGAAGAAGTGTACGGTGGACTCGGAAATAGGAAGAGTTTCACCATAACACATTCTTTTCATTTTATTTATTCTATTAATGGATTGAATCTGCAGGTTGTTTCTAAAATAAAGGATCTGGGTGTAATGTTTGATGAGTGCCTCACTTTTAATGAGCATATAAATTGTATCTCTGGAGAGGGGAATAGATTATTGGGTTTCATTTTTAGAGTTACTAAATGTTTTAGAAATATTAATACCTTAAAATTATTATTCTGTTCACTTGTCAGAAGTAAGTTAGAGTATAACTCTATTGTTTGGTCTCCCTCTTATTTTATTCATTCATATTCTCTAGAAAGAGTTCAAAATAAATTCTTAAGATTCATTATGTATAAATTCATGTATCTTATTGATAATAACTGTTATGACTGTCTTTTACTTAGTTTGAAAATGCATAAATTATCTAATAGAAGAGTTGTAAATGACCTGGTCTTCTTTTATAAAATTGTAAATTCTCTAATTGATTGTCCTGCTCTTGTTGAGTCTATTTTACGTTTAAAGGTTCCTGCATGTTTTACACGATCTCAATTATTGTTTGTTGATGAAGGTAATTCATGCACCAACTATTATGTACAATCTCCTATTCCTAGGTTGATTCGGACCGGCAATGAGTATGGGAATCTTTTGGATTATTTCTGCATGAGCATTCATTTGGTAAAGCTGCTTTCTTTAAGAAGTTTCTATTCTTAGTACATTTAAATTTTACTGTTCTTATAGTCATTTTTTTATATTTTTGTTTCTATTTATACATATGTACATTACTCTTGTATTCTCGTCTTTTTTTTTTATATTATTTCTTGTAAAAGCTTTTTTAGGCGTCAAATAAATAAATAAATAACACCGATCATCCTCAATACGGAATCGCGAGGGTGGGTCAGATTGAAGGATAAGAATCCCTTTCACTGGCCGAAACTTATCGGCAATTTGTATTCGGTCGAAAAGGACCTCGACACTTTCGTCGCCGCCGTCAGATACGTGCAAAAGTTCATTGCTGCGAAATCTTTCAATGGGAAAATTCGCGCGAATCTCCACCGATCGCACTATCCTACGTGCAAAAACCACATATACGACACGGACGATTACTGGAAGTGTGCCATAAGGTCGTTGTCGCTCAGTCTACATCATCACGTGGGTACTTGTAAGATAGGACCTGATTCTGATGCTTCAGCTGTTGTCGATTCGGAATTGAGAGTTAGAGGGATACAACACTTGAGAGTGGCTGATGCTAGTGTTATACCATTTCCTTTAGCTGCTCATACGGCAGCTCCTGTTATGATGATAGCGGAAAAGGCATCAGATTTAATCAAAACGTACTGGAAGCATAATTGATTTCCACGTTAATATTTAAATTTAACAATACCTAGTGAAAAACCAATGGAATTTTTTCCTACATATGTACATCTGGTTATGAAGTATTTTTTGAACGCAGACGCCTAGCGTATTTCCAAATTAATTTGACCCATTTAGGCCAATTGGGTACAAACGTACGATAGACGAACACAAATATTTAATGCACACATTTGAATTGGAATTCGTCATAAAGTGAAGTCCATATATAAACTTTTGCTCCATTGTGTGACAAATTGACAAAAATAATATTACAAATAAAAAAAAAAGGGGGCACACATTAGATTTTCTAGAGATACGTGAGACGTCTAGCCACCTCATCCATTACATTCACGTTCTATAGGCGCGTGTAAACACACGCATATAAATGTATGTATATTTAGTAGTAGATATATGTATGTATGCATACAACAAAAATGATAAATCAATACATTTTTGGCATTGAAACTCTAGACGTTATATTTGGCAAAAGTCCAGTTGTGAATAGGTATTTATAAAAACTAACGATTTTTTTTTATTATTATTGCCACTATTTTTAACCGTAATAAAATTCATCAGTGAAAATATTTGTGTTATTTTTTAATTTTAAAATAAGCTGATGACGAAATGGACACTTCGCAAAGCATCATTAGTAGTAAAAAGTACGATCGTAAACGAGACACCCAAATGTTTAGCCAGATCAGTGGTTCACTTAAATTTAAATTCGACCGACCCAAACTAAATTAGCAGCAAGGAAAATTAAAAAAAAATACACCTTTTCGACCAATTAGGTAAGTGGGTTAGTCGGCATAGTATGTATTATTAAAACGAAACAATAAAAAAAAATGTAGTAGGAAATACATCAATCATTCATTGTCCGTTGAGTGACTCGTATAAAATTCCATAAATTATTTACGTTATCGTCAGAAATATGATTTATATTGATATTTTTCAGAAAAGTTTTACTCACACTGATGTACAAAGATTTTCTAGGCCGATTTAAACGATCAGATCAAAGACATCGACTACATCAGTGCTTCTCAAACTTTAATTTCGCGACCCACCCAGTTTTAAATAATAAAATAATAAAATAAATGGGGGGTGTATTTAATTTTTTTTTTAATACTGTTTTTATATTTAAGTTTTATTTATTTTTATAAAAATTATAATTAATGAAAACAAGCAGCTGGGATAAAAGCCTTGTACATTCGTGGACTCGTCCAGTTGCAATGAGAAAAATTTATTCTCACCAACTCTTCGGATCAGCTCACCTTCTGCCCACTGGGCCATTTCATCGATTCTGCGTGCAATCGTTATTATAAGCGAACTTCAAAAATTCTTTCTTGCTCTTATCATCATACATTACTCAAATCGAGTCATTTATTTCTGGGTGCACTAAAGACTTGCCAAATGTGTGCAAATTACCAGCTTGCGCAATTAGGTACGAGGTGTGGAGAGATTGTGATTTTCAATATTGCTGGTGTAATGCGAAAGCTACGTTTTCGACGACAAGCTGTTCAAATCCGAATGCTATGCCGACGCAATTTGTTCGGTCGCATGCTCGCGTTCGCAGCAAATAACGCACTGCGACCGTGGATCTTCTCCTATTTCACGCAAATCCGATTTTAAAATAGTTTATTTTCAAACAATTTAAAAAATATTCACATTTTAAAAACTTTTCACACGACCCAACGGAAATCGACTACAGTTTGAAAACCGCTGGACTATACAATAATATTTATTCGAATGCATTAAAAAGAGCTCCAATCTATAAGGAAAATACAACGGGAAAACTTTGTGGGCATACTGGCACACTTACGCGTGCAAAACGGTTACGTACAACACTGAATTTGAATTACAATTGCTACCGATGACGTCAACGAGCGTACGCTGATAAAATCTGCACGAGTTGTTGTTGTACAAAAAAAAAAAAAAAAAAAAAACGCACAAACATATCTTACAAAGATTCACATTTACGCAACGTAATTACCCAGTTAAAATTAACACGCGTGGCCAATTTAAACCTGTCAGTCAACACTTCACAAATGTGACAATACCATCACACGTCATACACATTAAAATCAATCAAAATTACACACACACACACATAGGAAATCGATTAATATCATATCATTGTATTTAATCGCGGGGCAGAGGGGAGGGGTCGCGCGTAATCGAAGGCGGGGGGGGGTTATGTTTGTACAAACGTCAAAACGAAAGGTGAGGGGTGGGGGGGAAGCTTGTCAAATTTCGCGCATTTAAACTGATTTCGATCGTGTAGCGGGGGGGTGGGGGGGTCCTAGTTGGTCAATGTTTGCACAAACGTCAAATTAAACCTTGTGGGTGTGTACAATTTGCAAATTCTGCTGTTTAAGTTGCGATTTTGTTGATGCTGAGAGGGGTGGGGTTGGGGTTGGGGGGGGTGATGAGTGAGGGGTTGTTTTACCTGAAACGATGAGCGCCTCGTTCGGTCCTACTGTGTGTATGTTTCCCATGCTGATGGGGGCGGGGTGTTGAGGGTTTTTCACTAGGGTTTGGTTGACGTCGTGGTGTGTTTCGTCACCAGGTCTGAGCACCGCTCACTTTGACAGTTGACATGTTTGAGAGGTGCCGGCTTTCGCGAAAAAAAAAAGGTAGCGCAGTGATGCCACCGTAGCGGGCGTTTGCGCTCACTGGCGGTCGGCGTCCGCTCGTCGCCGTTGCGCTTTTCAGCCTTGTCCTCGTTGTGCGCGTGCGCTCGCTTTTGCATTTTAAATCGTGTCCTGTTGCTGTTATCGCGTGTTAAATATTCATACCGTGCACTCGGTGATGATATGCGCGCGTCTATTTTACGGGAAGGGGGCTTCGAGTGAAAATGTCGAAATTTTGAATTCGCCGATTGGCCGACGATAATGTTTTAATTACGTGCGCTGAGCGCGCGTGATTATTATAAAGCCGCGTTCTCATTAGCGAACACCTTTGTGTTCGCGCCAAAAACCGACACCGAGTGGATCGCCACGAACGTTGCAGAGCGCGCGCAAAGTGTGCGCGCGAACGCGTACACAATTTACAGAATTTGTTGCATTACACGCGCATGTTCGCTAATTGAGTACGCGGCTTCAGAAATTGTGGGTACACGGTGGACCAATGGGCTGGGGTTGGCGTCCCTGTCTCCCTGACGGTTGGCAACCCTAGTACCGGCGACCGCGTGTCACACAGGACATTCACTCGGTATCCGTCGCTCACAATAAACAGACAACCGAAATGTCCGCTGCTTGTTCTTCTTCAACAACCCAACAAAATAAAAGTCAAACGGTGTTTCGATTGTGGGAATTCTCTCCATCTGCATTCTATGAAATGGCGACACTGAGTAGCATCCCCAAATGCAGGGTGGGGGAACTCAGTTAAATACCAGCGCGCACTATTGTTCTACAGCTTTCTATTCCATTCTCGCTCATCCGGACTTATTCTATTGTAGGAATCACGACTCTCGTCAATACACGTACATATATAAACACGCATCATAAACGATCTAGACTTTTAGGGCAAACACATAAAAATGCATTTTTTAGAACATGCCTTTCCAGGGACAAAGGCGCAGCGCAGCGAGAGCATTGAGAACAAAGGCATCCGAAAAGTGACCTCTTTCATCACACACACCAAACGTGTGATGAACGCATAAAATCTATCTCATCCAAATGCAAACGCGCATTTACATAATATAAATTATCACGATCATCCCAGCATTGTCAGTTCTCTTCAGTCTCTCACACCATCTGAAACATCTCCAATTAGGACAAACACCGTCACCCGCTTCTACAACAGTCCTCAACGAACATTTTTTTTATTATTCATATAATATCTACATACTATTTTCACAATACATCTTAAATCTATTTTAATAGGCTACCGGTCCAGTGGCCATTATTTATTTTACACATTGTTCATTTTGTCAGTATTTATAAAGATTCTTTTATTTTAATGTTAGTGTTTAAAGCATAATTAGGAGAAAGAGCTCAAACACCTATTTACAATTCTTTCAACGAACATGAGCGCCAACCCATCGCCGATAAGTACCTGTTGGGGCGATACTCTGGACCACTCTGCGTAGCCACTTATACTTCTGAATACATAGCTTGTAACATGCTGTATATCGAAAAATAAACATAAATAAAAAAAAAAAAAAAAACAAAATATATGTTTATATATTACTAGCTGAATTGCCCGGCGTTGCTCGGGCGGGTGAAAAAATGAAACAAATGAACACATTTATTCTCCAGTTTAAAAAAAAATTGATTAAAATTTTTGTATATGGGGGCCCGTCGACCCCCTGATCCGACCCCTTCCAAAATCCACTTACGGTCTGAGTTAGGGTATCATGAGATAGTATACCAAGTTTGGCGGTTCTAAGTTGAAAACTGTAGATTTGCATAGCGGAACGACAAGCACAGAAAGAATGAAAGAAACAAACATTGAATTTTATATAGTAGATGTACGTGTCTGGATTCCTACAAAATAATAACCATTGGCTGTACAAATTGTACGATGATGACGGCGGTCAGACCGTCACCGACGGCGGTTGACCACTTTCACTCGCGAAACCAAACCTTTAAAAACAGATTTCCCTTTGATGAATTTATTTTTTTAAGTTCCGAAACGCTTGCTTTTTTAGATGAACAGTGTAGAGTCTAAAAGGTTGATTGTTTCAATGTGAATAAATTTAAACCAATTCGAACTTGTCACGAAAATACTAAAATTGAAGCAATTCAACAAGGCGTATTTTTAATATTTCAAATAAAATTACAACAACCAAACAGTAGTTAGAATTGAGATTGTAAAATAACTTAAGTAACTAAGTCATTCAGACAAACGAAAGTAGCAGGTTATGCGCGGTATATGGACGGATAGCTCAGTGTGTAGGCCGAGAGCGGCACCGCAGCCGACAAGTGGGGACGCTGCTGGCTGCGGGGCTGCAAACGACACTTCGACAAGGTAATTTACCAAAATCCCAACCCCTAGAGCCCCGTTAAACCCCCATTGAATACCCTAAGCCCATCCCCGATTCCCATACGAAATAAAACCTTCGTTACCCCCCTCCCTCGTCCCCCCACAGCCGCCAATATCACTACGGACCACAACGGTTGCGCGAAAATTCACACAACACATTCCGCACTCTAACATGCAAAACCCTCGCCGAAGTACATTTGACGTTGATCACCACGTGTTGGAATCGTACTATTTATTTAGGTGATTAAATTTCGCTATTACATTTCACCATGCATGTTTTTACTTGTTTCGACTTATTGCCCTTGAAAATACGTTACCCTGTTTGCCATATTGATTTACTTGTAAAAGTCATTGCCATTTGTTCGCGATTAGCACCTGTAAAGATTTGGCCGCTTCCAATTGAAGTTATTCTGTCGGCTCATACAATTTGTAGATAAGCTTTTTGTTTATGAGAGTGCAGTCATTTAGATTCCATTATTGTAGCTCGCATATCTCAAAAATTGTATCGCCTGTTTAGGATTACAAGAATGCCACCTGAACTATCCTACAACGAAAGGCTGAAGAGAATGAATCTCACCTCTTTGAATATGAGAAAATTGAGAGGCAATCTAATAGTCGAGTATAAATATAAATGTCCAATAAAAAAACTCATCTCAGGTCATACTCTGAGATTACTAAAACACAAATTGTCAGAGACTCGTTCTTTTCAAATAGAGTGGGTAAAGTTTGAAATTGCCTCCCAAATCAGCTTTTGACAAGTTTTTGAATATTAATGGATTTTTGTAATCCCTCAAATGTAAATAAAAATTGTATGTACAAATTACAACAGACCCCTGGGCTCCATCGTCTTATGTCGGCCCGCCTATATATTTTAAATAAACGTTGACTAAATTTAGTCTTTCGAACGATTTATTGCATATTATATTGAAAGTAATGCGTAGTGTGTTCTGTTTTCAGATTTCCGAATAATTCACAATAAGCACCCTTTTCGCTACATGTGGTTTATCGTTGTAAAACCATGACAATGTCTCCAAACAGTGATTTGGATCGCCAAATTGAACAGCTCAAAAGATGCGAAATAATCAAAGAGGCCGAAGTGAAAGCTTTGTGCACAAAAGCTAGGGAAATATTAGTCGAAGAAAGCAACGTGCAGAGAGTTGACTCACCGGTTACAGTGAGTATTTTTTACGAATCTATGATGAGCGACCAAACGAGTACAGTAACGAGTAAACGAGTACAGTACGGTAACTTTTCCGGAGAGCAAAGAAGCAAAAGGGAATTTGTACTATGCGGTATAATCACCTGTGTGATTATGTTGGAATTGATGCGTGCTTTGGTGCAAACATGGAACTCTGAATGCGCCGATTGCGTTTGGATAAAAAATGACTAGTACTCGTTGGATCGCTCACTATAGAAATACTATATTAAATTGATAACTATACATGTAAATTGATAACTATACATAAATCTTTGGAACTTTTATATTTTAGGTTTGTGGTGATATACACGGACAATTTTATGATCTCAAAGAGTTGTTTAAAGTAGGTGGTGATGTACCAGAAACAAATTACTTATTCATGGGAGACTTTGTGGATCGAGGATTCTATTCTGTCGAAACATTTTTATTACTTTTAGCTCTTAAGGTAAATCTTTTTTTAAATTTGTTACTACACTATCAACACTCGACGTGATGAGTGAATTTACTAGACAAATATTAAATAAAAAATCATTCAATGTAACACAGGTTCGTTACCCTGATCGTATTACTCTCATACGTGGAAACCATGAATCGCGCCAAATAACACAAGTATACGGTTTCTACGATGAATGCTTGAGAAAGTACGGATCTATTACAGTGTGGAGGTGAGTAATGCCGGAATGTGTAATTCGATTATACTTTTCAAAAATAGTCAACATTGATTGGATGTGTAATTTTTCAGATATTGTACTGAAATCTTTGACTATTTATCATTATCAGCCATAATAGATGGCAAAATTTTTTGTGTACACGGAGGTCTCAGTCCTTCAATACAAACATTAGACCAAATACGGACTATTGATAGAAAAAAAGAAGTCCCTCACGATGGCCCCATGTGTGATTTATTATGGAGTGATCCTGAAGGTAATGTTTCCTTTTTTTTTGTTTTTGCTTGTACATGCATATATTTTAAACAGCATTTTATGAATTTATTTTTTCTCTGCAGATACTTTGGGTTGGGGTGTTTCTCCGCGTGGAGCTGGATTTCTGTTTGGTTCAGACGTCGTCTCACAGTTCAATATGGCCAATGAGATTGATATGATTTGTCGTGCTCATCAGCTAGTTATGGAGGGATATAAATGGCATTTTAAAGAAACTGTTTTGACCGTTTGGTCTGCCCCCAACTACTGCTATAGGTTAGATTTTTTCTTATAATCGAGGAAATATTGTGATATTTATTTTATATTTGTACTTTTATTTTATTTGTATTTCTAGATGCGGAAATGTAGCAGCAATATTAGAATTAAAGGAGAACTTGCAGAGAAATTTCACTATATTTGAGGCAGCACCGCAAGAATCTAGAAACATTCCATCAAAAAAACCCCAAGCAGATTACTTTTTATAATATTGCAATAAGTAATTGTGTGTCGGGATGTTACCTTTTAAGTATTTTTGTAATGAGTAATTCAACTATTATTTTCAATTTTGTGAAATAAAATACTATAATTTCCAATTATTCTTTTGAGAAAATAATTACATGGTAACGTGTGAGGGAGTATATAACTATGTTTATTTGCTCACTATGCAAACTATTCAATTTAATTTATTATTATGTAGTATGAAAATACATTAATTAATTCTCAAAGATTATTTTTTACGTATTTGTTTCATACCTATATTTAAATATTCTCATTTTTTGTCTTCATTTCATTAAATAAATACATGATTAAAATCTATTTATTTAATTTTTTTTTTGTAGTTTGAATCAAATATTTATCGTTCCTTAGATAAAATCCACGTATTCAGAGCAATCATTCAAATATACACAGACAATTTCTGTGTACATGACAAGTTGTGTATTTGTTGTTAAATAAAAAGCTAGTTCAATTTCAATTTATTTGTAATTGTTAACTAAATACTATAAATGAATATTTACAAATCAATTAGACTATTTGTTACTTCAGGTAGAATATCTCCACATTTAGTGGAAATTTTAAAGTTAACTTCACCGTCTGCTCTTGTGGGGCCAATGTTTATTACGAATATTTCTTTATTTTCCTCTTTGGCTTGGAGTATAATTCTGTATGCAGAAAAAGTTGAAAGGCTTGTGCCGAGGACTAGTAATGCATTCGATGTTGTTATTTCCTTTTTCACACAGTTAACTTGTTGTTTAGGAACGTTATCTCCGAAGAAAATAACATCAGGCTTCAAAATTCCTCCACATTTATGACACTTTGGAACTTTGAAGTCTTGGACAAAGTCCTTAAATAGTAATAAAATATTATAAACACATTTTGTAAACAAACTATATTTAAGATACGGACAACCTTTGATCAACGAAGTACATGTTGAGTTTGAAATCAATCAGTCTATAGTGGATGACATTGTTTGAATAACGTATTTGTCTCAATTGTCTACCACTAATTTTTTATCTTATAAAAAAACTAATATGTACTGAGCTGATCGAAGGTCATTTCTTGATATTGAATTACGCACATCGGTAATTTCTACATCTCCATCAGGTCGAATCATAGTGGTAGTGGTTTCCATGTTAGGATTAATTTTATTTAGAATATTCTGAAAGTCATGCCTTGACAAATGATCCTTACAACCCAGACATATTACTCTGTATGCAGTTCCGTGAAGTTCCAATACATTTTGAGATCCGGCTTTAAAGTGTAAATTGTCAACGTTCTGGGTTATGATACAAGATGCCTTTCCCAGCTATGTATGTATGTACAAACATACATAGAAACAATAAATTGTAAATAATAATATTCGCATTCAATGATCAAGTGTTAAGATTAATTTATTAGAAAATATTTCATTTATAATATAATACTTTGTAATTGGATATTAATTTGACTGAAATGTAGTACTAGAACACAAGAAGACTTAAAATATATGTACCATTTCAAGATTTTTTTTTGAATGATGAATGGTGTTTGGTTGAAACTTAGAAAATCTAGGCCAACCGATGAAATTTCTCGCCCAATATCTTTGTCTTGCATATTCCGATTTCAAAAATTCTTGATATTGTATTGGTTTATGATTAGTTCTGGCGTATAGACCTACACCTTCTGACCTGTAGTCAGGTATACCTAAAAACTTTTTAAGCATCAAGTAAATATAGTAGTTATTAATTATGTGTATTGGTGATTTTTTTTTTACTATGCGAAATAAACGAATATATGAAATAATCCACGTGGTTTCTTTATCTCATATTATCCACACCTGATTCTGTTGAAACTCCAGCACCCGTAATAACAGTTATTCTATCATGTTTTAAGAGAAAATCACGAAATTTCTCAAGATCTTTCATTGAAACTGGATTACATTTAGGCACATAGGTTATGTTGCACAATCCATTTACTAATAACGTAAAACCGTATTTTGGGACATGGAGTTTACAACAGTTGAAAAACATTTTACTACAAACAACCTGATTAGATTAATAATAGTCAAGTGTCAAATATAAACGATTTGTCAAACTCGAGTTTTCTTTTATTATTTTTGCGACCATAAGGTTAATTTTTACTACCAATACCAACTTTTAGAAATTTTGGACTACAGTAAGTCTACTACTTACGCGGTTAATTCGTTCCGAAGGTTTCCGCGTAAGTCGAAAACCGCGTAAGGCCGGGCGCACACTGGGTACGTATTCGTACGAATTCGTGTCGTATGTATGTTGTTGTCCCTCACACGTATGGCGTTGTCTCTCTGGGCGTGAGACAACGCCATAAGTGTATACATATGTATATTAGTTACAAGCAGGTAGAGGAGATACAGCAACGTGTTAAATTAATAAATATAAATCGCCAATTAAATTATTTAGAATTTCTAAATAATTAGCCTATAGCAGCGTTTCCCAAACTGTGTGTCACGACCCACTTGTAGGTCGCGAGCCGATTTTTAGTGGGTCGCGAAAAATTCAATGTTCAAAATTCACATTTTTTTTTTAAATTATTTAAAAAGTAAAATATGAAAAAATGGGAAAGTAAAAATAATATGCAAGAAAATTTAAAAAAAAAAGACGGCACAACAGATAATAGGATGCGTCCGAGCAAATTGCGTTGGCATTTTGTGACGAAGCATCCGGATTTTAAAAACAAGCCACTAGAATTTTTGAAAGACAAGTGGAACAGCTTAAGTCGTCGAAATCGAAGCTTTCGCATTACACCAGCATTAATGAAAAATCTCTCCACGTCTCTAACCTGATTAGTTTGCAAATCGCGATAGCTAGTAAGCCGCACACAATTGGTAAAACTTTAGAGCTACCATCAATAAAAGACACGGTTGGAATTATGTTTGATGATAAGAGCAAGAAAGAAGTATAGAAGTCGAAACGATTTCGCTTGTAATACGATTGCATGCAGAATCGATGAAATGACCCAGTGGGCAGAAGATGAGCTGATCCAAAGAGTTAGTAAGACATTATAGTGAGAGTTAGTGAGTTAGAAACATTTTTCTCATTGCAACTGGACGAGTCCACGGATGTACAAGGTTTATGCCAGCTGCTTGTTTTCGTTAATTGTAAGTTATTTAAAAATAAATAAAACTCTAAGTATAAAACTAAACTATTTTTAAGTATAAAAATAGTATTAAAAATAATTTAAATACCCCCCCCCCCCCCCCCCCATCATGTCTATTAAAACTAGGTGGGTTGCGAAAATTCATTCTAAAACGTGGGTCACGGTACTAAAAAGTTTGGGAAGCACTGGCCTATAGGCTTAGAAAATAAGTTATTATTTTAATTTACTTAATAAGTGAAGTAAATGTTTTAAAATGAAACTCTAAGGTTAAAGTCTCCTCTCGAGTTTTATACGAATGGATTATATATGAGCTTCTATTGGGTCTTTACTGTTTTGTGTGATTTTTGTGGTTTAGTTTCACCAATCAAATGTATGCAAGAAGTCAAATGCGTATTCGTAAAAAATGCTACTGTTAATTCCATCTTGCGATAGAAGAATGAGTTTCCAAGTACTTTGCGTGCATAGAAGTCCAAATTCATGTCCGGTATTTTATATTCACCCTGTAATAAAAATAAATTTTTATCTACACCTATGAAATAAAGATAAAATATCATGACCATAGATATAATACAAACATCACATTTACCTTTTTGTTTTATTATTGATCCGAGAATAATGTCAGAACAAGGATTCAATGAGGTTCTATTAAAAATGTAATTGATCTTTTCACCTTGGAGCATGTTTAAAGCATACTTTCCCTGAAATTTATTTAAAATATGTGTAATTTAATAAAACTATAACAAGTGATGACAATTTTATTTTAAAACCTTTGTCGCATAGTAACTTTTTTTTATAATTAAATTTCCTCCTAGTATGTTCTGGTTACTTTCAGTTACTTCTTTATGTATTTCATATTCGCCATATACTTCATCTTCTGGGTATAAAGTTGTGTTGCATTTTTCAACTACTGCCAGGTGTATGATATAAGGTCCCTGAAAATTTTATCTTTTTCGATAATTTTTTTTTGAATTTAATATAATACATTGGGCGATATATTTATTATTATTACATAATTGCTCGATTTACAATTAACTGGCGAATAAAATATCGAACTGACGACTATTAAGTAAATACCAAAACAGTACATTTTTTTAAAGACGACTAAACAAAACTGATATTCCAAATGGGTATCCGAGTGAAGTAATAAAGTAAATGAATAATTAAGCTATTGTACAAATAAGCAATCTGATGCTAATTTTGTGGGTTGGTTAACTATGCGGAACCGTGTAATTGAAAACTAAGCACATTGTATATCAGTAGATGTACATACTTATGTATGTATGTATGTATGTAGGTCTAAATGCAAATGTTTTTTATTTTTTTATGAAATATATGTAATTGATAGCTGGAAAGAAAATAGTCGCTCTAAGCAAATATCATAAGTTTGTCCAAAATTAAACAATTCCCATATTAAAACCAGCACCAATTATTATTATATTATTAATAATATTGTATTTTATTCTGTAGGTGTACATTTATTTTACGTATTTCTTTTTTAAATCATACAGCATGTCCAAATTATATTTTTATGTATTCCTCAACCGTTTACAGCTATTCGGCTAGTGAAAGGAAATCAGTGTATGTGATATCTACTATTTTCACGTGCTGCAGCACGCTCTTTGCCACGCAAATGCTATTTATTTACAGTTACAACACATTTGAAATAACAGCAACTACATGAAATACAAACATTTTTGTAATACAATTTAGCGAAATAGGCTACCAAGGAGCCGCTGATCTAGACTCAGCAGTGTTTCTCAACCGTTTTACACCCGCGGACCACTGAAAATAGGATAATAGGACGACCAAATAATTTCTGCGGACCACTGGTTGAGAAACACTGATTCTAGAGTCTAGATCAGGCATGAGCAACCTTTTTTGGTTTGCGGGTCAGAATTAGTACCTACTCTAAAACTGCTACGGGCCAAAAAAATGAGTCGATGCGAGGGTATTAGTTACCAAGACTAGTTGGTTCCGAGACGACATCACCCATAGACCATTTTCCAACCTTTTGGAATGAATGAATAGGATATTTGGTTGCTTACGGGAAGATAGGCTGCACGAGATGCTTCCAAATGATTACATACATTGTACATATTATGTATGTATGTTTCCTCGTAAAATTCACCAAGCGAGGAAACGCTTCTCTGAGTAAACTTTTATAAAAATCATGTAACGATAGATATGTCATGTTGCGTTTTAGCTCCATAATCCCTTGAAGATCAATTAATTCCATTTTTAATTGTTGATGAGCATTTTTCACGGTAACGTCGAATAGAGAAGCAAATATGTTCTTATGATATGAAATCTCCACCCGCTGAACCAGTAACGGGTTCTATACTATTAAATGCTATAAAGAATAAAATATATCTATTTGATACAAACAGGTGGAGGAGATACAGCAACGTGTTGTGCAAAATGGAATACAGAATCAAAAGTATCGCATGTATCCACTGGTGGTGGAGCTTCTTTAGAGTTGTTGGAAGGTTTGGATATTTTAATTGTATTAATTGAATTTTATTTAAAAATTTGTTATAAAAATTTAAATATGTACTTTCTAAACCTTTAGTTAAAGTTCTGCCAGGTGTGGCTGCCTTATCAGATACATACATAGTTTAAGTTTTAGCGTCTATATTGTATGAAAGAAAATAAAAAAAATTTACATCTTAATAAAATAACTGAAAACTAAAGAATGATTATTTTATTATTAAATTTTCGTCGCCAGTTAAATTATACAGAATTTCTAAGCTTTTAAGTAAATAAAAATGTTTAAAATGTAAGTTTTCATCTAAGTTTTATCCGAATGGTTAATATCTGAGCTTTTATTGTTTCTTTACAGTTTTGTTTGATTTTGGTGCTTTAGTTTCACCAATCAGATGCATGCAAAAAGTCAAATGCTTATCTGCAAAAAAGGCTACTGTTAATTCCATCGTGCGATAGAAGAATGTGTTTCCAAGGATTTTACGTGCATAGAAGTCAAAATTTATGTTCGGTATTTTGTATTCACCCTGTAATAAAAATAAATTTTAATCTAAACTTATGAAATGAAGATAAAATATTATGTAGGTAGATTAATAATATAAACATCAAATTTACCTTTTTGATTAAACAATTCATACCCAATTGATAAATTTGCTTCAGTACTGGTCCGAGAATAATGTCAGAGCAAGGATTCAATGATGTTTTATTAAAAATATGATTGATCTTTCCACCTTGGAGCATGCTTAAAGCATACATTCCCTGAAATTCATTTAAAATATGAGAAATTGAATAAAACTATAACATGTGATGCCAATTTTAAAACCTTTGTCACATAGTAGTCTTTTTTTATAATTATATTTCCTCCTAGTGAATTTTGGTTACTTTCAGTTACTTCATTATGTACTTCGTATTCGTCATATTCTTCATCCAATTTGAATAAAGATGTGTTGCATTTTTCAACTACTATGACGTGTATGATATAAGGTCCCTGAAATTTATTATCTTTTTCGATCATTTTTATAATTATTGTATACCACAAAGCACTGAATTTAATATAATACAATGGGCGATATATTTATTATTATTACATAATTGGTCGATTTGCAATTAACTGGCGAATAAAATATTGAACTGACAACTATTAAATAAATAGCGAAACGGTACATTTTTCAAAGCCGACTAACATAGCTGATATTCCAAATGGGTATCCGAATGAAGTAATGAAGTAAATGAATAATTAATTAAGCTTTTTTATCAGCAATCTGATGCTAATAACTATGGGGAACCGTGTTATTTAAAACTAAGTACATTGTATATCAGTAGATAGGTCTAATTGAAAAAATGTTTATTTTTCTATGAAATATAATTGACAGTATAATCTGAATAGAAAATAGTCGCTCTAGGCAAATATCATAAGTTTGGACCAAAATTAAACAATTCGCATTTTAAAACCAGCACCAAAGAATTGTTTTAATTGAGCTAAATTTTGGTTATGGAATGTTTTAAAATGAAATAATACTGTATTTTATTTCGTAGATGAGACACATTTATTTTACGTATTTCTTTATTCATCGTACAAGTATGTTCAAAATTCCTCAACTGTTTACGTCTACTTAAAGAGAATTAGTGTACATACATACATATATGCAAATCTCTAGATGATTAGTTTTAATAGAAAATAGGAATACTATGATAGCATTAATCAATAAATTAGTATGTACTAAATTCGAAGACATGTATGTACATACATATGTGTTCGTTCCACGCCAGGGCTCGAAATGAACGGAGCGCATGGGAGCGGAGCTTCGTTTCGTGAAATCTGTAAACATAGCACTTCCTTTCGTGAAATCTGTGAACTTAGCGCTCCCATTCGTTAAAAACCAAAATTTCCGTACCCTTTCATAATTTTGAAAAAAAAAATTGAAATTCAATAATCATTGCCGAAAAAATGTTAGAAGATGAATTTTTTTTACATTTATGACTCTCGTAAATCACAATCGTTGACTGGAAGTTAAATTCTTTACATTTCAATTCTGACAAAGGCATCTGATATATGTAGGCATTTAAACTATTATTATGTTTAAACAAGCTGGGTGCACGTGTTACTTGAAAATATGTTTTTATGTCGCCTTTGAGTAAAAAACTTTACGGCCGACAATCGGCTATTCGAAAGGCACTGAGCCTTTCATCGGTCATTTCGGTGATTTGCGATATCTTCCTTTAAGGAACCAAAATTTTAAAATTCTTCAGTCTTGCTTGTCCCTCTGATGAGAGAACTTGAGTTTAGCGAACGTATTGGCAATTTCAATCTATCATCGGGAATCACTTGATTATTTTTATTTTTCAAATTTTATTTCTGCACTTAATTACTACAAACACTTTTCTAGCAACATTTTTTAAAAGTTGTGTGAATTATAATTACTGCACGTGACTAACTAAATAGTCATATTAACAATTATTCAAATTTAAAAAAATAAACCATGTAAATTGTGCGATTAAATTTTATGCATGTATATAATACATTTTATAAATACACATGCAGTTTTTTGGTGTTATAATATACACTAGTGTAAGCCCGTTGAATATCAACGCCCGCTGAATTTTAAATTACGTAAAGCGCTTTTTTTTAATAGAGAAAAAAAAAAAAAAAAAAAAAATTTTACTTTACTATTTATATTATAATTATTAATTATTTTATATAATAATATTCTGCTATTTTGTAAGTGAGTTGTAATAAAAAAAAAAAATAGTTTATAAAGCGCCATCTAATTGATCCAAGGGAAACGATAATTTCGATAATTTAATTAATGCCCAGTTTTATTTTTATTATATTATAATTATTAATTATTATATATATAATAATTATAATTTTGTAAGTAAAAAAACAAAAAAATAATTATAGTTTTTATAGGTATGTAGGTAAAGCGTCAAGTTCGCGTGTATATAGGTAAAAAAGGTCTCTCTCACCAAGCGGCCGTAGCTGATACGTTAGGTAGCAGGTAGCAGTCCAGACCGCTTATATGGGTAAAAAAGGTCTCTCTCACCAAGCCGCCGTAGCCGATATGTTAGCATGCTCGACTAACAACTTTGTCGTCGTGGGTTCGAATCCCGCACAATCTGGTATTTTAATTATTTTTCCTCATTTCCTATTTATTGTAACTATAGGAAATGTTTTAAAGGACTAAACCCACCGACCGTAATAGAGTGAGCGTTACCGCGATACCTCTCGAGCGTGAGGTCGTGGGTTCGATCCCCCACTCGTTCTAGTGGTTTTTTAAATTATTTTTCCTCAGCGAGCGTTATCAGCAGACAGACAGACGGATTTCGGCTATTATATATATAATAATTATGTAAATGTACGTACATTTTATATAATTTAATTAACATTGTTTACATTTCGTATTCGGCGATAATAAGCTTTATTAATCGATGAGTCGACAACAATAAGCTAAAAATATTTATATGTAATACATAATAAAAAAAAAGGTCATTTGATATTTTTTGAAAATTATCGAGCGCTCCCATTCGTGAAAATTTCCACTTCAAGCCCTGGCTCCACCCCATATATTTTACAATATGTTTATTGACTTTAAATAGTTTTGTTTGATTTTGTCGGTTTCCTTTCTTCTTTTAACTCTCTGCAAATTTTAGTGCAAAAGTAGCAAAAGTAGTAGGAATACAGAATCAAAAGCATCGCATGTATCCACTGGTGGTGGAACTTCTTTAGAGTTGTTGGAAGGTTTGGATATTTTAATTTGATATAAAAATTTAAATATGTTCTTTCTAAACTTTTAGTTAGTGGTGCCAGGTTTGGCTGCCTTATCACATGCATAGTTTGATGAAGACGTCTATATTGTATGAAAGAAAATACAAATGTAATAATCGTTTACATCTTAATAAAATATTATTCAATAAATAACTGAAAACTAAAGAATGATTATTTTATTATTAAATTTTCGTCGCCAATTAAATTATACAGAATTTCTAAGCCTATGAGTAAATACAAATGTTTTAAAATGAAACTTTAAAAGGCATCGATCCCCAACCTTTTTGTTACATCTGAGAGCACATCCAAATTTTCAGAAGAGTTGGCGGGCGTAACAAATTTTTCAAAGATTATTTTATATTCATACATTAAGTTGAAATAAATAAAATATTATTAATGGTTTCATATTATATACTAGGTGGTTACCGTGTAAAGGCCCTCACAAACCTGAGCGGTATCGCTGTATCAAACTGGCGCCCCTATCGTCGTCCCATTCGCACCGATATAATTCGCATTGGTGCGAATCAACAACGATAGAGGACGTCAACTTGACGCAGCGATACCGCTCAGGTTTGTGAGGGCCTTTATGAGTATTGTGTATATTAATAAGGTTATGTAGACACGGTTGGCGCATCGTCACCCAATTTACACTCCAAAAAAATTTACATCTGTGTAAATTTTACACGCCATACAAATCGGAGCGTAACTGGCGCAGATTCCTAGGCTTTTATTTATAGTAAATATGTTTTAATAAAATAAACTAAATAAATAAATAATTAAGTCAGTGTGATATTTGTCACTGCATTTCATTAGCTTATTTTACGTAGTTTGGAGAGTTAAGATGATATTCTTGTTTGCAAGCAATTCTCAAGATGGACATCCGTTAGTTGAAATCGGTATTTTGATTTTATGCTATTCATTGTTGAGAACAGAGATTCGCTTAGATATGTGGAATCAAAATCAGATTTATTATTGTAACTTTCATATTTCATATTATACTGAAGCTCTAAAACAGATGAAGTTGACTTCGTCTGTTCTTCCTCTAATGATATTTGTAATGGACGAAGCCATTTCTGTTACCTTTGTATGTACATACATACACCCTATACATTTGTGTTAGAATACACGTCATTTCTTTTGTACATACAATACATAAATTAAAAATTACTCGTTGAGATTTTTTTTGTTTATAATACCATTCTACACCAGATTACTTGGCGGGCAAACGAAAACTGGTAAGTGGGCTTGGGGCTGGGTACCGCTGCTCTAAGGTTTTCATCCAAGTTTTATCCGAATGGTTAATAACTGAGCTTTTATTGTTTCTTTACAGTTTTGTTTGATTTTGGTGCTTTAGTTTCACCAATCAGATGGATGCAAAAAGTCGAATGCTTATCCGCAAAAAAGGCTACTGTTAATTCCATCGTGCGATAGAAGAATGAGCTTCCAAGGACTTTACGTGCATAGAAGTCAAAATTTATGTTCGGTATTTTGTATTCACCTTTAATAAAAATAAATTTTAATCTAAACTTATAAAATAAAGATAAAATATTATGTAGGTAGATGAATTAATATAAACATCAAATTTA
The DNA here is from genome assembly GCA_022651745.1 of Parapsyche elsis. Lineage (NCBI taxonomy): Eukaryota > Metazoa > Arthropoda > Insecta > Trichoptera > Hydropsychidae > Parapsyche > Parapsyche elsis. The sequence continues at coordinate 19,106,686 of JAGVSN010000001.1, read as the reverse complement.
CCTTTTTGATTAAACAATTCATTCCCAATTGGAAAACTTGCTTCAGTACTGGTCCGAGAATAATGTCAGAGCAAGGATTCAATGATGTTCTATTAAAAATGTGATTGATCTTTCCACCTTGGATCATGCTTAAAGCATACATTCCCTGAAATTTATTTAAAATGTGAGAAATTGAATAAAACTGTAAAAAATGATGACAATAGTAAAACCTTAGTAACATAGTGATCTTTTTTTTTAATTATATTTCCTCCTAGAATATTTTGGTTACTTTTAGTTAATTTATCATGTATTTCGAATTCGCTATATGCTTCATCTTCTGGGGATAAAGTTATGTTGCATTTTTCAACTACTACTAGGTGTATCTATTTTAATCATTTTTTTAAATTTTATATGTATTGTATATCACAAAGCACTGAATTTATCATTAATACATAATTGGTCAATTCACAATTAACTGGTGAATAAAATATTGAACCGACAACAACTATGAAATAAAGAGCAAAATGGTACATTTTTCAAAGCCGACTAACAAAGCTGATACAGCTGATAAACAAATAAAAAGATAAAGCTGAAAGCTGATACAGCCGACTAACAAAGCTGATGAAGTAATAAAGTAAATTAATAATTAAGCTTTTTATCAGCAATGTAATCCTAATTTTTGTCTGCTGGTTAACTATGCGGAACCGTGTAATTTAAAACTCAGCATATTGTGTATCAGTAGATGGAAGACAAAATGTAAAAATGAATATTATGTTATATGAATACCCATTATAAAAAAAATTTTTTTTTATGAAATATAATTGACAGTATAAGCTTGAAAAAAAGTAGTCGCTAGTAAAGTCAATATCTTATACATCTTTACTTTCATCAACAGCTATAGAATAAGCTTTGAAACTGATATTAATTATTATTAATTAATCTCTAAGGTAAGAGATTAATTTGCTAAATCAGTGATACGATCTGCTTCTGTATTCCTCAAAGAATTTTGCTTTGGAAATTCTTTAATTTTTCTGGACACATAATTTTTACTATTTAAATTAAACATTCTGGAATAAATTGTTCTTCTATTTCGGAAATTGACGAGGGCCTGTGAATCCTGTTTGCTAGGCCGCCAGTTTGACATGTGTATCTGCTCTAATATCATAAGTTTTACTCAAAATTACACATTTCACGTTTTAAAATTAGCACTTGAAAAGTTTTATTGTGTTAATTTTTAAGGAAGGATTTAAAATGAAATAATACTGTATTTTATTCTGTATGTGTACATTTATTTTACGTATCTTCTTATTCATCATACAAGTACATATGTTCAAAATTATATTTTTATGTGTTCCTCAACCGTTTACGTCTAGTTAAAGGAAATCAGTGTACATATACATATGTATGTATGTGCTATTTTCTACTGGTTTATTAAATCAACATTATATAATTATGTAAATTGCTAGACTCTAGATCACAGGTTCCCAACCCTTTTCGATTGGAGACCCCTTTTTATAAAAGCCAAGTGACACGCGACCCCGATATATTTGAAAAAGGCAAAAAATATTATTCAAACATCAAGACACCGATTAAAAATGAAAATTGCAATATATGTATGTACATACTAGTCAATATTTTTTTAGTTTACTGTTTCAGTTGGAGACAGCATTAATCAATAAATTATGTTTATGTTTAGTTTATAAATATGCTTGTCGTTTATTAATAGTTTTGTGTATGTAATTTTGGAGGTCTCATTTCACACATTATAAGAGAACAAAAACTCATTCCTCTGCTTGAAAAAAATGCCGCTATTACTTGAATCTTCTGGTAGAAAAATAAGTTTCCGAGCACTTTATGAGAGTAATATACTAAATTAAACTCCAATATCGGATATTCACCCTGTTGAAAATATTTTTAAAATTAAAACAATAAATATATTTAAAAATTATCTTATTGTAGTTTACGATGTACTTTTTTTTTGAAACATTTTGAGCTCGATTGGTACATTCGCTTCAAAACAGGTCCGAAGATAATATCCAGGCAGGGATTCCCCATTGTTCTGTTGATAACTTGATTAAGTTTACCATGTTTTAAGATGCTAATAATATACGCTCCCTGAAATTTACTTAAATTATAATAAAAGTAATAATAAATTATAATTCAGTAATGTATGTACATACATAGATAGAATATAATTTCAAACCTTCATCAAATATATATCCCTTGTTATGTTCATGCGGCCCGAAAATATATTTTGGTTATTTTTATTTATTATGTGATGTAGTTCATAATTTTTATAAATATCATCATCTGTAGGTTGGGATATATTTCATTTTTATGACGTGAAATTTCGTTCTTTGCAATAAATCGGGGAATAAGACACGAAACCAAAGATTATCAAATGAATAATGAAAGAGGACATGTTGCGAGCTTCCAATAACATGTTCAAATACATTTGGCTTTGTAAATATACAATATTGAGTGATTGAAATTCACTCATAAATAGTTCTTTTATTTTATCAATAATCTGATATTCATTTACCTAAAGTCTAAAGTCTAAAGTCGTTTTACTCGGTTTCAACTTTTGTGATATTTAGCGACACATGTATGTATGTATATACATATATATATATATGGGTTCCATGACAAAAGAGAACATGACAAAACAGAACAGTGGAAAAATAAAATATTTATTTTTGTCGTATCTATTTATTAATTACATACATATAAAATAAAATATTATAAATATTATAAAAATATATACAATATATATTTATAAATATAAAAAAAATATATACAATATACATATATAACAAAATTAAGACAAAACAGAACAGTGGAAAAATAAAAAAATATTTTCGTATCTCGGTATGTCGTATCTATTTATTATTTAAATGTACACGTGTTGTTGCATACAATGGTTTTTATTCCATATTTCTAATACACAAAACAAAATATTAAAAAAATATATAAAAATATAAAAGCATCCTGTCGAGGGTATCGCATGGTGGTAGATGTGAAAATTTATCAGGGCATTTAAATTAACATTTAACAAGTAACATTTTTCTCATTGCAACTGGACGAGTCCACGGATGTACAGCTGCTTGTTTTCGTTAATTATAAGTTATTTAAAAATAAATAAAACTCTGGATATTTTTAAGTATAAAAACAGTATTAAAAATAATTTAAATATCCCCCCCCCCCATCATGTCCATTAAAACTAGATGGGTCGCGAAAGTTTGTCCTTCTAAAACGTGAGTCGCGGTACTAAAAAGTTTGGGAAGCACTGGTCTAGTATATTTCAGAAATAAAAAAAGTAAATTAAATTTGTATTATTTTAGAGATGATATATTTTTATCTGACTGTGTCGGAATTGGAAATGAGGTTCAAGCTGCGTGCGTTGAACCGCCACCCAGTTCAATAAATAATCTTACTTGAAAATGTTAGATTTTAACTCGAAGAAGGCAAAAGCGTTGATGCAGATGGTACTAAAACTAGTAACAGATAGATACGTTTTATGTTTGTATTTTATAGCATTTAAGAAATCAATAAAATTTGCAAAAGGCAAAAAGAAACAAGTCTCAACAAAATGTTTAAAGATTCACAGTCGGTTTCTGTATTGCATTGTTTCTTGTAACTTTCTGCAAATGTTATTGATGCTATAAAATATAAAAATAAAATGTATCTATTTGTTACAAACAGGTGAAGGAGATACAGCAACGTCTTGTGCAAAATGGAATACAGAATCAAAAATATCGCAAATTTCTACTGGTGGTGGAGCTTCTTTGAAGTTGTTGCAAGGTATGGATATTTTAATTGTATTAATTGAATTTTATGTAAAAATTTAATACAATAACTTAAATACTTTGTTATATTTTAGGTAAAGTGCTGCCAAGTGTGGCTGCCTTATTACATGCATAATTTGAATGAAGTCTTCTATTTTATAGAAAAGAAAATAATAATTTAAACATTTTTCGTTTACATCTTAATAAAATATTATCCAATAAATAACTGAAATCTAAAGAATGATTATTTTATTATTAAAGTCCATCGCCAATTAAATTATATATTTTATTTATTTATTTAAAAAAAGCTTTTATTGTTCTTATACTATGTTCACAATACATCTTAAATCTATTTTAATAGCTACTGGTCCAGTGACCATTATCTATTTTACACATTGTTCATTTTGTTAGTATTTATAAGGATTCTTTTATTTTAATGTTAGTGTTTAAAGAATAATAGGAGAAAGAGCTCAAAAACCTATTTACAATTCTTATCAAATGTTTATAATATATTTTACATAATTAAATTAAATACTTACTTTTTATAGTCGGCGATCTAAAGAAAATTATGTTTAGGTAATTTGTGTTTATACCTAAAGGGTAAAGACATCTTGTTATAATCACCGAGACCTTTCACTAATTTGTTAGTGTGGTTATTGGTAATTCTATCATAGAATCTACTGGTTAATCTGTTAGTGACATCTACGACTAATGGGATGTTATGCTGGGAATGTAGTCTTTTTAGGTTAGTATATATGGGCGTGTTATAAATGATTTTTAATGATTTATTTTGGACTACTTGAAGCTTTGATTGGTTAGTATTGGAGGCATTATTCCATACGGGAGCAGCGTACGTTAGTAAGGGTAGTATGAGTGCGCGATATATTTTAATTTTATTATGTAGTGATAAGGCACTATGTCGATTGAATATAGAGTATATTGAAGATATGGCGCGAATTGCTTTGCATTTCGCCGCCTCTATGTGGGGCCCATCTCATTCTCTTATCGAATGTAATTCCTAAGTATTTTATTTGTGTTTGCCATTTCAGACTTTCTCCAGATGGGATTTTCAGATCTGAATTTGGTTTATGTTTTCGTACACTAAAGAAAATCGCGTCTGTTTTGTTTTGATTAATTTTAATTTTCCACTTAGTGAAGTGGTCCGTCAGTGTCTTTAAGGCTAGTTCAAGGTTTCTGCGAATAGCCTCTGGTTTGATACTGCTTGTGAAGCAAGCAGTATCATCTGCATATAGAGCTATGTGACAGTTTTTTGGGATGGGTATGTCATTAATATATATGGCAAATAAGAGGGCCTAGCAGACTTCCCTGTGGGACCCCTGCTGAGATTGATTTCGGTGAGGATATTTCAGTATTTACGTTAACCACTAACTTCCTGTGAGTTAGGTATGATCTGATGATATGTATTAGGTAGTTCGGTAAATTATATAGAATTTCTAAGCCTATAAGTGAATACAAATGTTTTAAAATGAAACTTTAAAAGGGATCGGTTCCCAACCTTTTTGTTACATTTGAGAGCACATCCGAATTTTCAGAAGAGTTGGCGGGCAGATATACATTCATCAACAGCTATAGAATAAGCTTAGAAACTGATATTAATTAATTATTAATTAATCTTTAAGGTCATTTGCCAAATCAGTGATACGATCTGCTTCTGTATTCCTCAAACAATTTTGCTTTGGAAATTCTAAAATTCTTTAAGGAAGGATTTAAAATGAAATAATACTGTATTTTATTCTGTAGGTGTACATTTATTTTATGCATTTTCTTATTCATCATACATGTATGTACATATGTACATATGTTCAAAATGATTTTTTTTTGTATTCCTCAACCGTTTACGTCTACTGAAAGGAAATCAGTGTACATACATACATATATTTTGTATATGTAAATCATTATTGGTGGTTAATCAGTATTATTATGTAATAAATTCGAAGACATGCGTTCGCTTAACCTTTACATTTCACAATATACATATGTTTATTGCTTTTTACGTTTCACAATATATATTTAATAGTTTAGTTTAATTTTAACGGTTTCAGTTCGCCGATTAAAAGAACACAAAAAGTGCATCCTCTGCTTGAAAAAAATGCCGCTATTATTTGGATCTGCTGGTAAAAAAATGAGTTTCCTAGTACTTTATGAGAGTAATATTCTAAATTAAAATCCAATATTGGATATTCACCCTGTTGAAAATATTTTTAAAATTAAAACAATAAATATATTTACAAATTATCTTATTGTTATTTACGATGTACTTTTTTGATGAAACAATTTGAACTCGATTGGAACATTCGCTTCAAAACAGGTCCGAAGATAATATCCAGGCAGGGATTCGCCATTGTTCTGTTGATTACTTGATTAAATTTACCATGTTTTAAGATGCTAACAATATACATTCCCTGAAATACACTTAAATTATAATAAAAGTCAACTTATTCAGTAATGTACATACATACATAGGATATTATTTTAAACCTTCACCAAATAGATGTCCTTTGTTATGTTCATGTGGCCCGAAAATATGTTTTGGTTATTTTTATTTATTATGTGATTTAGTTCATAATTGTTATAAATATCATCATCTGTAGGTTGGGACATATTACATTTTTTTACGGCAGCAATGTTTATGATGTAGGGTCCCTAAAATTTCCACTCGCTTATATTTTGCAACAGTTTATAACACAAAAAACATCAATATTTCAAATATAAATTTAATGTGTATTACGTAATTCCGTTCTTTGCAATAGATCGGGGAATAAGACACCAAACCAAAGATTATCAAATGAATAATTAAAGGGCACATGTTGCGAGCTTCCAAGTAACAAGTTCAAATACATTTGGCTTTGTAAATATATATTGAGTGATTGAAATTCACTCATGAATAGTGTTATTATTTTTTCAATTATCTGATATTCATTTACCCGTGTCAACTAATTGCGCTGTAATTACACGAAAATAAGTGATGGTCACATAAAAAACATACAATTGTTATTTTTTAAACATGAAAAATTTACTGACATCGACGCCTAGCATGACCTGAGCAGTGACCAGTCAAAAGTCGTTTAACTCGGTTTCAACTTTTGTGGAGGTAGCCATGTATGATATTTAGCGACACATATGTAATTTTCTACTGTTTTATAAAATCAAAATTGTATATGCAAATCTTTAGAATATAAGGAAACATTGGCTTCGAATGTAAACTTGTGCTTCAGACAATTTCTGTAAAATGGATCTCACATAAATGCTATTTCGCACGTGCTGCAGCCTGTCACGGTGCACCCTGCAGCTAGAAGGGAGAAGTGCATCTCACTTGAACTTATACAGGACGCGCGAAACCTTACCTTTACTGCCATATAATCCATCTGCCACACGAGATTGTAATTGGTATAAAATACCACACAATAGCGTCAACATCTATTGATAAACATAAATCACTCTGCAATTCACGAATTGCATGGTCAAACAGATGTAGGATATTATGTATATAGAAAAAATAAATAGCATTCCGACTGGTCGAAAAACTTCCAAATCACATCAATCAAAGACAATCTTCTCTTTCTTTGAATTAAAGTAACCTTTCAATGCCGAGAAAAACTCCCCGCACCCCCTCTTCCCTCGTAGGTGCGGCCAGATTTCCTTCCATCTGTCATATTCTCATATTCTATACAAAAAAAAACCATGGGGTTGGCGTCGGCCATGCCGACGCACACGCGAAACAGCCTTAAATAATCACCCTCCACGTTCAAGAATGAGAAACCGAATGAGGAATGTGCAATGTTCGATATCTACTAGTGCAATGTGCAATGTGCATTAATGTGCAATGTTCGAGACTACCTCTCGAATACATGATGCAATGTTTTAGTTATGCGATCGGGCGCCGTGGCGCCCTTTTCAATTTTGGCGCCCTAGGCAACTGCCTACTTTCCTACCCTCTAGTTACGACACTGTTTGTATGATGTACAGTCAACCCTCCTATAGCGTTGAGATAGGGACCACGCTATAGGAAAAAACGCTATAGAAAGTTAGGCACCCATACAAAATTTGGGGCTAAGTTTTTTTAATTGTATTTTGCGATTTGAAGCAAATCAAACATTTTACTCATTTTTATATTTCCAATGACATTGTATGTGTTTAGTTTGATAACAATAGCACGTGCCTACACGCGCGACGGAGCATTGACCTTGCATATTTAGTCCAGTTTATTTTGCTACTGACAAATATTTTCTAAGTGCACATACATATTTAAATACACATTAATAATATATTTATGAAAATTCTAATTTGACCTTGAAAATATTACATTTTTTTAAATGTATGCTATAGAAGGGACCGCTATACAAAAAAACCGCCGCAAACGCTATAGAAGTATACGCTATGGGAGGGTTGACTGTACTTGCTTGGCCACAGTAACGATTTGGGAAACGATAAGGTTTCTGTGGTAAAATTTTGTATAAATAAATAAATATACACAAATGCAAATCTCTAGGAGTCTAGATAATTAATTTTAATAGAAAATACGAATACTATGATAGCATTAATCAATAAATTATTATGTAATAAATTCGAAGACATGTGTTCGCTCCACGCCATTTTACAATATGTTTATTGACTTTTAATTGTTTTGTTTGATTTTGCCGGTTTCCATTGAAAGAAGGTGTCTTAATTAATACTCAAAACCAAAAAAGAATCAACATATTTTCGCTGTACCTAACTAGACAACTAGAGTGTATCAAATATGCCGCAGATAACGGAGCTCGGACAGTCGTGTTAATGTCACATCTCACACCCGTAGCGGAAGAATTGAAAAAGTTATTAAATACGTATGGTTTTCTCATTTACATAAGTATGTATGTACATACATACATACATACATATGTGCTGCACATTGTGTTACAACCCCCACCATATACCACCGAACGTATTTTTTATACGCTCACGAATAATAATATAATGCGCTCCGGTTTGTGAGGCCCTTGAGATTGTAGGTGATTTGGATAGTATGTACCTACATATGTACATATGTGTAATTTTTAGTAACCTCTACATTTTCTTTTAGTAAAGTCTTGCATTTCGATTGTATAATGTGCAAAATTTGGTGAGTTCTACTTTTTAGTTGTCTGGTATATTTCAGAAATTAAAATTTAATAAAATTTTTATTATTTTAGGATGTGCAATTGTTTTCTGACTGTGTCGGACGCGAGGTTGAAGCTGCGTTCGTTGAACCGTCACCCAATAATCTTACTTGAAAATGTTAGATTTTAACTGGAAGAAGGCAAAAGCCACCCGCATCCCCGGGTGGTGTTAAAATTAGTAACAGATAGGTACATTTTATTTTTATATTTTATAGTATTAAATAAATCAATAAAATTTGCAAGAAAAAGTCTAAACAAAATGTTTAATGATTCGCAATCTGTTTATGTATAGCGTTGTTTCTTTTAACTTTCAGTAAATGCTATTGATTTATGAAAAGCTATAAAAATATAAATAAAATTTATTACAAACAGGCGAAGGATATACTCCTAGGAACGTGTTGTGCAAAATGGAATACATAATCAAAAATATCGCTTGTATGTATATACTGGTGGTGAAGCTTCTTTAGAGTTGTTGGAAGGTTAGGATATTTTAATTGTATTAATTGAATTTTATGTCAAAATTTAATACAAAAACTTAAAGGTAAAGGGCTGCCAAGTGTGGCTGGTTTATTACATGCATAATTTGAATGAAGACTTCTACATTATATGTAGATAAGAAAATAATAATTTTCGTTTACATCAATTAAATATTATCCAATAAATAACTGAATAATGATTATTTTATTATTAAAAGTTCATTGCCAATTAAATTAAAATCTAAACCTAGAAGTAAATAAAAATGTCATCCCGAGTTTTATCCGAATGGTTAATATCTGAGCTTTTATTGTTTCTTTACAGTTTTTTTTGATATTGGTGCTTTAGTTTCACCAATCAGGTGGATGCAAAAAGTCGAATGCTTCTCCGCAAAAAAGGCTACTGTTAATTCCATCGTGCGATAGAAGAATGCGTTTCCAAGGATTTTACGTACATAGAAGTCAAAATTTATGTTCGGTATTTTGTATTCACCCTGTAATAAAAATAAATTTTAATCTAAACTTATGAAATGAAGATAAAATATTATGTAGGTAGATTAATTAATATAAACATCAAATTTACCTTTTTGATTAAACAATTCATACCCAATTGATAAATTTGCTTCAGTACTGGTCCGAGAATAATGTCAGAGCAAGGATTCAATGATGTTCTATTAAAAATATGATTGATCTTTCCACCTTGGAGCATGCTGAAAGCATACATTCCCTGAAATTTATTTAAAATATGAGAAATTGGATAAAACTATAACGAATGATGACAATTTTTTAACCTTAGTAACATAGTGATCTTTTTTTACAATTATATTTCCTCCTAGTAAATTTTGGTTACTTTCAGTTACTTCATTATGTATTTCGTATTCGCTATATGTTTCATCTTCTGGGGATAAAGTTGTGTTGCATTTTTCTACTATTGCAACGTGTATGACATAAGGTCCCTGAAAATTTTATCTTTTTCAATCATTTTTTAAAGTTAATATTGTGTACCACATAGCACTAAATTGAATATTACACAATAGCCGATATATTTATTATTATTACATAATTGGTCGATTTGCAATTAACTGGTGAATATAATATTAAAATGACGACTATCAAATAAATAGCAAACCGGTACATTTTTCAAAGCCGACTAACAAAGCTGATACTCCAAATCGGTATCCGAAGGAAGTAATAAAGTAAATTAATAATTAAGCTTTTTTATCAGTAATGTAATGCTAATTTTTGTCTGCCGGTTAACTATGCGGAACCGTGTAATTTAAAACTAACCACATTGTATATCAGTACATAGATGAATTAATTATAAAAAAATATTTTTTTATGAAATATAATCGACAGTATAAGCTTGAAAGAAAATAGTCGCTCTAAGCAAATATCTTAGACATATTTACTTTCATCAACAGCTATAGAATAAGCTTGGAGACTGATATTAATTAATCTCTAAGGTCATTTGCTAAATCAGTGATACGATCTGCTTCTATATTTCTCATAGAATTTTGCTTTGGAAATTCTTTAATTTTTCTGGACACATAATTTTTACTATTTAAATCAAACATTCTGGAATAAATTGTCCTTCTGTTTCGGAAATTGGCGCGGGCCTCCAAAAATCCAGTTTGCTGGGTCGCCAGTTTGATATATCTACTCTAATTGTCTAATACAGGGGTTCTTAACTTTATTGCGGTAGCGGGCGCATTTGAGATTTAGGATAGTGGCGGGCGAACGCCGGATTTTTAAAAAAACAAGATTTAAGTTACATTTATTATATTATTACTAAATTATTATAAATCGGTAGATTATACATTTATTTACATTTATACGTCTGTGAGGGTATTTGCAAAAGAAGCATAAAAAATTCGGGTGTGGCCTACCCATGACTTTATCCATATATTTGAGGAATACAAAGAGTAACGAAATTAATTTTTTAAGTAACTAAAACGCATGCACACCACCACATCAACCAACATACATACATACATATCATGAAATTACTGTGTTGAGTGCGCGCGCGTATGTAAAATACGATCTTCGGCATATATTCAAATAGGAAAAACTACCACTTCCGGACGGCGGATTTTGATCAAAACCTTATCAACTCTTAAATTTTGTATGGAAATTATAAATATAAATTTTCGACTTGATCAATGAGGCAGTTTCTGAAATATTCTGTGGTAAACTTTTCGACCAAAAAAAAAACCATACTCGGTTGACTGATTTTAATGATTTATTTTTTCGTAACTAGCAATTTTTTTCAGGATTACAACATTACAATATTGTGACCATACTACATATTTAAAAGGCCGAAAAAAAAAAACAAAAAAAATCGTTCAGGAGTAAACAGCCACTTCTGCAAAGCGGATTTTGACCAAAATCACAGTATCTCTTACGGCTAACGTGAAAACTATAGATATGAAATTTAGACTTGATCGGTGGGGCAGTTTCAGAAATATTCTGTAGTAACAGGATTTTTGAACATTCTAAAAGAAAAAAACCCTACTTGCAGTTGACTGATGTTGACCAAATTCCTTATGTCTTTTATACCTTACGTGAAAATAATAGATATGAAATTTCAGCTTGATAGACTTAATAATTTTGGAGAAAACACATACAGGCACACACACACACACACAAGTATACAGACATTTTCCAGAAATCATGAAAACGTGATCAGGGGATGATACCTGATACAAATCAGTCAAAATCTCGAGGTCGAATTTTCGCACGATCACAATACTTTATCCGATTAGTAAAAACCCACACAGTTGCATATAAAAGATAACATATACAAAATAAAGAGATAAAATACAATAAATAGTAAAAAAATATATTCAAAGTAACAATGCACAATTGGTGCGATCTTTGACATTGCATTTCACTTACTAATTTCTCAAAGTTGGGAGTGTAATATGATAATCACAATCGTAAACAATCATCAAGGTTGGTATTGTCGAGATCTTTTTTTTTGATTTTATTATGTTTATGGTGGAAAATTCCAAAAGATTCGCACAAATATGTGGAACCAAAACAGGATTTTTTTATGGTCAGCTAGATTCCACAAGTTTTCATTCGAACCGTGAGATTTTAATATGATGTCATTTTGAAAATTCAAAATATCTTCTTCAGTTTTTGATGCTTCTTCCCCAATGGATTTAGCAATTTCAGTAATGTCTATGTGTGTACTAAAGGATTTACAAAAAATGTAGCCACTCACTGGTTCGATAATGATAAATTGCTCGAATCTATGTATGTACTTTCAAATTGCTCCAAAAGTTTTTTAAGATGAGTAATAAATAATTTTAGATCAAGACTATTTTCATCCTTGGAAAATGTACAAGAGAATTTTTCGCCAAATTATTCATCAAAAACTGTATTTTAGCTTTGAAATCATTTATAGAACCAATCATTTCTGCTATGTTTATTTTTTCCTTAGTGTTCAAGTTTTAAACTGTTCAATTTTTCACATATGCACAAATTTGTGACTGGTAACCCCTGAACTCACAGACAGTGGAATTAAAACTTTTTCGTAAAATAACAAATGTTTATATATTTACGATTTCAATAAACAATATTATTAAAGAATACTATCAAGATTTAATTTGGATTTTTTCGTTATTAAATACTTTGTAGCGGGTGCATGAAAATAGCTCCGCAGGCGTACGTGCGTTCGTGGGCGCAGGGTTAAGAGCCCCTGGTCTAATATCACAGATCATAGGTTTTACCCAAAATTAAACACTTCACGTTTTGAAACTAGCACTTGAAACTTTTTATTGTCTTAATTTTTAGTAAAGGAAGGATTTAAAATGAAATAATAGTGTATTTTATTCTGTAGGTGTACATTTATTTTACGTATTTTCTTATTCATCATACAAGTATGTATGTATGTTCAAAGTGATTATTTTATGTATTCCTCAACCGTTTACGTCTACCGAAAGGAAATCAGTGGACATACATATCATTATTGGTGGTTAATCAGTATTATTATGCAATAAATTCGAAGACATGCTTTCGCTTAACCTTTACATTTCACAATATACATTTGTTTATTGTTTTTACGTTTCACAATACATATTTAATAGTTTAGGTTAATTTTAGCGGTTTCAGTTCGCCGATTACAAGCACACAAAAAGTGCATCCTCTGCTTGAAAAAAATGCCGCTATTATTTGGATCTGCTGGTAAAAAAATGAGTTTCCTAGTACTTTATGAGAGTAATATTCTAAATTAAAATCCAATATCGGATATTCACCCTGTTGAAAATATTTTTAAAATTAAAACAATAAATATATTTACAAATTATCTTATTGTTATTTACGATGTACTTTTTTGATGAAACAATTTGAATTCGATTGGTACATTCGCTTCAAAATAGGTCCATAGATAATATCCAGGCAGGGATTCACCATTGTTCTGTTGATAACTTGATTAAATTGACCATGTTTTAAAATACTAACAATATACACTCCCTGAAATATACTTAAATTATAATAAAAGTCAAGTTAGGCAGTAATGTACATATGTATGTAGATAGAATATTTTTAAACCTTCACTATATAGGTGTCCCTTGTTATGTTAACGCGGCCCGAAAATATATGTTGGTTATTTTTATTTATTATGTGATTTAGTTCATAATTTTTGTAAATATCATCATCTGTAGGTTCAGACATATTACATTTTTTTACGGCGGCAATGTTTATGACGTAGGGTCCCTAAAATTTCCACTCGCTTATATTTTGTAACACTTTATAATACAAAACACTAATTAATATTTCAAAAATAATTTTAATGTGTATTACGTAATTCCGTTCTTTGCAATAAATCAGGGAATAAGACACCAAACCAAAGATTATCAAATGAATAATGAAAAGGCACATGTTGCGAGCGTCTAATAACAAGTCCAAATGCATTTGGCTTGTAAATATATGTGTATTGAGTAATTGAAATTCACCAATAAATAGTGCTTTTATTTTATCAATTATCTGATATTCAATTACCCGTGTCAACTAATTACGCTGTAATTACACGAAAATAAGTGATGGTCACATAAAAAACATACAATTGTAATTTTTTTTAAACATGAAAAATTTACTGACATCGACGCTCAGCATGACCTGAGCAGTGTCCAGTCAAAAATCGTTTTACTCGGTTTCAACTTTTTTGGAGGTAGCCATGTATGATATTTAGCGACACATAGTATGTATGCACTATTTTCTACTGTTTTATAAAATCAAAATTGTATATGCAAATCTTTAGAATATAAGGGAACATTGGCTACGAATGTAAACTTGTGCTTCAGACAATTTCTGTAAAATGGATCTCACATAAATGCTATTTCGCGCGTTCTGCAGCCTGTCACGGTGCACCCTGCAGCTAGAAGGGAGAAGTGCATCTCACTTGAACTTATGCAATACGCGCGAAACCTTATCTTTACTGCCATAGAATCCATCGGCCACACGAGATTCTAATTGGTATAAAATACCACACAATAGCGTCAACATCTAACGATAAGCACAAATCACTCTCCAATTCACGAATGGCATGGTCAAACAGATGTAGAATATTATATAGAAAAAATAAATAACATTCCGGCTGGTCGAAAAATTTCCAAATCACCACAATCAGACAATTTTCTCTTTCCTTGAACCAAAGTATGCTTTAAATCCCGAGCAAAACTCCCCGCACCCTCTCTTTTCTCCTTCCATCTGTCAAATTCTATTCAAAAAAACCACGGGTTTGGCGTCGGCCAGGCCGACGCATACGCGAAACCATGCCTTAAATAATCATCCTCCACGTTTAAGAATGCTGATGATTTCTGATATTGACAGCTTATTATAGCTCAAATACACACTTAAAGGATTGATTTCGCAAACGGTCCGACTTGGCTGTTGTGGCCACGGACGCTTTCCAGGCATCTGTCAAACAAAAAAAAAACCAAACGCCTGGCCGTTGTAGCAGTCGTGATCATTGTCACACGAGGTAGACCTAGGAGGCGTGCGGGGAAACCGCCAACGACTGCCATAACGGCCCAGACGTTTTGTTTTTTAAATGGAATTTGACAGATACCTGGAAAGCGACCGTGGCCACAACGGCCACAACAGCCAAGTCGGACAGTTTGCGTAACCAAGTCTTTACCAGCAAAAAAAGTTTACAAATCATAGTGGTATAATAAGAAAAGATCGTAAGAAAAATACACGGGTAAGAAGCATGACCAAAGTGGCAGATATAGCGGAACGTGTGAAAAAGTTGGAGTGGACACATCGAGAATAATGGATGGTAGATGGACTCGTGAAATACTGGAATGTTATCCGAGAGGATGTGAAAGAAAGCAAGGTAGACCGAGTGGACGATGGGCTGATGAATTGAGAAGAATGTGTGGAGTCAAGTGGATGAAGATTGCTAGAGACAGACAGGAATGGAAAAGGATTGGAGAGGCCTTCTTTCAGCAGTGGGTGGTGAACGGCTGAAAATGATGATGATGAATAAATTGTAAAACTGTGAATGGCTTTCATCCACTTTTGCCATCGTTGGGATCTTTTAATGTTCAACATGAAGAATCATTGACAAAAACTATTTCAATACTGATAAATTTGAATATTATATTGAGCAAAACCGAATACATACTGAGCGGTTCATTACTCGAGTGGACTTGGCTGCAAATACTATCGCTAGGGCCTGAATTATAGCGAGCGCGGTTGACCTTAGTAATTTTGAAGGTTGTCTGTGTCAAAGTCAGTTTGAGTTCATACTGGTAAGTCATAAGACGTATCTGTCAAAAGCAACAATGGCTCTCAACAAGTTAAGCATTGACAGTCTCCAATTGCTGGGACAACGAGTACTGATGCGGTTATACATTATTAAATACTATGTATAGTAATATTTTGCATTATAATTTCATTCAAGTTAATAACTGTTGCAATTTCGTTTCAGAGTTGATTTCAATGTCCCATTGAAAGAAGGTGTCATTACCAATAATCAGCGTATAGTGGCTGCACTGGAATCTATCAAGTATGCCGTGGATAAGGGAGCTCGGTCAGTTGTGTTAATGTCACATCTCGGAAGACCGGACGGACTAAAAAATCTCAAATATACTTTAAAACCCGTAGCGGAAGAACTGAAAAAGTTATTGAATAGGTATGGTCTCCCCATTTAGATTATATATTATTGCATTGCGATGGTAAAATGTGCAATTTTTACTAAGCTCTACATTTTGTTATCTATTAAATATGTAATCCAGTAAAGTCCGGTAAATCCACAAGTTGATGATTAGGAATGTAATTTATAATACAATTCTGATAAAATAATCAAATAATGCTATTGGGATTTTAGTCATCGCACATAACTCCATTTCAGAAATAAAAAAAAGTTTGATTAAATTTGTATCGTTTTAGAGATGTGCAATTTTTATCTGACTGTGTCGGAAGTGAGGTTGAGGCTGCGTGTGCTGAACCGGCACCCGGTTCTATAATCTTACTTGAAAATGTTAGATTTTATCTGGAAGAAGAAGGCAAAGGCGTTGATGCGGCTGGTGCTAAAGTTAGCAACATAAACACAAGTTTCAACAGAATTTTTAAAAGATACACTGTCTAATTTGGTATCGCATTGTTTCATTTACAGGTAAAAGCCGATCCTGAAAAAGTAAAAGAATTCAGAGCTAGTTTAAGAAAATTAGGAGATATATACGTGAATGATGCTTTTGGTTAGTATTTTTTTGTTTCTTTAGTTTCTTTTCTGTTGTTTTTTTAGATAATACAATGATTGAATCACCGTAGGGTATCAGTGTCTGAACCTTTTTACTTTATCCTAATCGGATATAGTATTGTGATCGTGCGAAAATTCGACCTCGAGATTTTGACTGATTTGTATCGAGTATCATCCCCTGATCACGTTTTCATGATTTCTGGAAAATGTCTGTATGTCTGTATGTCTGTGTGTCTGTGTACTTATGTGTGTGTGTGGCTGTATGTGTGTTTTCTCCGAAACTATCAAGTCTATCAACCTGAAATTTCATATCTATTATTTTCACGTAAGGCGTAAAAGCCATAAGGAATTTGGTCAACATCATTCAACCGTAAGTAGGGTTTTTTTTTTTGTAGAAAATTATAAAATTCTTTTACCACAGAATATTTCCGAAACGGCTCCGGGAATTTTGTCAAAATTTCATATCTATAGTTTTCACGTTAGCCGTAAGAGATACTGTGATTTTAGTCAACTTCTGACGAGCGAAAATGGCAGTTTACTCTTGAACGATTTTTTTGTTTTTATTTTTTTCGACCTTTTAAATATGTAGTATCGTCACAATATTGTAATATTGTAATTTTGAGAAAAAAAATCATATTTAAAAAAAAAAAAATAAATAATTAAAATTAGTCAACCGAAGTAGGTTTTTTTTTTTTCGTCGAAAAGTTTACGACAGAATATTTCCGAAACGGCTCCGGGAATTTTGACGAAATTTCATATCTATAATTTTCACGTTAGCCGTAAGAGATACTGTGATTTTAGTTAACTTCTGACGAGCGAAAATGGCAGTTTTTCTAATTTGAATATATGCCGAAGATCGTATTTTACATACGCGCGCGCACTCAACACAGTGATTTCATGATATGTATGTTGGTTGGTGTGGTGCTGTGCATGCGTTTTATTTACTTGCGTACTTAAAAAAATAATTTCGTTACTGTTTGTATTCCTCAAATATATGGATAAAGTCATGGGTTGGCCACACCCGAATTTTTTTTTTTTTTTTTTTTACCGTCCATTCTGTATGTATTATAATTCTTATAGGTACCGCTCACCGAGCGCACAGTTCCATGATGGGAGATGGATTCGATAAGAGGGCAAGTGGATTTTTACTGAAAAAAGAATTGCAATATTTCGCTAAAGCTTTACACGAACCCGAAAGGTATATAAAGTAAATTTATTTGTACCTTAAAGTTTGTCTATTTTGAATGGTATGAATTATTTTCAGGCCATTCCTGGCAATTCTCGGAGGTGCCAAAGTAGCCGATAAAATTCAACTAATAGAAAATTTGTTAGATAAAGTTAATGAAATGATCATCGGTGGTGGAATGGCGTATACGTTTTTAAAAGAAAGTCAAGGCATGAAGGTTGTACAATTGTACATTATTGTAGTTGATCGATGATAGTTATTATAGTTATGTATCGATTTTTAGATTGGCAGTTCTTTGTATGATCCGGAAGGGGCTAAAATCGTACAGCACCTTTTAGAAAAAGCAAAGGCGAACAATGTTCAGATACATTTACCCATTGATTTTGTCACCGGAGACAAGTTTGCCGAGGACGCACAAGTAATTTATTGTTTCGTCTGATATTTGGCTACGCTAATGTATTTTAAAATTTAACATTGAATGAACTTTATGGCGAAGGTTGGAGCAGCTGATGTAGCATCAGGTATTCCAGACGGTTGGCTCGGTCTCGATGTAGGACCAAAATCGAACGCTCTATTTGCTGAACCGATTGCCAGAGCTAAAGTTATCGTTTGGAACGGGTAAAACATTGTAATTTAGATTGTTGTGTTTGGTTTATTAAAAGGCAACGAATTAATGCTTTTTGATTTTATTTTAGACCGGCTGGTGTCTTTGAATTTGAAAAGTTTGCTGGTGGTACTCGGGCTTTGATGGATGGCGTTGTTGCATCTACTGCCAAAGGAGCAATTACTATTATTGGTAATGCTATTTTGCTGTTTCTACATTGTGAATTGTCACTGATATTAATCTATCATTATGGTTTTCATTTTTCATTCATTTTTTTAAATCTATTTGGACGGTTATCATCATCAGTAACCATTATTGTTTATGGTTGCGTTCAAATTATATCATTGTGCAAATGATATATTAAATGCTATAAAAAATAAAATATATCTATTTGATACAAACAGGTGGAGGAGATACAGCAACGTGTTGTGCAAAATGGAATACTGAATCAAAAGTATCGCATGTATCCACTGGAGGTGGAGCTTCTTTGGAGTTGTTGGAAGGTTTAGATATTTCAATTATATTAATTGAATTTTATGTAAAAATTTAATACAAATACTTAAATACTTTCTAACATTTTAGGCAAAGTGCTGCCAGGTGTGGCTGCCTTATCAGATGCATAATTTGGATGAAGACTTCTATATAGTAGAAAAGAAAACAATAATTTAAACATTTTTCGTTTACATCCTCATTAAATATTATCCAATAAATAACTGAAAACCAAAGAATGATTATTTTTTTATTAAAAGTTCCATCACCGATTCAATTATATAGAATTTCAAAACCTATAAATAAAAATATTTTAAAATGAAACTCCAAGGTTTTAGTTTACTCCTAGTTTACTTTTATTGATTTGTTTTTTTACAGTTTTGTTAGATTTTGGTGCTTTAGTTTCACCAAACAGATGCATGCAATAAGTCAACTGCTTATCTGCAAAAAAGGCTACTGTTAATTATATCATGCGATAGAAGAATGTGCTTCCAAGTACTTTACGTGCATAGAAGTCCAAATTTATGCTCGGTATTTTATATCGACCCAAATAAATGTTTATCTAAACTTAGGAAATAAAGATAAAATATTATGTAGGTAGATTAATTAATTAATTAACAAACAAACGCACTCACTCACACACACATACAAACGATCATATCATATGTAATATGAAATCACGGTGTGTGCGCAAACAATTAATTAATTTACCTTTTTGATGAAACAATTCATTCCCAATTGACAAACTTGCTTCAGTACTGGTCCGAGTATGATGTCAGAGCATGGATTCAATGATATTCTATTAAAAATAACATTGATCTTTCCACCTTGGAGCATACTTAAAGCATACATACATTCCCTGAAATTTATTTAAAATATGAGAAATTGAATATAACTATAACAAATGATGACAATTTTACAACCTTTGTCACACAGTGATCTTTTTTTACAATTGAATTTCCTTCTATTAAATTTTGGTTGCTTTCAAGCTACTTCTTGATGCATTTCAAATTCGTTATATCGTTCAACATCTGCGGATAAGGATGTGTTGCATTTTTCAACTAGTGCAACGTGTACATCATAAGGTCCCTTAAAATTATATATTTTTAGATCATTTTTTAATTTATTATTGTGTACAACCAAACCCCTGAATTTAATATAACACATTAGGGATTAGGTGTCATATTATTATTACATAATCGCTCGATTTACAATTAACTGGAGAATAAAATATTGAACTGAAGACTATTAAATATATAGCAAAACGGTACATTTTTCAAAGACTAACGACGCTGATATTCCAAATGGGTATCCGAATGAAGTAATATAGTACATACATCAATAATTAAACTATTTTATCAGCGATCTCACGCTAATTTATGCGTGCTAGTTAACTATGTGGAACTGTGTAATTTAAAACTAAGCACATTGTAGATCAGTAGGTATCAGTGTGCTGCGGTCATGTATGAAGTTTTTTTTCCCTAATATTAAATACCGTGAGTGTGGGATTAGTGCTCTTTATATGCACATCATAACTGTAAAATATCTCCTAAAAATATTAATGATTAGTACTGTCCCAAGCAACGTTCCATTTAAGCTGAGAACGTGCGTGGCTGCGCAGCACTTTTTAATTCCTCGCACAGTGGTTTCTGGCCAGCGCTCACTCAAGAACTCGAAAAAAATGGTAAATTATATAAAATTTTTATATCCAACAAATTTTGTCTTAGTGACTGATTTAATATTTCGTACAAAAATGGGATTTTAGTGTAGCTCGTTTTGGCGTTATTTAAACAAGAAAATGAATAAATAACAATCCATTTCAAAAAAATATTTATACTTTAAATATGAAAATAAAACTATCATTTGATTTACATTAGTATGTAGTTTGAAACAGCGAAAATTATCTTTGAAGGAGTGAGACTGTTTAGTTGATCAAGGGACTGGCCGAAAAAAAATCACGTTTTTTAAAACCCAGAGCGGAGATTGGTCAATATAATTATATTTATTCGGGTGCATAATATGTACTGATACTTATTTTTACTCAATAAATATTCGTATTTAATAAATACATAATTAAATTCAAAGCCTTCTAATTACTTCATTACAAAATTATTTATAAACAAATTGAAGAAAGTTTCAAACCATGAACTGCTCTATTCGTTGTATTCGTTGAAAATACTCAATATAAAATAGTATTAACAGTGGGAAAAAATCCCAAGTGAAAATACATACTTTTGACTTTTGATTTGAACTGGACGACTACTTAGAATGATCTGAAAACTGAAAAGTACTACAAATGAAAGATAAAATACCCGACTATAGATTCCAATATTCATTTTGAACAAGCAATTGACAGATTTTGAGACATCGAACGAACAACACCAAGAAATAGAAAAATCGCGTGATTTAAAAAACACATATGTATATCTCCGAACCTCAAGCCAATCAACATTTTTTATTACCAGATTCGTGTTCACTGGGCATAGATCTATAAGAAAAGTCTTATCTCGTCTCTGAAGCATTTTTCGTGTCGAACAGTGTAATTAATCTTTTTTCTCAACAATCTGATTCTAATTTTTATGTGCTGGTTAACTATGTGGAACTGCGTAATTAAAAAATAAGCACATTGTGTATCACTAGATGTAAGCAAAAATTAATATTATATTATATAATAATTATAAAAAAATTATTTTTTTATGAAATATAATTGACAGTACAAGCTTGAAAGAAAATAGTCGCTCTAAGCAAATATCTTATACATGCGGAACTACGTAATATAAAACTAAGCACATTGTATGTAGAATACACATACATAATTATATAAATGTAGGTCAAAATTCAAAAATGTTTATTTTTCTATGTAATATAATGGACAGTGTTAGCTAGAAAAAAAAGTTGCCCAGAATTAAACAATTCGCATTTTAAAACCAACACGAATTTGAACGCATTTTATTATCAATTTTTGGTCAAGGAAGAATTTAAATGAAATAAAACTGTCTGTATGAGTGTGTATTTTATTCAGTTGGTGTACATTTATTTTGCATTTTTCTTAATTCGTTATTCCTTTAAAATTATTTTTTTATGTATTCCTCAACCGCTTACGTCTACTGAAAGGAAATCAGTGTATGTATGTACATACATACATATATTGTGTATGTACATACATATATGTAAATCACAATACATATATGTTTATTACTTTTTAATAGTTTTGTTTAATTTTAGCGGTTTCATTTCGCCGTTTACAAGAGAACAAAAAGTCAATCCCCTGCTTGAAAAAAATGCCGTTATCACTTGGATCTGCTGGTAGAAAAATGAGTTTCCGAGCACTTTATGAGAATAATATTCCATATTCGAATCCGCTATCGCAAATTCACCCCGTTGAAAATATTTTTAAAATTAAAACAATGTATATTTACAAATTATTTTTTTGAAATGTACGATGTACTCGTACTTTTTTGATGAGGCAATTTGAACTCAATTGGAATGTTTGCTTCAAAATAGGTCCGAGGATAATATCCAAGCAGGGTTTCGCCGTTGTTCTGTTGATAACTGGATTAAATTCACCATTTTTTAAGATGCTAACAATATACGCTCCCTGAAATATACTTAAATTATAATTAAAGTCAAATCAACAATGTGCATACATATGTATGTATGTATGTATGTATGTATGTACATATGTAGTTAGAACATTATTTTAAACCTTCACCAAATGGTGGTCCCTCGTTATGTTTATACTACCCCCAATTATATTTTGGTTATTTTCGTTTATTATATGATGCAATTCAAAATTTTTATACATATCATTATCTATAGGTTGTGATATATTACATTTTTTTACTGCAGCAATGTCTATGATGTAGGGTCCCTAAAATTTCCACTCGCTTATATTTCTAACAGTTTATAAAATAAAACACTAATCAATATTTTAAATATAAATTTCATGTGTATTACGTAATTCCGCTCTTTGCAATAAACCGGGGAATAAGACACCAAACCAAGGATTGTTAAACGAATAATGAAACTGCACATATTCCCAGCTTCCAATAATAAGTTCATATACATTTGAGTGATGGAAATACACAAATAAATATGTAGTGGTTTTATTTTATCAGTGATCTGATATTTATTACCGTGTGTTAACCAATTGTACTGTAATTACATAAAAATCAGTGATAGTCACATAAATAAATATATATTTCTTTGGAACATTTCACTATGTTAAATAACTTTCAATCAAAAATATAATTGCTTAGTATAAATTTACCAATGCCTTTATTTTGATGGATAAATCAATTTAGGGGCTGTAAATTAAAGTTTATATAAATATAGGTATACATTTATTTTTCTCTAACTACATAAATATTTTTTACATATGTTGTATAAGTTAATGCTTATACACCATTGTACCTATACACTGATACACACATATATATATTATAAGCTTTTATATATGTACATACATATATATATTCACCGTCTGGAATAACCGTAGTAGTATGTATTATTTTGAATTTAACGTTCGATAAACATTATGACGAAACTTGGAAGAGCTGATGTAGCATCGGGTATTCTAGGTTGTTGGCTCGGTCTTGACGTAGGGCCCAAATCGAACACTCTATTTGCTGAACCGATTGCCAGAGTTGCTGTTATCGTTTGGAACGGGTAAAACATTGTAATGTTTAGTTTATTAAAAGACATCGAATTAATGCTTTTTGATTTTATTTTAAACCGGCTAGTATTTTAACTCGGGCTTTGATGGGTGGCGTTGTTGCATCTACTGCCAAGGGAGCAACTACTATTATTGATAATGCTATTTTTCTATTTCTATATTGTTAATTGTCACTGATATTAAATCTATCATTATGATTTTCATGTGTCATTAATTTTTTTAAATCTATTTGGATGGTTATTAACATCAGTAACCTTTATTATTTATGGTTGTGTTCAAATTTGTAAGTGATATTGATTTATCAAATGTTATAAAAAATAAAATGTATCTATTTGTTACAAACAGGTGGAAGAGATACAGCAGCGTGTTCTGCAAAATTGAATATTGATACAAAAGTATTGCATGTATTCACTGGTGGTGGAGCTTCTTTTGGAAGCTTTTGGAGGAGTTGTTGGAAGCTTTAGATATTTCAATTATATTGATTGAATTTTATATAAAGAAACCAATCCTCGCAGCATCATCACAATGACCACTAACGATAGAGAAGTTCCCGAAGTATTACCATGCGAAGTGGAGGAGGCGATCAAGTATTCCAAAAATGGTAAAACCCCCGGCGACGACAACATCTAAATCGACCTATTAAAGTGTGGAGGCCGCCCTCTATACAATATCTTAGCGAAATTATTTACAAAAAGTATTCTAGAGCAAACTGTTCCGGATTTATGGAACAACGCCTCCATAATTTTAATTTATAAGAAAGGGGACAAGGAGGACATAAAAAAACTACCGCCCCATTAGTTTACTCTCCACAATCTACAAGATCTTCACGAAGGTAATAACGCAGCGGTTGAAGGCAAAGCTCGATTCTAATCAACCCATGGAACAACCAGGGTTCAGGGCCAATTTCAGCACAATGGATCATCTTCGGGTGGTAAGTGAATTGGTTGAGCGCGCGAACGAATATCGCCAACGAATATCGCCAACTATGTACATACATACATACTATGTTTAGGTTTCATCGACTACGAGAAGACGTTTGCTCAGTCAGCTAAACAGCTGTACTGAATGCCCTCCAGAAACAAGGCGTGGCACAACCGTACGTCAGCCTGCTAGCTGCCATCTACAAAAGGGCAACAGCCTCAGTTCGTCTCTTTGAAGACACGGAGCAATTCGGTATTGAAAGAGGTGTTAGGCAAGGAGACACCATTTCTCCTAAATTCTTCAATGTGGTGCTTGAGGACATATTTAGGTCGCTGGAATGGCACAAATCAGGGGTCAAGATTAACGGAAGACATTTGAACCATCTAAGATTCGTTGACGACATAGTTATATGTAGTTGCATGTAACTCAGTAGATTTACAAAATAGATTAACAGAATTAAGCAACGAAAGTATGAAAGTAGGCTTAAAAATTAATTTTAATAAAACTAAAATTACGTTTAATAAATTTTGCAAGCAAAGCGTAGTTACAGTAGATAATCATATTGTAATTGTAGAGCAGTTGATGAATATGACTGGATGTAAAGAAGAATGAAACTAGGATGGAGTGCATTTGGAAGAATGAACATAGTTTTTAAATCCAACATTCCGCTATGCTTAAAAAAGAAGGCATAAGACCAATGCGTACTGCCAGTTATGACGTATAGATGTGAAACTTGGATACTAAATTCAAGATTGCTACGAAAGATCCAGTGCACACAGATAAGTATGGAAAGATGTATGCTTAGCATAACAAGAAGAGATCGTAAAAGAAAGACATGGGTAAGAAGTATGACCAAAGTGGCAGATATAGCAGTACGGGTGAAAAAGTTGAAGTGGCAATGGGCTGGACACATAGCGAGGAGAATGGATGGCAGATGGACGCGAGAATTACTGGAATAGTATCCGAGGGATGTGAAAGAAAGCAAGGTAGACCGAGTGGAAGATGGGCTAATGCATTGAGAAGAATGCGTGGAATCAAGTGGATGCAGATTGCTCAAGACAGACATGAATGGAAGAGGATTGGAGAGGCCTTCATCCAGCAGTGGATGGTGAACGGCTGAAAATGATGATGATGATGATGATGATTGAATTTTATGTGAAAATTTAATACAAAAAAACATAATACTTTCTAACATTTTGGGTAAAGTGCTGCCAGGTGTGGCAGATGCATAATTTGGATGAAGACTTCTATGTATATTCTAGGAAATTTATAATATTTTTTTAATAATTTGAATAGTTTACATTTTAATTAAAATATTATCCAATTAATAACCAAAAACTAAAGAATGATTATTTCATTATTAATAGTTCATCGTCGATTAAATTACACCCATCCCTCGATTTACACGGTAGATAGGTTCCGTAAAATCACGGTGTAAATCGAGACTAACAAACATATGGAAATGAGGGGGGGATAGGTTATTTTTTAGAAAAATTTAAAAAATCCATTACATACTTCTAAATATTCATTGAAACTTATAATACAACATAATTATGTAGATAAAAATTCCGCTTTTAAATTTTACAAGTCATCCCTTGCTTGCTAAAAATATTGCCCATTGACTTGATGATGGTTGATTGAAAATTCTTTTAGTCTTGTGTCCTATAGTAAAGCTGTGGGCAATCCATTGGAATATGGAATTTCTAAACCTATGTACATATGTATAAGTAAATAAAAATGTCCTCCCGAGTTTTTTTCCGAATTGTTAATATCTGAGCTTTTATTGTTTCTTTGGAGTTTTGTTTGATTTTGGTGCTTTAGTTTCACCAATCAGATGCGTGCAATAAATCATTTTCTTATCCGTAAAAAAGGTTACTGTTACTTCCATCTTGCGATAGAAGAATGTGTTTCCAAGTATTTTATGTACATAGAAGTCAACATTTATGTTCAATATTTTGTATTCACCCTGTAATAAAAATAAATTTTTATCTAAACTTATGAAATAAAGATAAAATATTATGTACGTACATAGATTAATTAATACAAACATCAAATTTACCTTTACGATGAAACAATTCATACCCAAATGAAAAGTTTGCTTCAGTATTGGTCCGAGAATAATGTCAGAGCAAGGATTCAATGATGTTCTATTAAAAATATGATTGATCTTTCCACCTTGGAGCATGCTGAAAGCATACATTCCCTGAAATTTATTTAAAATATGAGAAATTGAATAAAACTATAACGAATGATGACAATTTTTTAACCTTTGCTATATAGAAGTCTTGTTTTATAGTTATATGTCCTTCTAGTAAATTTTGGTTACTTTCGGTTACTTCATTATGTATTTCGTATTCCATATATTCTTCATCCAATTTGAATAAAGATGTGTTGCATTTTTCAACTACTTCAACGCGTATGATATAAGGTCCCTGAATTTTTTTATTTTTTTCAATCATTTTTATTATTATTGTATACCACAAAGCACTAAATTTAATATAACACAATGGCCGATATATTTATTATTATTACATAATTGGTCGATTTGCAATTAACTGGCGAATAAAATATTGAACTGACAACTATTAAATAAATAGCGAAACGGTACATTTTTCAAAGCCGACTAACAAAGCTAATATTCTAAATGGGTATTCGAGTAATAAAGTTAATTAATAACTAATCTTTTTTATCAACAATCAGATTATAATTTTTATGTGCTGGTTAACTATGCGGAACTGCGTAATTTAAAACTAAGCACATAGTGTATCAGTAGATATTTCTAACTTTCGCTTATGTTCGTTGATCTTATCTGCCATCGGAATTCAGAAAGTACGAAATCAGCCATCCCTGCACGGATATGTTAAGCTTGTTTAAACTAGCAAATTGTACAATGTACATAAGTACATATGTATGTATATCAGTAAAATACGCTATACTCCGTCCGCTGTAGGAAGACATTTACGTACATACATACACACATAGCTTGGATCCATCTGTGTCTTCTAACAATTGTGTCCAATCTGGTTTTTTGTGTTTTAAAAACTGGGCAAATCTCGTTTTATAGCTCAAACACTCAAACACTGTAGACCAGTGGTCGGGAACCGGCGGCTCCGGGCGCGAAAATTGGCGGCTCCGTTTATAATCCAACACTTTTCGTAAAATAAAAAAATTGTAAATTGTAAACCATGAATTTACTCGCTTCAACCAAATTAGTTACGGTGTAAAATTATATTATGTGTTTTAAAAAGTGAGAATATTGATTCTTATTTCGAATATTACCATTGAGATTCAGTTTATTTCGCAGTTCGAATGGGTTCGAACAGTTCAGTGTGCGCACATATTGTGTTTTCGAAATTTAAATTTGTGAAAAGTGAGTGAATTCGGGATAGAAACGTGTTAAAAAAAACAATTTTATTTTGTTATTTTACCTGGAATACGAAGTTTATTTTTGGGTTGCAATTTGCAACGTAACACTTCAACATTTGTTTCAAAACATGAGTTCAAGGAAGAGAAAAATTGCAGAAGAAAATAGAGGTTTCAATAAAATATGGTGCGATCGATTTGCATCTACAGAAGTTAATAAAGGGTAACCTCAGTGTTTGATATGTAATTTACAATTAGAGAACAACAAATCCAGTAATATAGAGCGACATTTCGGGCGAAGACATTCCGACTTCGGTGAGAAGTATCTCGATGGTGATATTAGAAAAAAAATTGAAAAAAAAAATCAAAATCAACAAAGTTGTTTTACGAATTGGGTGAGATCTTCGTCGAGTACAACCGAGGTTTTTCCTTGTTTTTCCTTGTCGCTAGACATCGCAAAAGCAGGAAAACCTTTTACAGATGGGAATTTTATCAAAACCTGAATTTATAATGCTTCTGAAAGTATTTTCAAAGAATTTAGCAATAAGAATGATATACTCAAAAAAGTCTAAGATTTATCTCTCTCTGCCAAAACTATGAAAGAAAGAGTTATAACAATTGCTTCAGATGTCTCAAATATGCAAGTTACCGATATTAATGCTGCTGATTATATATGTACATATCTATCTCTCGCTGTTGATATTTAAAGATGTAACTGACATTTCGCAGTGTTTGTTGCGTGAGTTAAAAATATTCAGAATAATCAGGAGACAATAAAATTCATGCTCAATCCATTGAAATATAATGAAAATGAAAACTAATGAATTTAAAGGCGTTTCCTGGTATATCTATTCTAGAACTTGAATTGGTATTTACAAGTACATATTTGGACTGAAAACTAACGGAAATGGTTAGAAAAGAGGAATTAAATCTACATATGTAGAATATAAATATACATATGTATGTACAAATGTTGGCAATCATTTCCAGCCGAATATTCGAACGTCAGGAAGATTGCATTTGCTGCTTGACGCTTTTTGGTTACACTTACAATTATTATTGTGAACAATTTTTTTCTTCAATGAAATTTGTGAAAAATTCGTACCGTAAGCAATTAAGTGACGAAAGTTTTAATGCACTGATGCAATTGAAGAGCACTAAATAAGTACGTTCCGAATTTATATAAATTGTCCAAAAATTCAAAGTTCAAAAATCGCATTAGCTTTTAAAAATTACATTGAAATCCGTTTTCAGACAAAATATTTATTTTTAGTGCTGAATTGTGTAACGTTAAATAATATCGTGTAGACTACTAATTGTATGAACTCTATAGCTTGCAAGTCAATAAAATTTATTTATATACATATATATTTATTTTTTTATTAAATAATATGTGGCGGCTCCGAAAATTTGCCATTTTTTGGATTTTTCGCTGATTTGGCTCCGGGCTCCAAAAAGGTTGCCGACCACTGCTGTAGACAGAACTTTTCACAAATATTTTTTTATTCAAAAATAATTATAAATTTGCAGATTTGCGCTAGCACTGCTTTACACAACAGTCATAGGAATTATGATAAATAAAGTCACCAACAAATATCCATTTGCAACCAATAATCCCCAATCTCCATAGAACAAATTCAAAAGAGATTCTATCAAAGATAAACTCTATCACCGAATGTTTGTAAATATAATTTACTTGCAAATTATTTACAGTCTGGAATACCAGATGTAGCATGTAGTATTCCAGAGGTTCTCAAGAGTAGTTCAGAGGTATTCCATAGTATTCCAGAATCCAAATCGAATACCTACTCTATGTATTTGCTGAACCGGGGCTCGGAATTCCGAGTTGTGGTCTGAAAGGATTAACGATCATTTCGGTGAACTCAGGAAATTTTATTTACCAACATCTCGTAATTACTCATTTTCCGTTCAATACTTTTTGGAGATTTTTAGAAATTCAATCGCATTTGTATTTTTACAAAGTTCTAATGTTTATAAATATTTCTTAAAAATAAAATATATTGGTCGTTTTTATCACACGCGGTAAGAAGTAGTATATACTCAACTCAAAATGCATACTCGTACTCTCTTATTAAAAAAAACAGTGGTAAACTATTGGTATGCGAGCTACAATAAATAATAATCGAAGTGAGTTAATCTTGTAAAATCTAGCAATGATATTTGCTTTTGTTACCATGTTTGATGCTAATATGCCAGCTGACATACATATGTATGTATGTATCAATCGTAGTGTATCATCGCTGGTGAAAAGCCTAATCAATTTAAAGGACAGACGCCAGAAAACTTATAGAAGTCGGCGATATAGAAACGGTTAAAAATACTATATGGGATAATACGCGTTATTTAGTAAACAGCGGTGATACACCTTCAATTTTACAAGTAAATTATTAATATTAAGTTCAAATGATCAATGAGAAATTTCAATCAAAATCAAAAAAAGTTAATACTGTGCAACAAAAAAAAAAACTACCAGAGCGGAGACTAGTCAATCTTTACTAAGTTTGACCCACTGAATCCGAATATGATAGTTAAATTTGTTGGTTAGCTCTCGTTTATGAGATATGAGCGTTTATTCACATTTTTTACTTTTGCGGTCTGTAATTCAAAATTTAGTAATTCTGTGTTCAAAATGAGTATTGCAAGCAATATTTAGATATTTTTGCTATTAATTTTGATATTTAATAGCTTTAAAATACTTAAAATAATTTTCTAGCAAATTTTAAAAGTCAAATATTTTTTTTCTTTCAAAAATTTTCCCGGTATTATTATGCGTCACGTTGGCCAGTTTCTTATTTTAATGCATTTATAAGGATTGGTTTTCTATGTTAGTGTTTTTTTTATTTTTTGTCTAAACGTACAAATTTGAGCTGTAAATGATAAATGAAAAGTCGTGTTTAGAAGTGGTTGTGGCGTCAGGTGTGTGGGCTCAGAATCACGCCTGAAATGGTGCATCTTTGTGGTTATTACATTGGAATATGAAATTTCTTAACCTATACGTAAATAAAAATGTCCTCCCGAGTTTTATCCAAATGGTTAATATGTTAGCTTTTATTGTTTCTTTACAGTTTTGTTTGATTTTGGTGCTTTAGTTTCACCTGTCATATGCATGCAATAAACCAAATGCTTATCTGCAAAAAAGGTTAATGTTAATTCCATCTTGCGATAGAAGAATGAGCTTCCAAGTACTTTACGTGCATAGAAGTCAAAATTTAAGCCCGGTATTTTGTATTGACCCTGTAATAAAAACAAATTTTTATCTAAACTTATAAAATAAAGATAAAATATTATGTACGTAGATTAATTAATACAAACATCAAATTTACCTTTTTGATTAAACAATTCATGCCCAATTGAAAAATTTGCTTCAGTATTAGGCCGAGAATAATGTCAGAGCAAGGATTCAATGATGTTCTATTAAAAATAACATTCATCTTTCCACCTTGAAGCATGCTAAAAGAATACCCTCCCTGAAATTTATTTAAAATATGAGAAATTGAATAAAACTACATATGATGACAAGTGATGACAATTTTAAAACCTTTGTTATATAGTAGTCATTTATTATAGTTATATCTCCTTGTAGTAAATTTTGGTTACTTTCAGTTATTTCATTATGTACTTCGTATTCGATATATCTTTCATCAACTTCAAGTAAAGATGTGTTGCATTTTTCAACTACTGCTACATGTATGAGATAAGGTCCCTGAAATTTTTTATCTTTTTCGATCATTTTTATTTTTATTGTATACCACAAAGCACTAAATTTAATATAACACAATGGCCGATATATTTATCATTATTACATAATTGGTCGATTTGCAATTAACTGGCGAATAAAATATTACACTGACAACTATAAAATAAACAGTAAAACGGTACATTTTTCAAAGCCGACTACAAAGCTGATATTCTAAATGAGTATTCGAGTAATAAAGAAAATTAATAACCAATCTTTTTTATCAACAATCTGATTCCAATTTGTATGTGCTGGTTTACTATGCGGAACTGCGTAATTTAAAACTAAGCACATTGTGTATCAAAATGCAAAAATTAATATTATATTATATAATAATTATAAAAAAATTATTTTTTTATGAAATATAATTGACAGTATAAGCTTGAAAGAAAATAATCGCTCTAAGCAAATATCTTATACATGCGGAACTGCGTAATTTAAAACTAAACTCATTGTCAAAATGCAATTTATTTATTTATTTATTTTTTTTCTATGTATGTAGGTAATATAATGGACAGTATTAGCTAGAAAGAAAATAGTCTCTCAAAGCAGTTATCATTGGTTTTGCCCAGAATTAAACAATTCGCACAATTAAAATCAGCACGAATTTGAACGCATTTTAAAATCGGCACGAGTTTAAATGCGTTAAATGTTAATTTTTGGTCAAGGAAGGATTTAAATGAAATAAAACTGTGTACATTTATTTTACGCAGGTGTACATTTATTTTACGTTATTACAATAAAATTATTTTTTTTATGTATTCCTCAACCATTTACGTCAAGGAAATCAGTGTACCCTACATACATAATTGTGGATGTATTATTGTATATGTAAATCATTATTGGTGGTTAATCAGTATTATTATGTAATAAATTCGAAGACATGCATTCGCATAACCTTTACATTTACAATATGTATATGTTTATTGCTTTTTAATAGTTTTGTTTAATTTTAGCGGTTTTCACTAAAAAAAAAATGCCGTTATCACTTGGATCTGCTGGTAGAAAAATGAGTTTCCGAGCACTTTATGAGAATAATATTCCATATTCGAATCTGCTATCGCAAATTTACCCTGTTGAAAATATTTTTGAAATTAAAACAATGAAATATATTTACAAATTATTGTTTTGCAATGTATGATGTATATTTTAATGAGGCAATTTGAACTCAATTGTAATGTTTGTTTCAAAAGAAGTCCGAGGATAATATCCAAGCAGGGTTTTGCCGTCGTTCTGTTGATACATAACTGGATTAAATTCACCATTTTTTAAGATGCTAACAATATATGTACACTCCCTGAAATATACTTAAATTATAATTAAAATCAAATCAACAATGTGCATACATATGTATGCACGGTGGATCCTTATTATATTTATACGGCCCCTGAATATACATATGTTGGTTATTTTTTTTTATTGTGTGATGTAGTTCATAATTTTTATAAATATCTTCAGCTGTAGATTGTGATATATTACATTTTTTTATTGCAGTAATGTTTACGACGAAGGGTCTCTAAAATTTCCGCTCGCTTATATTTTGCAACAGTTTATACAAATAAACACTAATCAATATTTCAAATATAAATGTAATGTGTATTACGAAATTCCTTTTTTTTTTATAAGCTGGGGAATAAAATACCAAACCGAGTATTATTAAATGGCACATGTTCCCAGCTTCCAATAAGAAGTTCATATACAATTGAGTGATCGAAATATACAAATAAATAGTGGTTTTAATTTATCTGTGATCTGATATTTATTACCGTGTAAACTAATTGTGCTGTAATTACACAAAAATCAGTGATAGTCAAATAAATAAATATACATATATTTCTTTGGAACACTTCACTATGTTTAATAACTTTTTGTTCACTGTGTTTAATAACACTATGTTTAATAATTTTGATGGATAAATCAATTTAGGGGTTGTAAATGAAAGTTTATATAAATATAGGTATACATTTATTTTTCTCTAACAACATAAATATTTTTTTACATATGATGTATAAGCTAATGAATACTTTTATCATTGGCAGGATAAAAATATTGAGATGCTTTACGTTAGTCATAGGAATGATGATAAATAAAGTCACCAACAAACATCCCATTGCAACCAATCATCGATAATTCTCAATAGAGCAAATTCAAAAGAGATACGAGAATCAATTGACATAAATGCTTTCACGGAATATTCGTAAATATAATTTACTTGCAAATTATTTATGTATGTCAAAAGAAAGGAAATCAGTCCTTGTATTCAGTACTATGGTATGTATTAGAACAATTGCAATTCTAAACAAGCAATTTTGATTGAAAGTAAATATTGTAACCACCAAAAGTCATACGAGACTAACAAACCACACTAACACTATTGATTTTGATTTAAAAGCGTGAAAATATTCAATGAACTACTTTTTATGTAATCCAATGGTACACAATTTTATGTAATTGGATTAAATATAAACAACGTGTGAAAATGGGTGCATAGCCAACGGTTCAAAATTAACTTGTAACATCACAATGACAACGTTATCTAGTGACTTATTTTAGTAACAAATTCGAAGATATGCGTATGGTAGCTTAAACTGGTACACATATGCATTCATAGTAATCGTTTATCGATAGAAGTAAACTTGGCGTTAACGATGAATCTATGTTAATTGAATTTCATGTAAATTTTTGGTCGAACAATGGTTATAATTTTTTCAAACATTTAAGACATTGACTTAAAATAGTTTTAAGATATCTAAATATTCAAAATTTCGAAACACATTCATAAGAAAATTGTATTTGTATTGACTAGATGAGATATATACAAAATACGATGAACTCTCACATTTGAGACAACCTAATAGAATAGGTTTAAATTTGTTATAATAAAGTATTAAATTTGTTATATAGCAAAGCAATAGCGAGTTGAGTAATATATTGCAGATTTGGTTGATCGTAGACATCATAGTTTCATTGGAAGATTATTAATCCCAATATGTTTAAACTGCCCGCTACTAGTATAAGTAAATAGCATAAAAATAAACAATTAAAAAAGATCTGCATCAGTATAAATTCACAGTGCATTTTATTTACTTAATTTGTTGCACGTATTTACGTTAACAATTGAACTTCGCACAATCGACAGGTAGTCCGAAATGCAAAGATACGAATACAAAGATACGGATACGTTATCTCATCTATGCGAAACTATTTTTTCGATACAACATTAACAGGTGTGCCGATAGAATAAACGTAATAAAAATATTCAACAATTACAAGCGTAATTAACATTTTTCAAAACTTTTGATTTGATTTAAATAACATTCTTAGACATTTCATCTAATAAATCAACGGTTTTTTTAGCATATTTTAATTGTAACATTTTCATAATCATAATGATAGATTTAATTCGATTTACGTTTACGTTATAACATACATACATACATCCATTAATGTGGAAAAGAAGAATCGTACATAATTTATGCTTAAGCGATAGATATATTACTGACCGTAGCAACAATACAAAAAAAATTGATTGATTTTGTGAAATAAATCAGAAAAAGGAAATAAAAAAGTTACAAAATAATATCACATGTGAATATAAAAATAAACAAGAAATTCATCCAAAGCGTTATTTAAAGGATCTAACTCGGACGAGGTGGCAAAGGTGGAGGTTGTGTTTGACGGGAAGGTACTGGAGGAGGAGGAGGAGGACCGGTCGGTGGGGCAGCCGGAGGAGGAGCTGGTCTCGGAGGCGGTGCACGAGCCGGAGAAGGCGGTGCTCGAATCGGCAACGGCGGAGCTTTCCTCAACGGAATAGTCAGTCCCAATTCAGCACACAGTGGTATCGTATTATTCGTGCAAATCTCTATTTCCTTCTGTGTAATACTCCACCATTCCGGTGACTTGAGAGAGATATTCAACAGCTCCGAGCACACAGTCAAACATTCATTTTTGGCCGCTTGCAAAGCGCTTTGACCCTCGCGGAATGTTATCCACAATGTGTTATCATCGGCGAACCTCACTAAAGTGACTTCGCCAAACGAGGATAGCTCTTGTAATAGAGCCGCCATCAACGTATCGTTAAACGGTCCGGTTTCATCATATTCACCGTCGTCCGACGGTGTAATGATTATCGTAGCATCCGGTGGACCCAAGTCTTTGACGACTTCGTTGAAAACCTTCTGTCGTAGCTCCGTATCGATTTGGCTGGCTTCTACGTCTATTACGGCTATTACGGGACGGTGATCGCTCTGTTTGAGTTCGGCACGACCGTAATGGATGAGTTTACCGATTCCGATATCGGTAACGGTGTCCGCCTCGGACACCGACTTGCGACTCTTCCATAAGATTCGATCGGTCCACGCTGGAGCTCGGCACTTCTCACTAGTGTCGTAGTCCTCGCTGAATAAATCGTACTTGTAAGTGGGCGGGAATGTTATGTCGCCTTCGTAGCAGTTTTTAAAGACGTTGCCCGAATCTTTCTGTTTATTCAATTGATCGTGTTCGAGTACGGCTTGTAGGTTACCGTCTCTTACCAATTCTTTGATTTCATCCTTGTCCATGTCGATTCTGTAATTGAAATCGCCACACCAAAACACATAGTCATGGGAGTTCAACGTGCGACCCATGGGGAATGCAATTTTCCTCGTTATCTCGGAATAGTCGGCATTTCTTTCGTTGACTTGAGTCTGACCGGCGGCAAAGTGTGCACAGACAAAGCACATAGACGTTCCGTGTAATACCATACGGATAGCAGTTCCGCCTTTGTTTCCGGTGGCTCCGCCCAATCCTGTCTTTACCGAATCTACGGCGACGTCTCGAATGTACTGAGACAATTCCGGACGGACGAAGACGTACAAGCAAACGCCGACTAGCTGCTGACTGCTGAGCAATACGTACGGACGATCGCGAGACAATACCTTCTCCAACTCTTCGGCCCAAGCTTTAGCATTGTCGGAACTCGCCGCCATTATGTTACTGGCATTCAAGTCGACTATTTCTTCGAAGCCGATCGCATATATGTCGGTGATGACGTCTTTGTTATCGGCAGTGGCGACGAGAGACGACTCGGTGGAATCGAGCAGCCAGTCGGATAACGACACGTCTTTGTAGACGAGACTCCTGAAATGTTTCCCGCCGTTAACGTTGTAAGTGCCGATGCCGATGCGGACTCGCATCGGCGTCACGTATTCATTGTACCTTCGGCACATTTCCCTCAACACCGGGGTGGATATATGAAGCATATTTCCAGGCAGGAGGATTCTAGTGCGGTCGGCGAGCTCCGAATTCAAAGTAGAACCTAACAGTAGTATATCTATGGCTTCCTGTTTGGAATTGTCCAGTAGATTGTTTTGGATCGTCCTCGCCGCCGATCTGGCGCCGTCGATTAATTTAGAACCGCCTTGGATGGCACCAGTGCCCGCGTAAATCTTGCTGATCTCGTTGCCGTTGTTGATCCACATCTGACGGAATACTTCCTCGAAGCGGGTAATGTTCTGCTTCTTATCCGTCTCCAACAGGGTCAACTGTTCGTTTAAAATTTCCAGGCCGATAAATAGCTGTACGCAATTCGTCCTATCTAAGCAATCTAAGCAGTTGGTGCGTATGGTACCTTTCTGTTTGTATTTGACGATTCCGTTCTGGTGGCAGAACAACGAAATGGGTTCGTAGTACGGTTCTATTATGCTTTTCAGTTTGGAGAGAGCCGGCGGGATGCCGCCTCTGGCTTCTTGATGGTAGTCGAAGATTATTTGTTCAATGTCTTTGTGACAGGATTCGTACAGGTGCTTTTGGAACGCGTTGCTCAACATGGCTTCGCCTTCGCTGCCGCCGATCAAACTGGATCCCAACAGGTTGACGATCATTACGGATCCGTAGTTTCGTTTCATTTGGGAGAAATGTCTTTCGAAGCCGGTCTGCGAAGCACCGAAGCTTCGGGACATTTTAACTTTGTGTGACCCGACCTGAATCCCCGGCTGCTCCCAAAACAACGGTACGGATCCTCTCGTCTGTACATATGATACGACGTCGTTGTCCAAAAAGATGGCCTGCTCCGTCTCGACGAAGTTGGCGACGTTACCCTCGTCGTTGCATCCTCGCACGTTGAACCTGGTGCCGGCTCGTTCGCAACTGAGCCTCGATATGAGCACGGCTCGAGCCTGCCTGGCGCCCGCGTACACGGTCCGTATCTCGACCGAGCCGCACATGACTTTCAAGAGCCAACGTTCGCACTCGATGCCGAACCTGAGCAGATGGACAAAGAGGGCACGGTTCCAGAAGAACCGATTGTCGGTGTTGTTGGTGTGGTGTCGACGTTGAGCGCAAAGCGTCAAGTCGAAGAGAGCGTGCTGTTGTGCGGTGCCGCCCCACGAGAAGTAGAAAGTGCCCGAGTTGAGGAGTTTTCGCACCTCGGAGACGCGATCCTCGCCAGGTGGTTGGTAGAACAGTGGGAATAGTTGGGTTTGAGTGACCCGGAACACTTCCAGATCGCCAACTTTACCGATGGAGCAGCATCCCGTTACGGCAGCCAGGTATAGCAGTGTGGAGTCTCCGGCAGCTAAGGGTAACACACCCAGGAGTCCATATGCATCAGCAGCTCGTTTGTATTGTCTACGTACTGCTTCGGCTTCTGAGGCTGATAGGGATACCGCGGCTCCTGATTCGAGGAGTAGGGCTCCTCCAGTGGTTCCAGGTCCTCTCGCTTCAACCAGGAGGCTGTGCGGTTGTGGTGGTGAACTCTTTTCCAAGATGCGGAATCCTTTAGACATGGCCATGGCGGAAGCGCCCCTCTCACCCGCGCCCCCCCCCCCTCCCCTTTAGCCGGCTGCTGCTCGGCTATTGACAGGAGCTACTGGCGATTTGTCGCTCGAGTGCCACTTCTGCCAACGTGAGCGACTAATTTGTGCAACATTGTATTGTCGGTGTTTTCAAAATATTGGCAGGTGTGAGTGGGAATGTTTCTAGTATTTTTGAAAAGTTAGTTTCGGTGGTGCGATGTCGATGTGTATCCGGCGGTGGTTGTACATTTAAGTTTGAAAATTCGTGTGTAAATACTGTCGCTAAATATGTGTTTTGATGTAACGTCCACTGCGCGTTTCATTTCTTCAGCCTTTCCTCTCGCACTCCACAAGATTGGAAGTAAACTTTCATTAGATTTTCTAAGTCCCTCAAAATATCGCCTCGATTCTAATCTGCAAGTCATCATATTCAGCCGTTCACCATCCACTGCTGGATGAAGGCCTCTCCAAACCTCTTCTATTCCTGTCTGTCTTGATCAATCCGCATCCAGTTGACTCCACACATTTTTCTCAATTAGTCAACCCATCGTCCACTCGGTCTACCTTGCTGTCTTTCACATCCTCTCGGATACCATTCCAGTATTTCTCGCGTCCATTCATTTTTCTCATTATGTGTCCAGCCCATTGCCACTTCAACTTTTTCACACGTTTCGCTGTATCTGCCACTTTGATCACGCTTCTTACCCATGTATTCCTCTTACGATCTCTTCTTGTCATGCCGAGCAAACATCTTTCTACGCTTCTCCGTGTGCAACACTCGGTCGCCGGTACTAGGGTTGCCAACCGTCTGGAAAACACCGATGCAAATCTCAAAACAGCCACAACCCTGTTTTTTTTTGAGGTTTACGACAAAAGGGTCCTTCTTTATTTGGACAGAGTATAGGTAAGCTGTAAACGGCGGAAATAAAAAAATCGAATTATTAAATTCTTAAAGGCATTGGTCGACATAATACGTTCTTGGACCTAATCAGCAGAGCGGCTGTCGCTCACCGGTTCGTTCCATCATCCCGTCGTCTGACACTAAGGTAAGTTTCCCATATCTTCAATGAAATTACTCATGCAACTTCATTGATTAGCATTGTTCGTGTTTCAGGACGGCGCCATGAGTCAGACGGAGTCACCCCCGGTCTTAATGGGCACTCCGCCATTGATTGCGCCCCCCGTGATGGGTGCTCTGCCCCCCAATTTGCCACCTATGCCAATGCCCCCCATGCAGTCCATACCTCCAGCTATTCCACCGAATCTTGCAGCCATTCCTCCACCTATGGGATTTTCACCGATGATTCCACCGTTTTCTATTCCACCACCCGGCTTCGGATCCTACAAGCCTGTAAGTATCCACTTGCGTTTTACTTCTAAGTATATGCTATACTCTGTCCAACTTGAGAAGCACCTTGTTGAAAAAAAGAGGGTTGTGGATGTCCAGTTGGTTATCATTAATGTTTATTCTAAGAAGCTGAAATTGTGACGAAGCTCATTGGTTTAGACCCAGGCAGCCTGTGCAGATTGATTCCAAATTCAAATGTTTCTCAAGTCGGATAGAGTATAGTCGTTTACTAAAGTCAACTAAGCATTGCATATGTGTGAGTTATAACGGAGTGATTATAGAATACCTTATAAAGGTCGCGAAAAGTTTTCGAATGTGAAATTTTATTTTAATTACTTGAAAA
This sequence comes from Parapsyche elsis, assembly GCA_022651745.1. Lineage (NCBI taxonomy): Eukaryota > Metazoa > Arthropoda > Insecta > Trichoptera > Hydropsychidae > Parapsyche > Parapsyche elsis. The sequence continues at coordinate 19,066,126 of JAGVSN010000001.1, read as the reverse complement.
TGGAAAAATCGCGATAAATGGGGAGGTAAAAACGAAAAGAAACTAAATTAAAAAAAAAAAAAATACTGCACAACAAAGATACGGGACTGCACCGCCTTCGATGCTTATCATTCCTTGGTTGAACGTTCATTAAAATCTGCAGTGCGTTATTTTTCGCGATGTACTCGCGAACAAGAGCATGCAACCGAACAAATTGCGTCGGCATAGAAGCCACTAGAATTGATGAAAAATCTTTCCACGCTTCGTACCTGATTAGCTTGCGAATCGCGCAAACTGGTAAGCCACACACAATTAGTGAATCGTTTTTTGAGCAAAAATTCACCACAGGCGAAGTATTTTCTTGCGTAAGAATATTTTGCCTTTAAAATATTTTGAATTTCATAAGAAAATCGTTAGATTTTGTAGAAAAACTTTTAAAAAATGCGCCTCAGGCGAGGTTTTTTTTTTCAAACAGTTATTCTAATATCTACATAGGTATATAGTAATATTAAATTTTTTCCCATAACCCATAGTTACCTCTTTTGTGCGGTCACTTGTATGTCAATAATAAATAGATGTTGATAGACCTTCATATTGAATAAATTAAATGAAAATTTCACAGGATATCGGAGTACCTGGCACTGAAACAATTCCCATGATAGAGAAGACGTGTCCTTGGACTGAACACAAAGCACCCGACGGTAGAACGTATTATTACAATGGTAATACCAAACAAAGTGCATGGGAAAAACCGGATGAACTTAAAACACCATCTGAGGTATACATTATAAGTGTTCATATGCAAAGATTTATTTCGTTATTTCACCGGATTGAAAATGTTACGTTGAATTTTCAGCACCTTTTATCGCAGTGTGTTTGGAAAGAATACACTTCAGATACCGGCAAGGTTTACTATCACAATGTGAACACAAAGGAATCGAGCTGGATCATACCAAAGGATTTGGAGGTGATCAAATCCCGAATTGCTGCCGAAGGTGCTTCTTTGTAAGTTTTTTGTAAATTGATTTTATTGTGATGTGTATAATGCAGGAGATTACATTTATTTAATGTATTTTTAGAAATGCGGGAGGAAGTGGATCAATGAATAGTGGACAATCTGCTCTTGATCAAGCCATGGCTGCTACTTTAGCTTCCATAGAGATTGCACCACCTGTTTTGCCTACACTACCAGCTGTTAATGGTTAAGTGACAAAATATGTTTTAAACAGTGATTTCAATCAATCATAATTTAACAAAATTTCAATCTTTTCTTGTTTACTTAACAGAAGTTGAAATTAATGAACCAGTAATTGCACAGCCAGAAAGCCGTAATTCGACACCTGAACCAAATTTTGTCTTTAAAGATAAGAAGGAGGCTATGGAAGCATTCAAAGAGCTTCTCAAGGAAAAGGTACGTTTTCAGTTCTTAAATTTAATGTCAGTTTACGATTTTTTTTAAATTTATTGAATAACGTGTATCCGTTGAATATAGAACGTTCCATCAAATGCAAATTGGGAACAATGCGTCAAGTTAATTTCTAAAGATCCACGTTACCCAACACTTAAAATGCTTAATGAAAAAAAACAAGGATTCCATGCATACAAAACTCAGAAGAATAAGGAAGAGAGAGAGGAACAAAGGTTTGTATTCGTAGAAATTATCTTAGTAGTATCAGAGAAAAAAATAGGTCTTTTGCATTTTTGATTTATCTATTTTTATATGATTTTAGGTTGAAAACAAAAAAAAATAGAGAAAACCTTGAACAATTTTTATTAAATTCAGAAAAGATGACATCGCTTACTAAATATTACAAATGTGATGAAATGTTTTCTAATTTGGAGGTGTGTATGTGTTTCTTAATTTTAGTACAGTCTTTCACGCTTTATTTATATCTTAATATTATTTTTTTAGATTTGGCGCTGTGTAACCGATTCAGACCGTAGAGATATATATGAAGATTGCATATTCGCTCTAGCAAAGAGAGAAAAAGAGGAAGCCAAAGCTCTGAAGAAACGTAATATGAAAATGCTCAGTCAAGTACTTGATAATATGACCGAAATAAATTATGGAACTACGTGGAGTGAAGCTCAAGTTATGCTATTGGAGAATTCAGCTTTTAAAAATGATGTCAATTTACTTGGCATGGATAAGGAAGATGCTTTAATAGTATTTGAACAACATATTAGAAGTTTGGAATCTGAATACTTGGCTGAAAAAGAACAGACACGAAAAAGAAATAAGAGAGGGCAAAGGAAAAATAGAGACAGTTTTTTGGTATAATTTTTAATCAGCAAAGAAATATATCTTTGTAGAAAAACGGGATAAATTAATTATTGTTTTATATTTATTTTAAAGGCTCTTCTCGATGGTTTACACGAGGAAGGAAAATTGACTTCAATGTCTCTATGGGTAGAGTTGTACCCTTTAATATCTGCTGATATTCGATTCTCTGCAATGTTAGGTAAAGCATTTGTTATTTGACGGTAAGGATTGAACTACCCTCCTTACCATCTGGAATAAACCAATATTATTATTTTTGATTTGTTATATTATAAATTATATATTTTGGATTATTTTTTCGTTGTAGGTCAAAGTGGTTCTACACCTCTTGATTTGTTCAAATTTTATGTAGAAGATTTGAAAGCAAGATTTCACGATGAGAAGAAAATTATTAAAGAAATACTTAAAGAAAAAGGTTTTGATGTTACTACATTGACGACGTTTGAAGATTTTGCCACAATTGTATGCGAAGATAGTAAATCTGCTTCACTTGATGCTGGAAATGTTAAATTGACGTATAATTCTCTGTTGGAGAAGGTACATATATATTGATCGAAATGCAATAAATTTATTTCTATTCTTTTGATTGAATTATTAAATCTTAGGCCGAATCAAAGGAAAAAGATAGGTTGAAAGAGGAAACTCGGGCTACTAAACGCTTGGAATCATCATTCAAATGGGGCCTGCGCCAATTATCAATTAATGCTCAACTTCCTTGGTCTGAAGTACGGCCAATGTTGGATCTCGAAAGTAAGGAATTTGAAGCAATAACTACTGAAGAAGATCGTATTCGATTATACAAGGTAAATATTCTACGCAACTTCAATAAAAATCCGAAGCGATATTTTTTTCTTGTTCTACAATTGTTATTATTTATTTGTTTAAGGAATATCAACACGAGATGGAGGAAAGTTGTACACATTACCATTCGAGAAGTAAGAAATCCAAACGAAGTAAAAAGAATAAAAAACGTTCACGATCTCATTCTTCATTGGTACTTTTACGACTTTTGATGCTTTTTTGAATATTTGAAAATTTATATGACCTAACCTAATATGATTTCAATAGAATTCTGAAAGTGGAGGTGAACGAGCGGAACGAACTGAACGTGGAGAACGAACTGAAAGAGGTGAACGAACTGAACGCGGAGAACGAACTGAACGCGGAGAACGAACTGAACGCGGAGAACGAACTGAACGCTGAGAACGAACTGAACGCGGAGAACGAACTGAACGCGGTGAACGGACTGAACGAGCTGATCGGGATGTTGGACAAGTTGAAGCACATCCAGGCAGGCGTACTCCATCTCCTACCGGATCGATCAGCTCTTGGAGCTCCGAGGAGGGCGAAAGACGTCCACATAAGAAGTCTAAAAAATCAAAACACAAGAGACATTCTCCGGCCCCTGTATGAGTATTATTATTTATATTTTTAGTTGTGGATTTATCCACGATTGTATTAGCAAAAATTTTAATATAATTTCAATCGAATCGTAGCGTTCGCCCGATGCTTCTCCCCATCACGAGAATTCACCGGTGGAAGAGCTCAGATATAAAGTGAAGAAGTCGAAACGGTCCGCGCCACAGAGTCCCGATCGGGAGGAACCACCGCCGCACAAACCAAAAAAGAAGAAAGACAAACGAAGGAGCACCGATAAAGACAACATAAGGTATGGTTTTAACGTTTGCATCTATCATTGGTTTTGTTGTGTTTTTTGTTTGAATTGTTTTTTAACTGAATTGATGTTTAAGGTCTCCTCATGGATTGGAAACATCGGCGTTGAGTGAAACGGAACTTGAATCTCAGCGAGCTGCTTTACTTGCTCAATTAAATGAGCACGATGGCGATTAGAAGTGATGTCACGTTGACTACTAATTTCTCTAGAAACATGTCTTGGTTCATCTGTATGCTGTACTGTATATTTTTATTAACATTTCACGAAATGTTGAAATATCACTGATTTCTTCACAACAAAATAAACTTTTAAATATAATTATAATATAGTATGAACGAATTTTTATTTTTATACACCCAAATTTCATCGCGCAATTCGAATAGATATTTCCCTTTTACCCTATTTTATTTATCTATAGGTATACCTGTCAACGTTGGCTAACCTGCCTGTCATTTGTGTGTACTTGAAACGTCAAATCAATATTGCAAAATTTGTAACGCAAACTCGTTGTGTAAGTAAGTTGTGTAAAATTACACAAAAACATACGTAAACAGTATCTAATAGACTTTTAATCCAAATCCCTATGTCCAAATCCAAACCTCTATATAATTAGAGAGTACTGAAGTGGAACTTGAATTGAGGTTATTTACGATGTGGGGTGGATGTAGCGGATGCTTGAGACCTTTCGCAGGGGCTGGTTATATCAGACTTTCCGCAATATGGGCTCGTCGATTGAGGATATGCACTGGTGTGAAGGAAATTCCATCGTCGTTGTGTACTCCTTGTTGGCGTAGACTCCTCGTAGCTTATCGCTTCCGTAGACTATGCCGAGCCTCGGCTCGTATACTTCGACAGACGGTAGTATTCTTAATTGGTAACTGTTGTGTTATCGATATGGTGTGTGAATTTCGTTTTGTCTTTCAGATTAAAAAGCATATTATAAAAAAGGAAGAAAATGCATCCGATGTCAAGTTTGAACTGTTCAATCAGGGTTCAAAAAATAACTGGGAAGGTTTTGATGAACCTAATGATTTTCATTTCAACGATGAATTGTACGATCAGAACGAGTCGCTGTGCGATTTCAAAAGTGTATACTGTGATAGTATACCAAATTTGAATCAAAATGTATTTTCAAAAACTGAAGACAATACTGTGATTCATTTTCCATTGGAGAGGATAGATTATTTAGAGGGTAATGATTTCTCACTGTGTGATTTTTAAATTAATTGTTTTTCGTATTATTGTTATGAATTATTGCAGAAAATAATGTTAGCGTTTTGACTTTGGATGAAAATGAGGTGGACGAGCAATTGCTGAAATGCGAATTATGCTACAGTTGTTTTTCCAATGATAGTCTATTAGAAAATCATTTAAAAGAAAAACATTTTCATGATATATCGAGGTAAATGTTTTTTTTTTTAAATTTGTGTACTTCTAATGAAAAATTATATTTATGTTTATTTTATTTAAATTTAGGATTGCAAAAAATGAACTTCCGTTAACAGTTCTGTTAAAAGAAGAGCAAATATTTTATAAATGTTTAAAATGTTGTCAGGAATTTTCACTAGTACACGCTTTTGAAGAACATCTTAAACAACATTATGAGGTAATTAAATTTAATACAAATCGCTTTAAATTGATGTGATTCGTTTAAAAGCAAATTTTTTTACCAAACAGGTCACTGACATTGTTGAAAATACTCATCAATTTTCTTTCCTTAATTCTAATCAAAACGAGGACAAATCTGTCAATCTTATTAGTGACTTTAAAATCAGAAAACTCACTTCCGATAATAATACAATGTCAACAAAAGTTGATGAAGCAGTGTTATTATCACAACCGGATCATTTCGTCATTCAAAGGATTGAAAATAGAGGATCCCTCAATGGTAAAAATAGCTTGAATATACCTAATTTTGTAAGTGTATTAAATATTTCTGACTTGTGAATGATTTTACTTTTTTTTATAGATAGCAAAACTATTGTATTGGATAAAAATTTAACTAATTATAAGATGGCACAATGCAAGTTTTGTTTCAAAAATCTTCATAGATCATCACTATTGAAACACATTAGGGAATCTCACGCTGAAGTACTAGCTAGGTAAATTATAGTTTATAGTCTTATTCTTCTGAAGGCGGCCTACTTGAATATCAAGTGTTGTGTCCGCCATAGTTAAGTAACTGAGGAAAGATACTCTCCAGTGGTTTCCCATTGCCTTCTGGAGGGGAGGAAGGGATACAAGGAACGGGCGCTGATTTGGTGGATAGTAAGGAATTTGTTTCAGTGGTGCCAATTTTATGGAACTGTCTCACAATTAAGTTAAATAAATTGGAAAATTCTAACAGGAGACGGCCGATCTGAATTTCGTAATATCAGGATCTTGCCAGTGACGGTATATTTTTTTTTAGGTTGAAAAACTTTTTTCGACATGCGAATAATAATAATAGTCGTAAGTTAGGAAAAATATCTTGGAAAGCGATTTTTCAAATTAATTTTTCATTACAGGCGAAATCTTATAAAATGTGATAATTTTTCAAAATCTACAATCAGATATGCACCAAAAGCCTTACTAAAATGTCCAAAATGTGGAAAAAAGTTTAAGTTATCTCATATATTAGATGCGCACATGCGACAACATTACGGATTAAAGGTTTGAACTGATGAAGTTTACTTAATGATTTATTTACTTAAATTTAATTTAATTGTATGTTTGTTTTAGCCATACGTCTGCCAAATATGTTTCAAAGAGCTTTCCAATCAAAAAACGTTCAAAATGCATATGAATCGTCACAACGGTAAACGAAATTACGTATGCAACGTCTGCGATAAAGTTTTTGCCTATCCGACTGCACTCGAGATGCACAAAAGAATTCACTTAGGCATTAAAAAGTTCGCATGCAAGGAGTGCAACGTTAGTTTCACCCAATCTAGTCATCTAAAGGTACGCATAAACTTATGAAATCGATACATAAACCATGACAAATCTGAATATTATTGCACTATGATTGTAGAGCCACATGACGACGCATTCTTCGGAACGACCGTTCAAGTGCAACCATTGCGTAAAGTCGTTCAAAACCAACAGTTTGCTAAAGTGTCACATGGAGAGACATAAGGGTTTGCGAAATTACGTTTGCTCGGTGTGCGGCAAGAGTTTTTTGACCAGCGGTGAGATGAGCGTGCACGTTCGGTCGCATTCCAACGAAAAGACATTCTCGTGCTCGTTGTGTACTGGTGTGTTTAAAACGCGTAGGCAACTCTCCGAGCATATTAGGAGGCATACGGGTGAGCGGCCGTTCAAATGCGACGTTTGTTTTAAGGATTTCATGACTTCGCAGGTGCTCAAGAGGCATTATATGATCCACACAGGTGTAAAGCCTCACGTGTGTCACCTGTGCAATAGTGCTTACACGCAGAAATACAAATTGAATAAACATCTCGAGTCACACAAGCAAACTCTACAAGGGATTTGCTTTGAAACTTGAAACTTCAATTTTCATTAAGTCACAATTCAAGTCAAATGAGGAGAGATTTGGATTTAATTAATTTGGAACCAGTACAAGCTGACTCGCCATCATTTATATATAAGCCGCGTGGAGGAACACCTCCACATCATTTCTCCTCAAGACCCTCACATGAGGCCATGTGTGTGAGTGTGTGTGAGGGAAATGTGCCATCATAGGCACATTTTACACTTTTAACCAGAGATTCTTAACCTTATGTGGTCATTTCCTCCCTTCGAAGTGAACACAGTTCCCACCCTATTTTTAGATTCCTAGCCTTTATCTTGATAATGAATAATTTTGAGAATCGAGATTTGTAAAGATACATAAGCTGTAGCAAATGGAATTAAGTGCTTTGTAACTGTTTGAGAGCACCAAAATTCATCAAGGTTTTGATTTGTGAATTCTTGCTTCAGCAGAGATTTACTATGTAAATCGAAGAATGTTGGCATCATCCATGGAGTTCAAATTAAAACGAAAAGGGATTTCGTATCCAACCTTCATTTTTTAAATGAGGCTGAAAGTAATCGTTTATTAGATTTTCCAAATCCCTTAAAATATCGCCTTAAAACTAATCTGGCAGTATAACTAACGAATTATTAAAAAAAATTTGGGAGACTTTTCATTCCTCTCTTAAGGAGGAAAACACCATAGGTTAAGAATCCTCGGTAAATCAACAAGTTATTGAATCTTGGATCCAGAAGTTATGGATTGTCCGAGATTCCCGTCTAAGTACAGGAACTGGTCAAACAATGTTTTGCAAACATTTAGAATGTGCAACATCTTGCAGTCGATTGCTCGATTTGCGTCGTGGTAAGATTATAATTTCGTCATTTAGAAAGCTACACATATTTGGTAAAATGCAATCTATAACTATGTAGGGTTGCCAACCGTCCCGGTTTGGTCTGGATCATCTCGGAAACAAAGTCCCTGTTCAGAATCCCGGAAGGGTCCTAAAATCTCCCGGAATTTGATAGAAAGGCACTGAGAGATATATTTATATATAAATAATCACTATGTAGAATCATTCTTTCCATCGTGCACAACTTTTCACGTCCCTCCTACTTATGAATTGGAGACTGATTCATACTTATCATTAGACATTGACGCTGCTATGTGGAAATTATTAAATCAATTAGAATTTCGAGTGGCAAATGGATTCTTTTGCAGCAATGTGAGATCCACTCTACGAAAATTGCCAGAGGAAGGTAAGAACAAGTTTATATTCGATACCAATTGTTTCATTACGAGATCCATCACATATTTGAAGGAAAACAATGAATATAACGATAGCAACAATTTTAATAAAATAAAATGTTTCTCCTCGAAGGAGAAATAAAGAAAAGTTAGAATTGACATGGGAACAAGTGTCCGATAACATTATATGCATAATGAATTTTGGCAGCTTTGATTGGTGTCGGCCCTAAATAAACAGCAAACAGATGACAAATTTTGGGTAGAAAATTTCATGTCCTGGAATTATCTCAAAAACAGTTGGCAACCCTATCTATATCTATTACATTCGTCATGCTTCGTACAAATGTACATATTCCTATTTCGATCTCTTCTTGTTATACCATTCATCTTTCCATGCTTCTGTGTGTACTGGATCTTGAATTCAGCATCCACGTTACGCATCCATACGTCACAATGTGCAGTATGCCTTCTTTAAGCATAGCGGATGGTGTATAAGGTAGAAATGTCTTATGTATTTTATATTGAATGCAATTCAATTGGCGGTTTAGCTTGTTCCACAGTTGATCAATAATGTAATTATTTTGTGTATTTGAATAAATTTTGTTGTTTCTTTGTAAGTTGTTTATTATTTTGCAATCACTACTATTGGTCAGGTGAATATGTATTCATATTTCGACTATGAAATTTCAATACAAGGAAGATCGGCGATGAAACCTCTTGTTTCAATTCCATTTGAGATTGACTTTCTTTGAATAAAAAAAACGGCGTTATTATTCAATGATATATATTTAAGTTTGGTCTTATAAACATGGTTAACATTTATACAATTTGGAATAAATATAACTTACACATAGTGCAACAAATATATAGATTGGATGAAATGCGAACAACAAATTTTAATGCAGTGATAATTCATAAACAATGATTTATTAGAATTTTTTTTATAATATGAAGAGAAAACTAAAATTAACTTAGGAATTAGAGGAAATTGCATCGTTTATTTCATCGGTTAACGTTAACAGCTTTTTCCAGAGTTCCACCGTTAGGCTGATTCCTTTCTTACCGGGTAGAAGTTCTCCGTTCTTCTCGTAGAACTCCCTGATGTCCACGTAAGTTTTACCTTTGAACTCTCTGACTTTGACTTGTTTATTTTTCTGCAGAACCCAAGTCGGTTCTTTATCTTCCGTTCTTGCACCACTTGAAGGCTTGGCTTTCTTGGATGGTGGTGGATTTCTCTGAAAAGTTAATATCAAAAGTAACAAAGTACTCGATAACGGCCAAATCGAGAGATTAACTGTTATCTGATTAATTTAAGGTTATGCGAAGCAATAACACGTTTAATCGGTGTAAGTGTCCGTTCACTTGAATATGAATCGTATGGATGATTAAAATAGACAATAATATATGAACGAATAAACTAGAACAATTTGTGCGTAATGGAGGATGAAATTGCAATTTAGTAATCTTATGTTTGCCGAATGAATCAATTTAGCACGCGGTGATGATGATGATGATGCTTACGTCTACTGGTCCATCATCACTGTCGCTGGAGCTGCCACTGGATGCTTTCTTGGTTTTGGGCATTTTGTTGTATAATTTGTTGACGAGTCGAGCAATAAATAACCAATGGAACTCGCTGCCACCTAGCAGCCCGCCAAACTGACTTTTTTTAATGGTCCTAACTCACTTTTTATCGACCATGTCTACTTTCTTTTCAAAAAAATAGAAATAAATTAAGATTAGAGTGTTTCAGCCGTTCACCATCCACTGCTGGACGAAGGCCTCTCCAATACTCATTTTGAGCACAAAAACACTAAATTTTGAGTTACAGACGGCAAAAGTAAAAAAAATGGTAAAATTGTCCATTTTTTTTTAAACGCTCATATCTCATAAATGAGAGCTAACCAACAAATTTCATTATCATATTCGGATTCAGTGGGTCAAACTTAGTAAAGATTGTCTCCGCTCCGGTAGTTTTTTTTGGTGCAGTGTTATTATATTATCGACTATGATATCACAAAAAGAATGGCCCCTGATTAAAATAGCTGAAAAAAGGATCAACTCCTTAAATATCGAAAGAGTTGCTTTTTGAATAAATTTATGTACGGCCAAAAAAACGTGAGGTAAAGTCATCTTCATGTTTATTTGTCCAGGTGAGGTTGACGGGTAAACAGCTTGGTGATAATGGTCACCAAGCTGTTATCATGAAATCAGTTAGCATAATAGAATGCTATTATGCCAACTGAATTCATGATGCAGTCTCAGTTTAAGGTATCATAAATAAATTTTAGTCAATTTTAGTATTTAAAAAATGAATATATTTATTTCATTTGTACATTTAAAAAAATATTTCACACTTAAGCAATAAAAGCAAAATTAAAGTACATAGTATTTTTTATAGAAATGAATTAAATTTTGAAAGCTGAAAGTCAAAAGTTCATCAGCGCCATGTAGAAAATGAAGAAGAGCTGAAAATGAAAAAAAAAAAGGATATAATTCAATTTAGGATTCATTTAACCACGTGTAATAATTTAATTACCCTTGAAATACTGGTGCAGATTGTTGCGGAGCCTGTTGAGATTGCTGCGCCAGATTTCCAAAACCGAGTGTACTTTGAGTAGCCAAATTTTCAAAAGTCGACGACTGTTGTGAACCTCCACCGAATCCTAAATTATAAACCGCACTCAAGTTAATCGACGCAGTTGCAAAAATATGCATTTTGAGTAATGTTCACATACCTGGCGAAGCACCAAACGAAGTATTTACACCGCCGCCGAAACCCGGAGCTGATCCGAATGTGGGAGACGAACCGAACGACGGCGATCCACCGAACTTGGGACTGCCACCAAATCCTCCTGTGCAAATAAAATTTATTGAAATAATCGCAATTCAGATTGACCAAGCAATGTAAATTTTTTAAAACATACCACTCGGTTTGTTAAAACCACCGGGTGTTCCAAATCCTGTTTGCGCTACGCTACTTTGATCGGTCGATCCAAACATACCACCGAAAGAACCAGAAGGAGACGATCCAAAGCTGAAATTTGAAATACAAAATTAAAATGTATATTTTACATATAGAATTGTGCCCCAAGAAAAGCATAAAACAAACTAAAGTTATATACCCCTGTGTTTGACCGAAGACAGGTTTCGAACCAAACGCTGGAGACCCACCGAATACTTGAGAATCTAGGAATAAATGTTTATATAATTATAATCATTTGATTTAGGAATATTTATTTATTCATATATATATTAAAAAAATGAATAATTATATACTGGGGGTGGTTGGTGATCCAAATACTGATTGCTGTGGTGCTTGCTGAGGAGAAGGCGATCCAAACGTACTCTTTGCAACGTTGCTGCCGCCAAATATTGAGTTTTGATTTGCATTATTTGCATTGCCAAACGCATTGGACGATTGTACGGCTTGACCGAATATATTAGCTGGTTGCTGAGTGTTTCCTAAACCGTTAAAAACATTCTAGAAACTGATGGAAAGTCGCTCGTATTGTACAAAATATCGCGTTCTCAGAGCATAAAGGTGACATGTCCACGACTTTGTCGAAAATGAGTTGTTCCTCTTTGATTATTCTATCGGGCAGTTAAGTGGCACATCCGAATGACATCTCAAAGTACAAAAGTTCTACTAATATTCTTAGAGCACACAAGTAACTTTAGCATGCAATTTGAAATATTTACCTGTGTACAACAACAATGAAATAGAATCTAAAAATGTTGAGTAAAATATGTGCAATTTATTATTTTTATATAAAGTTCCCCCAGAGGCGGATCCAGCCCCATACAAGTGTAATATGTATGTAATGACATTTTAACTGTTTTTGGTGGGGTTCCCCTGATTTATGATGACCAGTTTAAACTTTAAAACTGTTGTCCTGAACAATTTTCTATTGTGGACATGTCACCTTTGTGCTCCGAGGACGCGATATATAAAACGGTCAACTCACCACCAAAGCCGCCAAAGGCAGCACCGCTTCCAAAAGTAGTGGTGCTTCCGAATACTGAATTATTTTGCGGTTGTCCGATAGGCGATGTCGTACTTCCACTGAATATAGAAGTTCCGGATGATGAGAACGCCGTTTGACTGCCGAATACAGAAGAACCACCGCCGAAAACTGAACTGGCTGGTTTGGTGGCACCTCCAAACGGAGATTGTGCACTTGTTATGGAGATACTAGCGCTGCCGAATAGCGAAGATACCGACGTGTCAATTGCAGCATTAGCGGCTCCGAACAACGAAGAAGCGCACGTGTTGACGGGAGTAGTCGGCGATCCGAATATACTGCCCGAGTTTGGACTTGAGGATACGACGGGAGAACCGAATATACTCGCCGGTGACGGTGCATTAGAAGTTGCAAACGGTGCAGTTGTAGATACAGATTGCTGAGGACTGGTGAATAGAGCTACCGCGGTCGTAGTCGGTGCTGCACTGGTCAGCGACGGAACAGACGTACTGGGAAAGATGCTGGAAGCAGTCGTCGTACCAAATGAAAGGGAGCCAATAGGAATAGCAGCAGAGCTGGACACGACAACGTTGGGTGTTTCCGCTGTTTTAGTTGCACCGAAAGAAATTTCATTAGCGCTCTTATCAAACGGTTTCACGACCGAAGAGGCGGCACCGAATATACTAGGTACACCGATCGGCTCTGACTTTTTATCGTCGGCTCCAGATTTAACAACGGGCTCAGGTAAAGCACCGCTAGTTGCCACTGTAGCAGTAGGTGCAGATATTCCCTTTAAATTGAATATATTCGGAGAGATTTGGACGGATTTGGCCTGTTCACCATCTTTTACAACGGAAGCGCTCGGTACTGTTTGAGCAGCAGAGCCGAATATTGCAGGGGCGGTGTTGGTGATAGCGTTAAAGGTGCTCGGTGCAACAGAATTCGATCCAAAGGTTAAATTCAATGGAGCATTTGAAGCGAACGTTCCAGTTGTGCTTATAGTGGGTTTGATGGGCATGTTGTTTGACTGTTGTACCGACGGTGTGGTGTCTTTCGTTAACAGTTGTATCAAACTTGATTTTGGTTGTTCAGTATTTGCAACTGTTTGATTCGGCGATGGGATGCTCTTCACTGGGGTACTAGGCGCGGTTGTGGTCGTCGGAGTTGCGAATGAAAAAAAAAAATTTTTCAGCTGAATTGGGGCAGCAGTAGACGGTGAAAAAATGGAACCAGTAGTTGGTAATTTGAATATAGCCTCAGTTTGTGGCTTAGGCGGTTCTTTGATTAGCGGCGAAGAAGTTGGAATATCTTTTTTCTCTATTATTTCAATGGGTTTTTTGGTGTGTGCTTGAGGTTGTACAGCGGCACCAAATATGCATGGAGCAGCATTGACCGTGTTAGATGTTTGAATTATAGATACGGGCGGAGGCTTTGAAACAGTTGGTGATTTTATTGATGCAGTTGCAGCAATAGTCACAGCGGTAGTAGGAGGAACAAAGACATTGACTTTGGCATCCGCAACAGATTTTTTATCTGCGAATAGATTCTGACCAAAAACGTTTTGAAATCCAGCAGTTGGAGTTGGTTCTGAGAAAAAAAAAGAACAAATTATATTACAACTCGTATACTACCACATGGACATTAAAATTGGAACTTACTTGTAGCAAAGTATTCTTTGAGCTTATCGGCAGTGGCCGTAGCAGTAGTTGGGGCAGGACAGATCAATCTAACATTCATATCGTATTGGTTCGTTGATTTTGATACAAAGTCATCCAAATTTTGCAATGCATTATGATTCGGTGGTATAGAGGCGATAAAATTATTTCGATTGTTCATAGCCAAAGTTTTTAACATGACTTCTGGATTTACGCTTACATTTGTCACATTTGTGCTGTTGAGCGTTTGGTTAGAATTTGATAACTTGGTATCGTTTTTAATGGTAGAATTCCAATCTTGGAACGATTGCATCATGCTGGGTGGTTCAATTTTAGCTGGTTTAATTTTAACCGTATTGTAATTGGATAGCATTTTTCTAAGAGCATCGTATTTTGTTTTAGACTTTTTTGGATTGGTTGTCTTATTTGGTGTCTGCACATTTCCTGATTGTATATTCAAATTGTTAATGCCCTTAGCCAACCATGATAGGGTTTTATTTTTGCTGAAAAAACATGCGTACGTGAGTAAATGCTACACAACACAATTTGTTTTGGCATTTGCAATAGTAAAAACTTAATACCTATCATCACCAGCCTGATTGTAAGACGACGATGGTTTCTTTGTATTTTTTGATATACTCGATAGATCCATACTATCTATAGTACTTTTTAAGCTTGCAATTATGTTTTGTTGCTTGACTAATATTTCAGATTGTTTCAACAATGGTTGATATATTTTTTCGAGTGTGGGCATTTTCATGTAATCCGTATGGTTCAATCCGTGTAGAGCTCTAAAAAAAAAAACGAAAATAAAGGAATCGTAAGACATTCAATAATCACGACAAATTATGTTTTGATTTTAAATTTACATACAAAGTCTTCTGCTTGCACTCCTCTTGAAAAGTTTCCCACTGTTCATCTAAAACGCTGTTAACTTGTCGCAATTGTGATTCAATGTAATACGACGTTAACTTTATACTAGTCATTTTGTTTGCAGAAACCGGGTCCAACTGAGCCAACTGTTCCAATTCCATAGTTCTAAAATATCGTTAACATTTAAACTACGGATTGCAAATATAGAACAGTACAATTACGAACAACTTACGCTGGTTGCATACGAGCCTCAGCTAAAAATGCGCACGTATTTATTAAATTATGTTTCAAAAGAATCATTTTCTTTTTTACATCCTCATCCGACCAATTAGCATTTGAAGAAAATTTATTACTGGTCAGGATAGTAGCAATTTGGTTCATTTCATCTCCGTTGCCGACCTGCAACCAAGAAATATTTTTTAAATTGAATATATGTACATATGTAATCGATGTCAATTTGATGGAATTGCACAAATTAAATTTTACCTCGATATTAACGCCTCTGCATCGTTGGAGTAATTCAAACAGTTCATTTTGAAAACTATTAACTTCGCTCAAAAGCATTGATCTTATAACTTCACTTGGAACAGATTTTATACCCGATTCGTATGACAAATCGTTGTTACTTTGAATATGTTTCGTCACAATTTCTGGTGTTTGCTGAAAAAATCAAAATTGTTTGGTAAAATATAATATTTTATGGAATAATATTCAATTGTTTATAAAAATACCTTTGGTAAATTCTGAGTTTTAATTTCTTGAATTTTGGGTTGGGATTGAATTGCGCTTTTGAAATCTAATGGAGTTGTTTCTAAAAAAAAACATAAACAAAAATGAATGTTTCGTTTATCCCATATTATAATAAATTGTAAAATAAACCATTTTTACTTTCAGCGGTAGCAGAATTCAAAGAATCCAATTTACTGAACATATTAGTGATTGATTGTACATGTGGAGTCTTGTAAATTGGTTCGGGGGGATTTTCTTTTTGTTTGGGCTCTTCAACTGTATTAGCAAAAAGATTAGTCGATACTGGTTTATTAAAAGATACAGTAGAACTTTTAGGAATCTGAAAATAGACTTGCTTTGTTAATATTGAATAATCTCCTGAAATAAAAGTTAAGATCACATGTTTCCTTACGGTGGGTGTAGATGTAATAGTATTTTGGGCGATGTTGAAGGAAAAGTCTTGAACGCTGCTTGGAATTTGAGCAGGCGGCGTAATATTTTGTTGCACTTTCTGAATGTTTTCTCTGAAAGATGAAATACTTAATGACAATTGTTTCACATCGATTAAATAACGTAACGTATATGTGAAGTTATAATACAAACATTGCAAACAAATGTTGTTGAATATTTATTGCCTCTGGGGTGACGCACAGTTGTGGAGAATTTTGTGTGAGATTGATCGCATAGAACGAAACTAATATTCCGGTATGCGTTAAAATATGCAACATTGGCATGTATGGAAGAGTTTGCCCATCTCCTGTAAAATCATTTAAAATGTTCATTGTACTAAAATTAAATGATTATTCTAATACGATTGTGCTAAAATAAAGTTATTTTACCCCAGGGTAGTTGAAGTACGGCAGAATTATCCAACGCAATACCAATAGGATAACTTTCTTGTTTGTCAGTTAAAGGCAACTCAGCTCGGGCTTCATCAATCTATAATGAAAAGGCTCAGTGAAAAATTGAACAATTTAAAGAAAACTATGCAAATATTTATATTTACCTGTATCCATTGTTGCCAATTGTTTTGATCTAAGGTTCCAAGCACGCCAACTTCCATACTATTAGCAGATGATGCTAATATTGCACCCCTATCAACAAAATGAACAATGTTGTCAAAATAAAGATGGAACGTTATTACGAAAATAAATATTGAATATAAAATAACCATAAAGGAAGATGAAGCAGGAAAAATTGGATTGTACGAGATTCACCCATGCTATAGCATATGTCTTCGTAGTTGACGTAGGAGCAAGTTCCTGCTTTCGGTGTGTTCACTATTGTAACACCTGAAATAAACGTATACGAAATATTTTCAAGGTACCGACAAAATAAAAAAAGTACTACAAATGAAACGATAGGTCGATAATTTACATGGTCTATTTTCAGGGTTGGCACAATCCGCATAGACGACACAAAATTGGTAATTGGACAACCAATTAATCGATAGTACGGTCGTATTATTGAACACTTTAGCGGCGGGGATGGTCTTCACGAGGGTTAAATCCGGTTTGTATTGGTTGAGCGTCCCGTCGGCATTTCCGGTGATAATTTGCTTTCCCTTGGGACTCCAAGACAGGCATCTAAACATACACACGTATAATTATTTACCTGTGTAAAAAAACGATACCAGGAAGCATCCTTTGATATGAACAATAATGACGAGAACCTGGCATTGGTGGTTTTATTTTGAACTTCAAGCGACGTTGGTTTACATTGAAATACCGAGAGAACACCATCTGACATACAAACAGCCATTGAATCGGCTTGACACGGGTTCCAAAGGAGACGACATAGTTGTACGTTTTGAGTTGCGCTGAGTCGTATCTCTTTAAACACCATCGGGTTCTAAAAACATTTCATTGTAATTTCGATGGGCACAAAATATTTTGCATTATTGTACAATTGTTACCTCGGTTGCGAGACTTGTCGTATTGTAAACGATCACAACCGGAGCACCATTTTTATATACGACAACGCTGAGTAATTCACAATCGCAATTCAACGACACGTGAACAGGCACTGATGGGAGTTGAATGGTTCTTTGGGGACATTGTGTACCGGATCCTCCGACTAATTGATTTATCTGTAAAACTAGTGAAACAAAGATTTTTTTTAGCATGCAAGGCACAAGTTATCAGAGGTGTAAGCAAGGTACGATATTAATTACCACGCAGTGTCTTATCCGGCACTCCTAAGAATATAAGTCCGAATCTGCTGGCTGCGGCGACCACATCTAATGGTTCAGAAGTGACCGAAAGCGACGGATCAAATATTTGCACACGTCTGTGTAGTTTGAATTGAAATTCCTGTTGAAAAATAAAACGATTATTGATACGAAGTAACATATCTTTTACAAAAATAAGACATGCCTACAAATTTCAAATGTGTGAATGTTGATTTACGTCTGATACCTATTTTTATATAGATCGACCATTCTGAACTCAATGGTGTACTTAGTTTTTGGCTACCACGTCAGGCACGAAATCTTTCTCACGCTTTCTGTACCGAGCAAACGATGTACCCGTTGCCGGTAGATGTTTATCTCGAAGATCCCAGAATTTGTGCAACATACTTAGGAAGATCTAAATCTCTCATCAAATCGTTCAGTTTGCTTTGTGTGAAAACTTGCATTTCGAAAACTTCCATTTGATTACTCCCATCAGTATCATCTTCAGAAGACAAATCGTGGCTTAAACTGACGAATGGAGGCGAAATAGGGACATCAGGTCCACGAAGAACAGATTCGATTCTTAGTATATCAGAATAAGATATATCTATTCTTTTTATTTTTTGAGTTGAAGGAACAAAAATAGTAATCATCACAATGGATAAAACCTAACATCATATTCGTGATTAGCGTCTCCCAAATTAATAAAGAAAATCAAACTTAAAACAACGAAACACACATAGGCCTGTGTAATGAAAGGAATTATACTGACGACCTTGCTGATTATATTTTACTTTACATTGACCTGAGAAAATACAACACAAAGTATGTACAGACTGATAGTGTCAATGCTTCAAATTATTTAAATCTCAATTTACTACTCTGCAAATTGAACGAAAGTAAAAGTACACCATCTTCGAAAGAGTTTGTGTACTATAATTACATATACATCCAATTGAAGACTTTACAATACCTGGAATCGGGAAATTGCGGATGCTCAAAAGGTATCTAATATTTTTGTAATATCGCATCCTCAGAGCACAAATGTGACATGTTAATGATTTTGCGAAAATGAGTTACGAATGCAACTCTGTTCCCCTTTAATTATTCTAGTCAAGTGGCAAATCCGAATGACGTCACAATTTCTTTTTGCATCACAAAGTACAAAAGTTCTACTATTATTCCCCGGTTTATGATGACCAGTTCAATCTTTAAAACTGCTGCCCTGTACAATTAACTATTATGGATATGTCACCTTTGTGCTCCGGGAACGCGATTTGATATGCAAAGTTAAAAGTCTCATTATGAAAATGAGTACAAGTAGGTACTTTAGGTTAAAATAGAGTATGTTAAAAGAAAAAAAAATAATGCAGACTATCGGAACGGAGCTCAAAGCCTTCTAATGGCTACTATTAATCAGTAGTCATCTTACAAAAGAAGTATAGTGGTAGTAGTAGGAATGTAAAGGTAATATTATAGTACTCACCTGGAGATCAAGAGAATCAGGAGCTGGTACCGGCTCCATGATGGCAGCTGTTGATGTTTACAATAGTATAGTTAATCCTGTTTTTGACATAAGCTATTGAAACGAAGCGCTGTCATAGTCAACCGCCACACGACACCTAACCTCAATGACCGACAACAAAACACAAGTCACAAGTGCATTATATAATACGGCCAAAACATGAGCAATTTCGTTTAAATCGTAAAAATGTTTTTGCACATTAGAAAAGTTTATATGATGGTATATGTGTGACGTTCTATAGCAATACACGTAAGGGTTTGTGGATAATATTTATTCTGTATGTACAATTATAATTCAGTATATACAAATAAGTCGAGTGCGGCTAGCCAGTGGTGATGATGCATTCATCATTGATCAGCTGTGAGTAGGTAGATACGTTGTAGTTGTTTGGTTCCGAGAATGTGCGCTTCAGATGTTGGAGTCAGTCACCAATATAGCGTAGTGGATGTTAATATCCATCACTATGTTAATTAAACTGTGATAGTAGTTTAAAGCTATTTATTTAAACGGCTTTAAGTACAATCGGTGGTGAATTAAATAAATAGAATCAACTGGATACTAGTAGATAGCATCTAATGGCGAAATCGGTTACTTTACTGTATTTTTTTTGTATATCTAAACAAATAAGGTTATCTACTATCTACTTATCACCAATTTCTTATCAAAATTTCTTACCCATTACTTACATCTATAGTCTCCAAAGATTTTTTTTGCTTTTTGCTAAGGGAGAGTTCCCAACGGCAACGTAGATACTCCTTTTTCATCAAAAATATTTGGCCACCTTACTGTTGTGGCTATTGTGGCCGCGGCCGCTTTTCAGGCATCTGTCAAATTCTATATAGATAATATAAAAAAAGGTCTTGGCCATTGTGGCCGTTTCCTCCTCTCCTAGATACCCTACTCTGTTTGGCGTTGGCCACAACGGCCAAGAAGTTTGGTTTTTTTGACGTGAATACGTCTATACGCAGACCAGTATGGGGTACCAGTTCGGAAACGGCGGTGTTACGTTTGGATGGACATACATTCCGACACTATAACTTCGTTACTAATTACACGATTGACATTAATGTTGTTATATGCGCTTGGGTATACGTCTACGATGCATTTATGATCAAAAAGCTAATAAGAAATACAAAAAACGTATATCATTAGAAAGAGGGTCTAATAATAATCTATCGATCAGTATCAAAATGTCTGTGACAGAACGAGTGAGACGGTATTGGGAACATAAGAAAGTCGACGCGGCGTACAGAGAAAACAACGACGCGAGCACCTCGATGGCCACCGTTTACCACAGGCCAATGATAAATAAAATTGTAATCGATTACTAGTTAAGACTTTATTCGTTTTTGTATAGAATTTGACAGATGCCTGGAAAGTGGCCGCAGCCACAACAGCCAAGTCGATCAGGCCACTTGCGAAACCAAGCCTTTTAAAAGATGTATTTCACTAGCTAATTTGAAAATAATAAAAAGTTAATTTTACGTACATCTGTGTATTAAGTATGGTTGTAGTGGCAGCAGTGGTGAGTTGCAGGTTAACAGCTGTTATCTGTCAAGTGTCAAGTGTGTTATCGGCTAGTCAATTACCTAGGTGTCGAATGTCAATTGAGGAGTCGTAGGTTCAGAGCTGATGATGGAGTCTCGAGATTCCCGCCTCGAGGCGGCCGCTCTCATCTTGAGGGGCTATGCTCATTTCTTGCGGAACCAGCAGACCGATTTCTCCATGTTTTTCAAGAAATTTGATATGGTCTACAGTAAAAATAATAAAATTTTCTACCCCATCAGCATTGAAACGTTACCGTACGAGCAAGCTTCAGTGTTAGATATAGTCGAATCGGATAATAGGATTTTGAATAAAATACTTGCCGTTTTCTCCGTCCTCTGTGAAGAAGTTAAAATTTTGCAGGCAGAAGCAGTAAATACGTAAGTACACAATCCATATGTATCGAATAATAATTAATTCACTGTAAAAACTTACGCTTATAAAACATCTTCTTTCGCAGTCACTATGTCTTTATTGCTTTCTACGGAGAGTTTTTTTAAAAAGCTAACACGTCTCCGGCCGAATCTATTGCAAATCACATAAAAGATTTGCATCTATTGACTGCATTTGTAAAAAGATGTCACGAAGTGACGAGTAATTTTTGTAGCCAAATAATTGCATTGTATTCTAGTGGCCTTGTAAATTTAAGTAAGAATTGTGCAATACGATTTGTTAAATTGTAACACTTGATGACATTAAATTTATCCATATGCTCTTTATTGCAGAAGGTGTCAAATTAAATTATATACTTTCTCAGATCGGTGATCTTCTAGTGATACTTGTAACGCTTGATTGCTTAGTAAATTCTTCACCATTGCAAAGTCATTGGGCCGGGTATAGAAAGACGGTGAAAAGTCTTTCGCGAAATTCGTCCAAATGCAAAAAGCCTCATGAAAGTTTGAAATCTATTGAGACTGTTTTGAGTAATATAGAAGAGATTATTTTATCCGATAAGATATTTCACAACTCGTACCATTCGTTGCAGAAGATTAAAACGTCTCTCGATAAAAAGAGTCTCCTTGCAGCGGAAGATTACGTTTTGTATTTAAAAAAGTGTGTGGTAGACTTGGAAAGGTCGTCTATAGATTATTACGAATCTTTAAGTTCCGCACAGTGGGTTAAAGTTAATGCACTGTTTGTTTTTTACTATCACATCTTTGGAAATGTCGATAAAAAACTCTTCAGGAGTTTGTCTGATGTCAATATTAAGGTGTGTGATGATTTTTTTTAATAAGATATGCCGTTAAATACACTGCAACAAAAAAAAAAAAAACTACCGGAGCGGAGACTAGTCAATCTTTACTAAGTTTAACCCACTGAATCCGAATATGATAATGAAATTTGTTGGTTAGCTTTCGTTTATGAGATATGAGTGTTTAAAAAAATGGACAATTTTTTAATTTTTTTGACTTTTGCGATCTGTAACTCAAAATTTAGTGCTTCCGTGTTCAAAATGAGTATTGGAAGCAATAGTAAGATATTTTTGCTATTAATTGTGATATTTGAAAGTTTTAAAATACCTAAAATTTTAATCGGATTTTTCGCGGTGTTATTATTATGAGTCAAGTTCGCCAGTTTTTTTTTTTATTTTTACTTATTTATAAGGATTGGTTCTCTACGTCAGTATTTTTTATTTTTATCTAAACGTACAAATTTGAGCTGTAGATGATTTGAAGTTGTGTTTGTGGCGTCAGGCGTTCGGGAGGTATATACATACCTATAGAAGAGCTAACCAACGTATTTCATTATCATATTCGGATTCAGTGGGTCAGAATTAGTAATAATTTTTGGGTCTCCGCTCGAGTAACTCAAAAACGTGATTTTTTGTTGCACACGTTGATATTAGGTACTATTTTTTAATGTCTTTTTAATTTTGCAGGCTCACAGTGTACCTTTATTTGGCTTAGCCGTTTGGCATCCAGAACAATTTCTTCTGCAACACGCTAATGTATTGTGTCCACCCAGTAATAAAATGCCTCAAACCATACTAAAAGTGCGACAGTCATATGTGACGAACAAAAAACAGTCTCTGTCGAAAGACGTCTACGTAGCACAGTTACAAAGTTGCAAATGGAGTCTGGAAATGTTACAAGTGTTCAGCGTCGGAGATTCGCACTTGACCGCAATAGAGATGAACCATCGATTGGAACTACTCTTGCAAGGACTCAAATTCGTCTCACAGATAAATTTCACGATGACTTGTTTCATGAGTGTACACGTCACGCAAGGAATGCCGATAACGAAAAGCTCCTTAATGGGAATATGCAAGTTTATTGAGATCTTAAAGGGACTGCAGCACGTTTTCAAATTGAAATTTTCATTGATCATATCCTCGATCAATCTAATTACGCAGCATTTGTTGTTTCAAATTATATCTCAGCTCGTTCAAGCGAAGAAGAATTTGATGGTCGATAAAAATTATGCCACTCAACGACTGGACGAGTTGTCTGCTGTCGTCATCGCTGAAAAAGCATTGAATGGACCTAGTACTAGTTTGAGAAGAATTGTAGCAAATGTGGCGTTATCGTTAGTGCCTTTTTCGGCCTTCCCCGATGATAATTATCAAAAGTTGTCGTTGCTATTAGAAAAGTTGGATAGTATTATAGACATCCACTCAAAAATGAATTTATTTTGCGATTGTTCTTTTGTGTATTGGCACAAATCTGCCATGCAGATATATTTACAACACATTTTCAGCGTAAAGAAAGACATGGGTAGATTAAAATGCATTATGGATGCGTTCAACGACTGCGCTAAAAACATTCAAATGTACTCCAAGAGAATTGAATGTCCCGATAGTTTTCACGGTGAGATTGAACAATACTTCAACGACAGCATATTGAAACCTTTGGGTCAACAAATTGAAACCAATCTACGTCTACACGTTCACTCTCACCTGCAACTCGATTCGATGAATCCGTTTGTGGTACCCGTCGAAGACAACACCTCACTGCTCGCCATCCAGAGTCTAAAATTCGACAATAAGCATCTGTCGATAAGCAACGCCATCGAACATTATCTATCGCACATGTTTTACAATCTAACGACTATTGTTTTGCACGATTGGAAGACGTACGGAGAGATGCGACAATTGGCCAAGTTCAAATTTAATCTGAACACGGTCGAGGATAACCTGCCGACGCAGACTTTGGAGCAGGGTTTGGACGTGCTGGAAATAATGCGAAATATCCACGTGTTCGTATCAAAATACCTGTACAATCTGAACAATCAAGTCTTCATCGAGCAGAGTAGCAACAATAAGTACTTGAACACGATAAACATACGACACATAGCGAATTCTATACGCACACACGGCATAGGTATAATGAATACCACCGTGAACTTCACATATCAATTTTTGAGAAAGAAGTTTCATACATTTTCGCAGTTTATGTACGACGAGCAAATTAAATCCAGACTCGTGAAAGACATGAGACATTTCAGAGAAGCGAGCCTGCAATCGGAACAAATGTACAGTTATAAAAGAGCAGAGAAATTCAATAAGGGTATAAGAAACTTGGGCCTGAACGAGAACGGGCAAAGTTATTTGGATTTGTTCCGCCTTCTAATTAGTCACATCGGTAATGCGATGGGGTATGTGCGTATGATACGCTCGGGTGGTTTACACTGTTGTGCGAATGCTACAATGTTTTTACCATCGCTGGACGAGGAGAATTATACCTTTTTGACTTGCGACGGTGGATTGGATGGCTTGGTTAAGGAATCTTTGCAGAATTTGGAGCACAACATTGAAAACTTGACGTCGAACTTTTCGCAAGGAACTGATTACTTTAAACTGCTCGTAGACGTTTTCGCTCCGGCCTTTAAACAAACTAATAATATGCACCTTAAGTCGTTTTTCATGATTGTTCCACCGCTTACGTTGAATTTTGTAGAAAATATGCTGTTGGCTAAAGATAAAATGAACAAGAAAAACAAAATTGGGGCAGCGTTTACCGATGACGGCTTTGCAATGGGATTAGCATACATTTTAAAGCTACTCGATCAGGTAGAATTGCACTTGCTTCACAATTGCATTTTAATATTGTATTATTGTTTTTATGAAAATATTTCTCTTCATTTTGCAGGAAGAAGGTATGGATTCATTGAATTGGTTCCAGTCTGTAAACAAGCACATAGCAGAAGAAAGAAAGTCAATTCAAGACCAATTGGTCAATCAATCAAATCATCTACAACACGCTTTAGCACTGACTGAAAAGAAATTGAACGTGTTGGAGCAAGAATTTCAATTACTATATTTTAGCTTTAGTAGCGCTCGAATATTTTTCCAATGATGTTTGTATTATTAAAGTACATAAATAATATGTATAATTATTTTATAAATCATTCCTTCAAATGGTGATCAATTAAAGTTTAAGAAAATACTCTCTCTATACATACATATGTTATTTTATATCATTGTATACATATATAGTAATATAAAATATTATTTACAAAAATTTACCTTTGATACAGTACAGTGTACATTGAAATATATAAAAAATAATTGAATTGTTGATATAGCGATTTGAGCAATTGTGATATTGACTCGTATAATTTAATGTTATAAAAATAAACGATTTTATTATATTTTTCGACTAATATTTTTCACTAGGTTTGATTTGGAAGCACACAATGTTGAAATGTTGACACATGTCCCGTACCTGAAAGTATTCCAAATGAAATATTCCGCCTTTGTTGCAATTGAAATTACTCAAATTACATTTAATCCATATTTACCACGTGTATTCCGTATTGAATATGAGTCCACGTTGATAGTAGACACACCCCGTACAATACGAACAGTTCCAAGTTCGCCGACATTGGAATCAAAAGCGACACAACCACTGCCACAGAGAATGGACTTATGAGCGGATTGAATATTTCATAACGAGTATTGCTCATCTGTGATACGATGAGACGACACTGTAATTGTTAATTGATTTTTTGTTAGATTTTAATGAAACAATGTACTCGATAATGCAATGGAGATATATGTACGTACGCTTATATTGGAAAATATCGTCCCTGTGAGTACGTAAAATATTCGCGGATCTCTATCGATGATGTTGTTGGGTGAAAATATTGCCCATATAGAACTAATGGCAAAAAATAAAGTCAGTGGTACTAGAGGTCTTATCGCTTCTAAAAAACTTCTCATTTTACCCGTTTTATCCCGATATGATCTGAAAATGCAAAATTTAAAACATTTAGTATGATCGTTTGGTTAGTACAGAAGTAAATTTTGGTTTAATGTGGACGATTCAGTATTTAAATATAATTTAAAGAGCAATATTTTATCTAGTAGTGCATTATTTTAATTGGTTTTTACTTTAAACCAAGGATATAGATTATATAATATGAACTTGGATACAAAAGAATTGATAAGTCATCATATTCAGCATGCACTTTTACTAACGTGATATAATTGTTTACTTATATATATTCCACAAAATCACACTTTGACTGGTGATCATGGCAGATGAATACAGTATAAATTCGAATACTGCTCGGGGAGTAATTCCTCCAGGAAGATCTATATCCCAACCTCTTGGACCAATTATTGATGTTACTAAAAGAAGTAATACTGAACCCTAAAACAAATAGTAAAAATTGTAAATTTACAAGAAAATATTTTACTCATCGGGTAGATTTGCTCAGATTTACTCGGACAAAATTAATTTGTTTTATTGTTGTTTGTATCAATTTTAAAATTCTATAATATGCACATTTATACATATGTAAATACAGTGTCAAAATAAATATTCGATTCACAAAAATGTGATACATACTATCATCGTGAAGTCGTATCCCCATGGCAGGAACAAAACTCCAGTATTGTATTTCTCCCAATGTGTCAAATAAAAATTGATAAAGATATTCCAAATTAGAAAGTACATTCGCAAAGGCGAGATGGAGTGCCTGCCGAAGATGCTGTACATACAAGTCGGTATCAGCACGGCCGAGTACGAGTCGAGACCGTGATCGAAGAGTTCTCCTAGCGGTCCACTCGTACCAGTTCTTCTCGCCTGTTTACCATCAATTCCATCTATAGTGATATACAATCACCAATATTAATGTTAATTTCCATATAAATAAATGAATATATACGATGTTTAACGATATTCACCTAACGTGTACGCTACGAAAAGATTTACCGAACTTAATGCCCATATCCATCTCGGTATGAAGTCGTCGGTTTTGTTTCGATCACTGTTGCCGTAAAAGTAGTAATCGTACCATGAAAATAATATAAGATTTACTACAGTTAACAGAAAACCACTGAATGTTAGCAAATTGGGAGCTATCCATTTAGGACAAAACTGAAACGAGAAATTCACAATTTGATGAGTATTAATTTGAGATATGTCTAAATATATAAATTAATGTTAATTACTTGTATGCACCAGTTCCAGAAGGGGTGCATTACATACACACTCAGAATACTAGTATCTATTGAATTATACTGAAAGAAAAAAAGGAAAGGTTAGTGGATATTGTAACATGCACGAGTATTCACATAATAACATCAAATGTATTATATATATTATATTACCTTATATTTTTCGAACCCAGCTAGTTCTTTTTCCGTTAAGTACTTCATTTTGTCTTTATTTATCTATCTATGACTAGGATGTTAACTGGAATCCAAATACATATTACTGCAGATGAGATTTATACATAAAAATCATAATGTATGAAAAAAATATGGATATTTGAATACAATGATAAAAATTCAAATTTTTTTCTAAAACCTTTGTTTTTTTTTTTATATATTTTTTCACATGGTTAGATACATTAATTTTTTTTCATGAATTATAGTGTTAAATTTTTTTATACATTTTATAACAGATAGTTTTTGCATAAAACATGGAATAATTTATTTGTATTGAGACTTTGGATAGTGAGAGATTGATTTTATGTATTATATTTTTAAATGAAAACCAATCAACAGGATGACCAACTCATCATTTGAAAAGAATTGCCAACTCCATACACCAGATATAATATGTTTTAGTCACCTGATTTCGTCAATGATGAAAATTTTCTACTGAGTAGAAATTTAGAATTTGTACTTGCACAGATATATTTATAGACGATTCGTATGTTTCAGGACGTAGTCTATACCTACTGGTACAGTTAAACTGTTTTAGATTATATCCAGATGAGTTGGTTCACGGACGTGGCGTGGTTATTTGCGTCATCGATTTGTATATATGTATGTAGGTTTATTTTTAGTTTTTCTAAAAGATAGAAAAATTCAACGGCCGAATGATGATAACGTGAAATTATTATGTATTCACACAATCTACGCTTTGAACTATTTGTCGCGTTAAAAATCATAATAAAATGTGAACTTTAGAATTGTTTACGCTCGCACTAAAAACTTAGCATTATTTATAAATTTCACAATGAACACAGATAGTCTCAGTGTGAACGCTACTACGATACAACTGATCATAAATAAATAATACGTTAAACGTAAAAAAAAAATGCTAGAAAGTTGAGTTTTTATTGGATGCTGGTGAACTTTGGAACCCTTGATGCGTTTCTAAATCGCTGCAGTTTCGCCGTATGAAACGTATATAAGATATATTTAGATTACGAATGTGACACATTGTAAACAAAGCGCTTATGAATTAAATCGCAATACCGTTGGAGTATTTTCGTCTTAATATTATGTTTATAATTGAATTGGAGTGATACCTGATGCTTCAGCTATGTGGTTTTCAGCATAGTTGTAGCGTGGCGAGCCACACTACTCTTCGGTGCAAATTAACGTGCTGCTCCTACCTCGGGTCGAATTTCGACGAGTTGATCATGCAGTATCGTCGTTGAGGATCGTCTGCTATTGTTGGCAATGACAAACCATTGTGTTCAATTCAAGAATAGCTGTTAAATGTGTGTAGTTGGATGTGAGACGAGATGAAATGTTGCATGTAGATGCGCGCGCACGCCGGCCGCGCCCCTGTCGGTTCAAGTGGGCAACTATATTATTTCACACAAAACACTCAGCACCCCTCACTATGCGTTCTGCACAGTGCCGTATTCGTACCTTTATTGTATTCATTTATTTTTAATGATTAAATAAATAAAAATATTGATGGTCTAAAAACCTATCCATGAAAAAGTGTGCAAATCAAGAAGCAAGACGGCAAAACATCAAGAAAGAAAGACAGCAAAGGCAAGAAAGCAAGAAGGCAAATCAATAAGCAAATTCAAAGCAGCAAAATCGGTTCTATTATTAAAAAGAAATTCATCGAAACGTTTATTTGGAGTGTGGCCCTTTATGGACGCGAAAGTTGGAACGTACAATCAAAAGATAAACATCGTTTGAAAGCTTTTGAGATGTGGTGCTGGCTGGCGGAATGTTGAAGGTGAGCTGGACAAAAAGGAAAATGAAACATAATAATATGTTCAAATAGATGAAGACGAGGAGATGAATTTGCATTGGCCACACTCTCAACGTGATGAATATTTAAACCAACATCATAGAGGGAAAGATAGAGCGGACGAGAGGAAGATTTGTTAAATATTAAATTAGCTGTAAATACAGCTAGAATAATAAAATATTTTATGATAAATTCTGAAGTTATTGTATTATTTTTAGTTTTTATTAACGGGTTAAAAAAGAATAAATCCTATAATATATTTATAAATAGGTACATATATCATTTATTTGCTTATTTATAGTATATCTATGTATATTAATATATATAAGCCGCCTTGAGGAGGACACCTTTACCTCCTTTCTCCACAAGACTCTCACATGAGGCCACTCCTCCCCCCCAACGAATATACTCTATTATAAAATTATTCAAATATAAATATATAAATTTAAAGAATGCTCTGAAATATTGAAGACAAAGACCATCGAACGGAAGAGTTGGAAAACGGCTCACAGACAAGGAACCAATCCTTAATTACACATAAAGATAAATAGCCAGTAAATGTGTGCCTAAAAGAAATAACCTATCGCTCGTTCATTTTGTTTAAAAAAGTCTATCGCTGCAAATGCATCGGTAGTTGACAGTGTCAAAACAAAAAAAAAACGATTAATTGTGAGTTTCTAAAGTCTGTTTGAAAAGTGTCTGAAAGAAATATGAGTTTGAAGCGAAATTTATTTCGATTAGTGATGCACGTATGTATTTGTATTGCTTAAAATTATTGTAATCCGAAAGTGTTCAGTTCGATGAATCGAAATTTCACCATTAGCGTGAGGTTAAATCCATACTAAAGAGTGCAAAGGTACACATTTCCATATGGTATGAATTAGCATCATCTTCTAACGCGTAAATATGTCGTAATGAAATTTAAAATGGTGAAATATCAATTTGATGTTTTTTTTCATTTTGCTGTAACGGATGTGTGTACTTATGTATTCTGTCACCAGTAATGAATGCATTTGTTGTTCTACCATGTATTTTTGCGTTGGAGTTACATACGAGTAAAGAATGTCTTTGTTGTATTGTATCACACTTAGAGTGAAAACAGTTATTCATTGAAATTTTTATGTTGATATTGAAATTTGTTTCCCAATCAAACCATACAATACTGCATACTATATGATAATACATAATATAAGATTGTTTAAGAATGAAAACATTTGGTATATGTTGTTTTTAGAGGTTTTAAAATAAAAATACATAAAGTCTTGATTTTTTTTATTTCAAAATATTTGTAGAATTGTACTAACGGATAGATTGAATTATAGTGCGCTGTGTGCAGAGTATTTGACTTCAATTATCCAATTCCGGTCCTGATGAACGAATTGGATGCGGACGTCTTCATTATATTATATGTATATCCCTCTTTGTAGACGACATCAATTGCGGATGTGAAATTCAGGGTTATCTGGAATCACGGTTATCAATTCATTGTACTATTATGATGCTATATTGTATCATCAAATTAATTATACAATTATCATTATCGTTAGACGAAATACAATGCGTGTCTGACGAATGAATAGATTTTTTAAATAGTATATTGTACAAAGCAATGCTAACGTATACTATTTTGTAATATGTAAAATGGAAAAGTGAATATTTCATATATGTTTCATAAGTTCAATCAAGTTTCAAACATGTGTTGACAGTATCAAATCACTTGACCCAGTTCGACATATCGATTTCATCTTTTGCATGAAAATATTCCAGACAAAAGGTGAAAAACAAAGCTTTTTATTACATACATTCAAAATTTTATCATAGAAACTGAAAAACGATCCATTTCCAAGAATATGATGCAAGCAACTGATAAGTATAGTTCAGCATAATATAGAATTTCACTGTTATGTCAAACAAGTGATTACATATAATTTATTATATGAATGGATACATCCTACACTAGGTACTGCGTATCAATAAAATTTGACATAAAAAGATAAAACGTACGTTGTTGAGATCGGAGACACGTTTCAATAAAAAAAACGATGCAAGAAATGTCATATTGTACATAATTTACATATTATATTTTAATAAAAAAAAATTGGTTTATGTAAATTTTATAAGATGTTACAAACATTAGCGTGTTAAAATTGATGTTTACGAATATTGCCTTTGTAATGTTCCATGTAAAATAATTATACGCTGCCTACCAATATATTTTATTATAGACGCAACTGTAAGCCACTTTGAAATGTGTGATTTTTCACATTGATTCGTATTGAATTTTATACATAAATGAAATAAATAAAAATAAGGAGGGGTGAATTCATTTATAAGTTAATTGATGTACACGTCAGTGGTCGTAAATGGCCGCATTTATAATTTGCGTAAAAGCGGCCTCGCTTTTTCCCTGATTAATCGTTGGCCATTTGTCATAATGGTTTCAAAGCATTTATCCTGATGAAGGCGATATAATATCTAAATACACACGTACACATATACGCAAATACACACGAGTCGTAGATTTTGATTTCCTTATTAATTACTTGTTGAAAAAAAATACCAGTTTCTGTTTCAAAAAGTGTCTTTCGGTCAAAAAGGATCGTGTATGAGTTAATCAGTCAGTGTATGTACATACATATGTATGTAGATATGATATTGTGTACAAGCTTTCCGTTGTTTTGTGAGTTTTGGTGATTTCTGAATTTTAAAAGATTTATCTCTTCTTGACACGGTGGCCGATATCTGTGTAACCCGCGATAACATTTCGATATTATTCGGCACACGGTTAACTAGCAGTTTTCAATTATTTTTATTGTATTATAATTTCAATCCAAGTATTGAGCTAACGAGTATCTACATAATACGAATATATTACGATCGATGTATAATACAAATTATCAATTTCAGTTGACATTATGATACCAGTTATAAGAAACTGTACAAATAATTTAAATTCATTTTATACACTAGGCTGTTAGTTTCACTGTATTTATATGAAATGTTTGACTTCATACAAAATAATTTAGCTCTAACAATATTATACCTACTGTGAAAAATTAAATATATTTTCTGAATTAAAAATAATACAACCGATTGCTCCAGAAGTTGACAGTGAAAATTGAGCATTATTTTTTTTACATATTTAAATATAAATGATCAATAATGCAGGATTCGAAACGTCACGTCGAGCCACTGTAAACCGTATGCGGTTAACTTAAAAATTCTGGCTTTACGATGATACTGTTATAATTTTGCTGTTTGTATTTATTTTAACAACAGAACAAACAGTGCGATTCCAGCGACCGCGTACATTACATACATACATATAGTTTCAATCGGAATCAGTGTTCAAATGTGTTAATTCATCGTAAAATATATTAGTATATTAGAAGCGAAGATCGAGCATCAGCGTCATGTATTCGCTATCGACACGTTCACCGAAATTTCATCACCATTTGAAAAGGAATCATTTTAGATACAAACATGTGAGTGTACATGGATGAAATTTAAATTTTTGAATACATACAAGTGTGAGAGATTTCGTTAGTAATTTATGTTGATTCACAGTGTGAGATGTTGTTTCAATGCCTCATAGAGACATCTTCGCAATTTTCCCTTTTGGGGTGTGCAAGGGGATTGTTTAGTGTTGATTAGGGGTGAACTGATGTGCCGATTCATCAAAACGATGTTGTTACTGACGCGGTTGGCCAACGGAATGCGACTCCATTTTTCTTCTTTATTTCTCGCTATATCTTGCACTTGGTCATTCATCACGTCCAAACTATAGGAAACAAAGGAAAACGCGATGAACAACAATGGTACAAGTCAAAAGGAGTCGTTTAATTAAAATTTATGCACATTCCACTCCCTGTACATTAACGTCTTGGTATATGAATAAAAATATGCACTCATTCATTCATACGTCATTTCATCATATTTAATATGTTTTCATAGTGGAGAAAGTGCGCATTTGATTTCTAGTCACTTACACTATACTGCCGTCCTAAGCCCACTTAACGTAACTGACAAAACAACAATATCGAGATAAATGGACTTGAAAGTTTTATTCTAAATTTGTGTTTTTCTTCATATATTACTGATTTATTTAAACTTTTTTTTATTGCATGAAGTTGTGTTTTGATAATTCTAAGAAAAAAAAAAAAAAAAAAGAATACTTTAGTAGTTAAGTCAATTCATTATTCATTATTGTATACATATGACTATGTATTCCAAACTTCAACCACTATTTGAAAAGAATGAATCTCTAACAATCTCATTTGATTTTTCTTTTCGGATTCTAAGAGTATGACCTCTTAGATGAGGGTTCTCATTGAACATAATGAGGTTGGTCATTTCACATGAATAATGATTATTTATTATTTTGAATACTTCAATTAAATCACCTCTTAATCTCCTCGTCTCCAATGTGGAGAGATTCAATCTTTTCAATAATTTCATGATAAGGTAGTGACCGAAGTAAATATTGGGTACGTTATTTTCGCTAAGTATTGGTGATACTATTTCTCTGCGCATGCAGATACGTTAGATTTAATAGTTTAAAAAAGTCACTTTTGGATGAAGATACATTAATTTTGATATGAAAAATCGCAAGAATACACTCCCATAACCCCTAAAACACATCTAACTCATTTTCGTAATTTTTGTCAGTTACGTTAAGTGGGCTTAGGACGGCAGTATAAGGGTGGTTACTATTGCTACATGAGCATTTAATTTTTATTCCGTTTGCTTTTGGCCGATATAAAAAAAATGTGGGTCAAAACTTTCGTGCGTATAAATTTATTAGATGATGATAAAAAAGGACAGTTTTGCAGAATGATGAATAGTTGTCTCAAAAAAAAAATACAAATAAAACAATGTCGTTGTATTTTATATGTACATACATACATACATACATATGTATGTATGCATAGAATTCAGAAAGGTTTCCGGTTCGGCCCAAGCCATGTTAAGGGTTACTTTTCCGACGATTCGCTGATATCAGCACAGTTTCATTTGATCTACCCGGTGTGGGAGTTTTATTGAAATAAGATAAGTGAAAGTAAAAATACGGTTGTGAGTAAGGAGGGTATATGTATAAAAATAAATTCAACTTCCATTTCCAAACACACGCGTGTATACCATACATAGATATGTATGTCGCATTATCTTCAAAATAATATTTTTGTTTTTTAAAACTTTCGTTTATATGCCAGAGATATGTTAGCAAATGACCTCACGTTTCGTAATATTTGATCGCACGGTCAACAAGTGTTCAATTTGATACAATTTTTGTATCATCTTAAAATGAATGTATAAATTTCAATCATGCTATGGATAAATTTTAATGAAATTCTAGTATATTGGAGATGTTGATGAATATTTGATACATTTTGTACCGATTTTTTTTACGCCACTTTGCTCCAATTTTAATGTAAGTGCGAGGCAAAAGTACTGAACTGTATTCAAACAGGGGGTATGGGGTAGTGAAATAAAGCAATTTTATCGGTTAATATTTATTTATTATTTAACGCAATCAGCATATTTCTCGGCCTGCGAGAACTCGAGTTCAACTACCGACAAATCCCAGGCGAACGCTCACGTTGAAATCTCACTTTGAGGATAAGTCCTTGAAATATTACTCAGAAATTTTTTCACAGTTCAGTTTTCACAGTTCATTACACATTCATTTTTCTCTATATATTTTCATTAGGGAGGCAGGGTTATCGCCATCAGAAGGGAGGATCAATCAGTATGGGAGAGGAGAGCACCACTATCGCCAGCGAACGTGATGAGACTCACTGGGGAGAATATCAAGGTCATCGTGCAACCCTCAAACAGACGAGCTTACCCCATGCAGGTATGTACATACCTTAATGTCGATAATTGGACCTCTAATCAGAGTCAACTTGGTGTGAATAATAATCGCATGCACTTCGAAGGCGTCAACCCTCCAGACACGCAGAGTAAGGGTTGAATAAAATAGCAGGGATCTATTTGAAATGATTATACATAGTCGTATACAAAGTGTTGTTTATTAATTACTAGGTGATTTGACCGCCATAAATATCCATCAAAGCACTTAGTGTGTGTCGAGTATACTCGACGTCGTTCTCGCTGCGCTTGTATGTATGTACATACATATATGATCACGTCACGAAGTATTGCGGCCAACGCTAACGCCCACGCTCGTTGTACGGATGGAACATTGATCAAACGATTTGGTCGTCACAGCTGTGACGTGTTCGTGAACGGTGAGGTTCACGAACACGTTCGTCATAGTAACGTTGAGCATGCAGATTTCGCTTATATCATCATCGTTTTCAGCCATTCACCATCCACTGCTGGATGAAGGCCTCTCCAATATGCCATTCCTGTTTGTCTTGAGCAATCTGCATCCACTTGACTCCACACATTCTTTTCAATTCATCAGTCAATTGTCCACTCGTTTTCTTTCACATCCTCTTGGATACTATTCCTAATGAATATTTTAGAACTGTGAATTATGGAAGTGGTCGTAAAAAATACGAAATTGTGTTTTATAATCCCCATAGCAACGCAATAAAGTGCGCATATTTCAAACAAGATACATACATTGCATTCATTGCAACTCTTCTGGAAACAAGAGTTACAATGAATCCAATCCAATCCAATGCTATCCTGGCTGCTGGCAGCCGAGTAATGGACATCCTTTCGTCCTCACCAGCTGTGTTTTGCTCACCACATATGTTTTGCTCGGAATGCTGCAATTCCGGTATAAATTTGGCAATAATTAATTTCGAATTTAACATGGTTAATTTTCATATCAAAACCTAAAACAAATGATGTTTAATAAAATATTTTATTTTTAATTCAAACAAATTAAAAGATTATTTAAAATTACACCATTACATAATCAGTACATATATATGTATCTGTATGTATATCATCATCATCATTTTCAGCCGTTCACCATCCACTGCTGGATGAAGGCCTCTCCAATCCTCTTCAATTCCTGTCTGTCTTGAGCAATCTGCATCCACTTGACTCCGCACATTCTTCTCAATTCATCAGTCCATCTTCCACTCGGTCTACCTTGCTTTCTTTTACATCCTCTCGGATACCATTCCAGTACTTCTCGCGTCCATCTGCCATCCATTCTTCTTGCTATGTGTCCAGCCCATTAGCACTTCAACTTTTTCACCCGTACTGCTATATCTGCCACTTTGGTCATACTTCTTACCCATGTATTTATTTTGCGATCTCTTCTTGTTATGCCAAGCGTACATCTTTCCATGCTTCTCTGTGTGCACTGGATCTTACGTGGCATTCTTGAATTTAGCATCCACGTTTCACATCCGTACGTCATAACCGGCAGTAGGCATTGGTCGTATGCCTTCTTTTTTAAGCATAGCAGAATGTTGGATTTAAAAACTATGTTCATTCTTGCGAAAGCACTCCATCCTAGTTTCATTTCTTCTTCTTTACATCCGGTCATATTCAGTAATAAATAACTATCTCTACAATATGATTATCTATTCGCTTATATAATAATATGGTAATTAGAATATTTTTTACAGCAGTTATGTACATACATACATAATTGTTGCATGCTTTGTTCTAGCAACGTCTTTTTTACTTTATTCATATATGTACATATGTACGTAGTTTTTGTTTATGGAATCGTTATTTAGACGTGTTTATACTTCTTTTATCTGTGTACCTTATAGTTTAAACTTGCGGTATACCGCTGAGTAATTTCTGATAAAATCGACAGATAAAACGAACTTATCTACATATGTACATACGTTCGGGTCACCGAGTTATATCTGACATTACTTTCAAACGACGAAATACACTAATTTGGGATACCATGGGAACCGAAATCTAATTTGCCAACTTGTGAGTTCGAAGGCTACGAATAAAAACGACGAATTTGACGTATTTAACCCCCTACAGATAGGCGACTTCGATAATGGGCTACGCGTGTCACGTTAAACATGTCGCATGACGTAAATTGAGTAAGGACAATAATATGTACAATAGATGAGAGCTTAATGTGTTTAATTTTTTTTTTCAGGCTTATATAAACGCCGGTGGGATAATACGAGAGGACATAAGCGAAGCGTCTGTGATATTCGGCGTGAAGCAAACGCCCATTGATCTTTTGATACCGAGCAAGACGTACTGTTTCTTTTC
Source organism: Parapsyche elsis (assembly GCA_022651745.1). Lineage (NCBI taxonomy): Eukaryota > Metazoa > Arthropoda > Insecta > Trichoptera > Hydropsychidae > Parapsyche > Parapsyche elsis. The sequence continues at coordinate 19,028,456 of JAGVSN010000001.1, read as the reverse complement.
GCATACGATAAAAGCTCAAGAGTCCAACATGCCGATGTTGGATGCCATACTCGAGAAGGTACGAGACAATGTGCTCATTCTCCAGCAAATTAAATTTCTTGAGTAGTAGGTATCTATATCTAGATGCTACGCGTGGTTATTTTATACTTTGGGCCTCGTTAGCGCAATGTCAAAATTTACTTTGGCTCGAATGTCGTCTTATTAAACTCTCGCGACGTTTCGAGTCGCGTACCTACCCTCATCCCCCTCCCCTTTTGGCTCTTCTAAATAATATTTATTAAATTATCTGAGAAGAGGCAGATGGGATGAGGGATGAGGTTGGAGAAAGGGGGATGAATTGTGCAGACTTAACATGTCAAAACAGCACCGGGAATAATTTCCCGTTTTGGCATCTGCTCCGGCTTAAATTTGTCTCCGAATAAATCCACTGAAGTGTGTGTTGCTTCGTCGGGAAATAAATGAAATATGTATGCACGCGAACGCGTCTCGCCTCGTGTGATGTGTCAATTAGTAGAAAATTTAATAAGTAAACCGATATTAATTTTGATGTGTGTGTCTGTTTGCTAATTTAATTTTTCAACTGTTGCGCAGAACATTCGCTTGATAGATTACGAAAAGTTGGTGGACGATTCTGGACAGAGAGTCGTGGCTTTTGGAAAGTATGCTGGAGTTGCTGGAATGGTCAATATATTGCACGGATTAGGATTGAGGTTATTAGCGCTCGGACATCATACGCCGTTTATGGTATGTATTTTTAACATTTTATTTGAATCAGTTGTCGAGATTGGTTCTGCCAAATTGGCAATCTTCCAATACCTACAATCCATATAAAACTAGCCGGTTTGACCGTCACATGACGGTGGACTCTCACCACACCCCCAAGCCTCATCCATGCTCGTTGGTTTGTACAATAGCTATACACTGTCCCTAGCCCGTTTGACAGTACGTGAAACAATTGTATAGTGTGGCGTTGATTTAATGAGTGTATGGCCATAAAATCGCGTTGTCAACTTGAATTTTGATAGTGCCTTGTGGCCAACACATCGCTATTATATGTAGGTATAGTATAATGCTTTCTGTACCTCGTCAAGATAAAGAAAAAGTACTTGTTTGCAAGTAGGCTTTTTAAAAATTTATCCACTATAAGTACATTATAAAGCGAAATGCTTGGCTCTAAGATTAACTTTAAATGGAATAATACCCATTTTAGAATAAGAAGGTTAATTGGAGTCAAAATTAAATGTATTAAAGTTAAATTATTTAATTTTAATTTATCGGTTTTCAATTCAGTAAGTTCTGCAAATATACATAATTGGATTTTCGATGGTAATTAATTACGTTATTATTTTATCATCTCAACAATTTCAAAGAGCTCTTAAGTAATCTATATTATTAATTAAACCTTGTAAAATTTTTCAGCATATAGGACCTGCCCACAACTATCGCAATTCGATGATGGCTCGACAGGCCATTCGCGATGCCGGATATGAAATTTCATTAGGTAAACATGTGTACTACATATTTCCAAATATAATAAAAAAAAAAATGTTGCGGATACGTACGTTTGTGTATATTAACTTTTCGGCACACTTTGCAGTGTATTTGCCACGGCAAGAGGCATATAAAAAACCAAGGGAAAAATTCGTTTTAACGTATGAAATTTTTTTCGAAAAAAAAGCGACCTATGCTCTTTTTAAACTTTTTTAATCAATGTTAAAATATGCCTTTACAGCGCAGGCCAAAGCAAAGAACGGGAAGAATGTCCCTTTTGTATATTTTGATTGTCGTAAATTGCTAGAGAGGGTTCCTATTAGTTTGGTGAATATTCGAAACGCTTTGAAGTACGTCAAAGAAGCGCCTGTCATCTTTTAAAAAGAGTTTTCTTTTATTTTTAGATTCTGTACGATGTTGAGGTTTTTACGGAATTTATTTGTCAGACAGATTCCGCTTTACAATATCACTGTAAAGTCGATGAATTTCGAGGACGTTGAAAGGATCGATTAGAGATGAAAAGGGCGACCACTCAGTCGAATATCCTGTATTATTTCAGAGCACAATGCAAAACCATTGTAATTTAGCGAACAATCAAAGTCTACGATAGTCCCCTGTGACGTTTAGACACTATGACCGCAGCCTTGCATGCACAATACTAAATACATATAAATTATTGTGCGAAATACATACATATCTCCATTCACATGATTCATGAATATCGGGCACGTGTCAATCTCGTTTGTCAACATTCGCCTTGTGCCAGCAAAACCTTTCATCGTAAAAAAAAAATGAAAAAATAGTACCTGTCATCTGCACGTGCCTGTCGAAATATTCCATTTAGTCAGCTAGCTGTCAACGAGTCGGAATCATTCAGTGTATCGAATCGAATCACATCATCGAAATGCACTGTTCAGTAAACATTTGCGAAGTTTGGGTTTTTGCGCTACTACGCTGCAGTTTAATTCCGCAAGTCTGATTTAAATATTGAATTAGCGGTTGGTTCGTTATGTGTACGTAGTAGTAGTATGTAGTAGTACTAGTAAGTGGATAGGTTTTGATTCGTATTTCGCTTTCGATTCGGTTCAAAAGCACTCGCAGCGAATTTTAAACACTCGCTGCATTGCGCACAGGCAATATGCATGTACCTTGTTGTTTTTACTGATACCATTCTCGTTGTGTTTGTTTGCAATTTAATGGTTGATTGTTTCATTTGTAGGTATGATGCCCAAGTCGATAGGACCATTGACGTTCGTATTCACCGGTTCCGGTAACGTATCTCAGGTTTGTATAATATTTTCTTTAGTGTATTGACCGAATACGAAAGACTAGCTTTTTAGACGATATATATGTACATATGCATATTTCAAGTGAAAATATATTTTCACTGGTGTTTCAGTGAAATTATATCCAAGCACATTTTTACCAGTAGATATATGTATATTTCTACTAGTGAAAATATATTTTAACAGATACTGGTGAAATTACATTCGTTTCTGAACTGTAATTGAAACTAAATTTGACAGTTGTGACCAAACGAATCATATAATCTGCTGAAATATTCAATCCTAGTTATTTTGTCGCTTCTTCATCTTATCGTGCCGTGCCTGTGTTCAGGCCAATTATAGTTTACAAGAAGTCTGTCGATTTTATAACAATTGACTTATAATGGTCGGTTTAAGAAGAAAAGAGCACGCGTTGCTACCGTTACAAGATTATGCGAGTGAAACTTTACAAAAAATTCAACATCAACAAGTCACAAACACATACGCATACTTTAATATACTTTCACCGAAACTGAGCAATGAAACTGTAAATTCATTGTTTGATACATTTTCACTGTCTGTATTGGTAACAATATATGTGAAAATATATTTTCACTTGAAATATGCTTTCGTTGTAACATACATATACGTACAACTAAAATTTGATTGATATACGACGACTTTCAAATTTTCACAAGGCTTTTTTATTCAGGAGATTTTTTCCGATTGAAAAGGATGTATTGAAATGTTTTCTCGCATTCTTCGTACTGTCGATGGAAAAAATCAGCGATCGTGTCTTATTGGAACATTTAAGGTTATTAGATGTCGCTCGATCTATTTATGTACATATATGTACATATATATATTCAAACAAAACAGTTTTTAAATCATTTGACTCACTCCGGCAAAAATGAATGAAAGTACAATATCGCTATTTTTCATTAAAGATTTTTGTGAGGGGAACAAAATCCTCCGTCGAATCCAGTAATTTGAGATATTCATTAATTATTTCACGAATTTTTCAGTGACTATGAATATAATGAAATTCTAGTATGTACATTTTCGTCTCCAGATTATAAATATAACCTACATACATAGTTACAAGAACGATGGAATTTAAATCAGATTTAAAAGCTGTACTTTACAGTGACTCGTTCTCGATCTTTTGAAATGTAAATGTACTACAAAAAAAAAGAAATAGCAGAATTTTAAAAAAGGCCTCTCTTACACCCCCTTCCTTTGGTTTATACATTAATGTGCTGAATTGAAAAATGCTTCAGTTAACGAGGGTTGAGGTAGTGAGGGGGTCGGCGTCTCTATTGATTAAATAAGCTGTGTAGTTTATGTAAATTGTATCGAATACTGAGCAAAAGGGGTGACCCAGTGGAAAATCCACCCACCCACCCCAATTTCCTCGCCAGTCCAAACAATGGCTAGACCGTGGTAGCGTTGGAACGCCTTCATTACCGAGCTTATTGGAAGCTCCGACGAAAAAAAAAAGCAAGTTTCTCCTTCAGGTCGACCTTCATAAATAATACAAAACCGCAATATCCCAAATGGAGTCGTGCATGGGGGTCAGAGGTGCCCCTCGAGGAAACATCGCAAAATCGGTACCCTACTGGAAATTTCCCTCAAAAAATACCACTCGGTTCACCAGCTTTCCATACATACATACGATATTAAAATGTAGCGAAGGTCCAGTGCGTTTTGATAGCATTTTAAAAATTGGACCTTCGCTGACGAGGGTCAAACGTGTGGGTGGTGCTTTTCGCCGGACAATTATCGCGCAAATCGCGTTCGGGGGTTTGGTTCACTTTTGTCAATGTTTTTTTTTTCGGTTTCAGGGTGGGCAAGAGGTGTTTCAGGAGTTGCCGCATGAATACGTCCCGCCTGAAATGTTGAGAAAAGTCGCCGAGCACGGAAGTAAGTTGATCACCACCATAAATTACTCACTTCTTCTATGTGTGTATGTATGTATGTATGTAAGTACCTAGGTACTATTCTGAAACTTTTTTACGCTTACACGAAATGTATAAACTTTTGCTAGAGAGTGCGACTCGTCGATCACGACGTTATCAGAAGTGTGTGTGTGTGTGTGTTTTTATCTATCTTTACAAGCGTAAAAATTCCGTAAAGAAAAGATTCGATTTTCTACATAATATAAAGTGTGATTGAATAAGTACTATTTAAAGTGATTTGTGGCTCATAGTAGTGCACAATTATTATAGGAGTGGTCTTTTTTTTGGAAAAAAAAGTCACACAAATATGTAAGTAACCAGAAATGGACAGTTATTAGTGTATTTGCCCTTTGATCGTCAGATCAGCGGGTTTTTATTGTTGACATATGAGTGGGCTAAAAATAACACCGTAAATTTTCAATTAAAACAGAGTGTCTCAACGGATAGGCACATTTTATTTATATATTTATATTTATATATATATATATATATATATATATATATATTTATTAATATACATATACATATGTACATATACAGAGATGTTTTTTTAAGACTGCCAGGAATTTACAATTCCTGTAGAAATATTGTAGAAAGATTGTTGAAAGAATGCTACGTAAGATCTAGTGCACACAGAGAAACATTGAAAGACGTGTGCTTGGTATAACAAGAAGAGATCGTAAGAGGAATACATGGGTAAGAAGTTTAGATATAGCAGAACGTGTGAAAAAGTTGAAGTGGCAATAGGCTGGACACAGCGAGAAGAACGGGAGGCAGATGGACGCGAGAAATACTGGAATGATATCCGAGAGGATGTGAAAGAAAGCAAGATATACTGAGTGGAAGATGGGCTAATGAATTGAGAAAAATGTGTGGAGTCAAGTGGATGCAGATTGCTTAAGACAGACAGGAATGGAAGAGGATTGGAGAGGCTTTCATCCAGCAGTGGATGGTGAACGGTTGAAAAATGATGAATGATGATATATTGTAGAATATAAGCCATACACGATTATAAATATTTGTGACTATGTACTTTATACATCCATAAAAGGTTATATGTATGTGGTTTGCATTAACAGCTATGGAAGCTATGAACATTTAGATAGGGTTCAATTTAACTTTAATTAACGCATTATTTGACGACGTAAACTCACATTGTGCCCAAGTAAGAAATACCTTCTGTCGAGTTTTGGATCAATTTGTTCAAACATTATAATATAGGTATTTACTATGAGCGATGAATCGCCTTGTAATTTTCAAAACTAAATGAAAGTATCATTCATTACCAGTAAGAACTATTTGTTCTATCTTGATTACGGGTAGTGTTCATTTTTGTATATATGTATGTACTGCGTTCTATTATTTCGCAGCTATCTCTTACTTTGAAGTATACATTCGGTATTCAAAAGATATACGGTTATGTTTTATTGTTCATAAACTATTTATTGGCAGGCCCGAACAAGATATACGGCTGCGAGGTTGGCAGGAGGCACCACTTGGAGAGGAAGATCGGCGGTGGGTACGACTATCAGGAATACGACGAGCATCCTGAAAGATACATCTCCACGTTCAGCAAGAAGGTATTTTCCTATTTACAAATGTACCGAATAGACATTGAAATAAAACGAAATTTACAAGGTGTCGTTTAAACGATATTAAAAGAGTACGTACACGCGCGGGGGTGTACATTTATAAAATATGGTTGATTGCATCTGCATCTTTTATTGCACCTACATACATACATACATATGTATGTAGCTTGCCGTGCAAACTGGGCGTTCGAGTGGGCTCGAGTTTGCCAATATTTACGACCCCCGCATTCTCGCATGCACTTTTGCAGGCGAATTCGAACTGGTTAACGGTACGCGGAAATTTATTTTATATTGAAAATTTTGTGCACTTGTAGTTTTATTTCAGATAAATATTATAATAGTGCACGTTTCGCTCGTTAGATGTCAGTAAGCGAATTTTCAAACGATAATTTATTATTTTGATATGAAATTACATACATTTTAAAATATCAATGGAAGTTTCATTATTTTTTTAATCAATTTAAATGCTATACGTGAAATGGTGTAGTCATCAAATTTGATTATATTTAAGTGGCGAAGAATTCAGTCAAGTTGAATTGATAATGTCTTTCTAATAATAAAATGTACATTTATAAAATTTGATTATATTAAGCGGTGGCGCGCGTCTTTTTGGCAACGCACACAATAACCTTTTGACCGCCCTGCGTGTACCCAAAGAAAGTCCATTATTATTATTTTGAATTCGTTTCGCGTTTGAAGCTTTCAATAGGCTCTTTACCGAAGACGTGGTGTGGTCTTGTGTTTTTGAAGCATGAAATGATTAAAATTTTCGAATGTTCGCGCACAAAAGGACGTATTTAATGGTGGAAAACAGAACACGGGAGACGAGGAGAGGAAGGGGGGGGGGAGGTGGGAGGCATAAGATGAGGGATTTTTCAATGTTGTAATTTATTGTTCGTTACGGTTTTGCTGTCGCATTAATTTCGAAACGTATATAAGAAAATAATCGACAAATTATTTACGAAGAAGGTACGGGAAGAGGACGAGAATGGGGATGAGGGGGCGTGAGAGGACGCGCGTCTTCCCGGGTTCCCGTAATAGCTATTAAATTCTTAATGAAAATAATGAATTATTTGTGTGCCACTCTGTGAGCTCGTTACCAAAGAAAACACCCAATAAATTAGAACGAAATTCATTGTATTTTCATCATAATTAAAACACTCTTCGGATATTGCTTTTGTTCAAAGGGATGAGGGAAAGTGGGGAATGAGGAGGTGGTAGAGAACCGACCGCATTATTTATTGTCAGTGCCGTGGATTTTATATTAAAGCCTTATTTACTGCCAGGTCTTGTCTCGACCCTAATCGACGTCAATAACCATGTTTTGTCATTACCGAAATTCATCAGATCGAGATCGGTTTTATAAATATCATTTTGATGATTTTCTTAAGATCAACAACAGTGCCATAAAACATTACACATGTATATGAACAGTACCATATTTATTATATAAATTAATTCAAATTCATTTATGTATGTATGTATAGTCAAAATTTGTCTGATTGCTGAATTCTTAGTTCAATCTATTCTGTCCATACTATGTAATTCCAATTATTGTGTGTTACGCCGAATTCGTGAAATTGCTTATTACACGGAATGAGCAAAAAGTTACTTAATTAATAAAAAGTGCAAGCCCGTTGCTTCATTCATGAATTAGGCAAATTATCTGTCGAGTGCGTATAAAGTGCGAATACCAATAAATTCTTATACGGTAGTATTAAAATTAAATACTGAAACAGTCAAATGATCTACTATCCTTTGACATAAAATTGGTTCACATGTCGCAGTGAACGATATCGGAATTCCATTGCGGCATCAATTCCTACCGTAGTAGGTACACATTTTGAATTCAATATTTTATTTTTGCTCACGTTCGCGAAATGCATTGTAGTAGTACGTATTTTTCCTGTCTGCGTAATATATTCAACGTGTGCTTGAGCGCGGGAAAAACGTTTTGTGATGGAAATGCGGAACATTTATAAGCATTTTCTCGGAGAAGGAAAGTTGGTTGGTTTCATTACCGCGTCGGACGGTCGGCGGAGGGAAATTCCACTTCCGGTACAAGTTTTCCACGATAAACTTTCAAATTATATAGACGTGGGCATTGTTGAAAAATGGAAATTTTTAATAAAATAAATTCGGATTGAATCAAGTCGATGGCGGCAAACATAGTAATTTGTTCTTCAAAGTATGACACTTTTGAAATATTCAATTTCTACTTTACTACATACGTACATACATATCGCAACCTTGCTTCAAAGTGACACAACTTAAATTAAGTTTTTCAATAAATGGACAAAAACTATTTCAATAATTTTGTAAAACATAGAAAAGTTTGAATTTTTAAACTTTTGCTAAAAATTATTTAACAATCAGATAATGAAGTTAAGTTAGTTCACTTTTGATGATTGAACTCATCCATGGTAATAATTGGAAAATCACTTATGAAGCAAGGGTGCGATATATGTATGTATGTATCATCATCATTTTCAGCCGTTCAACATCCACTGCTGGATGAAGGCCTCTTAAATCCTCATCCATTCCTGTCTGTCTTGAGCAATCTGCATCCACTTGATTCCACACATTCTTCTCAATTCATCAGCCCATCGTCCAATCGGTCTACCATGCTTTCTTTCACATCCTCTCGGATACCATTCCAGTATTTCTCGCGTCCATCTGCCATCCATACTTCTCGCTATGTGTCCAGTCCAATATTTTCACTCGTTCTCGTTATACCGAGCATACATCTTTCCATGCTTGGATCTACATGGATCCATGCTTGGAGCTACATGGATCTAAACCCAATAACAGGTTAACATACACAGGAACAGTAGATAAACAGTAGATAGGTGCTAATTTTTAGTCGAACCATCTCACAACTAAGTTAAATAAATTGGCAAATTCTAACGGGATCTACATATATATGTATGTACATATATAGATTTAGTAATGTCCAGACATTACCAATGACGATAATTATTAAGATCAAGAAAATTATTTAAACATATGGGAATTGAATCCCAGATCTTTGCTCAAAAGACTAACGCTCTAACCACAGCTATCGCTTGGCTTACTTACTTACTTTTGAACACTCATTTGGAAAATAGTGTAAACTATCATCTTATCCTTAATCCTAATATCCTCTAAATAATTCAAGAAGATACTTTGCCAATTTTTGTCACACGTTCCGCTACTTCCGCCACTTTGGTCAAACTTCTTACCCATGTATTCCTCTTACGATATCTTACATACATCTTTTCATGCTTCTCTGTGTGGACTGGATCTTACGTAGCATTCTTGAATTTAGCACCCACGTTTCACGTACATACGTCATGACCGGCAGTACGCATTGGTCGTATGCCTTCTTTTTTAAGCATAGCGGAATGTTGAATTTAAAAACTATGTTCATTCTTTCAAAAGCGCTCATCTTAGTTTCATTCTTCGTTTTATTTCTTCTTCTTTATAACCAGTCATATTCACCAATTGTCCTAGGTATAAATAACTATCAACTACAATATGATTATCTACAGTGACTACGTTTTGCATGTAAAATTAATTGAACAGTATCGGTATTCTGTTGTTTTTTTTGTGTGTGTGATTTATGTCTTTATTTGAAAGTGTGCTACAAATGTTGATTTAATCAAATAAATTTCGATTTTATTATGACGCAAATCTAGCTGTGTGTGTGTGTGTGTGTTTTTGAATTTTTATTGTTGAGTTTCCAAAGTACAATAGACGGTTTGATGGCGTGGCTCGTATCAGCGCAATTCATAAAAAACGGTATTTACCGTTTTGTCAAACATTTTTTCAGCACGCAATACACCTACGCCCGCCCGCAAATATAATAATAAAAGAAAAGTAATAATAAAAATAATAAAATAAACGAGCAATAAAAGGGTTTTTGAAAAATTGCCTTCGCGAATAACCCATCAATAACGTCCAACGTCACCAGGTAGGTACAGTATAACAGAAATAAATTAACAGCGGAACAAAAAAAAAATGCACGAGGACCTCGCCAAAAAAAAAAAAAATATATACATATATTTTTGAGCACATTGAGCCCGGAAGATGGGGGTAGAAGCGGTGCGAAATAATAATTCGAAAATGGGAATTTGTGAACGAGTCGGCCGGCGTATTAATGAGTTTCCCGTGTCGGCCATTTGCATACGCGCGCGCGCTCGAGCTTTCAAACACCACAATGGCCGAAGCTTTCGAAAGCGTTTTCACTGTGGAAATTTTACGACGCCGGGGTGATTTAACACTTGCCGAAGTTTAATTGGCGGCGACTGCACGACACGGGCATATAACCGGGACCGGGGGAGTGGATCCCGTCGCGACGGGAAAATAAATAACACAATGGGCGACGCCCGTAAAAGAATCAACGTTTCAATCCAATTTCGTGTACATAAAAGCGTACATTATCAGTGTTCCCCTCAACGGTGAACCAAGACCCGTTGATAAGATTTTATCGAATCGAATGCTATTTGACGTTGATATGTCGGCAGTTGCTTAGCCCCTTGGAATTAGCTTAAAAGCGTATGTCAACTAATATGTTTTTGCTTCGCGTACAAGATATTAAGTTGACATACATATGAGTCGCCTAGTTCCAAATCCCGATAAGTCCATAAAACTCACTTGTTCGCAAACGCGGTTTTTCTGCTACAGACTTATTTGCTTGATGGCGTTTAAACTCATTTAAACTTAATTTTGTTGATATTAAACAAAATATTGAGATTAGAAACATGGACTTATCGTTGTTTGTTTCTAAATAAGGCTTTTATCAGCTTTTATCATAGTGCAATTGTCAGTTTTTGGAACTAACACTGATTTTCAATATTTTTTTACGGCGCACTTGGCGGTATTTGGAATAATTCAAGTATAAGGCATCGTTTGAAAAAATTCTTAGAAACAGGAAATATTTTATCCTCATTTTTTATATATTGTTGACTTATCGGGATTTGGAACTAGGCGACTCATATGTAGGTGTATTTTAAAAGATTTATAGATATATTATTTATTTAAATATACTTGGGGACATATTTAGGTCGCTGGAATGGTACAAAACAGGGGTTAAAAATGGACGGAAGACACTTTAAGAATCACTGACGACATTATACATAGTTGCACGTGTTTCAGTAGATTAACAGGGCATACGACCAATGCGTATTGCCGGTTATGACGCGCGAAACGTGGATGCTTAATTCAATAATGCTAAGTAAGATCCAGTGCACACAGAGAAGAGTGGAAAGATGTATGATTGGTATACACTATTTTTCAAATGAGTGTTCAAAAGTAAGTAAGTAAGTCAAGCGATAGTTGTGGTTAGAGTGTTAGTCTTTTGAGCAAAGATCCGAGATTCAATCCACATATGTTGAAATAATTTTCATGATCTTAATAATTATCGTCATTGACATTACTAAATCTAGATATATAGATCCTGTTAGAATTTGCCAATTTATATACATATGTAACTTAGTTGTGAGATGGTTCCACTAAAAATTAGCACCTATCTACTGTTTATCTACTGTTCCTATGTTAACCTGTTATTGGGTTTGGATCCAACAAAAAAAAACAACAAAACAACATGAATTCATACACATCGATGGGTTATGGGGTTCCCAATCTTTTTTTCAAATGGGTCGGTTCAGAATTTTGAAATGTATAGAGGGCCGGATGAAAAAAATCTTAATGGAATCCAATTCAAACCAATTTGCATATATTTTTTATATACATACATACATATGTACAAACCTAACATCGCTAAAAGTAGACTTTTTCACAAATATCGACGAAAAAATGCGTCAATCGGAAACCGAATTCAAGCCATCCTGTACCCAACCTAATTTCGCAAAAAGAAGACTTTTTTAACAAATATCGACGAAAAAGTGTGTCAATCGAAAACCGAATTCAAGCCATCCTGTACCCAACCTAACTTCACTAAAAGTAGACTTTTTTCACAAATATCGACGAAAAAATGCGTTAAACGAAAACTAAATTTAAACCACGATGTGTACTTAACTTCGCTGAAAGAAGACTTTTTCACAAATATCGACGTTATAATGTGTCAATCGAAAACTGTATTCAAGTTATCCAGTACCCAACCTTACTTCGCGAAAAGTAGACTTTATTCACAAATATCGATGAAAAAATGCGTCAATCGGAAACTGAATTCTAGCCATCCTGTACCCAACCTAACTTCGCGAAAAGTAGACTTTTTTCACAAATATCGACGAAAAATGCGTCAATCGAAACTGAATTTAATGCCATCCTCAATCGAAAACTTTTTCACAAATATCGACGAAAAAATTAAACCATCCTATACCCAACCTAACTTCGCTAAAAGTAGAACAAATATCGACGAAAAAATGCGTCAATTGGAAAAAATCAAGATCCTTAACCGCTAAAAGTAGACTTTTTCCTTCTTTGTACCCAAAGTAGACTTTTTTCACAAATATCGACGAAAAATGCGTCAATCGAAAACTGAATTTAAGCCATGATGTACCCAACCTCCTTCGCAAAAGTAGACTTTTTCACAAATATCGACGAAAAAATGCGTCAAAACAAAACTAAAATTTAACCCTTTTTTACAAATGCTGTACCCAACCTAAAAAAAAGCGTCACAAATATTGACGAAAAAATGCCTCATATCAAAACTAAATTTACACCATGATGTACCCAACCTAACTTCGCAAAAAGTAGACTTTTTCACAAATATCGACGAAAAAATGCGTCAAACAAAAACTAAATTTAACCCTTTTTAGGTCATGCTGTACCCAACCTAACTACGCTAAAAGAAGACTTTTTTTCAAAATATTGACGAAAAAATGCCTCATACGAAAACTAAATTTACACCATGATGTACCCAACCTAACTTCGCAAAAAGTAGACTTTTTCACAAATATCGACGAAAAAATGCGTCAAAAACGAAAACTGAAATCAAGCCATCCTGTACCCAACCTAACTTTGCTAAAAGTAGACTTTTTCACAAATATCGACGAAAAAATGCGTCAATCGAAAACTAAATTTAAGCCATGATGTACCCAACCTAACTTCGCTAAAAGTAGACTTTTTTCACAAATATCGACGAAAAAATGCGTCAATCGAAAACTGAATTTAAGCCACCCTGTACCTAACCTAACTTCGCTAAAAGAAGACTTTTTTCCCAAATATCGACGTAAAAATGCGTCAATCGAAAACTGTATTCATGCCATCCTGTACCCAACCTAACTTCGCGAAAAGTAGACTTTTTTCACAAATATCGACGAAAAAATGCGTCAATCGGAAACTGAATTCTAGCCATCCTGTACCCAACCTAATTTCGCTAAAAGTAGACTTTTTTCACAAATATCGCGAAAAAATGCGTCAATTGAAAACTGAAATCAAGCCATCCTGTACCCAACCTAACTTCGCTAAAAGTAGACTTTTTTCACAAATATCGACGAAAAAATGCGTCAATCGAAAACTGAATTTAAGCCATCCTGTACCTAACCTAACTTCGCTAAAAGTAGACTTTTTCACAAATATCGACGAAAAAATGCGTCAATCGAAAACTGAATTTAAGCCATGATACCTAACCTAACTTCGCTAAAAGAAGACTTTTTCCCAAATATCGACGTAAAAAATGCGTTAATCGAAAACTGTATTTAAGCCATCCTGTACCCAACCTAACTTCGCGAAAAGTAGACTTTTTCACAAATATCGATGAAAAAATGCGTCAATCGGAAAACTGAATTCTAGCCATCCTGTACCCAACCTAATTTCAAGCTAAAAAAAGTAGACTTTTTTCACAAATATCGACGAAAAAAAAAATGCGTCAATTGAAAACTGAAATCAAGCCATCCTGTACCCAACCTAACTTCACTAAAAGTAGACTTTTTTTTTTTTCACAAATATCGACGAAAAAATGCGTCAATCGAAAACTGAATTTAAGCCACCCTATACCTAACCCAACATCGCTAAAAGAAGACTTTTTTCACAAATATCGACGAAAAAATGCGTCAATCGAAAACTGAATTTAAGCCATCCTGTACCTAACCTAAAAGTAGACTTTTTTTTTCGCTCGAAAAAAATGTAGAAAAACTAAATTTTTTATAGGTCCTGTAATATCGACGTAAAAATGCGTTATTCGAAAAATGTATTCATGCCATCCTGTACCCAACCTAACTTCGCGAAAAGTAGACTTTATTCACAAATATCGATGAAAAAATGCGTCAATCGGAAACTGAATTCTAGCCATCCTGTACCCAACCTAATTTCGCTAAAAGTAAACTTTTTTCACAAATATCGCGAAAAAATGCGTCAATTGAAAACTGAAATCAAGCCATCCTGTACCCAACCTAACTTCACTAAAAGTAGACTTTTTTCACAAATATCGACGAAAAATGCGTCAATCGAAAACTGAATTTAAGCCACCCTATACCTAACCCAACATCGCTAAAAGAAGACTTTTTTCACAAATATCAACGAAAAAATGTGTCAATCGAAAACTGAAATCAAGCCATCCTGTACCCAACCTAACTTCGCAAAAAGTAGACTTTTTCACAAATATCGACGAAAAAATGCGTCAAACAAAAACTAAATTTAACCCTTTATAGGTCATGCTGTACCCAACCTAACTACGCTAAAAGAAGACTTTTTTCACAAATATTGACGAAAAAATGCATCAATCGTAAACTAAATTTAAGCCATCCTGTACCCAACCTAACTTCGCTAAAAGTAGACTTTTTCACAAATATCGACGTTATAATGTGTCAATCGAAAACTGTATTCAAGTTATCCTGTACCCAACCTAACTTCGCGAAAAGTAGACTTTTTTCACAAATATCGACGAAAAAATGCCTCAATCAAAAATTGAATTAAAGCCATGATGTACTCAACTTAACATCGCTAAAAGAAGACTTTTTTCCCAAATATCGACGTAAAAATGCGTTAATCGAAAACTGTATTTAAGCCATCCTGTACCCAACCTTACTTCGCGAAAAGTAGACTTTATTCACAAATATCGATGAAAAAATGCGTCAATCGGAAACTGAATTCTAGCCATCCTGTACCCAACCTAATTTCGCTAAAAGTAGACTTTTTTCACAAATATCGACGAAAATATGCGTCAATTGAAAACTGAAATCAAGCCATCCTGTACCCAACCTATGTAACTTCGCAAAAAGTAGACTTTTTTCACAAATATCGACGAAAAAATGCGTCAATCGAAAACTGACTTAAAGCCATGATTTACTCAACCTAACATCGCTAAAAGAAGACTTTTTTCACAAATATCGACGAAACAATGCGTCAATCGAACACTCAATTCAAGCCATCCTATACCTAACCTAAATTCGTATACGTATTAAAAAAAATCAATAAACTATTTACTATAAAGATTTGTACTTTAATAAATGTTACAACTAGTGTTCCTGCCAACTTCTGTTGCGAGATTGATGTGATGAGTTCATAGTTTTTAAAACTTAAGTCAATTTTTTCCTTGTGCCGGATGAAAATCTCTTGCGGGCCGGATCTGCCCCGCGTGCCGTAGGTTGGTGACCGCTGTGTTAGTGCACAGATATTGTATGTCCAGTTTTGTTTTAAAATATTGTAAGTGACATACATCTCTTTAGCATGAAAACTATGAACGAAATAGACATATAATATATTTGAATAAGGCAATATCATCTCAAATATATGTATGTACTATTTGGACATGCATACAATACTTTTTAAACATGAAGGTTTGATGCAGAAGTTTTGTGTATGATAACTCAATTATTTTAAATACTGGACATACACTTACCCATCGACGTACATACATACATATGTACATATGTACACATATTCCCGAAATTAAAAAAAAAAAAATATAAAAGTGTAAAAGGTAATAAATGAGATATATGAGAATATAAGTATGTGCGCTTTAGTCAGTTTTGCTGTAATTAAATTAAGATGCGTAAAAAGAAATTGCTTTATGCTACTTTATTTTTACACTAAATAAAAAAAAGTAAAAATACTTAGTTTTCATTGACATCTAGATACATATATTCAACAAAATACATGGTCAAATTTAACAGGACTTTAATGATATTCCTTAGATATAACGTACCTGTTTGACATTTCGGTCGAACGTAGATATAACACGGTCGTTTATTTCTGTTGATTCATCAAATGAACCCCCGGAATCACTTAAGAGAGTAAAAGCACAATCGAATTTCGTTCGGCCCAAGTATTAAAAAATAACATTTGTTAAACGGCGAGCGACGAGGAGAAAAACGAGAAAATAGATTCGACAAAATTCAAACGGTCGTCTCTCTCCACATCCCGAAAAACAACAGGCGGCTTCAGTTCGACAATTACTTTGCTACACGGGGATACGTACACATATTTTATAATGATCGTAAAATACGTGTGCTCGTTTTGCCTTTCGGCCCGCGCGGAAAACTGCCGCTTTTTATCACATGTCGGAAAATTTATTCACTTCGGCATTTCGCTACCACGCGAAGATGTAGTACGTGTCCGTGTATGGTTTTCCATTAATTGCCTACCCCATTTACTCTCTCTCACTTGCAAGCATGGGTAACCAGAAGGCTTCGTTTCGCTCGTATCCCATGGATCCTCTTTACGGGATAGGTGGGGGTGGGGAAAGCATGAATATTTAAAGGAGTATGAAATGCGGTCCTCCCCGAATGACTTTGCGGTATGAATTAAGCGATTATGGTCTCGAATCCCAGGTGTAATCACGGTTAATCGTTTGTTTGTACGAGCTATTCGTTATACGCGGAAGTGCTTAGAAAATTATTGCCGCGGTTGCACGAATGTACTTTTTTTTGCACTCCAATATCGGTATTGCCATGCATTTGTACATATAAAGGAACACGCAAAAGGAATGGCTTTTCAATTGATTCGTCGTACTTTAAATGAATATTTTAATTTGAAACTGTCCTAGTATGTATGTATGTACTAGTGTAAGCCCGTTGAATATCAACGGAGCGTTCTCATCACCCGCACTGAAAAATAATATTAAATTTAATAGTTTTTTATAGTTATTGCATCTATGCAACAATGCGCCATTTATGGCGCGTTATAATACAACGAATCCCAATATATAATCGAATCCCAACTCGAAAAATTTTTTTTTTACTTTACTATTTACATATATTATAATTATTAATTATTATATATATGTACATATAATAATTATAATGTTGTAAGTGATTTTATTTATATAGTTTTTATAGTTGTTGCATTTATGCAACAATACGCCATCTATGGTGCGTTATAATACAACAACGTAACAATTGAGTAAAGTCTCGAACCTATTTTTTTTATTATAAATAGTCATGTTGAAGCCTGTCCTACATCATCTGGTTTGGATCACCGCGTAAGCGCCCTGTTCCGAATCAGTGGTACTGGGTTCAAATCCCACTCGTGCGACGTTCTGGTTTTTTAATTATTTTCGGCGGCGAGCGTTATCAGTAGACAGACAGACAGACAGACGGACAGATGGACAGACAGACAGACAGACAGACGCATTTCGGCTATTATATATGTATGTACATATATGTAATGCATGACACTCATTAAAAGTTGTGTTTAAGTTATCAGCTTTCATGATATAATTTATTATGCAATAATTTTCTCACTAGCGTTTATGGAGCACAAGAGTAAATTATGAAAGCTTATGATCGCATCCGGAGAATTTCACTCATATAAAACTTAAATAAGAACTGCTAATTACGTAGTGGAAAATTTATACTCGTTAAGTTTTGCAAAATTGTGCGCGCGCTAGTTTTGCTGTTATATGTATATATGTATGTAGTTTATGGAGCACGGTGTCGGAATGCTTTTGTTTAGATAGAATATGAAATGTAATTAAATTTGATCTATGTACATCGTATAATATGTATGTATATTTTATGGAAAAATTTACTCCATTCGCATAATAAATTCGAATCAAATTGGTTACATTGACTATTTATAACAAATGTAGCGGTGAAATAAATTTGCATGTATTAAATTTCATTATGTGGATTTCTGTTATGATTAAATATTTTTATGGTTTTAGGATTACATTTCCTAAGATTTTCATTGGAATTTTAGCCCTGGAGGTTTTCCTTGTATGTCGTATTTGATATCATAAAAATCGATCGCAGACTACGTGTGGGATGATTTTGAAAGCTCGACTAGCGGAAAATAAATTTTAAACGCTCGTATCTATTCTTGTCGTTATTCCAAAAGATATAGTATATTTTATACGGAATGAAAGCGGAGGATTTATTCAATACGAGTAAAAACAGAACACATGGATGAGATATGAAAAAAAAAGTATCACAATTCGCGTACTGAAGGTCGTACGACTTTCATTACTGAGGTATATTTATATAATACCATCGGAAAAATGAATTTTCTTCGAAACGGAAGAACTGTTTAATAATTAAAACGCCAATATGATTTTTCCGAAAGCGGAAATAAAAGTTCGGGTCGTTTTCACCGATCCCGAATTCGTCTACGGGAAAAAAAAACAAACGCGCGCATAAATTAAAATCCACATTAATAATTAAAATATCGTAAGTATGCAAATGTTTACTTTATACGAATTTTATATGCTTGTACATACATATATGTATAACCGTTGTGCTAAATTTTGGTATAGCGTTAGACCCCCACTTTTACGAATATTAAATCTGCGTGTAAGCGTTCAAATACTTCGGGGCCGCACTCGCCGGTGACTTTATTATTTAAATTATAATAAAATCGACATAAAAATAATAAAATTTCGGCCTATACAATTCAGCGCATGTTCAATATTTACATTGTATGCGAAGTCGATTTTAGTTTGTGCGGTTATTTTATAACTGTGAGTATTATATATTCTTTGGACATAAAGAAGTTTGTGGGGTGCCGTAAAAAATGTTTTGTTTTTATATTAGTTCGAATCCCATAGTGGGTCTTAAGGGCGAGCAGTCATGTTGCAAAAGGGACGTTTCTTTTTATTACGGCTTTTCCGGCACAAATTTAATAAATGTTGAACGAGATAAAAAGTAATCTTTAAAATTATACTTTTTGATTGTCAGCGTGAAAGGTATTATGCATAAAAGGCGACCAATTTCAATAACAGCTACCAGAAAACATTACCACTTTGTACAAGTAGTAAAATACAAGTTCACTCAAGTTACTGTTAGGTTACCGTTCAATCAACATTCGCTATATAAAATATATGACATTTTGTATAATTTAATCGATATTACACGATTTAAATTGTATTTGATTATAAATGATTTTAATTTAATGTTTTGTTTGGAAAATTCTCGATAGATGTCACTTATCATGAAAATATACATATGCGAACTTTGTTGCAAATTCACGTTTTTCGTTACTTCTACTGATAAAAAAAAAATAAAACAAGATGCAGCCTTTTGTATGAAACAATACAATAATGCACTAGAATATCTCATATGAAAAATTTCATCACGTTACATTGCGTTTCTCTCACGAAAAGTATTGTTTATTTCGACATGAGCATATTCATGCATTTTCATTTTATTTATTCATTTATTTACCTATATATAATATAGTAGCTAAAGCTAATTACATAATCCTTAAATAAGCACCTATACAGAGATGTTTTTTTAAGACTGCCAGGAGTTTATCAATAGTTTTGGAACTTCTAATTCCATTCGGCAGTCTATTATATTCCAAAACACCTCTGTACAAGATGCTTCTATTTCTATTTATTCTAACATTTTATATAATTAAATTATATTCACATACATCCATTCCTCTTCCAATAAATTTACTAAAATATGATGGTAACATATTATTATCTAACTTAAATATAAATACCAACATACGAATCCTCAAAGTATCATTCACATTCAACCAATCTAACTCAATCATTTTTATACTAGCATACCTATCAAAATTTAAAATACATTTCATACCTCTATTTTGTAATATTTGTAATCTCTAGTTGACTTATTTAGCATATTTAATAATGTACCACAATACATGAGATGTGGTCTGACAATTACATTATAAATTATTATTTTAGTTTCTTTAGATAATAATCTTCTTAGCCGACATAATATTCCTTTTTTTTTTATTATTTCATTCAATAATAATTTATTATTCACTATGAAAGAGAGAAAAATACACGCAGTATATTCAGAGCATGCCTAGGTAAAGAACAATACCTACATACAATTCCAGCCGAACATTACTAAATACGGACTAAGTCCTGCATAATACATAAACATGCACTTTATTCTACAGCGCAGATTCAAAATCCGTGCACGTACGGTGCAAAGCCGAAAATGTATACAGGGTGGGCCGTATTTTCACACTTCTTCCCGTCGAGACACACGTGCAAAACGAACGGCCGCTTTCCCACATGCGAAACCTTGCGAAAAGACCGCGGGATTTTCCGTCGCTTTATGAATATAAACGAGCTCAAAAATAAAAATTGGTTCACGAACCTCCACTTGGAGATCTCTGCCCTATTTTTACATTACCCCCCACCCCACCCACCCCCCCATACTTAAGTTATTGTCGAAGCTCACGCGAACATGAATGCATCGAAGAAATGCACTCGCGATTAATTTGTACTCGCCGAATGGCGTGTGCCGGTTTGCGTTATCGCTAGGCTGACTTGGAAATGTTTCCTTTGCTTTTAGGGAATTCGCTTTGGAAATTTTGTGCAACTATTTGGTGGGGTGTGGGGTGTTGGGCAATATACACGAGATTATTGAAACTTGACAAAAGTTTCCGCATCGAAAATTTTAGTTCGCAGATTATCTTAATTTAATTAGCGGAACAAACTTTCGGCAAGTTGGCCAATTTGGGCACATGTTTTGAAGGAGCGCGCGCGGACTCAACTAGGGGATGGGTGACCGTTTGAAAAGTTACGCAACGCAAATGCCAAAAGGGACAGTTAAAACATTAGCTAACAATAATTCGAAAATTTAACAAAGATGTTTCAATTAGTGCGGAAAGGAAAGGAAATACAGTTGTTTCAGTCGAGATACATAGCTATGTATATGTACATATGTACATAGTTCTGACAAAACTTTTCAAAGTTTATAGTGTTTGTATGGGCTTTGTACGGAAATTAAATGCAAATGTTTATACATACTTTTAACGGAAGAGAGTGCAGTTTGAGTTTGAGAGTACACATATCTGTTTCTTCTAGCCGCGTGTCTTTCAGGGCCTTTCAGACTTTCGCCCAATCTTTCGGGAAAAAGTGCTCCGTTGGGGAATACTATGGTCCGAGCCCATGAGAGTGAAGTCAAAAAAAAAAAAAAATTCCCTTCCCTTCCCTTTTTGCGTCTTCTTTATTTTATTTCAGCAGAGATGCGCGGTTGTTTCGACCTTACTGGACAACCGTCTGTCCCCAACGGAAAGGTCAACAGACTATATTCTTTGGGGGGGGTGGTGGCCTCATGTGAGGGTCTTGGGGAGAAAGGGCGTGGAGGTGATTCTCTTCAAGGCGGTTTATATAGCCGCGTGTGTTAAAAGGGACAAAGGTTCACCTCTCTCATTAAGAAAGACATGAACGCTACTATGTACAACTCAAACTATGTATGTATGTACATACATATGTATGTATGTATGTACATATGAGGCGTTGCGGATACGAAGGGCGAACTCGACAAACATCGATTTAGCGAAAAACACGTTTTAAGTATATTTGCCCAGTGCAATGGCGATGGTTTCCTATGTTTCAAGCTTTATTTTTATACGGTTATGATGGACGAACTTAAAAAAAAAAAGATTTACCAGTGTATTCTAAGAACGCAGGAGAACGGAATGGTAAAAAAAATTTAGCCCAATGTCGAGTTCGCCCTTCGTATTCGCAACGCCTCATATGTATGTACATACATACATAGTTTGAGTACTCTCTTGTTAAAAAAACAGACTGTTATGCCGGCTCTTTACATTCGCGCGAATGTTTGCCAACCGTTGGCCTTATGCCGGCACTTCACATTCGCGCGAATGTTCGCCAGCCGTTGGCCTTAGGTGACGTCGTCGAATGTTGACGAGCATTCGCATGGAAGTGACACGCGTGGCCAGAGCGCTGGTGTCGCATCGCTGGTCGCGCCACTCTAGTGTCAACTAAACGCATAGACAACGCTGAATGTGGAGGGGGAAGGGCTCGCCATCTTGCTTTCTTCGCGGTTCGCTCGCCTTCGAGCCATGCGCCGCAAGTGCTCGGCAGTGCAGTGCGTTGGCCTTAATGCGAAATAGTTCGAGTGACAATGTGAAGTGCCGGCATCAGGTGACGTCGTCGAATGTTGACGAGCATTCGCATGGAAGTGACTGAATGTGTGACACTGAATGTGAAGGGGGGGGAGGTCCGCCATCTTGCTTTGTTCGCATTTTAGGCTATGGTTTCCTAGGAAAACGGTGCTGTTGTGTAGCGGCCGTAATGTAGCGGTGTATGACGTCACTGAAACGTCACTACAACAGCACCGCTTTGCTCGGGATTGCTCGTCAGCGCTCGCCGAATGTGAAGTGCCGGCCTAGTCTATTAGTTCGCTCTCACATCAGCACAGTACATATCAATAACGCTCATCATTTGCTTTTGTTCTCATTGCATTTTCGAAAATTAGTTTAAAATTTGCATAATATATTCCAGATACTGACAAAATTCAGATTGCATGAAACGCGTTGGGTTCACGAGTGCTCACGGTCTACCGCAGATTATATGCTATTATAATTAATTAGCGGTAACAAATTACCAAATGTATCTACATATATTTGGATGAATTTTGAAATTACGGTAGAAGTTGAGTGCATACGGATACGAGCATTTACATAAGCTCTTGATGAAAACGCACCGACAATAAATTGCCAGACTCCTTCTAGTGCGGACTCTCGGAGTTTTCCCCTCCCCTGTACTTAATAGTATAGAATGGAAGGTGTGGGGTGAAATGGTGGTTGGTTGGGTAGAGGTTGGACTTTATGGAAATAAATTAAGTTCCACATTACTCGTTGGAATAAATTGAGTTGCATATATGCAAAGCTTGTCACGGAGCTTGCGGATAAAACTCGAGCGTTGATTTAGCCGCGGCGCATTCGCGCAAAGACCGGCTAATTCCGCTTAACCCCTTCTCTGCCTCCGACCCCATACGGCGTAGCTCTCTCTCTGTATGAAATTAATATTTCAGAGCGTTTCTAGTGTGCGCCACGGCGAACTTTCAGTCAAAGGGTTCGGACATTTTCTTGTGTAGAACTAATTGAATACTGCGCACGCTATGTGCGACATCGGTTTTACGGTTCTGTGTAGTATGCAACCTATTTTTGAAACCTAATTGAAATATTTCCTTTGAAGACGGTATTAATATTTTGAGAGCTTGTGGAGTTGATCATCTATCACTGTTTTTCACATATGAGTGAAAATACACACTAGAGTACTCGTTTAAAATTTGCCCATCACGGGGTACATTCGGACAAGTTATTTTAATTTTAAATCAATTAAATGATAAAGAAGTCGATAATCTTTGATTTTTTTATGGCATACTAAAGTCTTGTCTTCAAACTTATGGAGAAATGACAAAGTTAGAGTACTGTCCGATATGCCCCTCCTCCCGATACTCATGTCTCTGTGTCATACTCTGTGTCCGATATGCATGTTCGTCGTGTTGAAATAAATTCCAGTGATAAATCAGTGATGTTTTCTTTGCAGATAGCACCGTACGGATCTGTGATAGTTAATGGAATATATTGGGCTGTCGATAGTCCAAAACTTTTGACCATTCCCGATGCGAAGTACCTGTTGAGGCCAGCTGATACTCCGTGGTTGCCGACGAGCGTTGGAGCACCTGCTTTACCACACAGGTAATTAAAATTAAACATTAATTTTGATCGACAGAAACTTTATGAAAAGTTCAAATTAAAATTTCGATTCGATAGAGCGAGTTTGGAAATTAAAAAAAAAAGAAAATGAAGGACATAATAAGTATTCGATAGCATACCGCTCAAGGCGTACACTGAAATAAATAAGGGAAAGATAATAAATTTCAGTAGAGCGACTAGCTTTTCATTTCTCAAAAATTTAAGGAGGATTTTTTTGGCAAAATGTCGAGGTCGCAGATGCGAAAAGCAAATTGCTTTTTTTTTCCTCGTATATAAATACAATTTTTTAATGATCATTGTACCGCAATTCATCAATGTCGTACAATGGAACAGACTCGGCGAAGAAAATGTACCATTTTTATTGTACACACATACACGTTAGTAAATACAAAAATAATATCTATGCGTAAGAATTACATATAAAAAAAATGAGTCTTATTCAAATTATTATATTTGAATATTATATCAAATAACCAAGAGTTGCTTCTTAAGCTTGTCGACTTATAATTACAACTATTGAATGGAATAAAACAAAGCGTGCATTGTTCGAAATATTTTTCTTTGTACATACATAGATTTGTATAATAGTGTTGTGAACGTATTCTCCAGCAAAATGTAGATGTTATATTTAATTTTTGAGTATTCGATCAATGCCAGAAAATTTTAACAATGAAATTTTGTTCAATTTGTCTCTCATCATATTTACATACATATATAATAACATGTAACAAACAGTCCACAAACTATACGTAAACTGTTCTCGAACAGTGCTACGATTCTTCGAAGTATAGACTAGTGAAAGAAAATTGTCGTGAGAAAATCGGGCGTGTTTCCAGAGAGCCCATATCGAATTTTCCGGCATATACAGGGTGTTCCGTGTGCAAATAGAAGAAGTTTAGGCGAATCGAACACTCGTTACGGGAGACAACGCTTCGGGCGTCAATAGTACGCGAAAACGGAAACTCTTGCGGGATGGAAAAAATAAGGCTTTGTGTTCACAAAAACGACACCATTTTCCGCATATTGGGCACGAAACCTTTTGAATGCTTTCAGGAATTTAAATCAGTTTATAAGCGAAATTGATATATTTTTTATTTCGTGTTCAAACGCGGGTCACGCGTATTCCATTACATTCGCGTATCTTCACAGAGAAAAATCAAATTCAATAAAATATAATTGAATTATCAAATCTCCTCCAAAATGACTTATAGCCGAAATCGATTTAAAGCAAACCCTTTAAAATATTACGCACTCACACATTCAGTCGAGGCATTTATTTACGATGCGTTACGATCAGATTAGTGGTACGCTATTTTGGAAGCCGCTTTATCGTGACGGTTTTCGGTTACGAACGCCTCGTATTTCAATGGGCAAAAATAATAAAATTGAAAATATGCTATCCGTACGATGGTACACGAATAAATAATTTAAATTTTGGCACGCGCGAAAATTTATTACGAGCCGTTATGACGATCCGGCTTTTATGCACGCTATCGATTAACGCTCTAGAAATTGGTACCGCAATCAATTAACTGTTGTTAAATGGACTAAATGCGGTCAAAAGAAGAAAAAAATCAATACCCATTTTATAAAATGGACTTTGCTCACTTTTGCACTGATCGTTCTGTATACTTTTCCAGACACGTTAAAAGAAAATTGTCAAAGTGAAGCGTAGCGGTAATTGCAGACTCACTCTTGATATTAAAACAAAAATTTGCTATACCTGCATAAGAAATAAATTAAAAAAGAAATTTCTTTACGACGTTTATACATACATATATACATATAAGCCTTTCCATAATATTTTATAATTGGACATCGAAAGCAATTTACCGTTGTCGCTTAAAAATATTTAGTGCGAGCTTAATAATAATCTAAAGGCAATTTAAATTTTCTATTCACATCCATTCGTTTTTATTGCTGAAGTTTAACGTTTATTAACACATGTTAGTTATGCCGTGAAATTAGAATGCTTCCGGTTTTCTTGATTTATTCACCGTTATGGTGCGAAGTTTTAATAACTTTCGTGGCCGGATCTAATGAATACATTTTTATTTAAATTAAAAACGCAATGACACATGGACTGGAGAGTGGCGTTGATCTTTTTCACACTTTTGCCTCGAAAGCATCGGAAATAATCCCCTAGCAAAGACAACGTACGGATGATCTATGTAGTACGGTTTTTTGTTACAGCTCGAGAGATGCACTCGACTTTGCATCGTTAGTTTTACCGCATTAGGGGTTGCACCGTCAAAAATGAAGGGAAAATTTTATAAAGCTTACATACATTCAGATCGAAAAAGCTTCATGTATAATACTTTTATAACATAAATTATATTTTTCAATATTGAATTACTTTTTATTTATTTAGTCCTTTAAGTCCTTTGATACTGTATCTCTGCTATACAACGTATTTGTGAGAAGTCACCTGGAATTTGCTAGTACTATATAGAACCCGTTTTATCAAGATTCCATTACTAAACTGGAAAAAATTAATAAGAAGTTCCATGCGTACTGCATTTCCAGGTTTCGTCTTTTCTCTTCTTCCAATTTTCATGATTATGTCCCTCTGCGGTCTATGTAAGAGGACAGTCTCGGATCTCTGCTTGGTATTTAAGCTATTAAATAATTTATCAAATAGCCCTTATTTGCTAAGTAGGATCCTTCTCCATTGTTCCCCTAGATCTGTTAGAAATCCTGCATTGTTTAATTTGAATATTTGTTTTACTAATTATTCGCAAAACTTCTTGATTCATAGATCTTGCTCGTCATTCAATGAAATTCCTGCACATATTGATTCTTTTCGCTATTCCTTGCCCTCCTTCAGATTTTCTTTACTCAAGTTCCTTTCTTGCTATGATTTGTTCTTTGTTTTGAACTATTTTGGCTGTATTGTACATTATGATAATTAAATAAATAAACACATAACTGTCTACCGTAGTAAACTAGACATCTGCGTGTATTATATAAGGTTAAATCGAACATGATCGCTTTCTTTCGATTTTTTTGCGGCGAAAGTTCGTACATTTTTTTCGTACGCATATAAATATTTTTTGGCAGCCCTGATGCGAAGATAGGGGTGGCAAGAAGGCCACGGAACAAGCAATCGCATCGGCAATAAATCAGCGATATGCCTAACGAGCCGTGAACTAGACTTTTTTTTTTTCGGTTGCCCCCTACACCAATGGGTACACGTCAATATTTTTATGATTAATATCTCATCTTCGAATCGGTTCAAAATCAAAGCTCAACCATCCCCTTCCCCCCCTATTTCGCACACACCCCTTCCCCGCAGCCATATATAACACCCTGCAGAAGAATATTTTATTAACGCCGATCAATCACTCGGTTCGTTCAGAGAACGGAGTGTATCATTAGCATCCCTCATCATTAGATCGTTTCACATCGGTAATGTTTTTTTTTTTTTTCCACGGCGTTTCATTAATAATATGTCTATGGTGGGGGAGGGTGTTTATTATTAGCATATTTTAGCAATGGAAGAGGAGAAAATAAAAATTCCATTAACGTTTGTTTGTTTCGCAACTGCGAACGTCATATTCTGATAAAAGAGCGAACTCGTGAAACTCTCATATTTTAAAATGAATATGCAATTTTGTGCGGTACGGTGCTACAAAGGACTGGGCTGCTTTTCTATTTCATAAAAAGCATATTAAGCAAGTATAAAGTATTGCGAGCTTTGTACGAATTCATCATACATTCAAGTTCACCATTTTTAAATTACGACAAACGTACCTACGTATACCATACATATACTGGCCCGTGGAAAGATTCCAGTGATAGTAATGTATTAAATTTGTAACTGAACCGCCTTTGCTCGGACTGGTAATTGAAATGCTGATAGAAATACGAGAATTGCAGTCGATGTGCGTATTCCTAGCTCGTTCGATGCATAATTGCATTTGACACGTTTTATATTACATGGGTTATATATACATGCATTCAGTGTGGTTAATATTAGTTATTATTTATTATATGGTAATTTAAGGTAGCAGTGAAGATTTGTTGGGTGAATATTCATCAGGTTTTAACGACTTCATTGCAGGCTGGTTATTACCGCGGAAGGTAAATCCATTTTGTGCGACGGTGAAATGGCCAGGTTTTGCGGTTAGCGTAATCATGGGAAATTAACGACAAGCATTCAAAGTTATTATCGACCCATTACGTACCGCGGCGGTTTCGGTTCCTTGGCTCATATTTTCACAGACGAATATCGTCTCTGAAAATTGACGGTGAACCGCATCCACACAAAACGGCACATTTCAAGAAAATTGCTCCCTTGGAAACGGTGGTGTATTTTAGCTATTAGCGGTTTAAATGCATGCGATTTGTGTTATGCACGATGCGGCTGTGAAATACTTCGTAGTTCGAATATTATATCGTATTGATGGTAAACATACACGTTTAACTATCTGGTTGACCCGTCATAGGACGGTGGATTCTAACCCCAGTGCCCAGCCGTGTGCACTGGTTTGTACGATAGTAGTGAAGCCCCTAGCCCGTATGACAGTAGGTGAAACAGTATATGGTGTATTGTCGATTGAATGGGTGTATGGACATAAAATCGCGTTGTCGACTCGAACCAGCTTTGACAAATAGCGGCTTGTTGTCAACCGCTAAAACCTTTTTGGTTTGATAGCAACGACTTCGTTAATGTGATTGAATTAGATTAATTGAATGTGAATGATACTCTGAGGATTTGTATGTATGTATGTTGGTATTTATATTTAAGTTAGATAATAATATGTTACCATCATATTTTAGTAAATTTATTGTGAGAAGAATGGATGCATATATGTAAATATAATTTAATGAATAAAAATAATTTAATTATAAAAATGTTAGAGTAAATAAAAATAGGAGAAGCATCTTGTACAGAGGCGTTTTGGAATATGTATACATAATCGACTGCCGGGTAGAATTACATAGAAGTTCCAAAACTATCGATAAATTCCTGGCAGTCTTAAAAAAACATCTCTGTATATGTGTTTAGTTAACGATTATGTAATTATATTAAGCTTATAGAAATAAATAAATAAATAATATTGTATAGCATTCATAAATGTCAAATATTGGATATGACACTATTTACTTGAAAATTCAAATCCATATTATGGTAATATATGTATGTATACATAGGTACAAATTTGTCTCATACAATATTAACAAACGATCAATTGGAATTTTGTATGTGTATATAATTATAAGCTACATACATACATGCATTTCTCGATTTGAGTATTAACAATATTTGAATTTTAATGATTTGATATATGTAGGTACATCAATTAGTATTTATAGCATATTATGATTATTCTATCGTAAAAATTTAATTTAAATATGTAATTCAGTGAGAAATTACTGAAATATTGTAATCGCATACAGTAAAGTACATATGTTTTTTCAGGATGTTGGCGATATGCGATATATCAGCAGATCCTGGAGGCTCTATTGAATTCATGAACGAGTGCACTACTATAGATACACCATTCTGTCTCTACGACGCCGATAGAAACAAGGATACGAAAAGGTAATTCAAAATATTATACAAAAGTAGATTATACGGTGAGTCTGTGAGAGATGTTTATTTTTAATCATTGATACATTTTGCTTTCTACACATAGATACGTAGATAGAGATGTTGGGTTTAAATTTGGCTTTAAAAGCGGAACAAAGGAAGATAGATGACTCGGAGAAAGCCTTAGTGTGTAATACACAGGTGCTGATACTATCTAACAATAGCTCTACATAGTAGTGAGATAAATATATAAAAGTGTGCGCATTGGTCACACGGTTTGCTAAAGGGAGTGCTCTGTATTAACCGTTTTCGATTCGCAGCCATTATGGTTGTTAAGATAATAATGCGACGGTTCAACGCGCGATAGCGAGAGCTTAAAACTTTTGCGATTTATCGGCCAAAACCAAACATTTTCCAAAAACGAAGCTTTTAGTCGGGGCGATTTTAAAACAAACGGCCGCGTAAGAAAATCTTTTACTCTCAACTTTGCAACACCATTATTTTGCTTAATGCGTGTCATATATTTTCCTCTCTATCTGAGATAAGAATATTTCCCTATGTAGGTATACACAGAATATATACATATACATATACAATAAAGGTCGGATAAATTACGCAGGAATTTTCGTAGGTAAACCTTTTTTTTTAAAACTAATTCAGCTTTTGATGATTCAAGTATTTCAAAGGTCTCTTTGCTAATAAATTCTACGGGCTAATTTGATTTTTACATGTAACTTACAGCATCTAAATGTAAAACAAACAAGGTTCGATATTGCGCGTGTTTTTTTCGCTACGAAAAATATTTATATAAAGCTCATATATTTTATTTACATTCGGTTATACGAATGACGAAATGAAAAAGCTTAAGAAAACAATGTAGTAGATTGTTTATTTGTTGTTTTTTTTTTTTGCTCGTTTTAAGACCATTGTGTTTTACGCTGTGATGTGAGTGTGCTTGCCAACTTTTTCTTTGGCGCAATGCGAACTGAAATATAATATTGTTTGTTTGTAACCGTCGAAATATTCGATACGAAGAAAAAAAAAAAAAATAATGTATTTCATATCAAAAGTAAAAACGGGTAAGTATTAATAAATTGGTTGTGCAAAGTAGGGATCGCTCTGGGCGTTTCGTTCCGTCCGAGCAAAGTGGTATATTTGTGTAAAGCCTTTCCGAGTTATGAATTGCTTCCGAAGTCTTGCAGCGAACGGAGGAAAGCCTCGGCTGAATTTTCCGTTTGTCGTGAAAAATCCTCAAATATTTGCTGAAGACGAGCTAGCGGCTGTACAACGGGCATGGTCTCGCCTAGTGGAGAGCAAAAAAGTTGGCGCGGGAAAGCAAAACGCAAAGTTCGCTTTTCAAAAACGAAGATGCGGCAGACGCGTCAACAGCCTTCACGAGAGGACAATAAATCACTTAAAGTTAGCGGTATTTCCCGAGGGAGTCGAAAAAAAAAGAGAAAAGGACTCGCTCCTGACCTGCAAGAGGGCGACAAAGGATTTTTGCTCGAATTTTACGCCTTTCCAATACCGCTTTTGATTTTCGATATTCGACGTTGAGCTCCGCTGAAATTTATTATACATTGGAGAAAATGTGGGAAATTCATTTTTCAATTCACTACCCAAACCTAACCTAGCCAGAAAGCGTACTACACCAACAAAATTGTGTCAAAGTTTGTTCGGCAATTATTTAAGATGAGAGTAGGCTTAAAAATTAATTTTAATAAAACTAAAATTATGTTTAATGAATTTTGAACGCGAAACTTAGTCACTGTAGATCAGCTGTCACCAACCTACGGCCCGCGGGCCAAATCCGGCTCGCGAGAGATTTTCATCCGGCCCAAGAAAAAAATTGACTTGATTTTTAAAAATTAATTTAAAATTTAAAATTTTGGACCTGATCGTGATATTTTATACAAGAAAAAAAGTCAAATCCCTTCACAATTTCTATTTGGGTATGGTAGTTAAGACGCAAATGAAATGCAAAACGCAACTTTTGTTTGACGACCGTTCGTCATTTGTTTGACGACGTTCGGGATTCCCGTATTTAAACAAAAAAAAAATCACTTTCTTGGAAAAGTGGCATAGTTAATCTCTTGCAGGTGCATATTCTGAAGATGGAAGCTTTCGGACAAATCGTCACTCATTACATCAATTTCGCAACAGAAGTTGGCAGGAACACTAGTTGTTACATTTATTAAAGTACATATCTTTATAGTAAATAGTCTATTGATTTTTTTTGATACGTATACGAAGTTAGGTTAGGTATAGGGTGGCTTAAATTCAGTTTTCGATTGACGCATTTTTTCGTCGATATATGTGAAAAAAGTCTACTTTTCGCGAAGTTAGGTTGGGTTCAGGATGGCTTGAATACAGTTTCCGATTGACGCATTTTTTCGTCGATATTTGTGAAAAAAGTCTACTTTTCGCGAAGTAAGGTTGGGTTCAGGATGGCTTGAATACAGCTTCCGATTGACGCATTTTTTCGTCGATATTTGTGAAAAAAGTCTACTTTTCGCGAAGTTAGGTTGGGTTCAGGATGGCTTGAATTCAGTTTTCGATTGACACATTTTAACGTTGATATTTGTGAAAAAAGTCTTCTTTTAGCGATTTTAGGTTGAGTACATCATGGCTTTAATTCAGCTTTCGATTGACACATTTTTTCGTTGATATTTGTGAAAAAAGTCTTCTTTTAGCGATGTTGGGTTGAGTACATCATGGCTTGAATACAGCTTCCGATTGACGCATTTTTTTTGGGTTCAGGATGGCTTGAATACAGTTTCGATATTTGTTCGTCGAAAAAAAGTCTACTTTTCGCGAAGTTAGGTTGGGTTCAGGATGGCTTGAATACAGTTTCCGATTGACGCATTTTTTCGTCGATATTTGTGAAAAAAAGTCTACTTTTCGCGAAGTTAGGTTGGGTTCAGGATGGATGGCTTGAATACAGTTTCCGATTGACGCATTTTTTCGATATTTGTGAAAAAAAAAAGTTTCTACTTTTCGCGAAGTTAGGTTGGGTTCAGGATGGCTTAAATACAGTTTCCGATTGACGCATTTTTTCGTCGATATTTGTGAAAAAAGTCTACTTTTCGCGAAGTTAGGTTGGGTTCAGGATGGCTTGAATACAGTTTCCGATTGACGCATTTTTTCGTCGATATTTGTGAAAAAAGTCTACTTTTCGCGAAGTTAGGTTGGGTTCAGGATGGCTTAAATACAGTTTTTCGCGAAGTTAGGTTAGGGTTCGATTGACGCATTTTTTTTCGTCGATATTTGTGAAAAAAAGTCTACTTTTCGCGAAGTTAGGTTGGGTTCAGGATGGCTTGAATACAGTTTCCGATTGACGCATTTTTCGTCGATATTTGTGAAAAAGTCTACTTTTCGCGATATTTAAAAAAAAGTTGGGTTAGGTTAGGATGGCTTGAATACAGTTTTCGATTGACGCATTTTTTTCGTCGATATTTGTGAAAAAAAGTCTTCTTTTAGGATGGCTTGATTTTCAGGTTTTTTCGTCGATATTTGTGAAAAAAATCTAGGATGGGATGGCTTGAATTATTTCAGTTTTTTCGTTGATATTTGTGAAAAAAAAGTCGATTGACGCATTTTTTTTTTCGTCGATATTTGTGAAAAAGTCTTCTTTTCGCGAAGTTTGGTTAGGTTGGGGAATGGCTTTTTCGTCGAATTCAAAAGTTTTCGATTGACGCATTTTTCGTTTCGATTGACGCATTTTTCGTGAAAAAAAAGTCTTCTTTTAGCGATTTTAGGCAGGTTGAGTACAGGATGGCTTTAATTCAGTTTTCGATTGACGCATTTTTTTCGTCGATATTTGTGAAAAAAAGTCTACTTTTAGCGAAATTAGGTTGGGTACAGGATGGCTTGAATTATGTTTTCGATTGACGCATTTTTTTCGTCGATATTTGTGAAAAAAAGTCTTTTTTCGCGATGTTAGGTTGAGTACATCATGGCTTGAATTCAGTTTTCGATTGACGCATTTTTTCGTCGATATTTGTGAAAAAAGTCTACTTTTTGAAGCGAAGTTAGGTTGATTCAGGATGGCTTTAATTCAGTTTTCGATTGACGCATTTTTTTCGTCGATATTTGTGAAAAAAAAAGTCTACTTTTTAGCGCGAAGTTAGGTTGGGTACAGGATGGCTTTTTCGCGATTCAGTTTTCGATTGACGTTGATTTTCGTCGATATTTGTGAAAAAATTCATTTTTTTTCGTCGATATTTGAAAAAAAAAAGTTTTCTTTTAGCGATGTTTTGGGTACAGGATGGCTTTAATTCAGTTTTCGATTGACGATTTGTGAAAAAGTCTACTTTTTTAGCGATTGGCTTTTTTTCGTCGAATTCAGCTTTCGATTGACACATTTTTTTTTCGTTGATATTTGTGAAAAAAAAAGTCTTCTTTTAGCGATGTTGGGTTGAGCATCATGAAGCAGCTTTTTTTTGTCGATATTTGTGAAAAAGTCTACTTTTAGCGAACATCATGGCTTGAATTCAGTTTTCGATTGACGCATTTTTTCGTTGATATTTGTGAAAAAAGTCTTCTTTTAGCGATGTTGTGTTGAGTACATCATGGCTTGAATTCAGTTTTCGATTGACGCATTTTTTCGTCGATAATTTGAAGATCGATTTATAGATTTAAAAAAGTGTTTCAATTTTTCCAAAATCCATTTGATATCGTCATATCGATATCAACGATATTGAAGAAGATTTTCAATTAGAATTAATCGATCTTCAAGCGAATGATGGTTTGAAGTCAATATTTAAAAATGAAGCGTTAATTAAATTTTATGCTACATATTGGAGGAGTCTGATTTTATCCAAAAATAAAAGCATTTGCTAAAAAAATTGTATCAATTTTTGTTAGCACATACATACATATGTATATATGCGAACAGACGTTTCCCAAAATGAAATATGTATATTAAATCAAAAAATATGGAATTTTTTTTACATTCATATGTATGTATGTATGTACATATGTACATATGTATGTATATAAAAAATATATTGGTTTGAATTGGATTCCAATAAGATTTTTTTTCATCAGGCCCTCTATACATTTCAAAATTCTGAACCGGCCCATTTCCAAAATGCTGCGACCCCTGCTGTAGATAATCATATTGTAGAGATTGTTGATAGTTATTTATACCTAGGACAATTGGCGATTTTGACTGGTTGTAAAGAAAAAGAATGTAACTAGGATGGAGTGCTTTTAGAAGAAAGAACATTGTTTTTAAATCCAACATTCCGCTATGCTTAAAAAAGTAGGCATACGACCAATGCGTATTGCCAGTTATGACGTATGGATGTGAAACGTGGATGCTAAATTCAAGAATGTTACGCAAGATCCAGTGCACACAGAGAAGCATGGAAAGGTGTATGCTCGGTATAACGAGAAGAGATCGTAAGAGGAATACATGGGTAAGAAGCATGACCAAGGTGTCAGATATAGCGGAATGTGTGAAAAGGTTGGTGGCCACGTATAATGAATGGCAGATGGACGCGAGAAATACTGGAATGGTATCCAAGAGAATATGAAAAAGAGCAAAGTAGACCGAATGGACGATGGGCTGATGAATTGACATGAATGTGTGGAGTCAAGTGGATGCAGATTGCTCAAGACAGACAGGAATGGAAGAGGATTGGGAAGGCCTTCATCCAGTTGTGAATGGTGAACGGCTGAAAATGATGATGATGAATATGTTGTGCAATATACAAACTTGACGTGCTACTAGTATGACAATGTATGTAAATAGTACATAGTACTTCAACGAGGTATTCTCGAAACTCCTTAACTGACAAATGCACATTATTAGTTCGAGAGGATGTGTAGAATCATGTCAATGTGATTTGCTCGTGGACGGCAGCAGTTGAGATAATGAATGGTTCAAGTGTAATATTAATATTAACAATGACGATTAAGTTAAAAATAGTAGGTACTGATGATGTACGACGAGACATTTTAAAATATGAGTAATGAACGTTTACAAATGTTTTATTCATGCTGCGAAAACAATGAATACATGAAAGACAGAATAAAAAAGTTTTATTAAGAGATTAAATAGAACGTTTGTGTTTATTCAAAAGAGGAGGAAAAAATTGAGTCGCAGTCAAATCTTGATTGATGCGCTTGAGCGGCCGCCGTGCCGCCGAGAAGATAAAAAAGAATATCATTCGGATAATTTAATATTCCACGGGAAGAACCGGGAGGACCTTATGAATTGTAAAATGTCTCGATGAAGAAGAATACGCAAAAAAGTACGAAGAAAAGGAAGAAAAAAAAAAACCGCACGAGATTATACAAGATATAAAGAAGATAATAAATCTCGACCGTAATATTTTCAATATGCTGCCGTTAATGTGATTTGTGGCTGTAAGAAAGTAAGATTGAAGTATCGGTTACCCAATCAATGTCACGGGCTCGTCCATAAATCATGATTTGTTTCCCCGTTTTTACTTTATTTTTTTTTTTATACTCACAGCGATGCGCGGAAATCTGGAAAAAATGCGAAAATTGAAAAGCGTCGCTCGGAAAATAGCCGAGCTTTAAGCGGTCGAAGCGAAACACCGTTGAAATAAAAAAAATTAAAATTAAAATTTGCTTGGAAATAATTTCAATGAATTTAGTGCACTTGCGTTGTCGACCATTACGAGACATCGATGACTCATTAAGAGTAAGTAATGTTGAAGATATTCGCCCCTGGATACACCCTTGTTGAATTATTATGGTCAAGCTTTGCGCACTGATGCACGATTGACTGGGGAGTCGTACGTCACATACATACATAACAAGTTGACTTTGCACTAACAGTAAAGCTACATACGCTTTGATCAATTGACTAAAATTACCAAACTAAGAAAAGTGTATGATACATTTGAATTATGAACCTTCAAAAACAATATGGCGTACGTACAAATGCTTGATTCGATCGATTTTTAATTATTTATAAATTTATGTATGTATGCAAGTGTGTGAAAATAGTTAGCAATACAGATGTGTGATAAAAAAAATATTATACTCGTTTCGATACGGTGAAGCACATTTGAACGAGGCGCGTTTAGAAATTCATCGCGCGCAAAATGAGGGGTGAGTAGACGTCCGTGAAAGCTTTAGCGACTTAAAAATTCATAAATAGACTCGTTGAAAAGGCTTTCGATTCGGTTAATTAAATTTGGAATTGAAAAAAATGTATTTCAGCTGAAATATTGCGAAAGGTTGCCGTTGCAGGGCATTGACCTGACCGGAAGAGGGGGGACTCTCGTGCAAATAGTAAATTAATTAACCGAAATGTTGCTCTCCAATTAGGCAAATCACGTTACGTTTAATTTCTGCGGTTTTTATTTTTTATTTTTTTTTTGATCAAACAGAAAATTTTATATATAAACCACTACTAAAATAATTTTTTTTTTTCAGAATTTTAATATAAGATTTGCAGCCATAACTGGATTAAAAAATATTATAACAGTAGAAACCTACTAAAATTTGATTTGGAATCGTATACAATGTAGAATTTGCCTATGTATGTATGTACAATTGTACATATATCTTCAGTTATATGATGAAATTTTGTACTTTGTTTTTACAAGGCTTAAATAACTTTGACCAATGTTATGACTTAGATACTTGATATTTTTCTTAAAGGTTCTAAAATGCGTGTGTAAAATTTCAAAATTATTGGTTAACCCTCAAACGATCCTCAATGACCTCGTTGCAAGAAATCAATATTTAAAAACAATCGAAAAATTCAAGTTTAGTGGGTTGGTTTAGGGCTAACGATTAATTTTGTATACATATTTCGGATTCTCTGTGTAAGAAATCTAAACTTTAATCCTTAAAATCAGTCAAAGTTTGAGTCTTGTAAAATAGAAATTACAATATTTAACCACACAACTGAGGACCACACTAATGTGTACATGAAGTATACCTTTTACAGTGGAACCTCGATCTATCGTTCTCGCATTCATTGTTTTCACGGATTTGTCGTTATTTTTTCATAGTCCAGGCCAAACACCCATAAGAACAGTGTTAAATAATCACGCATTTTATTTATTGATCGTTTTTGCGCCCCGTCAAAAACCCCGATTGATCGTTTTTGTCGAACATTTG
Source organism: Parapsyche elsis (assembly GCA_022651745.1). Lineage (NCBI taxonomy): Eukaryota > Metazoa > Arthropoda > Insecta > Trichoptera > Hydropsychidae > Parapsyche > Parapsyche elsis. The sequence goes on along the minus strand of JAGVSN010000001.1, from coordinate 18,990,667 downwards.
TCATATATACAGCCTAGCCCAAAAGTCTGAAGCACCCCCCTTTTTATCGAGATTTCTAAACAATTGCACTATAGAAGCAGGTAGTTGTGACTGACATTCTGAGAATAAAACCGTACAAATCCCTTTTTTTATTGTTTACTCGAGTTGAAATACAAAGTTTTTTGTACTTCAAAGCTCATTGTAGTGAAAGTTGTGATCGTTTTCGCATTTTTTTTTTTTTTTTGAAGGGGCCCTTGAAAAACGATAGATCCGGGTTCCACTGTTTATAACACTAATTTCCACATATAGAAAGTGAATCAACGCGGTTAATCGCCACCTCGCATCGTTGTATAAAACTAAACAAATCGATCCGGAATTAAAACCGTATCGAACATGGGAACACGAGCGTTGTTTTTTTACTTTTTCCTAATCGGATAAAGTATTGTTGTTTTTTTGGCAGTGGATACCCGGTATGCTACAGAATAGAAGGATTCGTGTGCACGAAGCGGATCCAATTGAACTTAATTGAATTTCTTTCACAACTTGGAGCTTTCCATGCAAATTTTCACCGGTCAAAATGACTAGACGTGCGCTAGTTGGCCGGATATGGGCCAAAACTTGTGGGACACCGAGCGCGCCAAAGTCTCGCGTAACGGCCATATATCAAACTGTGGAAGGAAAAAATATATAAAAATAAATTTGAAATTTTATCCGAGTCGAAGTTTGGCCTCGGCGAACCACCTTATCGGCAAGGAGACATGCCGAGTTGCAAACTTAGAGCAATTTGTCTAAGGGGTGGCGAAAGGAGAGTATGGGGGTGGGTGGCACCCCAGAGAGGCCTCGGCGTCATCAATTATTATGACGCCGTATAATAGAAAGGTGGAAAGTTTTACTTCGACTGTTCGACGGACAGAACGATCCAAGTTTCGCACAAAACTCATTCATAAATATTAAAACCAGTCGAGTGGGCATCACCTAATATTATGTCGTTTAATAAAATAAACTTTCCCCTTAATCTTCAAGCAGGTATAATATTTTAATTCATCGCAATGGTGAATTGAATTGGTCGAGCGAGATAGCGCAACATACATAGTGTACAACATAATGTACTGTGAATTCCTTTTTTTTAAAACCAGGGCAACTTTGTACTCAACGTAAAATATGCTCCTTCCGTATGTCGTAACAATTTTATAATCGCGGGTATCGTTGGCTCGAACAAACCGAGCTGTGGCCATACAACCTGTTTGGTCAGGGTTAATCCAGTGGGGTGATCAGCACGAAAGGTTAATTCCACCACTTGTTTCATGCTAATTCCCTATCAGCACGTGAATAGTTTCGTTGTGAAATTTATAGGCTCATTGGATGAACGCAATCTGATAACGCAAAATAGAGAGGTCTCGTTGTTCGAAAAGAGAAACAAAAAAAAAAAAAAAAAACAAGTTAACCCTCGCGAGAATCATTCTGATACTGAAACAAGATATGTACACATCGTAAGTCATGGTTTTTCAAACTGTGGGTCGCGACCCATATGGTGGGTCGCAAAATGGGTCAAATGGAAAAAATCACTACACCGGAATGGTCAGTTCCTCTATGTCATTGTTTAACATTGTCAATGAAGATATTTTAAATTTTATTAAAAATATCTTCATTGTCTATCTATATTATATTTTATTAAAAATTATTTTATCCATCCCAAAGCGTTGATGACTATTTTCCAGTGCAGAAATTTGATACAGTAAAGAAAAGCCTTTGGAAGGTCTGAATTAATAATTGAGTTCAACTTTGATCCCGAAGAGGAGGCTGAATTTCTGCACTTTATTAGTACATTTATACTGAATAATGATTTTCAGCAATTAAATTTTTCATCATTTTGGATTAAGGTTAAAGGAGAATTTCCACTTTGAAGTAAAATCTTTTACTTCAACTTATTTGTGTGAACTAGGATTCTGCACTTTATCTCAATAAAAAACAATGTTTCTAATTGAAAACTAGTTTCATCCATAAATATGTGTCACTAGTAAATAAAGGAACATAATGGACAGAGTTTGTGTTTGATATATTATATTATAAGCATACTGGGTGGCAATACAAAATGCAGTTCTTGCAGTGGGTCGTAGTAAAGAAAATTTGAAAAACGCTGCCGTAAGTGATAGGAATAAAATGAGTCATATGAATGTACATTCAACATTCGAGCAATAAAGTTTCGAACTGATCAAAACTAATATCTAATGAATCACTCTATATGTTTATTTTCCATTTCAGTTTTAAAGGTCCTGGTGTGTTGGTGTGCTCGATAGACAACATGCCGACTCAATTGCCTCGCGAGTCTACTGATTTCTTTGGAGATTTGCTGTACTCTTATGTGATCGACATTATGAAATCGGACGCAACGAAACCGCTAGAAGACCACAATTTCTGCCCCGCAGTTCAAAGGGTGAGTCAGTTATTGGCATTGCATCATTATTATTTTCAGCCGTTGACCATTCACTGATGGATGAAGGCCTCTCCAATCCTCTTCCATTCCTGTCTGCCTTGATCAATCTGCATCCACTTGACTCCACACATTCATGTCAATTCATCAGCCTTTGTCAATTCGTCTACTTTGCTCTTTTTCACATTCTCTTGGATACCATTCTAGTATTTCTCGCGTCCATCTGCCATTCATTCTACGTGGCCACCAACTTTTTCACACATTTCGTTATATCTGCCACCTTGGTCATGCTTCTTACCCATGCATTCCTCTTACGATATCTTCTCGTTATACCGAGCATACACCTTTCCATGCTTCTCTGTGTGCACTGGATCTTGCGTAACATTCTTGAATTTAGCATCCACGTTTCACATCCATACGTCATAACTGGCAGTGCGCATTGGTCGTATGCTTTTTTTAAGCATAGTGGGATGTTCATTCTTCCAAAAACAATCCATCCTATTTCATTCTTCATTCTTCTTCTTTACATCCAGCCATGTTCACCGATTGTCCTAGGCATAAATGACTATCGACTATCTCTACAATATGGTAATATACTGTGATTACGTTTTGCGTATTTGCATTTATTGGCTTGGAAAAGTGGCGTGTTGGCCCCGGATTTGTATACAATATGCGACCACGCATAACATTTTACGACACACTCTGATATATGTATGAACGTTTTTAGTATCGAAAATTTGGAAAAATATATTATTATGATAATCGGCACATTACGGCCACACTCATCATCGGGATAACCATTTATACGTTTAAAATGCGATTCGCAAGGGATGCTGAGAGCGATTACGCGCAACGGAAGTATTCTGTAACATTTTTTGTTACGATTCTTATAAAATTAAATTGTAAATATCTATGTACATACGTATGTATGTAGCTATACTTAGATATGAATGTGCATGCGAATGGAAACCTTCTGCTTGACTGGATGTTGCATCTCGCTATATTGTTGAATATTACCGTTCTCGGTAGAGCGAGTAAAGCATACTTCCTTCGTTCGTACGCGAGACACCTATTATTATTAGTATTACGTGTGTGTACACGTACATATAAGTGCAAGTGCATAAATCTGGCATATTTCATCCCCTACCATCCCACTACTTCCGGTATCGGAGTATAAAGCCGGATGTTAACGGTGTCTGCGTAATGTGTACGTGTTCGATCTGGGCGTGTGTGTAGTTTTAGTAATCGATCGATCGTAGACCCTTCGTAGCAAAAGTGGCGGTTAACGAGGTGAAGCGGATTTCGTTTTAATTGAATAGAAAAAGGTACCCTCGACTTCTCCGGATAATAATCGTAAACATGTAATCCGATTTAAGGCAAACTACATTGGGAGCAGGAAATTCGATTGGATTATATGTATACAGTGGAGTATTTAGATGAAATTCCGCCGTATGAACTGTGCACTGTTTTCATTTTGTTCATAATGTATGTATACATTGAAAAATTTGAATCAACTATACAGGCAAGTTGAATACCTTTAACCTTTCGGTTCATCATTTCAATGCATCGCACGTTGTGTTGTGTGACTTTTAAGGACAATGAAAATATTTTACAGCGCACTATTTCAGTCTGTCTGCAAAGCGGGTTTTACTTTTCACATTGTATAGTTTTAATGAGTCGTACGAGTAGAAGGACTAAGCATCGACTTCAGCTGAAAGCTCTTTGGTACGAGAAAAAGCTTGATAATTTGCGACACGTTTGGAGTTCGAGGAATGAAAGACAATATGTATGTATATACATATAAATATAAAGTTTTACATTAAAACTCGAATTCACTCCTCCTATGAAACATTACGCGAACTAGAGTGCTTATCAAAATTAGCATTAAAAAAATGTATTTTTTCGCTCTTCTACTCTTAAATCACCACATTAAATCTGCCATTGTTTTTTTTTCTCATACTTTTTTTTTTACAGAAAACAAATTGTGTAAGTTTTCGAAGCACTTGCTTATCGTATTTAAAACGGTCAGGTGAAAGAACTGTAGTAAGAAATGAACTGAATAATTTATTATGAAAAATGTTAATTTCATTTTTTGTACAAGTGCTATTATTTCTGACTTAAAAAAATTGAACGATTAAACTTTAGCTTAATATTAAAATGTGATAAAACTGCAGTAGCAGTTATATTTTTCATTTTGACGGAATAAATTTTGGGCTCATTGTATATCCAATTGTTCTCAAACAGTCATTTAAAATAAAAGCATATTTACGGTAAATATGTAGTATGTAGTAGTAGTAGTAGTAGAGAAAAAAAATGAAAATTTTTATTTATTTATTTATTTATTTATCAAGTAGCACAGCTCATAAAGTACAATCTATATATATAAAAATCAATTTCTGTCTGTTTGTCTGTCTGTCTGTCTGTTTGTCTCTTATAGGCTCCTAAACCACTCAACCGATCGCGATGAAACTTTCAGGACTTATTGTGATCATGCTGGGGATGGTTTCTGTGAAAAAAAATCGGGAAAAAACGGGAACGGGAACAGGAACGGGCCTGCTCACGCGTCAGAAAACGTACTAGGAACGGGAACGGGAACGGAATCGGGCATTGCAACGCATTCCGGGTCAGCTAGTATAAAATAAAATAAATTCAACATAATACAATATAGCAAAAAATAGTTACAAACAAAGAACAAATCATAGCAAGAAAGGAACTTTAGAAGTTAGGGCTGGAAAGGAACTTGATTAAAGAAAATCTGAAGGAGGGCAAGGAATAGCGAAAAAGATCAATATATGCAGAAATTTCGTTGAATGAAGGAGTTTTGCCAATAATTAGTAGAACAAAGATTCAAATTATACAATGGAGGATTTCTAACAGATTTAGGTGAACAATGGGGAAGGATCCTACTTAGCAAGTAAGGGCTATCTGATCATAGCAATAAATTCACGTACACACAATATCTAAAAGACTATTGTGTCAACTTAGTCATGTTTTTCAAATCATGTCCACTAGATTATTACGAAAATTGATTCCAAACTAAGATAATATAATATATAAATACAAAGTAAGTCCCTCCGAGTACGAGCTTAGAACTTTTTAGATGTTCGGTAGTAAAAAAGCAGCTTGGGACGTTTAGCGATATAGAATGTCAGTACGGCTAACCTCAGCCGGTGAAACACCTACGGAAGTGCAAAAGCGATATTAACACCACCTGGGTCTCTCCACCAACCCCATCCTCCTATTTACACAAAATGACTATGGGCCGGTGCACTTCGTCCTGAGGGTTTTTACGATGGCCATGTGCACACAACGTCACATAACAAACCCAATCGGCCGCGGTCTGAAAGCTTTGCTTTGAGGATTGGCAAAGTCGAAGTCATAATCCAGAGCCACCATGGATGAGGGTGGTTCAGAGGTTCAGCTACTATGTGGTAGAGGGGTGGTGGCGGTTTGTCTTGTAAATGGGTGCTTCAACGTCGCCAAACTTCTAGTGCTAGTTTGGGTAATGGCGCTCGCTACTCTCACTGCCAAGCCGTACCCAGTGTTCAGTTTGTCGGGTGAAAATCTGAAGGATAAGCATTGTTCGAGTACTTCGTACCTAATGCTCTATAAACGTACGCTTCTATACGATATTTCATTGTTAAAACCAATTGCTAAACACAAATTTGATTAAAATTTAAACGGTGCGTAAATTTACACTATTTACGTGTCGCTTGAATTACGCGGCGCGTTATGAACGTATTTGCATAAGGGACAAAGCCCGATTTTAAGGATAGTATGTAGAATGTTATATTGTATTAATTTCGTGAAATTTAATACTGAATAATTTCCGGCGCTCGCCTTCAGTGAGATCTCTAGATTAATTAAATTATAATAAATATTATCGTTTTTTATATAAATAAACCAATTCGGTTGGCATTTGAAGATAAGTCACGAACCAAAATAAAAACGTTCCCGAAGCGAAATTGCGGTATAATTTTAATATTAAACTACGATGTAAACCGTGAAATAACGTTTATTTTAATGTTGCAATTAGGGAGATTAATGCGCATACATATAGGGATTTTTGCGTACATAATTTGAAAATGAAAAAAAAAAATCGCACAACCGTATAAAACAATTTTTTTTTTTTTATATATTTTACTCGGTTAAGCCAAACTCGACACGTCAGGTCGGTATTTTTTTTTTCCACTCCTTTTTTTGCGAACGTATGTAAATTTAATCGATTCACATAAAAATTACAACGTCATCCATAAAATTGTTTGACGGTTTGCCGAGAAAGTTTTCGCATAAGCAAAAGTCGGCCGAAAAATTTTTCGCGGATTCACAGAAACTTTGATAAAACGCACGCAATTTTTACGCGAGTTTATCGAGTCGAATATATTATCTTTATTAAAAAAAAAAAGTTTATTTTTCGCCCACGCACGCACGTATTGAAAATCACGGTGAAATAATTTTTGACGCCTAAACCTGTGTCCACACGCAATGGTCAAAAACAAAAAAAATTTAGTTAATTTAACATTAAAAGTATCTTAAAATTATTAATATTGGTGAGTGCTCTATATATACATTCATATATACATGGGTATAATGGATGAAGTCCAGGTCAGTAGAATACGGGGAGAGTAAATGCGAATGGACCCCAAATGGACATAAATATTTGAGAAGGTCTCGTGCACTATTGTTATGACTGTTATGAGTAGACCAATTGCGGAGAATAATGATTAAGAAAGTAGATGGTATAGAAAAGGTAGACTTTGGTACACTTTGTATTTATGATAATCGTATTCTATTACGTATACTATTGGAAATACAATAAATCTTATTTTCAACGTATCTCGTTTATTAATCACAATTTCAAACATTAGTTAATTGTTTTGATTCAACCGAGGCTTAAGTTATTACATGCTAGAGTTAAAATTATGATCTTTTTGCAGTTTGACTATTTGTGAAGTGTTTAAACATGTCGCGCGGTGAATTCGGTGTAATTAAAATAGCACGCGGGGCCACTTTTTTCTCGCGAAGCTTTTGGAAAGAGTTCCGCAAGTGAATAATACGTACCAGCGCACATAATATTATACATATACAGGTCGGCAGGAAAGTCACGTCTTCCCGTTACTAACTAGTTGGAGGACAAAAGCTCTTCGTCGCAATGCCGTGGGAAGTTTTTCTCATTACGCGCACACCGCGTTACGAAAGAAAACTTCAGTGGTGTACCTACATATGTACAATGCCGACTTGTGTGATATTTTTAAATAGCAAAAAACCGGAAAATCCGTATTAAATTACATTAGAGTGCCACCGCAATTTATCTATAGCATAGTTGCGTTGGTTTAATTTGGCTAAATTGACTGCCAAGTTAAACTAGTATTGCTTACAAGTTGTTTAAAAATTTTGGTGTGATATTAGAAATGTTTCTGTTGGAGCATGACACAACAAATATCTCTCTCGCTTGTCGTACCGTACCGTAAGCTCGAGCTTTTAAATAGTACGTGCAGTAATAATTAACCTAAGTGCTTTATGCATATTAATTACTCGTGTCATGTAATATAAGACTTTCTTGTAGATTAAAAGAATAATTGTATAGCGGGAAAAAAAATGCGAATACATTACTTTATTTTCTCTCGAGCGCGTATGAAAAACTCAGTTCAGTTCGTAAAATTAACGAAACTTTCCAGACGAAAAATGAATCAAAAAAGCGAGAGACGGAAAATTTTGATTTATATATTGAAAACATTATTTAATATATGTAAGTAAAATGAGAATTTTTCATAGGAAAAAAAATTGCACGATCAATTTATATAAAAATTTCTAATAACAAATATTCTCAAACCTAAAAAATCATAATTACGATTTAAGGACATTAAGATCTTCTGTACTTTGTAATAGCTTTTTTTTTAGCTTGTTCTATACTTCGCAAGGCAGGCGAAAGTTTTACACTAAAGATTATTTTATCTGTTTGATCTATTTCTTAAACGATAGTCTATCTCAGCGGTTCCTAAGCTGGTGCAATACGATTTTTCGTGGGTCGTGAAAAGTTTTTGAAATGTTAATTTTTTTAATTATTTGAAAATAAAAAATCCAACTATTTAAAATCAGATTTTGGAATGGAGTGAAATTGAATGGAGACGAAGCAGATCCACGGTCACGGTGTGTTATTTTCTGCGATGTACTAGCGAACGAGAGCATGCCACCGAACAAATTGCGTCGGCATATTTAGACGAAGCATCCGGATTTCAAAAACAAGCCAATAGAATTTTTTTGAAGACAACTCGTACAGCTTGTCGAAAACGAAGCTTTCGCATTACACCAACAATATTGAAAAATCTCTCCACAGAATCGCCAAGTCATTAGTGCTCCCAGCAATAAAATACACGGTTGGAGTTACATATGCTTACACGCGGCATCGATGAAATGTCCCAGTGGGCAGAAGATGAGTTGGTGTAAGTACATTTTACTAATTGCAACTGGACATTGAGTCCACGGATGTATGTATGTGTGTACATATACATATGTATGTACATATGTACATACATGTTTCATCCCAGCTGCTTGTTTTCGTTAATCATAAATAATATAAAAATAAATAAATAAAAATACTCCCTCCCCCCTTCATGTCCATTAAAGCTAGGTGGGTCGCGAAATCTTGTCGTTCTAAAAAGTGGGTCGCGGTACTAAAATGTTTGGGAAACACTCGTCTAACTGACAGACAAGCAGTTCCTTCTAATTTTTCATGTATTTGCTTGAACAAACTTTGACGAGTTTGTCTTTGACTTCTAACTCTTCAAAGGTTGCCTATTTTAGTACTCTACCAGGAACCTTCAACACAGTTTTAGCGTTTATCTACATCTACAGGCAGTGGTGTTATTCACTACGCACATATGTACGTATGCACATATGTACATATGTAAATAGTTGTGAGATTCTGAGAAAACATCTGCACATTCTGAAAAACCATTTAAGTACCTGTATATTGTTGTAAATCCAACATTCCGCTATGCTTAAAAAAGAAGGCATACGACCAATGCGTACTGCTGGTTATGACGTATGAACATGAAATGTGGATGCTAAATTCAAGAATGTTACGCAAGATCCAGTGCACACAGAGATGCATGGAAAAATGTATGTATGCTTGGTATAACAAGAAAAGATCGGAAGAGGAATACATGGGTAAGAGGCATGACCAAAGTGGCAGATACAAGCGGAATGTGTGAAAAAGTTGGTGGCCACGTAGAATGAATGGCAAATGGAAGCGAGAAATACTGGAATGGTATCTGAGAAGATGTGAAACAAAGCAAGGTAGACCTAGTGGACGATGGACTGATGAATTGAGAAGAATGTGTGGAGTCAAGTGAATGCAGATTGCTCAAGACAGACAGGAATGGAAGAGCATTGGAGAGGCCTCGATCCAGCAGTGAATGGTAAACGGCTGAAAATGATGATGTTGCGCAATATACACACATGTAGATACAAACTTGACGTACTACTACTGTATGTAGTATGATTGTAGTACTTATACTTCAACGAGGTATTCCCAAAACTCCTTAACTGATAAATGCACATTATAAGTTCGAGAGGATGTGTAGATTCACGTCAATGTGATTTGCTCGTGGAAGGCAGCAGTTGAGACAATCGTTCAAGTTCAACAAAAAAATACCCAGAGCAGAGATTAGTCAATCTTTACTAAGTTTGACCCATTGAATTCGAATCCGATAATGATTTTTGTTGATATGCTCTCATTTATGAGATATTCGCGATTTAAAAAATGTAAAAAATATCAAAATATAGTATCGCTGTGCTCAAAGGGAGTATTGAAATCAATAGTTAGATATTTTTTTTTTTGATTGTGATTTTTTATTACTTTAAAATACTTATAATTAATTATCTAGCAAATTTATAAGTCAAAAAATTTTTTTTTTACATATTTTTTTCCCGTGGTATTTGGCATTTATTTGGCGAGTTTTTTTTATTTCACCACGTTTATAAAGATTGGTTTTATATCTTAACGTACTAATTCGAGCGGCAAATGATTTTAAACTATGTTATGATATGATTTTTTGTTGCTCAGTGTTATTAATATTAACAATGACGATGTAGTTAAAAATAGTATGTACGGAATTATTCTCCGCAACTTTTGAATTACCGGCTCTACGAACCTGAATTATTTTATTTACCGGCTCTATAGAGCCGGTGCGAACCCATAGGAAAACACCACTGCCTACAGGGTACCCTTAGCGAATCAATGAGTAATTACAAAGGGTGACAATACGTTTTGACATGGATAGCAAAGTGATACAGAAGGAAGAGCGAGTGGATTAGGGACGAAAAGTCAACGGGGCTCCAATCGTGCGAAAGTTGGTTTGGGCTCCTGCTCGCAAACTTTTCAATTAGCGGTCGTCTGAGGTCCGTTCAGCTGGGATGGACCTCTTCATGAATAACTTATGCGACCCTCTTGCTCCCACGAGATAAAAGACCGTTCTGAAAAGAGCCACTGCGACCCCGCGAACGTCAAAAGATACGGCCAATAACGCGCACGTGCCGCGAACTCCGAACGTGCCACGCTTCTACATATCAAAATCAACTGTATACTCGTATTTATATATTATTTATATATACGCAACGTGTACGTACGGAGAGTATACAAATTAAACGCGCCTTCCTTTCGGATGGATGTAAAGAAAGAGAGCTTCAATATACATATATGTATGTGCGTGCGTATACAGTCTAGGGATTCCATTACCGGCAATACCGAAACCGATAGTACCGAAACCGGTATTACCGGGTTTTTATAAACAAGATCTTCGGTATAACCGGGATTACAAAATAGATTACCGGTAATTGCCGAAATATATTAATTTTGTTCAAATTTATATATATTTTTTATTTTCAGCCCTAGATTATTTCATATTCTCATTTAATGGTCTACGTCAATACAAAAAAAAGATGGGTACACATTTCTAAGGAAACCTTTATATTTTATGACCCCCAATATATGTACTAGCATATATGGATTGTTTTGAATTCGGAAAAACAACATTTTAACGGCTAGTTTGCCGGTTCGTTTGACTAGCAGATCAAAAAACAATTGGCACCTTTTTCGAACTGTTTTTCAAACGAGCCTCCAAGTGTAGGTACCTACCATAAATTTATAATCTTGAAAGCAAAGATAAAGTACGTTGAAAATATCGTACTTAGTCCTAAGACTATTTTTGAATACATACATACATATAATGATTTACAACTGATTTACAAGTATATCATCGATTTTGAACTTACCCATCTGCCGATTTTTTTCGCGGAATTCAATTGAAATTCCAAAACCATCCCTTCCATACAAAAATTCTTAGATCAAAAAGTACACAAAGTTCCGACATTAAAAGTTTGTGTAAAAGGTGAATTTTTTTACTAATTATATATTTTTTTATTTATAAAAAAACCGGTAATTACCGCCGGTGGGATTTTTTTGTAATACCGGTTTTTGTAAATGTCGGTAATATTGGAATCCCTAGTATACACGTTGTACTGGTTGTACGCGTGTAGTTGTGTACTGTATAAGATAAGATTCTTATTATATGCTGGATCGTAAAAAGTAGCTCCGTATATTTTAGTTCTGGCTACTTCAAGATAAATAACAAACGCACAGGCTGTCAGATATGAATTCATTTAAATAAATTTATAAAATAGGTAGGTAGCTTAAAGAGCAGTCTCTGAAGTGTGGTATTTGACTGTTTGAAAACTATCGTACTTTCGTACACGCCAAGATCTGCATTTTACGATTGTGGAATAAATTGATATTTGGCACGATGGAAAATACGGATCAATAGTCGTCGAGAATAAAATACTGATATGCTAATGGCTTAACAAAGAATAATCACAATTCACAAGTTGTACCTCCCCCTAAATGCACGAGAGTCATTTATCAAGATTTAGTATCATTTAAAGACATTTCCAACAAAATCGAAAATCCTTCACGTGTACCACATCCTACCATTAGATTTTCTTTTTTTTTTTTTTTTAATAATGTTGGATGTAGTTAAGGTATGTAACTTTGTGTTCAGTTTATGCAATATGCAAACGGTGTATAAATTGGTAAACGTCTTGCGCTCTAAATTTCCGCGGTTTAATATAATTTAATTGCGAATAGTTGGACTTGGTAACTCAGAGTTACTTGGCTCAGGTGATACTAATCCTGTACTTGTTGTCGCGTCTGTAATTTTGCACTTCACGTCTCTGTGGTTACATACATTTGCTACTACGGCTAAAGTGATACTTTACCAGACTATCGGATTCCTCGCCTCTACAATTCCGTAATATTCTGCTGAAATTGTATCACTAATAAAATAATGAGCGGACGGAAGCTATAGGGTTAATATTTCAAGTCGTGTCTGTGAATGAAAGCGCAAGAATAAACAAAAACGCAAAAATTTGTGCCCAAAATCGAATGGCTTGCGGCGCCGATACAAACTTCAAACGAGGTTTATGTGTTTTTTCTATTTTTTTTTATTCTCTCAAACGAAACGTTCTCTTTTCTTTTTTTAACCTTTTCTCTCGCGCGATAGACGTAAGGTGATCTCGCCGGAAAATTTATACCACTTGCTGTACGATCTCGAGGATTAAGGCGCAAAGATTTCCCTCTAAATCGCTTTTGCAAAGTTGCGTAAATACAAATAGGAAACGTGCGCGTTTGAAATTTTATAAAGAAGGGCGTTTAAACGTTTAAATTTTTTTTCACGATCGATAGGTACGAAATGGTAAAAGTAAGTCAAACAAAAAGATTTTCGATGTATGTATTAAGTGCAACAGGTTAATTTTAGTAAAACTTTATTCCTATTAGTGAAAATTTATGATTCTTATGTAATACGATTTTTGTGTGGTTCATTAGTGAAAAATACGTACTAAATGGAACAGTAATTCTACGTAGAAAAATTTTCTCAGTTTTACGTTTCATATTATATAATTGAATAACATAAAAGTGCATGTTAAAAAACAATAAAAACCCCACTGAATAACATTAAAATTTTAAATAAAAATTTCCACCCATATACATAGCAATTTCACTACAATTATAATAGTTCCGGTAAATTTGATACACTTCCGTTAGCACTGCAAAAAAGCTATTTACCAGCACGTAAGCTATAATACGTGCTACCCATGTCTAATTACAATAAAATTGTACCGAGTACACTATTTTTCACATCTTATCTCAATAGTATATTCAATGTTTACACTTGAAATTTTTACGATTAATTGACCGTCACAAAGGAAAACCATTTCCTTTGACACATCAAAGAATGACTCAAGTGCTCGTGGCTTTCTGTTTGAATTGTTTTGAGCAAGGAGGCTTATCCCCTTTACAGGGGGATCCAAAGACTTAAAACAATATTTTAACTTTCGTTTTTTTTTTAAATTTGGCCTCACAATGGTCCAGCAATTTCACCACATACGTTCACATCGTTAATCGCATTGTTCGTTCCCTCAAAATTTCCACTCGGCTTGTTCCAATAGTTTTAAAACTTGCACAAAATAAATTCTGTGAAAGAACACTCGGTGCAAAAATGGATCCCTCGCTTTTCCGCTTAAAATTGTTAAATTTGAGATTTAAAATAAAGTATTATTCCCAACGCTATGTATTTTAAGTCGAAATTTCTTCCCCAATAAAAATTCTCTCTCCTTAAAAATATTATTTTTCCACCTTTAACCGGGCGCTTAATTTTCAAATGTCAATAATCCGCTTAACCGATCACTCTCAATGATCTCCTTCGAGGAATATTATTTATTATACTATTAATCAAATTCAAATTTAAAATAAACGATATTAATTCCGAAAGGTTTTTTTCTGAATATAGATACGTAAATATTTCACAGTACATATATAGATATATCGTCTTTGAATCTTTTTCGAATTACATTTAATAAGCTGCACACGTTCCCATTGTGGAATGTATGACATTTGGGTATATAAAGTGAACGTGACTCTCAAATAATAGAAATGTATGAAAATTGAAAAAAAAATAAAACAGCATGAGGAAACAAAGGAGACATTATTTCAAATAACCATGTTCGTGCCTTTAGAGCGTAAAATTTATACCACTTTGTTGAAATGATTATAATTAAATGCGTGTTTTCTTTCAGGCTATAATAGCAAGCAACGGCAGATTAACACCGGCCCACGAATACATCAACGATTTGAGAACAGCAAACAGGTAAATGATATAATATATTATTTTAGAATATAAACTTTTGTCATACAAAAGTTTATATTAGTTGTGAATCTGTACATTAATATAAACGGATGTTCATAGTACGTTCGCGGATCGTTAATTCCGAAGAAGATTTCAACATTTAGACTGACAAGTCAAGATGTTGAACTCTTCGCAGCGGTTCACAATAATTAAGCGCCTTTTGAAACCCCTAGGGGATGGGAGAGGAAGAGGATTTTCTTCACGCGTGCTCAACCCCTTTCACCCTTAAGAAAGCTATACCGTATCCCCCTCTGCTCGCATCTCTTGTCTCTCATTGAGAGGCGAGATCATCTCCAAGAGATAAATCGACTTTGTTCGGGACGAAAGTTTGATTTGTTCGCCTCTGGGTACAAGATCGCAGATAGCGGTCGCTTTTGACCTTACTTTCAAGCTCGCCATGTGTTTCATTTTGAAAGGGAATTGAGCGAAGCGGTAAAGAAAATTTCAATGAAAATATAACTTAAAAGTGAAAAACTTTATGTAGAAGTTATACATATGTAGACTAAAAATTTACACGTAACAGCTACATATTACGTTGACTTTGGCTAACCATTTGGGTACACTTTTTTTCCGTAGAAGGTGCTCATAAGTTGAGACAAAAGAAACGTACAGCGTTCACGTGGGAATAAAATTCTACCAATAGCTCGCAAGATGTGCTCTTGTTAAATATTTTATTTAATTTTATGCGAGCGTGCGCTTCGTAGAAGCAAGTAGGCAACGTACTACTACATACATATGTATGTACATACAATGAACGTAACTATGTATTTACATTGTATCTATACAGACATATGTATGATTGGTGCGATAACGATAACTCGCTCGTTATCGTTATCACCGTGCGGTTGTGTTTCGTAATCGCAGCACGAGTCAAAATCGGTTGTTCCACAATTAATAATTAAAAATAACAACAAACTAGTGTTGCAACTTAGTGCTAAAAATAAAAATTAAACATATATCAAAAAGTCGGCGACTGCGAAAACAGTGTCCACAGTAATAATAGCAATCGTTTAAATAATTTTATTTATTTTTGATAATAATTATAATTATTATGGCTATGAGTATGACAGCTGAAAAAAGACTATATGGTGCTCGCGATATTGAAAAAAAAATAAAATGTGCGTTATCAGGCACAAATATGCTTTCTAAGAAGCAACGTGAAACGATATTGTCTGGTGTCGATGGAATTATGGACCACTTGACAGCTAATACATACCAACTACCATCTTCCATCTCGGAATGTTTAGATCGGCTAGTAAAGGAGGTGGCCGACCTAAAAACCATGGTATCACGTGTAATCCCAGCTACACCAGCTTCGTCTGCTGAGTCTATGTCTTCTGTGGTTACCCCTGCATCGGTTTCTATGGCATCCCTCACGGCGAATCCTTCGGTTGACACTGTGACTACCCTAGCAGTAACCCAAACAGTTACCCCTTCGTCTCCTATGGTTATTCCTGCGGTGATGTCTATCGAGTCTCCTGCAGTTATCCTTTCGGCGTCCCCTGAGATAAGTTGTGCGGGCTTAACTAGTGGTGAGCTCCTGGCAGCACATCGACTCAGGTACCTACATACATATGTATGTGCATTGTGCATGTATGTATTTTATCTCCACCCTAATATAACCATGGAGATTATGAATCGATACATTGGTAAATACTTACCTATGTGAATGCACAGTGATTAAAGTTAATAAGGAAAACTGATGATTATGCCTCCCTCAAAATAGCCCTTGCCCGAGGTCTACTTTTTGGACACAATGAAGCCGGAAATATGGCCAGTTGGAACTGTCATTAATAAATGGAAATTTCGGCGAAGTGTAGCACTCTCGCAGAAGTAGGGTGCCCAGATGTCTTGGTAGTGATCTCTTGACGTTCTATGTACATACAATGTATGACCAAAATGTTAGTGGTCTCAATACCTAGAATTCCTCTCGGCTATTCATTGTCATCACTGAGTCCTGGCAGTCTGATTTTGTCCATGATGTTGAGCTTTTTGATGATCGCTACATTGCCTTCAGAAGAGAGATCGAAGAACGAGAGGAGGCGTAATACTCTTGGCCATTCGTGCAGATAGAGTTACGTCGTTGAGAAAAATTAATCCTTCAGCAATGCCTTTCCGTACTCGTACCCTCCTGGCCATCGGTGAATATGATATTTCTGATATGAGATATGGATTTGGAAAATTAAAGTCGACAAGATCTTCGGGGTCTCATTTAATTCTGAATTTTATACTTAAAGGTTGTCAATCCGCTCAAATTCAGTTTCAACTTAATTTTAAAACGTCAGTGTTCACGGACTCTTGGAAATGCACAAAAGTCACACATATATGTACACAAAAAGGGTGATAAATCGTTAATCGGTAACTACCTATGTATGTATGTATGTATGTACCGGTTGCTCTGCTCTCGTCTCCCGCTAAACTCTTTGAGATAATTAATTGTTCAGAAGCAGATATACTGTCACTGTAAACAGCTTCCATAGAACAGCAACACGGTTTCCGTTCACTTCGTTCCACTGTCGCGAATATTTTATGCTCCTCGAATGCCGTAACAAAACATTTGTATGTCGGTGTTCAGGTAGACGTCATATTGTACATACATATGTACACAAATCTAGAAAAGGCGTTTGATAAAGTTAACCACGGTATCCTTGTACGCAAGCTGAGTGATTTCGGTTTGTCCGAAGGCTTTATTAAACTGGTTTCCAGGCAAATCGTCGGCAATTTATTAGTTACGGTAAATAATTGATCTAATATTGAATTCCTCACTCCATCTGGAGTTCCGCAAGGCTCAAATTTCGGACCTTCATTATTTAACCTCTTCATCAATGATGTTCACACAGCAATATTTTTGCTCTATGCTGATGACCTGAAAATTTTCAGAGAAATAAGGAAAATTTCAGAGTACCTATAGATTTTTCCGAATATAATTCTAACCCAATATTGAATGCGTTGGTTATTTACACACCGGAGCGGATCCCACAGCGAATTCGGACAGGGCTGCGATTTGTGTCGCGCAGACTATTGTTGACACGACTGCAGCGTCACTCAACATTCAACGAGCGAACGGCGAAGTGCGATCTGTCAACCGCTGAGATCTGTCACCTGATACAGATATTAGTAACATTTGTATTTCACCCACGATTTTGTCATGAGCTCCTCAGGTGAAGCCGGAGCTCATTTGCTGACCGCAGATGTAGAAGATTGGTTAGTAAAATACTTTTATAGCTGAATGTAATTAACAGTGATTATGTAATTAACAGTAATCATATAGGATCGACTGGTTATTATCTATGTATTGACAAACTCGTCTGATTTCTCGTATATCACAATATGTATGGTACTAAACCTAAAAACCACGAGAGATTTGGGGTTTTTTTTTTTAAATAATAAATTTTTCTACAATCGTCATCGTCGAGACCGATTGAAGCTCGGCGAATTCAACAACAAATTAATGTCGAATTTCAGATAAGACCGAGCCGAGCCGGCTCGAGTTTCGGCTCGAGCTGCGCTGACTCGAGCTAACTCGAGCCGAATTCCAACTACATACATACATATGTACATATGAACATATGTACATACATATGTATGTATGTAGATAAAGTGCCCGAGAACTCAATATTAACCAGTTATCTTACTGAAGCGATGTCTAATGACCATCAACTTTGAATAACGACTACCATAAAAGGCTTTAAAGCAATCATTTCACCTAAAAATTGAAAAAAAAACAAATTTTGGCTGCATGCTTGGAATCGGTCGTGAGGACGCTGCAATCGCCAAAGACCCAACCAAGTCAACGCTAAAGACACTCAAGTCTCTAGATTGTTGTAATAATAAAGAAAAACACATGTTTCATGACGCACCACATACCACCGAGCGTATTTGTTCGCTCTCGGCGACTGGGCGTCGTTCCGTTCCGGTGTGTGAAGCCTTTATGAAGCATTTCTTCGGGCTACTCTGGGATCGTGTGGATAATCCACCAATAGTCGAGGTGTTTCATTTCTAGGCTCCAGAGTATTCCCGTGAGTCCCGTTCACGCTCTCTTTTCTTGCCCTCTTAAACGCGATAGCCTAGGGATGTGGACCTATGTATTCACCATCTCGTATGGAGAATTGTTAAACTTTTTAAATTTTCAATTTAAATTTCACATTTTATTGTAATATTTGTATGCTCGTGTGTATGGGTTTGTATATGTATGTATGTATGTACGTATGTATGTAACGAAGAATGAAACTAGGATGGAGTGCTTTTGGAAGAATGAACACAGTTTTTAAATCCAACATTCCGCTATACTTAAAAAAGAAGGCATACGACCACTGCGTACTGCCGGTTATGACGTATGGATGTAAAACGTGGATGGTAAATTCAAGAATGCTACGTAAGATCCAGTCCACACAGAGAAGCATGGAAAGATGTATGCTTGGTATAACAAGAAGAGATCGTAAGATGAATACATGGGTTAGAAGTATGACCAAAGTGGCAGATATACATACATACATAGCAGAACGTGTGAAAAAGTTGAAGCGGCAATGGGCTGGACACAGCGAGAAAATGGATGACAGAGGGACTCGAGAAATACCAGAATGGTGTCCAAGAGGATATGAAAGAAAGCAAGGTAGACCGAGTGAAAGATGGGCTGATGAATTGAGAAGAATGTGTGGAGTCAAGTGGATGCAGATTGCTCAAGACAGACAGGAATGAAAGAGGATTGGAGAGGCCTTCATCCAGCAGTGGATGGTAAACGGCTGAAAATGATGATGATGATGATGATGTATGTGTATAATGCTTTATAGTATTGTATGTACTATTATTTATGTATTCTTATATTACACATTTAATTGTATCTGGTCATGGGTGCTGTGACGAATTTGGGTCTGTTAGGTCACCGCGATATGTTTTAAATAATAAAATATGTATACGGCTCTGCATTCAGTCTTAAATTTTAATTATGGCGCATGTTTTAAAGCGACTTGCGATATTTGAAAATATGTAGAAAATTTAGTTTGTTTTTATTTTCAGCGGAAAGTCAAGACAGAAAGCAGACCGGGAGCTGAGAGACACGGAGAAGCGAGTCCTTGTTCTGGGTGCTGGCTTTGTATCTGCACCTCTAGTGGAATATCTTCACAGGGAAAAGAACATAGCCATCACAGTTGGTAAGCAAACAATTCCGACATGAAGGCACACGATGAATAATTTACGAAGTTAATAAAATAAAAAAAATAACATCTCTAGAGCGCGACTTTATTTGAAAAGAAAAAAATCGCTCTATAGCGAAAATATACTTAAAAGTACATATCGATGGGTTAGTGCACAGATATTGTATGTCCAGTTTTAAAAAAAAATTAATTATCACACACAAAACGTCCCTCTGCATAAAACCTTCCAAATAGTATATTTGAGAAGATATTGCCTTGAAAAATTCAAAAGAGATGTATGTCACTTAAAATATTTTAAAACAAAACTGGACATACAATATCTATGCACTAACCCAACGATATCTAGTTTTATTCAGTTGCATTGCTAGGATTTGAACTACATACAGTATAACGTATTTGAGCTACTAACAGTAAGCACCTATGTAATGTTGCCCGGGTGCGAATAGTTATATTTTTCAGTATTTTTCCTTTCCTGAACTTGCAATAGTCAATCTGTTTCAAGTAAAGTGCCGTCAGAAACAAAAGTGTCCGCAAAACTATTACGATCCCATTTTCAAGAAAATTCCTTTTAATATTGTTTCAAGCAAATATTTGATTATGTTTGTACATTGAATTGCATAACTAACTTATCAACTACACTTTTAATACACATTTCAAACGAAACAAATTAAAGGGTGCTATGAATGTTTAAAGAAATCAATAATTAATTTTAGCTCGCTATTAGCGATGATTGACATCCAACTAGACTGGCGTGGTGGGGGGAATTTAAACTGAACCATAATTGGCACGTTTGAACATTGCAAGTCACGCGAATCAAAGTTCGCTTGTAAATTTTTAATTTGAAAATTTGCATCGCCGGAAACGAATTAAACAAAACGCACACTCATTGACGTACATTTGAATAAATTCACAGGTGGGTGGTATAACTTATGAAGAATTAGAAGATATTGAGTGGGAGGATAATGTGACGTCACACCTCGTTTCGTCATCATATTTCGCATGGGATTGCGGGATTAAATTCGCTCGCGACAATCTCCAAATTGTCACTTTGCGAATGAATGTCCCATTTCTCTCCTCTTTCTCCGGCGCCAGTGTCGCCCCTAGAAGTTAACTCGGAAGAGTTAATTGTTTCCACTGTGTAAAGTTTTGCGACTGTCGCGCTCTGGCTGGAAATGTGTTATTTTACGCTGCGGCTTGCTCGCCTGGCTGGGTGGCTGGCGAAAGTGAGACTTTTGGCCAAACTATTCGAAAGGTTGAGGGGTTGATAAGGGGTGTTTGGGTGGGGTAGTAGATGGGGTATTGTGTTTACGAACCCGCGTTCCGGAACATATCCTCCCCCGCTTTAATTTATTTAAGTATTAAAATTAATTAAATAATTAAGGGATATTTATTATTAAACGGGAATTTTGAAAGGTTAAAGTTATACACACACAACATATTTAAAATTTATCTTTAGATCAGACTGATTGGGAAACCTGAATAAATTTTTTAATAAACTCGTCATATGACGGTCGATTCTAACCCCGACCTCCACCCGTGCCTGCGCGAGCTCGTTTGTACAATAACAGTATAGCCCCCAGTCGGTTTGACAGTACGTGAAACAATTGTATAGCCGTTATCTCAGGAGATTCGCCTCCACCACACACCTCTTCTCTGTAGTGCCCAAAAGAGGTCACTCTGATCATGGGTCTTAATCACTCGCGATGGCTGAATGGCAGCAAAAAATGTTAATGAGACTACCCGGAGGGGGTTCCATTCTGAAGGGGTGACATTCAGAGTGGAGGCCCTCCAGTCATGGGTTATTAAATTGATAATCTATTATATAAAATTAAATGTTTGTTTGTTTGTGATTCCGCTATGCAAATCTACAGTTTTCAACTTAGAACAGCCAAACTTGGTATACTATCTCATGATACCCCAAGTCAGACCGTAGGTGAGTTTTGGAAGGGGTCGGATCAGGGGGTCAAGGGGGCCCCATACAAATTTTTTAATCTGAAAAAAATTTTGTACTGGAGAATAAATGTTTTCATTTGTTTCAATTTTTCATTCAATTTCATTTTGTTTGTACTGGAGAATAAATGTCACCCGCCCGAGCAACGCCGGGCAATTCAGCTCATATTTGATGTTATGAATCGGTTATGTTAGCAATTCTAGCTTGACCGCAACGACGAAGTAGTCAGGCAACTTTTACGCCAATATATATACATATATGTATATATATATATTTATGTCATCATCATTTTCAGCCATTCACCATACACTGCTGGACGAAGGCCGCTCCAATCCACATCCATTCATGTCTGTCTTGAGCAATCTGCATCCACTAGACTCGCACACATTCTTCTCAATTCATCAGTCCATCGTCCACGCGGTCGACCTTGTTTTCTTTCACATCCTCTCGGATACCATTCCTGTATTAATCGCGTCCATCTGCCATCCATTCTTCACGCTATGTGTCAAGCGCAGTGCCACTTAAACTTTTTCACACGTTTCGCTATATCTGCCACCTTGGTCATGCGTCTTACCCATGTATTCCTCTTCTCGTTATATCGAGAATATTCGAGCATACTCTGTGTGCACTGGATCTTGCGTAACATTCTTGAATTTATTTAGTAATAAACAGGTTGTAATATAAGACATAATGTAATAAACTCAATTGTAATATAAGATATAATAAAAAATTGAAGCTATTTAAGATTCTTTGAGGACGTATCTACCTATATGTATGTACATACATATGTATGTACACTTTAGGTATGAATTTTTAAATTTAACGTCCCTTCCGTTCAGGGATTGCGATTAAGGAAATTAGAACGGTAAATCGTAGGGGTTAGTGTTTTATAACCGGGTGGTGGCGTCTAGCGCTAATACACATACGTCCGTCCGATTAATCACAGTCGATTTCACGGCACGACGAGCATCGACAACTTGAGACTGCAGTGTAGTACATCGTATACCTGCATATGTTTTTTTATTTTAAATTAAGGTCCAGAGCCACAGTCACAGAGGTCTCTCGGCGCGAATTGAGTTATGCGTTGGGTGGGCCGGTGGGGGAGCGTTATTTCAAACTGTCAAAAAGTCAGATGGTAAGTTGGGGAGGAGTCCACTTTCGCGGAAACGGTTTTATTCCATTATGTTTTCTACGGGGCTCGCGTACACCGAAAACGTTTTGGCGCAGCGAAAACTTTTTTGGTTAAGTGGCGAGGGAAAAGGGCGAGCCCGGTCGTTAGCCCTTCGCCCAGAGGGGAAAAAACTTGGAGACAATATAATCACGACCGCTTAACTTTATCCGTTGTCTTCTCGAAATACCCCATCCACTTCTTCCCCCCAGCCTCTCTGCCCCTGAATGACTTTTCTCCTAATACGATTTGTTGGGCCGTACGTACATATGTACTTACGTACGGACAAGCTTCTTTCACTTTAACAGATGCCCACATCAGTATATACATACATATATACACAATTTTAGTATGCTTCGTTAGTTATTTGATGAATACGGCCTTAATTTTATTTAGAACTAGCTGAATTGCCCGGCGTTGCTCGTGCGGGTGACATTTATTCTCCAGTACAAACAAAAATTGAATGAAAAATTGAAACAAATGAAAACATTTAATCTACAGTACAAAATTTTTTTCAGATTAAAAAATTTGTATGGGGGCCCCTTGACCCCCTGATCCGACCCCTTCCAAAACTCACCTACGGTCTGACTTGGGGTATCATGAGATAGTATACCAAGTTTGGCGGTTCTAAGTTGAAAACTGTAAATTTGCATAGCGGACAAACAAACAAACAAACAAACATTGAATTTTATATACATACATAGTAGATTTGATTGATTCAGAGTGATTTTTAATAAATAGTAAAGAACAGAACCACGAGACAGATAATTTATAATAAGTTTATATTTACTGTATCCCAATGGGATAAAGAGTGTTTGCGATCGTGCGAAAATTCGACTTTATTCGTCCCCTGATCACGTTTTCATGATTTTTGGAAAATGTCCGTGTGTTAGGCGGATGTGTGTAGAATCGCTATAACTCAAAAATTGTTTATCCGATCGCACTGAAACTTCATATTTATAGGTTTTTATGTAGGCCATTACAATTCATAAGACTTTCAAAATTTTTCATCATAGGGAAGTGGTACTTCCCTTGGAAAGTCACCTAATTTTTGTGTAATCTTTGGAAGGTTTTTCCAGCAAAACTATGATACACATTAAGATAAAATTTTGTATATGTATGTAGTATGTGTAACGACCTTCAAAATAATATAATTTTTAAACATTTTTTTTTCCAATCGGAAGTATGTAGTACTCTTGGTTTTCGGTGTTTTTAACTTTTTCTCCGACATTATCAAGTCTATCAAGCTGAAATTTCACGTAATTATTTGTTATCTTTGGGAGATTTTTCCAGCAAAACTAATAATACATATGTATATGTATGTATATTAAGCTGAAGGTTTGCATACTGAGTATGTGTACGACCTTATTATAAAAATTATATAATTTTTTTTCCAACCGGAAGTAGTACTTTTACTCTTGGTTTTTGGTGTCTTTTTACCAAAATATGTAATGTCACTAATACTAGGGGTAAGAATAAGTTAATAGCTAAGAATTTAAAACTAAGTAGATGTACATATGTAGAAGAAGTATCTTTTTTGAGAAGAGGTTTTGTTGATTACAATAGGCTGCCAGACGGTTTAAGAATATTTAATCAATCAACCGAATCCTGACAGGTTTAAAATAACACCTTTTGTAAAAATGCCAATAGATTGATATGTTTAGTATGTGCTTTTTAGCTTTTACGTTATTTTTTTATTTTATTTTAATTAGCTTTCAAGTTACTCTAAATAAATCGTAATGGATTGCCTTAAATTATGAAAAATTTACACCCACCCACACAACTAATTACTACATTTCTTTTATATTTTTAAAGCAATTTATTATTTTTGTTACAGTTTGATTTTGCATATTGATAACGTTAGCACGTACGTACTCTACTATCGTGATTGTGAAAACTCTACTCCATTGGAATATTAATAAAATTGTATTAAGATTTCATCTAGATTTAAACGAAGTTTTCCACGAGTGTAAAAATGTGCAATGAAAAACGAAAGGAAATTGACCGCACGGGGGGGGATAGCTCGAACGTTTGAAAGTTAATTGGGTCAGAATCCAAAGCGGCCATCTTCTAATCTCACTCCGAAATCGAGAGAATCTCCCGAAACTATTCATGAGTCTATTTGGTTAAATAAGGGGAAAGGGAGAAGGTTTCTTTGGGAAGGATTCTTCGGCGGATTCGATATTCAGCTGGGCCCAGCCGCGCACTAAAAGTTTTATTCTCAAATTGAGAAATTTCATCCGCACAACAAGCGCGGTAAAACTTTATTATTCAATATGTATAGAAAACCACCACACCGGAACGA
Organism: Parapsyche elsis; assembly: GCA_022651745.1. NCBI lineage: Eukaryota > Metazoa > Arthropoda > Insecta > Trichoptera > Hydropsychidae > Parapsyche > Parapsyche elsis. The sequence continues at coordinate 18,965,438 of JAGVSN010000001.1, read as the reverse complement.
TATAATCGACGAGTCTATAACTTAACTGAACTCAAACACAAACCACACAATGTAAACAATTCTATTTTTTTTGTTACTTTCAGCGTCACATATCAAAGAGGAAGCAGACGCTTTGGCTGCACGTTACCCAGGAGTCGAAGCAGTATATTTGAGCATAGGAATCAACGAAGTCAGTGGGTCACTCGAGGGTTTAATATCTCAAAGTGATGCGGTCGTATCTCTCCTGCCATACCATCTGCATGCATCGGTGGCGTCTGCGTGTATAGCAGCAGGAGCTCACCTCATCACAGCATCATACGTGACTCCTGGAGTAAAGGAACTGCACGAGGCGTAAGTACAGTTTCGTATGCAGTCAAAACGGCCAGTTATTGCAGTGCTAAATGGCCGTTTTGAAACCAGCAACGTTTTCATACAAAATTCAATCCATTATTGCACTTGGGTGCCGTTTCGAGACTGTGCCCGAGTGCCTTTTGACCTTTCGCTCCAGTGCTGTGCAATTTGAGACGAAAAAATTAAACCGGGTCATAGCGATCGTGCAAAATTTAAACGTCGCGAGTTCACCATTACACATTGTGATTCTAAAATTTATAGTGTATGTAGGTACGTGGAAATTCGGTCGGAATTACAGTGTACAAATTAATGTGCATCGTGAGCGCGGCGAATGGATGCTGTCGATAATATTGCGTACTAATCGTACTGAAACGTATTTAAGCGGCTTATGGTGTGATTTTGTTTTATTGTCATTATGCTTTGGCGTTTCACACTATTGTGGTGTTGATGTATGTAAGTAAACCGTTGAAATTTATTTGAAATTATTTTATATTGAAATTTAACAGCAGTGGCTCTTAACTGTTGATGAGTTTTATTCAGAAGATAAATAATTGCGTATTGTAACCCGATGTTGAGTTCGCCCTTCGTATCCGCAACGCCTCATATATTCTACATAGTATGACTGATATCACACGCTACAAGTCATTCAATATTTGTCTGCTTTCTGAATAATTGATCAACGCTTTAATGGACAGCGTTTAGGTTAACCCTTGTGTAGCTTTTTACTACGAGCTTTAATTGAAATATATGTACATAGTTTAAGGTATGTATACTGGGACTGAGTATGATGGTTAAAAAATTGGACATAAATTCATATTTCCGCAGTTTATCTACTGATTTTCCACGCGCGACGAACGTTAAAAATTACGTTGTTACATTGTTGCCTAAATTTAGCGTACTTTTAGTACATGTATGTATGTATATTATCATCATCATCATCATTTTCAGCCGTTCACCATCCACTGCTGGATGAAGGCCTCTCCAATCCTCTTCCATTTATGTATGTCTTGAACAATCTGCATGCACACATTCGTCTCAATTCATCAGCCCATCGTCCACTTGGTCTACCTTGTTTTCTTTCACATCTTCTCGGATACCATTCCAGTATTTACCGCGTCCACCTGCTATCCATTTTTCTCGCTATGTGGCCACCAACTTTTTCACACGTTCCGCTATATCTGCCACTTTGGCCATGCTTCTTATACATGTATTCATCTTGCGATCTCTTCTTGTTATACCAAGCATACATCATTCCATGCTTCTCTGTGTGCACTGGATCTTACGTAGCATTCTTGAATTCAGCATCCACGTTTCATATCCATACGTCATAACTGGCAGTACGCATTGGTCGTATGTATGCCTTTCTTTTTAACTATAGCGGATGTTGGATTTAAAAACTATGTTCATTCTTCCAAAAGCGCTTCACCCTTGTTTCATTTCGTGACACTTAAAATACACTGGATTTACAGTTTAGAGTTGTGATGATTTTTTTTCGCACGTTTCGCTATATCAGCCATGCTTCTTACCTATGTATTCCTCTTACAATCTCTTATCGTTATACCGAGCATACATATTTCCACGCTTCTCCGTGTGATGTGTATATTTATACACGTGGTTTTTTCGCCGTTTAATACGTCTGTTGCTCGCTAAATGGAGTATCGTTATTCATTTTAATGCTGCTTACTACATTACACGAAGTAATAATTTAGGCAATTTAACCGAAAAGGTTTACGGTTAAGATGAAGCCCACACTCCTTGCCGCCCATTCATCATACCTTAAATTATTCCACGTACTGGGAGGGACGGGTGGCCCCATAGTCTGGCAATTGTTCCTTGGCCTCTTCCAAAGCGGGAGAAGGTTCGGGGAGAAGTTTTAATGTGCTCTCGCGATCACTACAACGATTCCTCGATCTTCGTTTAAAATATGAATCATGATGCTAGTCCCTAGTGGGGGGGGGGTGGTCGTATTCTTTTTCATTTTCCGCCGTATAGTGATTGAAGTTGGGGCAAAATGGGAATCGGAGTTGATGAAAGCGGGTCTGGCCGCCATAAAACCGGTTCGAGGGAAAAACCGGTATAAAACCGGTCGTGGTAAATTTGGGGGAAAAGGTGGGAAAACAATACCCAGAGAAGTGGTGAAATTCGTGTGTGAATGTTTCATGATATGGCGGTCGCGTGCGACGATATTGCGCAATCAAAAGAATATTAGTTATGCGTGACGCGTTTAACGAGTGGATGGGCCCCACGGTTTGGGGAACTGTGGGACACGCACGTACGTTTCTGCAAACCCGCTATATAACCCAAGTTATATTGCGAAAAGCAGACCTTTAGACACGAATTTGCGTAGGCTAATGGAAATCCATTAAGAGTTGAATTTATTTATGAACTAATATAAATATTTCATTAACGCGCGAGCGCGCGAATTAATTCGCTCGCGTTTTATTATACCTATAATACAGATACATATGTATGTATGTATATTAAAGTTTCGACTTATGCCGGATGGACGATTTTGATGAAAAATTCATACGACGAGAGGAAAGTGCGAGTTGGCTCCGCTCTTCAGCGTCAATAAATTACGTCTTTGATATGAAACTTCCAGCATACGTGTGTAGAAAATGTTCAGGGATTCGAATCTCCCGCAAAACCTACGAAAGAACGTAAAATTTTCCATTGAAAAACTATGTAGGTGTCGATAAATTAAACGGCGAAGCGTTTAGAACAGTGGTCGGTAACCTTTTTCGAGCTGAGAGCCAAATTAGGGAAAACATTGCAAAATTGCTAAGTTTGGATTAAGAAATATGCAATTTATGAAAATGAAAATGACAATTTATTATTCAAAAGTACACTGAGCAACAAAAAAAATACCCAGAGCTGGAGATTAGTCAATATTTACTAAGTTTGACCCACTGAATTCGAATCCGATAATGATTTTTTTTAATATGCTCTCGTTTATGAGATATTCGCGATTTAAAAAATGTAAAAAATATCCACGTAGTTTGAAATCATTTTCCGCTCGAATTAGTACGTTAAGATAAAATAAAAATACAATATTGAGATGTAAAACCAATCCTTATAAACGTGGTGAAATAAAAAACTCTCCAAATAAATGCCAAATAAAGCAATAAAAAATCACAATCAATAGGAAAAATATCTATTGATTTAAATACTCACTTTGAGCACAGCGATACTATATTTTGAGTTATAGACCGCAAAAGCCAAAAAAATGGATATTTTTTAAATCGCGAATATCTCATAAACGAGAGCATATCAACAAAAATCATTATCGGATTCGAATTCAGTAAAGATTGACTAATCTCCGCTCTGGGTTTTAAAAAACGTGATTTTTTGTTGCTCAGTGGTATTAATCTGAAAAACGATCTTAAGGCATTTTATAGACGTTGTGGAAATAGGATTCATTTTGATCTTGTGTAAACTGTGTCAACCTTTTTTTATTTCACACAAAACGTTGGATGACAGCGAGAGACGTAGGTTTTCATAGAGAGAGCCGCATGCGGCTCCGGAGCCGCCGGTTCCCGATTTACTGAACGATTTGGAATGAACGAGTATGAGTGTATTTTGTCATTTGAGTCTCGCGAGTGACGTTAAATATTTGAGTGTGTAGTAATTTTGATACTGTAAAATTTATGTATCGTGAAGCTCGCACGTAATGTCTGTATTAATACTACGATATTTATCTTTGATATTATACGATATCACATGAAATTGTGGCGGTAAAAGCGTTTTAATTTACTTTTAATGTTTGATGGTGTAATTTAGCGGCAAAAATATGTATCGTAAAAAAACATTGGGACGGAAAGTTTGAATTGGGTATTAAGAGACAATGTAGGCCAGTGCTATTTATTACGCTCGAATAAAGTCGAACGTTGTTGTTTTATGTATGTAAGTGTATTCGCAGATTTGTTTGTTTCGTCTTGGAAATGTAAATTTATCTGAAATGAGTAGTGTCGCCAGAAGTTTCGCAAGTTTTATTAAGTTCGAGGATCGCCCGGACGCGAAACTTCGACGCGATAATATTTATGTATATAATGTAGTCTTACAAGATATTTTCTCATGAACGATTTCAAATTTCATTCTACGTTGTTTCAATTTCATGTAAATTTTTGCCTAGCTTTTGTCCCGTTTTTCACTTTATTCCTTTTTATTTGTGAGGCGATTGTGTCCTCTATTTGCACGTTTGACAAAACGTCGCGAAACAGGGAAGAGCAGTTTTCGCGCCGATCCAATCAGGCTTTTGATTCGAAAGTAAATAAAAAAAAAAATGAAAGTCTATTGGAAGTGAAGATGAGGGGCTTGCGTGATGAAAAGAAAATAAACCAAGAGGCGCCAGAGTCAAGTCGAGGATCCAGAGAGTGGCGAATGTGTTTGCTTTCGGCCATTGTGAGGTGTATCTGTCAAATGCGAGCGAAACTGGATAAATCGAATATTCAACAAAATCAAAAACACAATGCATCGATGTTGAAAAATAAAAAAAAAACAAACGAGAGATGCAAAATTTGTCGCTCAAATACAGCTTTGTTTTCATCGATCGATTTCACAAAGGGCGTTTTAAAAAATAATCGTTGAAAGCGAAAGCTTCCACCGATACAAAGCACAGCACGTTCGTTCGCAATTCGAATTTATCGTCATTTTATTCAATATACGCGAGCGACCCGATTCTTTCGATCGATTTCGATATACGCGACTCGGTTGTACGCGGTCGTTGACGGTGTCACAAACATATGCAAATTCGTGCCGCGAATACCGGAAGTGTGCCGGTGAGCTCGTATTTTACCCTAACGGAAATACGTCCGCTCTGGATCGTCCTTTAACGCGGCAATCAAGCGGTTAACTTGTACGACTAACTTCCTCTTGAAATTTAACACTGCAGTTATACTGTTACTAGTGTAAGCCCGTTGAATATCAACGGACGTGTTTTTTGTGAAAACACGTCCAAGGTCAACTTCACATTGAACAGTTTGAACCGACTAAGGATCTACATATGTATGTATGTATATGTCAACGTGAAAGTCACATGGGATCGATTTATTTATTTATTTATATAATATAGTAGCTAAATCTATTTAAATAGCTACTACACAGAGATGTTTTTTTAAGACTGCCAGGAATTTTTCAATAGTTTTGGAACTTCTAATTCCATCCGGCAGTATATTATACTCCAAAACACCTCTGTACAAGATGCTTCTCCTATTTCTATTTATTTTAACATTTTTTGTAATTAAATTATTTTTATTCCTTAATTATATTCACATACATCCATTCCTCTCACAATAAATTTAGTAAAATATGATGGTGACATATTATTATCTAACTTAAATATAAATACGAACATACAAATTCTCAAAGTATCATTCATATTCAACCAATCTAATACAATCATCATCTTTTTTATACTAGCATACCTATCCGCATTTATCTATCTCTAGTTGACTTATCTAACATATTATATATACTGTTATATATAATGTTTTTTTTTACATTATCTATTTATATTATAATTTTTTTAATTTTGTAATTGATTTTAACGATAGAAAATTTTTTTTAACGTGCTAACTAAATAAATCGATCAAACGTTTTCGTAATTGATTACATGACAATTTAGCAAAGTCGCGAACCTACTAAGGATTAATATTGTCAAATTGTAGCAGGCTCGTCATCACCGACGTTGGATGAACGTGTTACCACTAACTCAGACAACCTGGTGATCACGGGTTCAAATCCCACTCGCGCGACGTTCGGGTTTTTTTAATTATTTACCGAGGCGAGCCACAGATAGACAGACAGATTAATCTGGGCTATTATTATATATACTAATGTAAGCCCGTTCAAAATCAATGGAGCGTTCTCATCACCCGTACTGAAAAATAATATTATTATTTAATAGTTTTTATAGTTGTTGCATAGATGGCGCGTTGTAATACAACAACGTTACAATTTAGCAAAGTCGCGAGCCCATTGACAATAATTAATATTGTCAAATCGTAGCAGGTTCGTCATCGCCTCCGTTGGATGATAGTGTTAGCACGACTCATTTCAACCAGGTGATTACGGGGTCAAATCTCACTCGCGCGCAGACGGTTCGTGTCTTTTAATCATTTACCTCGGTGAGCTTTATCAGCAGACAGACAGACTGACGTATTTCGGCTATTATATATATAATAATATAATTGTATACTAATGATGTTATTGTGTGCAGGGCTTCCCAAGCTGGCGTCACGTTGTTGAACGAGGTAGGATTGGATCCAGGCATTGATCATCTCCTCGCCATGGAGTGCATTCACGAGGTTCAAAACGCCGGTGGCAGAATAGAGTCCTTTGTTTCATATTGTGGTGGTAAGTGGTGTTTCATTTTAATATATAATATACATACGTTTGACATATTACATGCATCGGTTCAAAATCTGATGAGAAAAAGACATGTGAGCGTTTAAAATTTCATGTAGTAATATGTGGTACGCTATACGTACAAAGGGTTTTGTCGCTTTGTGAACTGAAACGTATACTTAGGATTTTTAGCTTGATATATGCGAAAATGGTACTCGAATACTTGTACTTTTGATATTTATTTATTATATATGCCTGTTAAGGCTTTTACATAGAAAGTACATAATATATCAGAGGAAAACAAAGAAAAATAAGCTAATAAATAATTTATGTTGAGTTCATAAAATAAATAATAAGTCGTTGCTTTGGGGACGACAGATTAATATTAAAAAAATCAGTAAAATCAGAGTATTTATTACCATATCTAATCATTCTGGGGATGAAGATAATAATTGTTACGCGAAATAGTTTCATAATCTAATAAAAATCGAGAATGGGCATGGTATGGTACTCAAACAAAGTTTTCGAGTTGCTGTTTTTCTTGCGTGGTATTTTCCCCAAATTAAAATTCACCTAGATCTTCAATCGATGCAAAAATACGAAATAGGAGATAATTTTATATGTTAACAAAAACAATTGGGGCCTGGGCGTGTACATACATACATTTACAAATACAGTTGAAATAAATTTCACGTGAAAACACATATTTTTGACTTTGATCTGAATTGGATTACTTGAAATATGTACATATGTATGTACTCAAATATAAATCAAAATACTTGTTTACAGCTTTCAATATTTTGAATATACATACATATGTATGTAGAATTACATTTTGAAAAATTGACCACACAGCACAAAGAAATAAAAAAAATGCTCATTTTAAAATCCGCCTATATCTAAGAAACTCGAGCCAATCATCATATTTGTGTTCAGTGGGTAAAAATAATTAAGAAAAGTTATATATTGACAATTTTTTTTACATTCTTTCGAATCTTTACCCGAACCCCCGAAGAAATACGGATTTTATTGCGCAAAATCCAATAAGTATTGCGCATCTGAGACCTTGACGAAACAATTCGTCATACCCACTCGCATCAGCCATTAATCGAAACGTCAAATACACTAGTCACGGATCTATCGAGATCGGGAGCGCTCTATTTCCCAGGCTCCGATTCTTTCAATATTATATCGCAATACCATGTATAGCTCCTTTTTTCTAATATCGAGCAATAAAATAAAATTGCGTATCGGTTTTTGCCCCTTACCCTATGACATTTTTCGGAGTCAGGGTCTGCAAAGTCACCCAACTTTATGCTCGAGGTCGCCTGTAGCAGTTTTTGCGTCAACCGATTTTGTTCACATTGAGTCAATACGAAATTAACCCTAATGGATTGGGAACTAAACGGTCAAAAACCGCAAAGTTAACCGTAAAAGGTCACATGCTACGATTCGATTTGCGAGTCGATCAAAATCAGATACGCTCATACGTAACTGAATGGGGACAAAATTTCTCTTCGTAATAAACTAATCTCATTTCCTTAAAGGAGTCGCCGTGGTTTGGTTACGTAGATAGGTAGGTACGATGATACGGATTTGAAACTAACTTTAATCCACTTTAATCCCGCGATGTACGCATTTAGCCGAGGTAGCGTAGTAGCAATATACCTCTCCGATGCTCGAGCCGCGTATCGATCATTATAAGTTTTCGCAAATATGGCGAGTGTTGCCAAGTTTGTACCGCTCGGATTTTTGAAAGTATTTTGGGGGTACAAAAACTCGGGAATGCGAGCTCGAGTTGGGGTTGAGTCATTAAATCTCCGCGCGCGGTTAAGTTTTAACCGAGTGAACCTCCGAATTGAGATCTTGTTAACTGTGCCCGCTCGCAGAAGGCGTCATTCAAAATTTGTTAACGAACAAAATTCACGTCAGGTGAATTTCACAAATCTTAATTATGATTTTGACCTCTTTTTCGCCGTTACGTTTTATGTTGTTTTTTTTTCTATATTTTTTCTAAAGAACGTGAAACTTTTACTGTAGAATAAAAATTAAGCCAAATACGTCTATGTATACATATACATATGTATGTAAAGAGTGAATAAAAATAAATTTAGTAAAATTTTATTCATATAATGCGTATGTTCTTTGTTTTGTACGTTTATAGTGAACATGCGTTAACTTTGACAATAGATACGGCATACTGACAAACAAAGTCGACAATGTTTGCAAACTGTTCGTATACTTGTTTGTATAATAGTTTGCAAACAAAAATTTAAAGTTTCCACTATTTCCTTTATTTAAATATGCATCGAAGTTTTAGATAAAGTTTTCACAAACACTTTAAGCGACGTGGATTATTTTTGATATTATAATAGATGTAAGCGAAATTTACGATAAATTTGAATAAAATGTGAATTTACTTTTACATGATTAATCAAATTGATGTGTATATAAATAGATTGGTCCCTTATTTTAGATTAACAAATTTGATACAAAAGTTCATTGATTACGATGATGGTTTTTAGTTTTGTTAATTAAAAAATTAAACACAATTTTCCTTCTTCTACATGAAATCATGCCTACTACGTTACGTAAAAGTGCCGGCAATGTATTGTCGGCAAGCATTACTGCAATATGGTGATGTGGGCCGGAAATATAGTCGTGTTTCCCGACACTATTGTTCCACTATTGCTGGTATGGCCGTGTGTTGGCGAGTATTGTTGCCATGATATCGCTCGGTATACGAAAATATAAAATCTGGGCAATAATAAAACAGCAACTAATTGCCGGAAATCATTGAGCAACACATTGCTGCGACACATATTGCGCATGTGATGCTAAAAATGTTGTTGGATGGTTGACGAGCAATATTGCTCGTTTACAGTCCCCTTTAGTTCGAAAAAGAAACAATTTAATTTGCAGACATATAAATTACATACATAGATTACATCAGAAATGGTTGAAATGTATTCAACATAAGGATACTACTCGATCCGTGTCAGTTGAAATCTCCGCATGAAATTTTTCAAACATTTATATTTCCTACACGGAAGATCAACAAATCAAAAGCTCTCCGGGGAACAAAAACAAGACGCTTTCAAATGGTTCAAAATCGAAGGTTAATGTATTAGAAAAGTTGTCGGCGAAGTGATGAAAAACGACGCTTCGCAGCGTCCCGAAAACACTTTAGCTCGGTGCCGGCGTATTAGGAAAGTTCGAGAATTACGAGCTCAGATAAAATCTGCTTATGTGCTTAAAGCGGGGACGACCGCTTTCGGAGACTCTAGCAGAGGAAGGAAATCTTTTTGCCGATACTCCATAGGGAGGACACGATTCCAGTTATGTACGTACGTAAGAGAGCTGGATCGATACGACAATACCCATAAATATCGACGTAACTGTGTACACGTACCGACCTAAACCGACTCCATCCATAAAGTGCTACAACGACGCTGAAAATCAATTCAAACATTCACACACAACCAGAATCTTCATTGTTCGAGGAATACCTTATGCCGGCACTTCACATTGGGTGAGCTCTGACGAGCAGTACCGAGCGTCCATGTGTGGGGATGTCACTCGAACTTTTTCGCGTTAAAGGTAAGAACGCACTAGGCGGAACTGCACTGTGCGACACGGCGCGGCAAAATATTATTTATATGAAATTGTCGCACTTGAACTGCAATTGTAGTGCGGTCTATCACATACAATTTCATACAAACCATATTTTGGTCGCGCAGTGCAGTTCCGCCTAGTGCGTTCCCGCCTTAAGGCCAACGCACTGAATGAGCACTCGCGGCGCATGGATTGTTGCCGGCTCTTCACATTCGCGCGAATGTTCGCCAACCGTTGGCCTTAGATGACATCGTCGAATGCTGACGAGCTTTCGCATGGAAGTGACACGCGTGGCCAGAGCGCTGCTGTCGTATCGCTGGTCGCGCCACTCTAGTGTCAATTAAACGCATAGACAACACTGAATGTGGAGGGGGAATGGTCCGCCATCTTATTTTCTTCGCGGTTCGCAACATACATACATATATGTACAACAGTATGATCACCTCTACTTTGAACTTGCCATTGGCGACAAGTTCCAGATGAAATCGATTTATGTGCTTTAGTTTGAACATCAACAGAACAGAATTTGACTCGACTGAGGTCACCCACAAGACTTACAAAATGAGCAGTTTATATAAATATAATATGAAGAGCTTGTCATTTTCGATTCCGATTAGTTTTATTCCTTTTTCTTCTCAGAAAAAAAAAACATATGCGTCATTTTTCTGTGATGTTCGTAAACGCAATCGCGCTGCCTAGTCTGATGGCGCGTTCGCTATCCTTCGGCATCTCGCTCAACGGCATACGATAGAGTGAGACGAATGCGATGTACCACCGACGCGACGTAGGGATTCGCAATATGCCAACGGTTGGCGAACATTCGCGCGGATGTGAAGTGCCGGCATCACAAAAATGTAAACTACAATACCCACTCTGCAACACTTTTGTATATTGATGACCACTCGACGGGTAACAATGTACGTATAATGGAAATTGCAGATAGTGACAGTCATATGTACGAGGTTGGGTAATTCTTGAGTGGTCTCCATACAAATCGGAGTCAAAGGGGCCAGGTGGAAGGGCCGCTCTTAATTATAAGCCGAGCTTCGAAGGGCTTTTAGGGATGCCTGAATCATTCATGGCCGGATTGACGTTTTGCAGAGGCGCCAATTTAGCGCCTGGTGAGGTGGTTTAAACTACCCCAAACCCCTATTCCACTTTCCTCGCTCGATTCGCTGATGTATAATTATTCAACGTTCACCAATAGCCCGGCGGCCATCGCTATCGCCCGATTGGACATTCATAATAGAAAGGACCGTCGGTAAATCACACAATGACAAACCAAACCCTCTCGTTGCCCACCCCATTCGCTCGTCTCCTTTTCCTTGTACGTATTGTAGTGCGATCGAGACGACACAGGGCTAATTTCTCATCTAATGCCATTAGTTAATGTATCCAGGATCATAGGGGGAGTCCTAACTGGCTGGCTTCACGAAACGTAGCCCGTTTTACACTAGGCTGAATTTCCATTTTGAATACATTCTGCAATGTACGCAAGGGTACTCACAGTGAACAGTATGTAGGTAATTAAGCAATCGATGCTAATTTGTAGCGGGATGTGTTCTTTATGTATTCAAAATTGTGAAAAAATATTATCAACATTTTTAATATTAAATACAAAATAGGTACCCTGCTGTTAGATTTAAATCAAAAGAGGGTCATGGCCCAATTAACATGCTTCACAAGAAATAAATAGTTTAAAAATCCACTTTTTTTATACCCCGTGCCCGTGCTTTTATGTCATTTTTATATAAATTGAATTGAATTGCAGGTCTTCCAGCTCCAGAATACAGCGATAATCCGTTACGTTATAAGTTTTCGTGGTCGCCCAGAGGTGCATTACTAAATACAATGTCAGCCGCTAAATACTTGAGCAGAGGACAGGTAATTATTTTATTTATTTATTTATTTCTATAATATAGTAGCTAAAGCTAATTAAATAGCTACACAGAGATTTTTTTAAGACTGTCAGGAATTTATCAATAGTTTTGGAACTTCTAATTACATCCGGCAGTCTATTATATTTCAAAACATCTTTGTACAAGATGCTTCTCCTATTTCTATTTATTATAACATTTTTTATAATTAAATTAAATTATATTCACATACATCCATTCCTCTCACAATAAATTTACTAAAATATGATGGTAACATATTATTATCTGACTTAAATATAAATACCAACATACGAATCCTCAAAGTATCATTCACATTCAACCAATCTAATTTAATCATCATCTTTTTTATACTAGCATACTTATCAACATTTAAAATACATCTCATACCTCTATTTTGTAATATTTGTAAACTATCTCTAGTTGACTTATCTGACATATTTCATAATGAACCACAATACATAAGATGTGGTCTGACAATTACATTATAAATTATTATTTTAGTTTCTTTAGATAATAATCGTCTTAGCCGACTTTTTTTTTTATAAAAAAAATTGATCGTGTAACTTAAAATCTAACTTATCCAATATTATACCCAAATATTTGAAATTATTAACTAATCAAAATGAACTACTGTACAATTACATATGTAACGACGGTGGAAATTTTAAAATTCGTTAAACTTTCAGATTGTTGAAATATCCGGTGGGGGTGATCTGATGACGAGTTTGAAGCATTTAGATTTCTTACCGGGTTTCTCTTTGGAAGGTTATCCGAACAGGGACAGTACCCTTTACGCAGATTTGTACGGGATCAGGTCAGAAGCCAACACAATTCTCAGAGGAACACTGCGATACAAAGGTCAAAATAATTAAAATTATATGCCGGTTATGTATGAAATCATTATTGTACTATAAAATTCAAGATATTCCGGCCGTACCGTAATTCACTACATACATACATATGTATACATATATGTAATATGTGGCGATATATATTTGGTATGCCTTATCCTCGTTTTGTGTTCCATCTGAAGTTACATTTACGCAGGGATACTCAACGAGGACGAGGTTGGGTTTTAAATATTGTTTTTGTTATTTTGGGCTTTAGCCTGTAAAATAAATAAATAAAATATGAAAATATGTACATATTTTATACTACTATATCTTCGGCATCTCTATGTAATTGCTAGAAACGTTTTATTGTTTCGATCGTATATATCGATATTTACGCGATATAACGTGTTTACATTCGATACGTATTGACGTTGAGTGATTGATGTATTGTACCTATACAATAAACTTTGTAATAGATTAAAAATATTACTCACTAGTACAAGACGAAGGTAAACACGCGGTTCAAAAAAATAACTGTTACGATTTCGAGTAGATTACACAACTTTATAAGGATGATACTAAATTTTACTTCAATTTTAGGTTTCGCTGAATGCGTACAATGCATGCAATTGTTGGGTCTCATAGATCCAAACCCACATCCTATGCTACATCCGGATGGTCCTGAAATTACGTGGGTGAGTTAAAATCTAATGAGGTGATACTTAAAATGTGATGTACATAGTAGGACTAAACGGGTATTCTATTTCGATAAAAATAGAATACTATACACAGTTAATTGATATTTAACATTAATTTAGAAGCTTGTACGTTTACGAAGCTTTGCATTTTACATTTTAAATTTTTGTACACGATATCAACTAATTTTCTATCTATGCATGGGTGTATTTTATCACATAACATACAGTTACGTTGCGTTAGTTGGATTACCTTGCGGTTTTATACAGTGTCAGTGGGTAAGTGTTGCCTGGTGTTAAGATTAATGGCCTATCCGAGGTGGGTGGCACTGTGAAACTGCGGTATTATCTATTAACCAGAAAATGTATACGTGTATGTGTCGATGAATAGAGCAATTGGTAACATATGGCATCATCTATGCATGTACTTTCAAACAATAAACTTAACAAACAGTTTCTAGTATCTATGTATCTATTGCCTGACGAAGCACTTTTTGTTTGTTCGGAACAGTTTCCCGAAGCTCTCATCCATTGTTCAAACCGTTTGCATAGAACCGTAATGCAAAGTTTAATTTAATGATGTTATTATGTCGTTTATTGGCTGGAAAATAAATTTAAAAAAATGTATCGATAAAATTGTTCACTCGCGCGGTACGTGTTTATGAAGGGCGATAAAGATCGAGCGATGGCTTAATATACCTTTTTTTGTCGTATTTTGAATAGAATTTTATCAGATTGAATTTATGTATGTATGTATGTGCACGTTCACGCGACGTAGATACGATATTTTATTGATTGAATAAGTGTTTTAAAACTTTTGATTTAATTTTCATTTTTTTTTATCAATTTATATAGCGCCAAATGATATGCGAATGCCTCGGCTTAGCCGACAGTGATATTTTCTACGAAAACTTAAAAACCAAAGTTGCCGAGAGGGGAGGTGCTGCTGGTGCTTCAGCCTTGGAAACTCTTGGACTTTTAGAAGAAGTTCCAGTGAAGAAACTAGGAACACCTTTGGACACACTGAGCTACTACCTATCGAAGAAACTAGCACTCGGTAATCGATTCTCTCTGTACTCTCTACAGAGTCTCTGTATTCGTATTCTAATTGGATATCTGTGTCGCAGCAGTTAAAATACTACCCATCGTTTCGAATAAATAATCTCGATCGGAACGAGCTTTTAAGCGAACGCGAAATTTTCAACCCCAATCACTTAAACACGTCCATCCATTCCGTTCGATGCACGACGGGGAATAAATTATGCACGACTTTTGATCGGTGGCGACTTTTCCAGCTACATATGTGGGGCCTAAAGTATGCATCGTTCGTTTGAATAAAAGCGTTATATGTGTAATTAGTGAAACACATTGTTTTCAGGTTTAAAAGCCCGTGAACTTTGAGGGTTAAGCGGTTGTTTTTCGGCAGGTAGTTTAGTGCGGCTTTTAGAAACAAAATGTTTTAGTGTCGACCACGTCGACCGTGAAAACCTCGAAATTTATATTTTGTATGTATTTCGGTAAAAGGAATATAGGTATGCGGATACGATGTATACAATACGATGTATACAATATATATACGATGTATGCATATACAAATTATGTTAAAAGTGACAGTTGTGTTATGAATTTAGGATCGAATTGCGTTTCAACATAGTAATTGGACGTAGAATATTACTGCTGCAACATTCGAAGCGACCCACTTAGCGTATTACGCGTGTTCGTATTGATATGGAATGACTAAATACACTTCGGCGTTTACTAGAATGAGCATATCATGTAAATTTGATAAATAATACATAGTATATAGACTCAAAATTAACCTTTGTCAAAGTCAACAATTAAGATCGATTTGCGTGTATGAGATTTTGTATAGTATATTTTTTAGACACGTATGTATGTACATATTAGTGCACAGATATTGTATGTCCAGTTTTGTGTTAAAATATTGTAAGTGACATACATCTTTTTGCATGAAGAATATGGATGAAATGGACATATTATATATTTGAATAGGGCAATAATTGTATGTCCAATAATATTTGGACATACAATACTTTTTAAACATGAAGGTTTGATGCAGATGGACGTTTTGTGTATGATAACTCAATTTTGCTAAAACTGGACATACAATATCTGTGCACTAACCCATCGATATGTGAATTTAAACAGATTAGTGATCACTTTACATTTTATACTTAAACTAGTGTAAGCCTGTTGAATATCAACGGATGTTTGTGTGGGTGAGTTTATGTGTATTTAATAGTTTTTATAGTTGTTGCATAGATGGCGCGTTATAATACAACAACGTAACAATTTCGTCAAAGTCGCGATCCCATTGAGAAATTATATAGTCAAATTGCAGCAGGCCCGTTATTATTTAGTTTGGATCACAGCGTAGACGCTCACTGTACCGAACTGGTGATCTCGGGTTCAAATCCCACTCGCGCGACGTTCTGGTTATTTAATTATTTACCTCAGCGAGCGTTATCAGCAGACAGACGGAATAGGGCTATTATATATTATGACTAGTGTAAGCCCGTTGAATATCAACGGAGCATTCTCATCACCCGTACTGGAAAATAATATTAAATTTAATAGTTTTTATAGTTGTTGCATCTATGCAACAATGCGCCATATATGGCGCGTTATAATACAACAACGTAACAATTTTGCAAAGTCGCAAGCTTATTTTTTTATTATATATATATAGTTAAGTTGAAGACAGCCCATTATTGTCTGGTTTGGCTCACCGCGTAAGCGCTCTGTTCCGAATCAGTGATACCGGGTTCAAATCCCACTCGTGCGACGTTCTGGTTTTTTAAAATTATTTACCGAGGCGAGCGTTATCAGCAGACAGACACACACACAGACAGCCGGAATTTTTGGCTATTATATATATAATATATGAATTTTATGTGTTTTCAGGCAAAGACGAACGCGATTTAGTAATTCTGAGGCACACGCTAGGAATTATGTGGCCGGACAGCAGGAGAGAAACCCGTGGTATAAATTTGGTAGTTTATGGAGAGCACGGTGGGCATTCAGCGATGGCGAAAACTGTCGGATTTCCAGCAGCCATTGCAACCAAAATGATTCTCGATGGTATGTACATATGTACATATATAAAATATATATTATACTTAAACATTATAGGTATAATATCGAACGATTACACAGCGAAAGCCAAGTCAAATGGACATGAACTCAATAGTACAATCTTATTTACTGTAGCCTGTAGGTATGTTAAATTTTGATCGATATGCTTTGTCTTCGACGTAGGAAAGTTATTAAAGCGTGAATCTGGCGTAGGCTGAACATCCGCTAAATTAATGCAGCGTGGTAAATATTAAACAGTGTTGTTGATAAATAACAAAGAAGGTTTCTAAGAAGGTTTATTTGATAAGCCCGATACAAAAGGACCTGCCGGTGAATGGATAGAGTGCCACAGGCACACCTGCCCTCTCAACAAGGCTCATTAAAAATGCAAAAAAAAAAAAAAAAAGCGGAAGAGGAACTTCTGCGCAGCGTGTTGTTAGATATAAACCCTGATGTGACCCGATCTAAAGTAGCATACGCTTGTAAACTTTTCCCCCTGCTGTTGCTTTATAAAGTTACCCGTGAAAAAAAAGCGACCGTATTCAATTAAACAAAGAAGTTTTACGTCTATTGTAAATTATTGTTTCATTTTATTTTCAGGAGAAATTCAACAGCGAGGTGTCGTTTTACCATTCACGCCTGATATTTACAGACCGATGTTGTCGCGTTTGAGAGCCGAAGGGATCAAAGAAACTGCCACGTCTACGTGGCACACTTAAATATTTTTATAGTTCCGCTTAAGTATATTGTATAATGTTAATGTATATTATAATATATTATAATGTATAATGTATTTTAAATATGATTTTTTTTTTTTTATAATTATTAATAATAATAAAATAATGATGTTAGAATCATGCTTGTTTGTTTAATGGTGCGATATCGAATTGTTCAAAAGGTTTCCGACTGAAGGTGTGAGTAATTTTTACGTTGAATTTCCGATAAATTCCAATTGGATTATTCGCCCTGTTTTTCACGGAATTTTTCACGATTCAACAACACCTGTTGTTGCAATGTCAATAAACAAATTCTATTTTCGAAAGCTTAAAATAAAATCTTGATTAAATTACAAAAAAAAAAATTACTCAATCCAAAGAAATACAAAGAATAACGAAAATTCCTTTTTAAAATGTAAAAGTCAAAAAGCAAAATTTGAAAATAATACTATTTGGAAGGTACATACAAAATTTCAGTTTAATTTATCTGATAGTTATGGAGGAAAAAATTCTCCAAGAAAAGTCACAATGAGGTGACTTAGAACGGGAAGTACCACTTTTAGTTGACGACAAATTTTCAAATCATTATTTATTGTAATGGCCGGCACTAAAAATATATACATATGTATATGTATGTAGATACATACATATGTATGTATATGAAATTTCAGTGTGATAGGATTAACGACTTTTGAGTTATAGCGATTCTACACACATCCGCACAACGCACATACATTTTCCAAAAATCATAAAAATGTGATGAAAGAAATCAGTTAAAATCTCGAGGTCAAATTTTCGCACGATCACAATACGTATTTGCAAAATCATAGACCTTTGTGCTTTAATGATGCAATATGTTGTATGTATGTATAGGTACATGTATAAAAGATCGAAAAAAATCGAACGTAGTTCATACTTGGTTTTATTTAATAAAACAACTAGCCTGAGGTTAGAACTACAATTTATGAAATACCTACAAAATTATACGATATCTAATATCAAATCAATACATACATAACTACATATGAGACATAACATTATTTTTTGAGATCTCGCGTAGCTTTTTCAATAGACACATTGTATTCTAGCACGGAATGGTTATTATAGAATACATGCATTCAAAGTTATAATAATATTAGAGTTAACATATGTATTCTTCGAGATAAGTATGGTTATACTTATCTTGAGAATAGGTTAAAACTAATATTATTATAACTTTGAATGGATGTATTCTGAACGAGATTGTTGTTATCCATTGTCACAACAACGATTTCACTGCAATCAGTGCTCGATAATAATATTTATCTACGAACACTGTGAATACATTTTTTCCCACATTATAATAATCACTATTATATAACGAATTCGGTCATGTATATAAATGTCGTCAGATGGATTTAATAATAGTTGTGCGCCGTCAGCGCCGGAGTCTGCCAATATTTGTGCAGCTCTAAAATATTTGTTTACTGATATATGTAAGGGCAACGAACATGTTCAAACTAGTTAGTGCCCTTTTCCTAACAATCATGGTAGCTGGGTGCCATGGGGATTGGTGGGAAACCATGCAATTGTATCAGATCTATCCCAGATCTTTCCTCGACAGTGACGGAGATGGCATTGGTGATTTGAAAGGTTAGTGATATCATTTATAATTTTATTAAAAAAATTGGCATACAGACGTCAGATGTATCATATCAACACGTTCTATTAGGAAATTTTATTTTTAGATATTCCAAAACGTTTAAATTACTTTGCCGACATTGGCGTGAATGCCGTGTGGCTTTCGCCAATTTTCGTATCGCCGATGAAGGACTTTGGATACGACATTTCCGACTTTTATAAGATTGCTGAAGAATACGGAACGCTTGACGACCTCAAAAGAATATTAGCTATAGCTAAAGCACTAAGTATGTTTATTGAGACTCCAAACATATTATACTGAATGTACATACTGTCTTTTTACTCCAAATGAAATGAGTCGCTTAGTTCCAAATCCCGATAAGTCCATAAAACTCACTTGTTCGCAAACGCGGTTTTTCTGCTACAGAATTATTTGCTTGATGGCGTTTAAACTCATTTAAACTTAATTTTGTTGATATTAAACAAAATATTGAGATTAGAAACATGGATTTATCGTTGTTTGTTTCTAAATATGGCTTTTATCAGCTTTTATCATAGTGCAATTGTCAGTTTTTGGAACTAACACTGATTTTCAATATTTTTTTACCGCGTACTTGGCGGTATTTGGAATAATTCAATTATAAGGCATCGTTTGAAAACATTCTTATAAACAGGAAATATTTTATCCACGTTTTTTATATGTACATATTGTGGACTTATCGGGATTTGGAACTAGGCGACTCAAATATATCTTTCTTTCAGACATTAAAATACTTTTGGATTTCGTACCCAATCATTCGTCAGATGAGTGTGAATGGTTCCAAAAGTCAGTCAGGAAAGAGAAAGGATTTGAAAATTTCTATGTTTGGCATCCAGGACGAGAAAACCCTGCTGGTGGTAGAAAATTACCTCCTAGCAACTGGGTAAATATAAATATATTCAAGATTAGCGAGTGAATTATATTTTGACTCTAATCCACATACATATGTATTATAGATATCAGTATTTCGAAACTCAGCTTGGACATGGCATCCAGTTCGTCAAGAATACTATCTACATCAATTCTTACCAGAACAACCTGACCTCAACTACAAAGACCCCAACGTTGTCGCCGAGATGAAAGTAAATTGAACAAAAATATTTCTATAAATACGAATCGGACAAGGACATTAAATTTAACACGTGTTTTGTATTTGAAACAGAACGTTCTCAGATATTGGCTATCGATTGGCGTAGACGGTTTTCGCGTAGATGCCATCCCTCATCTCGTAGAAGTGGACATGGACGAAACCGGAAACTACCCAGACGAACCCCTATCCGGTGACACAGACGATGAAAGTGAGTAATTTCGCAACGTTAAAAGTGTGCAATTTAAATTGAAACTTAAACCACCTTGTAAATTACAGACGATTACGCTTACTTGGATCACATTTACACGCGCGAAAGAGAAGAAACCTTCAGCATGGTATACGATTGGAGGAAAACTTTAGACGATTATGCACAAGAAACTCAAACTTCGACAAAGTAATTATGCCACTTGAAACTATAGTAGCCACATATTGCATTTTAAATAAAAAATAAAAATTGTAGAGTTCTGTTGATGGAAGCTATGAGTGATGTTGATATAGTGATGAAATACTACGGTAATGCTACTCATGAAGGAGCGCATTTCCCATTTAATTTTTTGCTTGCCTTCCTCAATAAAGAAGCCAAAGCTAATAAACTTAAAGAAAATATTGATGAATGGTTTTCTAAAATACCAGAAGGACGTGTAACAAACTGGGTGGTGAGTAATAACTACTACGTTTAAAAACACTCATTCTATACGATCAAACTAATGTTAGTTTTTTTAGGCTGGAAATCACGATCAACCACGTTTGGCTACCAGATTTGGACCAGAGCGATCTGATGGTGTCGTTATGATGTCTATGTTACTCCCAGGAGTTTCAGTAACCTATCAAGTAAATTGTTGTATATTAAGTTGATCTAATATTATATTTGTATTTAAAGTATTGATTGATTTGAATGTTCAGGGCGAAGAAATAGCAATGGAAAATTTCTATTTGAGCTACGAAGACACTCAAGATCCACAAGCTTGCAAAGATGGTCCCGATATGTATAATATTACGTCTAGGGATCCTGCAAGGACACCTTTCCAGTGGGATCGTACCAAGAATGCAGGTGAAGTGAAATTATATTACTAAGATGCATCACAGAATTTATTGATGTTGTTGTAAATCAATAATGTTATTACAGGGTTTTCAACTGCTGATAAGACTTGGTTGCCAGTATCTGATAATTATTTGACATTGAATTTAGATAGTCAAAAACAAGCAGCAACGAGCCCATATAAGGTATTAATTTAAACGATTTAATATAAATACACTATTTTTTTATTGAAATAATTTCAATGAACCAAAAATATGTTTAAGATGTATAAAGCATTGTCGGCATTGCGTAGAACGGCTGCAATTTCAAAAGGAAGTTTCCAAATAGAAGCCTTGAACGATGACGTCTTAGTTTTTACAAGGTAAAAAGATAAAATACATAGTGTGGTTGCTAATTGGAAAAATATGCAAGTTATAATAAAAACAAAAATTTAATTAATTTCTTAGAATTTCCGGATTTGAAACGTACGTTGTAGTAATTAACACGGACAAAGAACAAAATAGAGTAAACATCAAATCGAAATTCCCGAATTTGGATGACGATTTGATCATTGCCGTCACTTCTGTGAAATCACCGAAAATACCAGGGTAACGATCAATTGAAATTTTATTTAATACAATGAGATATTGAATTCGACTTTTGGATTATAATATATTTGTCTAATTTGCAGTGTTATTGTATCAACGAACAGTCTTGAACTAGTAGGGTATGAAGCTTTAGTTCTGAAGAATGTAGCATGATTTTTTAACATTTATAAAATACAATATGTACTGTAAAACTGATATTATTTTGTAACAAATGAATAAATTATTGGAAACGTAAACTTTTTTATTTGATTCAAAAAAATATTATTTCTTCCAAGTTACAAAGCTACAAAGATCAAAAGGGTGAATTAGTCTGAACTTGTCAGATACACCTTAGGAGAACGTCACGTGTAGTATAATTGGGGTGGGTGGGATATTCGTGTGGTGAAGTTGTCGACTTTACATCATCCTTTATCCCTTTGGACGCTCGAACACCTACCTTTTATTTCACGTGATATTTTTCCGGTAGGAAAGCGCAAATCCGACAAGCTTTTCCGAGATTTATGGAAACAAAAAGAGTTCAAGGGGGTGGAAAAATTTTTTGATACGAAACACGCCATAGTTCGCTCGAGAGCACGTTGGGGTATCTTTCTTCGAAAACCCACACGCGTTTTGCAAATCGCAAATAATAAATCATGTTTTTACATTAGACGAAATAGACGTTGACCTTTCAATATAAAATTCTCTTTCAATATTATCAATACGGGTACCAAAATGGAGACAAGATTTTCCGAAAACATTTCTGAGAATGCGTTGCGGGAAGCCTTATTAGAGCATGTTACCAAAGACAATACACTGGCTATAATCAAACTGCGCAAATCGAAATGTGAAGAAGAGCTATTTTTAACGATATTAATATAAATCGTTCAATATAATCTGCAATGACTTATTTCAACAATATAACTCCAACAGTGAACAATTACGGTTTATCGTTCTCGTGTTATCAATAACGAATGAGAATGAGCGTTAAAATAGAAATTACCTTATGTACATTAATTTCATACACGAATTAAAGCTTTTTAAATCACAAATCTTCGACGAAATTCTTTGATCGTTTGCAAAAGCTTGTCCCTTTATTTTTTGTCAATAACTTAACAGCACACTTACGATGACTTTTCAAATATTATAGAACACAGTTGGTAATTTATTGTATTATTTGAACGTGTCATCGCTTATACTCAGCGATATTAATTTTCATATCTTTACGACAGGTATAACTAGATATAATTCTACTGAACAATGTGAAATAAAAATAGTCATGATTTTAGTCACATTTACAAGTAGATTATGGATAAACAAAAAAAAAACTACTTGCATTTATAGTTAATTAAATACGTGGAAAACTATTTCCTAATAGTGCGAAAGATAAATAAATTTCGGAACAAAAAGATCAGAGACTTCCCATTAATTAATATTGTACGTATATATTAAATTTAGGTAGTGTACTTTTGACTTTAGGAGTTAGAGTTTCATCGACAGTAAATTTACTTAAAGTTTAACCAAGTTAATTGCCGTTTCGCAAGTTATTCCGTTGAACAAATTTATCGGAATAATATTGAACTTTGAATGGCGACCAATGCACAAAGTGATACCCGCTTAATTATTTTTTCGATGAACCTTATCAAGAACATTTGGACAATTTATATGACCACAGATAATATTCAGTTTATTGGAAACTTTTATAACCCACCGTAAAAAATGTATAAATGAGACGATTTTTTTTTGTTCATTTAGTAAGAAGACGTGTGTGTGTATATAGTAGATATTGTACCGCGTCGATACTGTGATGGCTTTCAAAGTGAATATTTTGATATTTCTCGCTTTTTTCGTCGTCGTATGTTACGCTAATGGAAATACCGAGTGGTGGAAACACGCTCAACTCTACCAAATATATCCGAGGTCTTTTATGGATAGCGATGGCGATGGAATAGGAGATATAAAAGGTGAGGAAAATACATTCTCTATTATCGTAGCGTAGTCCTATATACATATGAACACCTGGACATTTTGCATGCTAGAATATCTCACTATTAAACGAGACACATATAATATGATATGTTCGAAGTTAATAAGCATGCGAAATTGTCTTTCGTTGCACTGTGTGCTTGGAACGCGCACAGAATTTAAAAGGTTGTTGCAGCGGAAGTAGCGCGGAATTATTAAAACTTTTAACGAGAGAAACGCCCCTGTGAGAGGAAACGGGTACTGGGTATGGTTTGACAAGGAGGAAGGAAGGGATTCGTTATTCTGTAAGCCGTAGCCGTTACATGGAAACTCTTCAAGTGATTAAGTTTCGAATCGTTTTCGAGAAGTAGCTGCTGCTCCAGAAACGAAACTAGTCTTGAGGATAAAAAGTTCGCTTTCAGGTCGAAGCCATAATCAGCTGCACTTGTGCTAGCACCAATCCCTAGTGCTTGGCAACAATGTGAAGGTTTATGGGAGGAAAGTGCTGACGGGGAAAACTGTTGCGCGCGAACGAAAAACTTGCTGATACAACTTTAGATTGAATTTATTCAACACCGCTACGGGACATTATTTCCAACAACAACCACCCTTCCTCACTTCAGTCCCGTAATCGCTGTAACCTCGTTTTGAACAATGTTTTATATTTATATATGTATACAGTGTGTGGTTCTGCACATTTGTTATTAAATATTAGCAAAATCGCTCGTATTACGGACATTTGGTAAATTCTCTTAACAGAGTGCCCCTGAATTAGTATACTATTACAAACTAGAGTGTTTGACATTGACATATGATTGGGGTATCAATAGAGGTAAGCATGGGTTACGAGAAAAAATTGAATAAATAAAACATTACAAATTTTCAATAAAAACAAAAGAATTGTATCAATTATTCTTAGCGGACTTTCTTAGTTTTAAGACTTTTATATATGTATGTACCTATGTGCTAGTCACAGTTTTATCGGGTGGTTATTATTTATCTATTTATTTACAGAAACACCCACCATAACATGACAGATTAACCAAATCGTCACGGTGGGTAAATTCCAAAAATAATACACATAAAAGCATCAAAAAACATAGTAAAAACACAATAAAATCATAATACATACACAATGAAGTAATATCAGATACATATGTATGTAATATATATAGGTGAAGTAACATAGTACATGTAACTAAAAATATATATAGTAACATAGTGCAAAAGATACAGAGGTACAGAGGTACATAAAATAATTTAACCCTTAATTTTATTTTATTACAAAAACACTCACAATGACATAACAGATTGACCAAATCGTCATGCTGGGTAAATCACAAAAATATGTATATGTACATATGTACATATCAATGTATATATATACACATCAATGTGAATATATTTATATATGTACATATGTATGTATGTATGGATGTATGTATGTATGTATGTACATATGTATGTATGTATGTAGATGGCCAAGTCGCGCTTCGCGTACATAATATGTACATATGTACATAAATATGTGCATACATATGGTAGTTAAAAAATGCGAGGGTTCCGCGGCTATCCAGCCAGACGGCCAGCGAGACAGACGCTTACGCTATTATTTATAGTATATATATAATTATATAATAATATGTAGTAAAGATATATTGATTTTATTTGATCATCAGACTAGGTCATCACAAGTTAAAAATGTATTAATTGTATTGAAAATTTAAATATTATATGTATTAGCGTAGGCTTCTGCCTGCCAGCCTGCTTGGTTCATTGCGATCACGCTAGCAAAGTCGACATCTGTCAAAACTGGTTAGGGCTGACAGTGCAATTTTATGGCCATACACCAATTCAATTAACGGTACCCTACACAATTGTTTCACGTACTGTCAAACGGGCAAGAAGCTGTACTATTATTGTACAAACCAGTGCGCATGGGTGGGGGTAGGTTGTGGGGCTACAATCCAAAACTGACTAATTATTATAGATAGAAATAATTAAAATTAATATGTAACTAAACTCTGCGAGATATAGAAATACGTAGTCTAAAGATCAGTTGTAATTTATTGTTAAAAAATCGATAAGGAAATAGTGAGTAAAACAATTTTATCGGACCATTTTCAAGAATAATCGAAAATTGTATCATTTATACAAAAACTTTTGAAATATCTTTTGCGTTTGCAACGCATCGATTAGTATGATGATTACATCAAAAGATCGTTTAACGAAATTGCTCCTTTTATAATCTGAAATGTTTCCTTTCAGCTTTCAGCAGGTTGTGCTGTTTCTTGTTCCAACCTGATAAATTACACTTGTCATCCTCAGGCATACATCAATTTTTCACGTCTCACACCACTAATACACACAATTCACGATCGCAGTTTGACCGCGTGGGAGGCTCTCGACATACATACATAAAAAAAAAACTAATACAACAATGTCGGTTAACAGCACGAGAACGTTTTAACATGAAACCCAATCAACTGCCACCGTATGTTTATGTTAAAAGGAAAATATAATATTATAGTTATCAATCTCAGTCATTTGCCTGTTGGGTCAGCATTTCGTCTCGACGCGTGTCGTTTTCAGCGTTTCGTCAATTTTCAAGTAATTTCGTTTGTTGCGCGGGAAAATTGGGTTACTACGAAGAGTCCCTTTTTTTTATATCGCATATCATAAAAGTTGTTTGATCCGCTTGGTTTTCTTCTTTTTATTTTTCGTCTCCTCCCCTTGCTACCTACTCAAAGCAGCGGCTAACGAACGATCTAAACAAAGTTAAGTAAACAACTAAAAGCTTTTCGGCGAAGATACGAATTTAATTTAGGGAAGCTTTGCCGAATTGTCGAGATATTATATTATGCAGCGTCCGAGATTTTCATAAACGAGATTGATGCTTTTATTTTCGAGTGAAAATATAACGTTTCTATAGGCGATTCATTCTGCTTATAAAACGCGATACTTTCAGTTGAATATTTTATGCAGAAGCCATAATTCATTGCACGTGTGAATTTAATTCAACAAATATAATATATTAAATTTCAGGAATTGTGAATAAGCTCGAACATTTGGCCGATATAGGAGTGGATGCAGTATGGCTTTCCCCAGTTTTCGAATCACCATTGAAAGATTTCGGATACGACATATCGGATTTTTTCAAAATTGCGCCCGAATATGGTACTTTGGATGATATGGTACTTCTAGTGAGCGAAGCTAAGAAACTAGGTCAGTTCCACTTTATCTACTAACTGGTGTTTTAACTTTGAATCACGATAATAGTTTCACAATCGATAGGAATACGTTTATTGTTGGATTTCGTACCCAATCACACGTCTGATCAGTGCGAATGGTTTACAAAGTCTGCAAATAAAGAAACAGGATTTGAAAACTTTTACGTTTGGCATCCTGGCAAAGTTAATTCCGATCCAAGTGCAAGAAACTCCCCCCCGAGCAATTGGGTAATTCAAATAAATCAAATCAATTCGACAGCTATCAAATGGGTTATCTATGTATATATTTTTCAAATTAAAATTTTAGATATCGGTGTTTAGAAATAGCGCATGGACATACCACGAAGGACGTGGGGAATACTATTTGCATCAATTCCTTCCCCAACAGCCTGATCTAAATTACAGAGACCCCAAAGTTAGAGAAATGATGAAAGTAAGTAAGATTTAACTTTATATGATAATTTAACTGAAAAAGCGGATACATTTTTACTTACATTTATATAGAGCGTACTGACATATTGGTTGGATATTGGCGTAGATGGTTTTCGTGTAGACGCTATTCCTCATTTAGTAGAAGTAGACGTTGACGAATATGGTAACTATCCTGACGAGCCAGTATCGGGATTGACTCTCGATGAAGGTACGTACAAATTATATAATTTTGGACGTTTAACTATTTTTGTTCATATTTTACATTAATATAATTTTTTCATAGACGATTATAACTATTTGACGCACGAGCACACTCGCGAAAGGGAAGAAACTTGGATGAACATATTCGAATGGCGCAAAACGATGGACGATTACTCGTATTTATGGGACACAAAGTAATATTCAATTTCGACAAATCGATCACGTGCATATTCAACTTTGATGTTTCATTGATTTTTTTTTCTGCAGGGTCATATTTATGGAGGCATCGAGCGAAATCAGCATAGTGATGATGTACTACGGCAACGCTACCCACGAAGGTGCACACTTTCCGTTCAATTTCGATTTGGTCCACGTGAAAGATGACACTGACGCCAACAGTTTGAAGATCCTCATAGAAGCGTACATGTCTTCGGTGCCTGAAGGTCGAGTGCCAAATTGGGTGGTGAGTTTGCCAATATTCCTCCGCTTTCATCCATAATCGGATTATTTCTTTCGCATCGGCGAAACTTCGATCGATCGCATTAGCGCGCGCGTTGCGGAGATTTTTTTCCTTTCAGCCGATGAATTGGCTCAATTAGTGGCAAAATGAACGCCTGAAACCCCCCTCATCTAACCCTCCCCCACACTATGATGAGGATTCTGCGTTAACAAGGAACCTTCATTAATTTACAGCCCTTCCCCGTAAATAAATACGTGCGTGTGCGCGCGCGCCCCACACGTACGTACAGTGAAATCGGTCAAAGTAAAGTGAAACACTCGATATCCTTCATTTTTGTTATGTGCTCGCATGAAAGGATTCTGTTGATTCGATATTTGGCGTATTTATATTAATCTGATCGGTGTGTTTGTGTGGTTGATTCGGCGTAAAAGTGAATACAATTCGATGGAAATGAAAATAAACATTGTAAAGCACATGTGTCACTATTTTGTATAACGGAAAAATGGCATTGACTCAATAAATGACTCAAAAAAGAAAATTACATAGATAATGATCGAATTAAACGTTTCACGACAGTATAATATAACATAATACATATGTAATTATGTGTAACGAGAGCGCTGTATATCTGTGAAAATTGATACGTAATCTTCCGATACGGAGAATTCAATTAAACATACTAATATGGCGTGTAAATTTATATCAATATTCTAACATAGTGGCTCTGTAAAACGAATTTATCATAATGGTCGTATTTAATAGATATAACAATTCATTGATAAATGATATATATAGTTCTCAATATAAAATACTGTATTGGAAATATTTAATCTGTATTAAAAAAAAAAAAACTAGCAGTGTCTGTACATATGTACATATGTATGTGGATTAAACAAAATCACTCACTTGTTAACGCGATATTTGTGTTGATTCAATATCCTACCTCATTTAAAATGTTGAAAATTACAGTAATAGGTATATTAATAATAATTACATATGTATGAAATGATTGAAATGGAAAATAATTAAAATCGTATGATGTCTGCATAGTATGACGACGGCAACTCAGTTGGCTATCAAAGACTGAAAAATCAGTCTCCGAAGAATTCACAATTATACCTTTAAAGTAATTATACACTTAAAGAATAAGTACATTTATGTAGATGCATACGAGTATTGAATTAAAAAATTTCTTTAACCCATCTATACTACATTATACATATGTATGTACATACATACATACATATAAAAAAAAATGGATAAATCAAAAAGTATAAAAGATTCATATGATTTATTGCGATCATTATAAAATCCATTAAATTTTTTTATTAGGCTGGAAATCACGATCAACCACGTATGGCAAGTCGTGTTGGTCCTGGACTAGCTGACGGTGTAATGATGATGAACATGCTACTTCCAGGAGCATCAGTCACTTATCAGGTATACTATACAAATGCATACGAGCTAACGCAAATCTGTATAAATTCAATCAATATATTCTATGTATATAGGGCGAAGAAATTGGTATGTTAGATCAATATTTGAGTTATGAAGACACTCAAGATCCCCAAGCTTGCAAAGACGGTCCAGATATGTACAACCAAACGTCCAGAGATCCTCAAAGGACCCCATTCCAATGGGACGATACGCCGAATGCTGGTAAGTTTAAATTTTATTTAAATATAATATACAATTCGATCGTATGCTATTATTGATGTTTATTTATGACAGGATTCTCTGCGAATTCAACCACGTGGTTGCCCGTCGCTGATACTTACACACTATTGAATTTAAAAGCTCAAAAGGAAACACCGAGGAGCACCTATAAGGTAAAAATTGAGTTTGAATTACAATTAGTTATTTTTAACTAAATCTTATATTTAAAAATGCATTTTTAAGTTGTACAAAGGATTGTCAAGATTGCGTAAACTTGATGTAGTCAAATATGGTGGATTAAAAGTTGAAGTATTAGACGGTGATGTATTGGCATTCTCAAGGTAAAATCTATATTAAAGTGTACACAATATACTTCAAGGTATTCATGTATACTTCAAATATAATAAAATATTAAATTTTATTTTAGATTCCACGAAGATGAAGATACAATAATCGTAGTAATAAATACTGGAGATATGCTAAAATCCATAACAGATTTGGATAAGAAATTCGTAATTTTAGGGGAGAGTTTAGAAGTACTGGTTCCTAGCGTAAATTCCAAATGGAATTCCGGGTATGTTTATTTTTTTCATGAATTTATCTATTTTGAAATCGTATTTGATCTAATTTATTTTATATTTGTTTAATTAGGAATATGATGTTACTAAGCAATTTTTCATTAAAGCCTCACGAATCATTGGTATTAAGAAGTGGAGCTGTTGGTCTTATGGCAACATCTGTTGTTATGCTTTTAATTTTTAGTGTTTCTTTTATTACGATGATTTCAAGTAAAATATATTTATAAATATAATAAAAAAATGTTTGACTGTTTGTTCTGGCGTTTTCTTTTCTGTGTGTCACCCACGATTGTAAAATTAAATCTGAAATGTTTTCCAGCTTAGATTGTGCACGTTTAACGAGGCGAAAGCTTCTTTCTTGAGAAAGCTTTCTACCTTAGAAGAAAAAAAAAAATGAGAGAGATGTACTGAGGCTTCATTAACCGAGGATCATGATACTTTTTTATTCTATTTTTTGACGGAAAATGAGATTAACTTTACGTAAAGTCTACGCTTGTAATTATTTAATTTTGCAGCTCATACAGATTAAGGAAAATTTTGTTTAAAAATATATTAAACTAGTAACTACCCGTTGACAGTGTCATCCGGTGGTTACCATGTCATTGGTGAGTTAGTGAGGTTATGTAACGTGAGCGCTACGGGCAACACTGGTTGCGATCTGCACAATCCGCGCCATGTGTGTGAGTGAGTGAGTGCACGTATACATGTCGTGCCGTGGTATGCGAGCGTTCCACGCCTAGGCTACCCAGCCAGCCAGGCAGATTCTTGCGCTACTAAATATAGTAATTGAAACTATTTTGATACTATTTATTGTACACACAATTTAGTCAACGAATATCAACGAACGTTCCAAATATAAACGTTTAAATCGTGTATGAAATGTAAAAATGTTTGCATAATCCAAAAATGATAAAATTCTTATATTCCTCCTTTCAAGTGTACCTGTATATATATATACTAATATATTTTGTACACATTTGTCCGCTTTGCCTTTCACAAAAGGGGTGCTGTGCAGAGCTAACGAAAGCAACACGGCCAATTATCGCTCGAGTACTTCAAAAGGGCCAAAATAGCACACCATTGAAAATTTATCGCCAGATTTTTCACCCCCCTCTTTTCCCCCATCTCCAGTTTTCTCTCTTCCGACTTTCTTTGAGTACTAGGTATGGGGCGACAGATTCCGAAGACGACAGACTTGAAAATGGGGTTGTTGATTTATATAATTGAGAAGGAGAGACGCTTTGTGGACTTTCCACTCATAGATCTACCACTTAACGCGATAAAAATATATAATATATAGGAAGAAATGTTTATTTTCGACATTCGAACGTATCGTCGGACAATATGAGACTAGGTTATTAAATCCTCGGCACGTTGTTAATAAATGGAATTGCGTCGCAAAAAATAATCCACTGCTATGAAGCGTAGATACGTAACGAAATTGATTAAATTATTATTATATATATAATAGCCCTATTCCATCTGTCTGTGTGTGTGTCTGTCTGTCTGCTGATAACGCTCGCCGATGTAGATAATTAAAAAAACCAGAACGTCGCGCGAGTGGGATTTGAACCGGAAATCACCAGTTCGATAGATTACGCATTCAACCAAACGTAGGTGATGACGGATGTGCTATAATTGGCCAATATTAATTATTTAAGTGTTCGCAACTTTGCTAAATTGTTACGTTGTTGCATATATATATATAAGCGTCATCTATACAACAACTATAAAAACTATTTAATATTATTTTTCAGTACGGGCGATGATAAACCGCTGCGTTGATATTCAACGGGCTTACACTAGTGTATTTTATATCAATGAATACAGAGGGTGAATCTGTCGGTTAATTTAAAAGGAATCGTTTTAAATTAACGGTATAAAATACTGTCGTCCGACTTCAATGGAAATGTGTCTCTTGTTAAAAGTGCAAAATGGAATTTTCCGGAAAAAGAACGCATTCGCTGCATCCAGTGAGGGTCGTATGGGACACGCGGGAGAAATATTAAATCGCTTGTATTGTGTGAGAGCGAACAATGGAATTTCCCAGTCCGAACCTGGTGGATGGGCAATCACGTAGCTGCACAATAAATTTTAAGAAAACACGACGAAAAGAAAATACAACCGCTTTTCAGCGGCCAAACGGTACAAGACGACAACGAATACTTGTAGTTGAATACGTACGAACACGTGACGTGCAAAATGGTTTTTATTTTGCATCAGGCTCAAAGGTACGCTTGTTTATCAAATATTATAAAAAAAACAACCATAATAATACTACATGGAATCTATATAATCAAAAAAATGTTTAATGTTATGGGTTTTCTATTTCAGGTAACACGTACATGAATAAAATATTTTAAATTTGTTTAAAGGTCACATTATCAAAAACCGGAATCCCGATAAAATCCGGCAGGTAACTTTGCGGTTTCGCCAAAGAGCCTATATAAAGCTTAGGTGAAAGATTAATAATAAACGTCCGCTCCCCGCTTTCAAATTCCTGACATTTTTCAAAGAAACTTTCGCTATACCGCCATATTTTTTTTGCTGTGTTTTTTTTAATACTCGACATCATTTCGCGGCATGGTCCGCTTCCGAATCGAAACGTTTAACTTTTTAATTATTGTTTGAGGTTTTGCCGAGATTAAGTGAACGGCTCGGCAACTTTTCCGACCCAAACATTCAACACGGAATAAACTTCAACCCATCATCCGGTACGTTGCCGGATTATCGAAATTATTATAAATATAAAGGGATAGACGCTCTATATACCCATATAATAGTAATACTACAGACCCGTTTGTACGGGTTCCGTAGTGAATTTATAATAGGAGACGTTACCCCGACTTTCCAATTATTCTAGGGCGGTATTAGGAACCCCTTAGTTCTCCCTTAATGGCGACTTATATGATTTCAATATCCGGTTTCGGCTATCCGGTATTACCTCCTGGCAAACTGTGCAAAAGTTCGTACGCTCTGCTGACTTTTAAACGTGATCTTCTTGCGTGTTATATAACTGTTACGTCGATTCCAGTACGACATAAAGTTTTGATGAATCTTTGAGAAACTACTCAAAGTAGTGACTGAAGTTATAATATACATACATATGTATGTACGTTCGTATTTTATGCATTCGCGTTTAATTATGTTTGCGGCATAAGGAGGACGCCCGCGAGATTCCTGACCAACTCAAAACGAACGTCCTTTAGTGCTGTAAAGTTTCCCGTCGTAAACGCTCTTCACAATTAAGTGCCTTTGCCCAGTTTTTTATTTTTATTCTTTTTTTCTTTTCTTTATACCGCGGAAAGATTAAACGCGCAAAATATGCTTTCGGCGTTGTGAACTTTGAGGTGAAACTTTTTGAATTATGTAAAATTTTGCATTGCGATCGTTGAGAATTATAAATGAATTATCAGCCTCACTAAATGACTAACTGTCATATGTGTATGACAGTTAGTATTTAGTATAACCTATGTATGTATGTGTATTATATATTTATAGTTTACTATCTACCATACGTACAATCAAATAGTTAAACCATTTTAAGGGAAGAAATGGAAAGCAATCAAAGTTACGAAAATATTTAAAATATGTACTTGTAGGTCAAATATTTAACTTAAACATAGTATTTTCTAGGTCAAATTGGGCATGCATCTAAAGTAAGGTCATAAAAATAACAATAGCCAGGCGATAGCTCAGTGGTTAGGGTGTTAGGCCCGTAACGCAGTTGGCTGCCTGGCTGCAGCAGCCATGACTGCGCAGCCACAACGATGTTAGAAAATGTATGTGGCTGCCTGTTTGATAACACACTAGGCAGCCAGAGTTTCCTGACAAGTGCGTTACGGGCCTTAGTCGCTTAAGCGAAGGTCCAGCGTTTGATCCCCGTACATCGTATGATTTTTTTGACCTTAAATTATGGTCATTAGCAAGATCTACACATTACTAAATCCAGGTTGGCCGTCCCCTGTTACAATTTGCCAATTTATCTAACTGTGAGACGGTTCCACTAAAAATTGTCCACGATTAAAAATCCACGATTCCTATGTACATATGTATGTTGACTTCTAACAAAAAAAAATGTACAACATAGTTGAAAAAAGACAAAACGCAATAGATTGCATCCATACAAAAGCTTAAAAATACATTTTTACAAAAATTCGGGATGTGGCTGTATCGAACACGGCCGTAGGTTTTTCGTGAATACGTCTGCGTTAGCGGCTAATATTTTATTTGGAATATGAGAATCAAATGAAAGCATCGAAATGGACACATTAATATATTTTTATTCAGCATAACGAATAAAGTCTTAACTGGTAATCGATTACAATTTTATTTATCATTGGCTTGTGGTAAGCAGTGGCCGCGTCGAGGTGCTCGCACCGTTGTTTTCCATGCGCGCTGCTTAGACTTTCTGATGTTCGCGATACCGTCTCACTCGTTCTGTCACAAACAAGTTGATACTGATCGATAGACGATTAAACCCACTTTTTGATGATATGCGTTTTTTGTATTTCATACTGGCTTTTTGGCGAGTATAGGCCGACATAGTAAAATTAAAAAAAAAATTTCGACTTCTTTTTGATTTTTCACCAACAAATAATTTACACAGTTCACTTTTTATGGCTTAAATCGACAGATCTTAAAGAGATATTTTGTTTGGTATCAAAATCATTACGCTAGTACGTCATGAAATATACTGCTTGGAAATATCCAAAATAGCCGTTGGAAGATACTCCCCCCCCCCCGCGCATGGCGCATGTGCGGTGCAAACTAATGTTGTAAATTTATCGTAGACGTATAACCAAGCGAATAAAATAAGATTCATGTCAATCGTGTTATAGTATTGGAATATACATACATATGCCCATCCAAACGTAACACCGCCGTTTTCGTACTGGTACTCCATACTGGTCCGCGTATACATACATATGTAGATGTATTCACGTCAAAAATTATAGATGTAACTTTTCTCAACCCTTGCGGTGAAATTTCAATCTTGTTCGTACATAATCCCTGTAATACCGGCGCATTACAACACAGCCGAGAACTAAGTGCATTTTATGACATCGCTCTTTCTATCCTGCACTTGAATAGATAGTAGACCCCACACGAGCTGACATAAGCTCACATTTTCTCCAAAGCTCCACCCCCGTTGAACCAGACCACCAACGTTTATCCTTATTACAAAATCCGCCATATTACACGCACGTGAGTGTGTAATATACCTATTGATGTTTCGCGTGCGCTTAAGCACTGCTTAATGTCGGGAAAATCTATTTTCCCGTTTTCCGTTCCATTACACGAAACACACAATATCGATTCGAACATCCCCTTATCCTGGGCGGACTCTTGCTCCCACCGTAACGTAGAGAATTATTACGGAGTTATGGCTTCACTGTTGTAGCCACACACATCAAGAAATATCTCATGGTTATTATGTACATAGTGTTTTAAGTCGAGAATATTCTCGGAGAACGAGAATATTACGAGAATATTCTCCAAAAGATTATTCTCCGAGAATATTCGAGAATTTTATTTTATTTTTGGTTATAAAAGATCTCTAGATAGCTTAATAGCTTTTTGGAGGATTCTAGGATATTTTCAGAACCAAATAGGGGTAATAGGACTTTCTAGAATGTCTGAGAGCATTTTTTCATTCTGACGACACTGAATGTGTCATTTCGTCATTTTAACATACGCACTACCAGCATGAACGTTTTCCGCAAAATTATTTTCACAGGAATACAATGCTTAACTCTGGAAGCAATGAATTACTTATACATATTTTTATTGCTTTGGTTATGATATTTCAGTGAAATTGTTCCAACGTATGATTTAATCATTCTTTTAAACTCAGATTAGATATACATACATACATACATAATGAGAGAGAGAAATATTATTTTGAAAGAAAGTGACAAGGACACGATTGCAGTAGGCAACGTAAAAAAGTGAAGACACTCAAACTCAAACAAAATTCCGTATCACCTCTCCCAAGTATTAGCCCGGATTAGAGGGAGTTTACTGTGTATTTGAGCAGATACAGTAATATTTAGTATTTATTTATTTATAATACATGATAGCCGATGGTGCCCAGGGTACATTGCATTATGTACATACAAATTTTGCCCCTCAGATGCTCTAAAAAAAAAAATTCTCGGTTTGGAGAATATTCTCCAAATATTATTCTCGAGAATTTTACAACACTATACATATGTATGTATGTATGTAATTACGTCATCTCGATTGAGAAAGTGTCGATCATAATGGACTCGAGCTTCACTGTGCAACCGATCAAATCTAGAATCAGTGGCAACAGGGTGCTTTCTAAGGCTTTGTACGAGGGTTTGACCTCATCTGCTGGATCAGGAGCGTCCTACGACACTATTGTGTGCCATTCATTGTATGCACCGGATGCGCTCTACATATAACGTGACGAGACCTATGTATATATGTATGTACCATATGCACCATTGTCGCAAAGCATTCGTGCCTATTTATAATTGAACGTCGAGTACAAAAGTGTACCGTTTTGATATGGAAAGTCTATACTTTCGTCGTGGGTAGGTTTTACGGGTGATTTCGAGCGTGGATAATATACCAAAACGTGCACATTTCCGGTATGAATTTTCGTAGGTGCGACGGGCGATTCGTCGAAACAATGGGGCGAAAACGGTGCGGTGCAAAATCCGGAAATAACATTTCTGTTTGACCGGTTTTTGTCGGAAGAAACTACGGACTCGCGAATTTCGCCATTGTGAAGACCGGATGTGCATATTGCATCGTTGGACGGAGACGGGGAAGGAAAATAGGGAAGGGGCGAATGTTTGGCCGGTTGTAAACCGGAACTGAGAATTTCAACGATTCGTTTGCCCAACACTTTGGGCGAAAAATACCGGAAGCGGTGAGAGCATGTGAAGCGTTTTATTAATTGATTCTAAAAAAAACGTACATACGATACGATCAAAAAATATCGGAATATTTTTAAATTCAATTTTTTAAAGTCGAAACTTGTAGACTGAAAATTTAAAAAAAATTGCGAGATTTTTCCAAAATGAACGTACGCGATCGTAAAAATTACGTACATATTGCACGGTGTAGCCGTTTTGTGTGTAATATAGTACATATAGGCATTGTGAATGTCCGCAATGCGCTATTCGCACTTCACTTGGTTCAACCGTGTTTGGTTTACAGTTAAGGCTTTCAGGGACGTCAATCTAATGAAAGTTTACTATTGTGTAATCGAAGCTTTCATCTTCACCATTCAAATTATTTCAATTCAAAGGATACTAATAAATCGCGCTTACACTCTCTCTCTCTCTCTATGTACATACATACATACATATATATGTAGACGTCACGGTTCGATTTGTATCGAGCATTCAGATTTTCAACATTGCACAAAAGATACAATAATAATACTCTTATGCGATACGATAATAATGGAAATAAAATTTATGCGATTGCATCATATAAATTTTATAACTCGATTGAAGTGAATCGAATTATATTGTTATGTTAAAACTATTCATAAAACATTTGTGACAGCCATTTAAACTCACTGTACGATTAAATGAATTTTAATAAGGATTGTTTAATATAAAATATTATTGATGCTTATTCTATTTTACATGCATTTGTATATTATAAGTGTTACATTAAATATTAATGCGCTTTACTTAATCCGCTCTAATCAAGTCTAGAACTGTTCAAATGTGCAACGTCGAAAGCTTCACGAAACAACATAAACTTCGTCCGATTATTCTGCACACGTTAAACTAAAGTTTCAACAGTGCAACGTAAATTATTATGCGCAGATGTATAAAATTCCATTTACAACGTATTTTTGAAGGAAAAAAGTTGGAGCATTGTCGATTTTTTAATTTATTTAAGTGCAAAAACCGCATTCGAACGCATTTGTAACGTAAAAACGTAAAAACTCGTCGGTTGCAATAAATAAAGTGCATTTTCATTTTGTCGTATGCATTCTGTGAATAATTGTGAGTGTGTCGATGCTCGACATTTGATTCATTACTCGGTCGTTGAATTACATAGTTGGCACTGCGATAAGTATCGCGCATGTTAACTGTGCTAAAAATTAATGTAATTAGAGCGGTGAAATTGTCGGGGTTTTTTTTTTTTGTTCAACAAACGAAACGATCGTTGATTCTTTTACGCGTTCGTTAATTGTATGTGCGCTGAACAAATACGAATTCGTCGCTGTGATGTGCTCCGTTTGCATAAGCAGAGATTGAAAACCATTTGTCCGACATTGATATTAATTGCATTGGATAATTAATTTTCTGATAAGATCTAAATTTCAATACATTGACTTAGATTTGATCATATCTTGGACAAACACACAGAGGGAAACAGTTGTTACGATAATGATAAAGCGGAACTTAATTGTAATGGTCATCTTACACGGTCAATATTATTGATAATACCTTATCATATTGACAAATTATTGACCGTGTAAGGTGGAAATATTGATGGTTTGAATTGAAGCGGATTCGAATTTCCAAACATCCGGGTCAATATTATTGACGCCAATTTCCCGGAAAAATAATAATAAAATAATAATAATAGTATCTACATATATCGTATATTCTAAAAATACCAAAATCAAAATTTTGACGATTTCAAGTACGATATATTATAAATTGAGTTTAAGTCTAATTTTGACTGTCTGTCTGTCTTTTGTTTTTATTAAAAAAACTAGCTGACTCGGCATGCGTTGCAATGCCCGATTCTGTTCCCGTTCCCGTTCCTTGTACGTTTTCTGACGCGTGAGCAAGCCCGTTCCCGATCCCGTTTCAGATCCCGATCCTGTGTTCCCGTTCCCGTTCCCGCTCCTAGTACGTTATCTGACGCGTGAGCAGGCCCGTTCCCGATCCCGTTCCCGTTCCCGTTCCAGATCCCGTTCCCGATCCCGGTCCCGATCCCGTTCCCGTTCCCGTTCCTAGTACGTTATCTGACGCGTGAGCAGGCCCGTTCCCGTTCCCGTTTTTTCCAGATTTTTTTTTACAGGAACCATCATCGACATGATCACAATAAGTCCTGAAAGTTTCATCGCGATCGGTTGAGTGGTTTAGGAGCCTATACGAGACAAACAAACAGACAGACAGACATTGATTTTTATATATGTATATACATAGATATAAGATTGAATTATAACTTTTTCACACAACCTACATATGTACATACATACATAGATATATGTATGTAGTTACGGATGTTGTTAGACCACTCACATGTTGATAAAAAGCACCCGTTGATCATCAACAGGAAACATTCTAGTCTAATGCTTTATATAGATAACCCACTTAATAAAAACATAACATTAAATATTATTATTCAAATAGAAAATTCCACAAAATTCAAAAGCAAATTGAACACCTTGATTTACAAACTTTCACGTTAAAATTTGTAGCCCCAAATTCTCAGAACGAGATATTTCGAAATTGGCCCCTTTAAAACCAAGCCACATAATATTTATATTATACATTTTCTTTCTTATTAGATTCAAACAATATTTCCTTAGCGTGAATAGAAAAATTCTATGGCGCAAATTTTCTTTGACAAAAGGTATGTGGAAATGGCGTTCTTTAAGCATTGTACTATCACCACGTCTTGTCGGTGGTGCCGACTCAATTTTGCATAAATCGTCCCCGTAAAAAAGGAAGGAAGCAAGGAAGAAAGGACGATGAGGGGGTGAGAAGGGGAAGAATTCCTGTATCGGCTCGCGTACCGCCATTTGTTCACGTCTGCCCCAACAGGTGTAGTTGGCGAAAGTCACGCGAGCCAACGCCAATTTATGTAAATGCGCCTCACAAAATGAGTATTTGCGTTGGCACGATCGCACTTTGCGGCTATTTACCGACCCGCGTGTGGATACACCTTTATTAATCGCAAACGCACCTTTTCCCTCCCTTCACTTGGTGAAAAAATCTGAAGTTTTCCTCTCGTTTGCGAAATTTGCCAGATTCGGTAAATTGAGACGACATTTGGAAAATTCAAACGACACGTCCGTCTACACATTTCAATCTATGTATGTATGTATGTACATACACGTAGGAATGAATTTTTGTGTGTGAATGAACTATTAGGGAACGTGAGTGTGGCGAACAGGCATGCAAGATGATGAGAGCGCTAGCGAGAAGGAGTTGACAGTTGTCGTTGACGACCCGGAGAAACAAGTGCGTGGAGTAAATATAAACGTTGAACCATTACAAACACACCATTCTATTATTTTGACCGATCGCCACAAACCAGACCCCACACACACATATGTATATGAATGTAGATATTAAAAACAGACAACCTTGAGTTTAGTTTGCGATTCAAGGATAAATATTGTGATTTTTTACATTTACATAAGTTTTTTAAGAAAATATTTTCCTGTACCACTGTATTTCGAGGGAAAGAATAACCGAGTTCAATTTTTATAAGAGGTCGTTATTAATGGCTGTAATATGAGGTCAATTTTTGTTGATCGTTTTAAATTTTGCTTTTGAAATGTAATAGGCAATGTACTTTTATTGTCAAATTAAATGAAACCCTTATTAAATTATTATATATGCTTTGGTTTAATTTGTTGTAAAATAAAATAATATATCTCAAACGGATAAGAATGATTCGTAGAATTTCATTACAACTTTTTTAAAAAGTAAAACACAATTGTCAATACTGTATTCGCAAATATGAAATGTGACATTTTCATTATATAATTTCTAAGAAGACGCTAATAAAAAAAAAAAAAAAACATTTCTTTGGCAAAAGGTAAAAGGTCGCACGTTCTTATGTACATAAATCTTATAAACAAACACACATAACATAAACCAAAAACATAACAAAAACATACCAAAAGTGATCGTTGCAACAACACGTTCCAACTGAAAATATGCAACATACATACATACATACATATATCGGCAAGTTAAAATAACTATAGACTACTTTACAATCGGCCGAGGTGAAACAGATCGCCGGGCTACTTTTTTTTTTTTTACTTTGGACGTGGATTTACGCACTACAAGATCAGCTCTCTTTACGCTCGAATACTTTGATTTCGCACATTGAAAAACGGAAAACAAACAAGAAGGAGCGAGCGACCGGCCTTAGAGGCGACTCGTATGAATAAAAAATGGCGGCGAGTCCGAAAAGGTCCGAATTGTGAATAAAACGAAGCATTTATTATGCGCAGTCGCTAGATGAAGTGTTCCGCGTACACGTCTATGTACCTATGTACGTCTATGTACCTCATTTCCATTTAATATTCGGACGGACCCGGTCGTTCGTTCTACGGACGCAGTTTAACCCCTTCAATGCCGCCGGCATGGCAGTTAAATTATGAGAATTGCACGACGGAATAAAGTATGAGTAGCCCCACCCGTTATTCCCGAGACTATAATTGAAAATATTATTCATATTTGAGTCAATTCACTCACTTTTCGTTTTATTGTTGTCACTGGTATTCCGCCGTGTTGTTTCGATGCTTAGCTGTTTTGGTAGTGGGTCCTGTAAAAATGAAGAGCACGTGTAAATAATAAACTGCCACGTTTTCGCATTAAGGGCAAACAACAACAACAACAACAACAACAACAAAATCGTACAATTATTCACGTTGGTGCACTCGCGAAGCATCGGTGTAAACTGTAAAGCCTCTCCGGGGAAATTCGAACGTGAGTTTTCCTACGTGGAATTTCAACTTTTCATGAATCCTACTATGTATGTATGTTCGGTTATATTTGTAGAATTCGAAAGGGTGCCAAATCGCGAATGCACCGATTGACCTGAATCACTTTGAATGACCCTATTTACGCCGACTTTTCTCTCTTTCGTTTGCTTTTGCACGCTTTTCCTACAATTTGAGCTGTAAAAATATGGTAGATTTTCCTTTGGTAGCTTTGCGATATCTTTGGCTATGGGAAAAATGGGGGATTTTCACGAAAAATACACACATACTGTACGTAAAGGGAAATTGTTAATATAGAATTTCTCCGATTATACATATATGTATGTATGTGGATACGATTATATAGCCAGTTTGTCCGTCATATGACAGTGGATTCTTACCTCGCCCCTCCAACCTCCAACCCTGTGGAACTGGTTTGTACAATAGCGGTACAGCCCATAGTCCGTTTGACTAAACAATCTTTCCATTTGTCGAACGGTTTGTCCGTTTGCATGAAACAATATTGTATAGTGTATCATTAGTAGAATGGCTATAAAATCACATTGTCGACTCAAATCAGCTTTGACAGATAGCGGATATTTGGTAACACACAGCTAAAAGTTTTTGTTTGTCATGTTGGCAATGCTAGCGTGACCTCACGATCTAGGCAGACAGGCAGACACTTACGCTAATATATATGTACATATATATGTTACAGCGAAAGCATATTTCAAGTGAAAATATATTTTCACTGGCGTTTCAGTGAAATCATATCCAAGCACATTTTCACCAATAGATATCGTATATTTCTACCAGTGAAAATACATTGTAACAGATAATCACTGGTGAAATTATATTCGTTTCCAATATAATCTGTTGAAATATTCAATCATTCATATTATTTTGTCGCTTCTTCTTCATATCGTGGTGTGTCCGTGTTCAGGCGTAGGCTTTTCCTGGTTAGTACCAATTATAGTTTACAATGAGTCTTTGTCGATTTTATAACAATTGACTTATAGCACGTACCCTTACAAGATAGTACGAGTGAAACTTTACAAAAAATTCAACATCAACAAGTCACAAACACATACGCTTACTTGGAACTGTAAATTCATCGTGTGATACATTTTCACTGTCTGAATTGGTAAAAATATATTTATAGCAGTGAAAATATATATATATGTATGTACTATATGTATGGTAGTATATCGTACCTTCCTACACAAAATTACGATATAATATTGCAAATTTCAGAAAGCAAATTAAT
This sequence comes from Parapsyche elsis, assembly GCA_022651745.1. NCBI lineage: Eukaryota > Metazoa > Arthropoda > Insecta > Trichoptera > Hydropsychidae > Parapsyche > Parapsyche elsis. The sequence goes on along the minus strand of JAGVSN010000001.1, from coordinate 18,922,092 downwards.
GCGCGAGCTTATCTCCGTTTTATTCCGACGACGTTGTTGAATATTTATTTACGAGAAAACGCGACCTAAATATTATCGGCAAATCAACGAATAATTTACATTCGAGATTACGCGATCGTCTAATATTCATAGCGTTCGCGTTCATTTGAAACGAAAACTGTATCGCGACATACACACAATACATATATTAAAATTGTAATATTCAAACGAGGAAGAAAAAAAAAAAAAGTAAAAAACGAAATGAAAAGAAATAGAACAAAGGTGTATAATTAGATTTTGATTAAACGAACCGTCAGTCAGTAGGGTGGGTGTCGGTCGAAAGAGCTTTAATTCGTTAGCAGCCAGTTAGTTAGCTTTTAGTGAGCTTTTCTCGGGGCGCATTCCGCTCGGGCGCGATGCAAATGGCTCCTTAGCGGGGCGCCAATTTTTTTATTCGTTTCAGCTTTCGCTCACCCCCACCCCCTTAGTATTTATTATTGTCTGTAGTGGCGGTGCTTTGGTAATTGGATCAGGTAGTTGTGCGCGAATTTAAATGTCCGTTGAATAATGCATTCGGCTCGTTAAATATTGAAAAGAAGTGTTCCGTTAAATTCGCCTCAGGAGGGGGTCCAGTGAGTCCAGCCGCGCAGTGTCAACTCGGAAATTACCAAATATTTGAATAATTGAATTTGGCCGAGTAACCTTCCCCATCCTTTCGTTTCTCCCTTCCGTTCGCGAATAACAGCGCTCGCTGCTACTGAATTAATTCGCCACTTATTAATGTTTCACAAGTTAAACTAATATAGCCGGCTGCTACTGAATTATTATTAACCGACCGGAAGTCGAGACGGGACCACGTTTAGATGAGTACATTTACGCTGGTTAACGTTTAAATAGAAGAATTTGACGTATCAAATAATATGAATACATTCTTGTCTATAGACTAATTGGCGACAGACTCTGTGGAGGTATTTCCTTTACTTGATTGCAAAAGGATATTTTTCATTATTGGATAGTAGAGTTATTTATTTATTTATTTTATATAATACTAGCTGACCCGGCATGCGTTGCAATGCCCGATACCGTTCCGTTCCGTTCCCGTTCCTAGTACGCTATCTGACGCGTGAGCAGGCCCGTTCCCGTTCCTGATCCCGATGCCGGTTACGATCCCGTTCCCGACCCCGTTCCCGTTCCTAGTACGTTATCTGACGCGTGAGTAGGCCCGTTCCTGTTCCCATTCCGGTTTTTTCCCGATTCCAGATCCCATTCCCGTTCCCGATCCTGATCCCGTTCCCGATCCCGATCCCGTTCCCGTTCCTAGTACGTTATCTGACGCGTGAGCAGGCCCGTTCCCGTTTTATCCCGATTTTTTTTCACAGGAACCATCCCCGGCATGATCACAATAAGTCCTGAAAGTTTCATTGCGATCGGTTGAGTGGTTTAGGAGCCTATAAGAGACAGACAGACAGACAAACAGACAGACATTGATTTTTATATATACATATATAGACTAGCTAATTAGCTAATTTAACTTAGATCTATTACATATTTATAACAACTACATAAATCTATTACACATTATACACTATACTTATACATAACTACTATATCTCACAGAGGTGTCTCCTCACACTTTTCAAGAATACATCTATGGTCTTAGAAGACTTGACGCACTCCGGGAGGGCATTATATGTACATATGTACATTAATACACCCCTGTGAAAAACACCACCAGCTGTCTTTGTTTTCCTTACTCTACTTACGACAAATTGGTTCTTATTTCTAGTACAATAACTATGGATATCACTATTTCTAATGATATAATTCTTAAAATAATTTGTTTTGTTATGTTTCAATGATTCCAACTAACAACAGTTGACAGATAGGGTATGGCCAGTTGAAAAAGTTAAAATTCATTGACTATTTGGAACTATAATATACTGGTTTATCAGGGTATTGAAATAAACAGCGATGATTTTATGGCTTGACATTGAGCGTTTAATATTTAACATTTTTTTATGTGGTTAAAGAAACATCATAAAATAAATTTGTCACATCTACCACAGTGCTCGACAGAATGCTTGCGATAACTAGCTAGATTAAAAAAAAAAAATCAAAGGTAAAAGTATTTCATATATTTTGTTTTATATGTATTTAATTAATAAATAGATACAACAAAGCGTTTTCTGTTTTGTCATGGTTTTGTTCTATTTTATCACTGTTCTGTTTATTCATGTTTTGTTAAGCCGCGTACTCATTAGCGAACGTGAGCGTGTAATGCGACAAATTTTGTAAATGTGTACGCGTTCGCGAGCATACTTTGCGCGCGCGCTGCAATTCGGTGTCGGTTTTTGGCGCGAACACAAAGGTGCTCGTAGTCGTTCGCAGTTGATTGCACGGCAAGTGTGTACATGACGTCCACATTAGCGAGCATTACATTACACGCTCATGTTCGCTAATGAGTACGCGGCTTTACACATGTTCTGTTTATTCATGGAACCACGGTTACTATGATTATAATATACTGGTTACTACGGATAAAGTGCACAAAAATGTATGCATATTCATTGTAGGATTTAAATGACACGCGAGAAAGGCTTGGCTAGTGTACGTTGCTATTAAATAATCCTTTCAATTTTTTTTTTAAATAACAGTTCATCCTTAAACGATTGCCTTAAAAGGGGGAGAGGGCACCGAAAAAAAAAAAGCTTTTTTTGGAGAGGCTTTTCAGGGAATTAGTTTGCACTGCGCTTAAAAAGCTCCGCATAAAGGGTTCCTTGGCGGTGAGCTATTTTGAGCGTTTTTCAGAAAGCTCAACGTGAATGCGACCAACCCCAGTCGTAAAAAAAAAAAAAAATGCACTTTGCACGGTGAGGACGGGGTTTTCGTCATTCTGTCGACAATTTCCCGGTGCGCATTTAATGGAAAATAAATTGGAAAATCCGCGAACCGACAAACACCGGCGGAAAATTTTGATTGAGAGCTGAAAAACGCTCGCGATTATGTGGTACTACTACCGCGAGAGGGAAATGGGGGAAAACCCTCAGGGAAATTAGGTGCACTGCACTTTGAATAGTCTCTAGGAAATTGTTCCTTTTCTGTTTAAACTGAGGTTCAAAAGCGCATAAATGTGCACAAAAGCACTGACTTATTCGGCTTACGCCAACAAATAAAGAATAGTTTCAGCTATAAATTTAATTAAAATAGTGCAATGATTATATGATTGCCATTTCGTTTAAATTTAGATTAGAACCATAGCTATTAATAATGCAATTACTTTACGCTTTTTATTGAAGCCGTAACTATGTAGTTGTATAGCTTTTCAATAAACACTTAATTTAAATTACCTCATAATACAAAGTGCTTCTTTTTCCGAGTAATTAACGTTAATCAATTGTAAACAGTAAATAAAAATTAAAATAAATTATCTATAAATGTAGTTGCAAGGATGCTAGTGAAACTATGCCTATGATTTTATTTCGAAACATTTTAAATATAATAATATAACCAAATTAACAATAACACGTTTAAAATACGCTTACGTAAATTGGTTAATTAGCTATGTATATATGAGTCGCCTGGTTCCAAATCCCGATATGTCTACAATATATAAAAAAACAAGGATAAAATATTTTCTGGTTCTAAGAATGTTTTCAAACGATGCCTTATACTTGAATTATTCCAAATACCGCCAAGTGCGCCGTAAAAAAATATTGAAAATCAGTGTTAGTTCCAAAAACTGACAATTGCACTATGATAAAAGCCATATTTAGAAACAAACAACGATAAGTCCATGTTTCTAATCTCAATATTTTGTTTAATATCAACAAAATTAAGTTTAAATGAGGTTAAACGCCATCAAGCAAATAAGTATGTAACAGAAAAGCCGCGTTTGCGAACAAGTGAGTTTTATGGACTTATCGGGATTTGGAACTAGGCGACTCATATATATACATAAATCAATATCACACTATTTTCAATTAAAATTTCATATGACTATTGTACGGCCAATGACAAAAGCCGCATCCTTTATTACCCATTCGGAACAAAACCAGATAAAACTTGTTGCATATTCAGTCAACGACGACGATAAACGGTATCATTGCAAGTGCAAGTTCCAACAGATAAATTGCGTAGCATACGTTGCACAAACGTTTAATTTTATCCTAAGCACACAAAGGCACCACCGTGGAAATTTCGTAATACTGCAAAGCACAGTGTATACAATCGTTAGCATACATTTTCATTAGAAAGTACGTATAAGGCATTTTTTTAAATAAGAACTAATTAATTAATCACGAGAGTAATGTGCGACGTGTGTCCGTCCGTGTCCTTTAATTGTGCTAACGTGTGCGGTTTTAATTAGCGCCCCTCGAATTCGGTGTCACGGACACTCGACCGCAACGCCCCGGCTCAATGTATTTGCACATTGTCGTTCGCGAATTCGGGAACAATAGCGCGAAATATGCGAAAACGTAACACGAACACTTTAGTGTGGACAACGGGACACATCTTCTGAAATATAGTTGGTATACGGTATATGGCATATCCAATACCAACGGAAGATACTTGAGGCTTCTAAGATTCGCTGACGACATATATATGTACATAGTTATTAGATTAACATAATTAAGCAACGAAAGTATGAAAATCGGTTATATTTAATGAATTTTGCTTGCAAAACGTAGTCACAGTAGATAATCATAGTGTAGAGATAGTTGATAGTTGATGTATTTATAACTAGGACAATTGGTGTATATGACTGGATGTAAAGAAGAAATAAAACTAGAATGAAGCGCATTTGGAAGAATGAACATAGTTTTTAAATTCAACATCCTGCTATAAGCTTATAAAATAAGGCATCCGATCAATGTGTACTGCCAGTTATGACGTATGGATGTGAAACGTGGATGCTGAATTCAATAATGTTACATAAGATCCAGTGCACACAGAGGAAGCATGGGAAGATGTACGCTTGGTATAACAAGAATAGATCGTAAGAGGAATTACATATATATAATAGCTGTATTACGTCTGTCTGGCTGTGTGTGTGTGTGTGTGTGTCTGCTGATAACGCTCGCCTCAGTAAATAATTAAAAGACGCGTGCGAGTGGTATTTGAACCCTATATCACCAGTTCGAAACATTGAGCGCTTACGCTGTGATCCAAACGGGGTGGTGATGATAGTGCATGAATAAGAAGCATGATCGAAGTGGCAGATATAGCGACACGTGTGAAAAAGCTGAAGTGGCACACAGCGAGAGTAACCGATGGCAGATTGACGTGAGAAGTACTGGAATGGTATCCGAGAGGATGTGAAAGAAAGCTAGGTAGACCGAGTGAGCGATGGGCTAAAAAATGTGTCGAGTCAAGTGGATGCAGATTGCTCAAGACAGACAGGAATGGAAGAGGATTGAAGAGGCCTTCATCCAGCAGTGGATGGTGAGCGGCTGAAAATAATGATGATGACATCCAATACAAACGGTAGAAGTACGACTGACTAATGAAGGCTAAAATCGGACTTATATAAACGACAATTACTGCCGTCCTAAGCCCACTTAACGTAACTGACAAAAATTACGAAAATGAGTTAGATGTGTTTTAGGGGTTATGGGAGTGTATTCTTGCGATTTTTCATATAAAAATTAATGTATCTTCATCCAAATGTGACTTGTTTAAGCTATTAAATCTAACGTATCTGCATGCGCAGAGAAATACATAGTATCACCAATACTTAGCGAAAATAACGTATCCAATATTTACATCGGTCACTACCTTATCGTGAAAGATTGAAAATACTGTATCTCTCCACAATGGAGACGAGGAGATTAAGAGGTGATTTAATTGAAGTATTCAAAATAATAAATAATCATTATTCATGTGAAATGACCAACCTCATTATGTTCAATGAGAACCCTCATCTAAGAGGTCATACTCTTAGACTCCGAAAAGAAAAATTCAAATAAGATTGTTAGAGATTCATTATTTTCAAATAAAGTGGTTAAAGTTTGGAATAGTCATATGTATACATTAAATAATGAATAAGTGAAGTGACGTACCTACTAAAGTATTCATTTTTTTTTTTTTAATTTTTCCTTAGAATTATCAAAACGCAATAGAAAATAACCTCATGCACTAAAAAAAAGTTTAAATAAATCAGTAATATATGAAGAAAAATACCAATTTAGAATAAAACTTTCAAGTCCATTTATCTCGATATTGTTGTTTTGTCAGTTACGTTAAGTGGGCTTAGGACGACAGAATAGTACTACACACGAATTAAATACTTCGTTGAAAATCTTATCGAAATAGTTTTGCCCCATTTTAGCTTTATTTTATTTAACTTCTTTGTCAATCACACGCATGCTAGGAAACGGGGATCGAAACGAAGAGAGTACGATCTTCAAATGTTTGAATAGAGTGTGCGACGTTGCAACATCCTATCTCTGTCAATCTCGACTGAATGTCTGTAATGGAGAATTTAATATAAGACGCACATATGCCGTTGATATTTAACATTCCTTTGATAATGAAACTAAAACGTTAGAAAATTGAAAGTAAGGAAAGATACATTCGCCATACACCTGCGCAAATTGTGAGATGTGCCGAAAGAAATTAACCCGGTTTCAGCCGTCGGCGTCGGTAACGTAAATTTGCGTCTGTAAAGTTTAGTCGTTGAAATGTGCACTCGTTTGAAGAATGCGATTTATTATTATAAACTAAGCTTGTACGAATTTATGTGGCTAGTGTTCAAAGAATTGATAGTTTTATGTATAAATGTACGGCATAGCATTGATTAAAATTTAACGGAATATTATTTTGATTCGAAGTTTAAAGTTAGAGTAGGGAAAAAACTCCTAGAGCGCGCGCTTGCGAATTTCGCGTTCAGGACGATTTATTCGCGGGATTTTCGGTTACATTTTTAACGAGGCCTATACAGGATGAGAACCACACACCTGTCCTAAGGATTGTTTACTATTTGGTCGACTGTTGCTGGCTACGGCTGCGAGCATTCATCATACGGTTGGCCCCCACGAGAATACGCGCGCTTTTAACGTCCATGAATAACAATTTGTACGATTTATATGCGCCGGAGAAATGCGCACGTTTTTCCATCATATTCCTATGTGTGTGTGTTGGTGTGCATGTTGTTTTTTTTTTTTTTTTAATATGGAAATAGTCGAAAATTCGTATCGCGAGACCGGATATTCGGAATATCTGCTGGTGGGTGGATTTGGATGGGTGGGTAGATATGTTTTGATTCATTTGCAAGTCAAATTGTTAACCAAATTGAGTTGTACGAAAATTATATTTTAATTAACGAAAACTCGTGCTATGAACTTTTAATAGCAAATATATACAAAAGAAAGGTTCAATTTAAATAAAATATGAAGGCCGTTCGAAAGACAGATTTGCGATTTGTTTAAGAGAGTTTATGAGAGAGAGTATGCAGTTAAAAATTTGAACGATTTCCATATAAGTTCATAAATAAATTATCATAGTCAAACAATTTAAGATTGCGTTGAAATGATCAAACAAATATGGTTTAGTCAGTTTATGTGCGTGTTTTAAGTTTTTCAATGTGAAACTTATCGACAACTATGTATACTTCAAAGCGTTTAAAGCAGTGGTCGGGAACCTTTTTCGTGCTGAGAGCCAAATTAGGGAAAACCTTGCAAAATTGGCAAGTTGGGCAGCCGCAACATATTAATTTCATATTATTTATTCAAAATGAAATTAAATGTTACTCATTTATGAAATGGATAGCTGTAAGAAATATGTAAGTTATCGCCGTGGTATTTCTTAATGTTCGTCCGCTTATTACTAAAAAGTACATATTATAAAGTTCAATCTGAAAAACGATCTTATAGCTACATAGCTACGTTTTGTGTTTCACGCAAAACGTTGAATGACAGCGAGAGCCGCAGGTTTTTCACACAAAGAGCCGCATGCGGCTCCGGAGCCACTAGTTCCCGACCGCAGGCTTAAAGCGGTCAAAGTGTACAATTTAAATCGTTAAGAATTGTTGTAGTATAAAGTATACATATCAAATGTCAAAGTAAAATTCTGTATAATAACCATTATGGTTGTATTACCGTGTGATACAAATATAAGTAATTGTGATGATTTTCCTATTTTTCTAGTTGGTTTACGTAAAAATTTTATCAAAAATATTTTGTTGTAAAAAAACCAGTTTCCAGAGAATAAACGTCATCTCTTTAATAAATTTTAACAAACTGTCTCATGGGTACGAGACGTGTATACAAATTAAACATTTCACACGAGCTTTGTATTGTACAACATTAACGTCAAAAATTTTATTGTCGGTAAAAGTTTCAACGGTCGTATTTTTCAGAAGCATCTGCCGACGACGTTCTTGCACAATTTATACCCGAAAGTATGCGAATGCATTTCTTGAAACCCCTTTTTCGCGTGCAGTTGCCGTTTTATTTCAGCAAAAGTGCAAAACTACCATAAATATCCCTTTTCAGAAATGCGTTTGCATTAGTTCACACTTGCACACCTCCAATGTGCACAATTAACTTGGCGTTAAACGGCTTAATTCGCAATAATAACTACTGGGATAAAAGTGTATGTTTATATTACATTGTATGTAATAAGAATACGAGCGTGGAGCACGCATTCTTTTAGAAATGTAAAGCTCTGTCTAAACCGAGCTTTAGAGAAAATGAAACGCTGGCATGAATAGACAGATGGTTCAAATAAGGGCTTTATGATGAAAAATTGTACAATTTTTGACTGTAGCTCTCTTGTCGGAGAAGAAAAGGCAATACGAATGTAAAAATATCTCACAATATGAACTTCCTTCTTATATACAGAGAAAGCGGAAAACAATATTTCGCCCGTAACGGATATAAAGACATATCGAAAATAATAGCAAAAATTTTCAAATAATAAATAAATGAATATTATACTAAGCATTTTTATATATCTTAATGGAATATTTTATGTCAAACAATCAAAAAATAGTATAGCCATCAAAAGCCTTTTGAGTCGAGAGGAAATTTTCTATACATATGTATGTATGTACATATTTTCAAACGCTTTTTGTGGACACGCTTTAGTCGTGCGTGTTTAGTATTTAATTTGGCGTCGTACACGTTTTCATGCGAAAAATAATACCGAGCCCATTTCCAAGTCTATGATTATCAATTTAGTACACCGTATAATTTGATGTTTAATAAGTTGAACCGCTTTTTTTTTTTTACTTCATTGTAGAAACCGCGTTTGTGTGGACGAAGTTATAGCGCGCGCCCACACTGTGCGAGTTAACATCGCTTATTCACGAAAGTGGAATATTAAAGCTGTACAGTTTCTTTTTGAACATCCTGAAAGCACTTGAAAGCTTTTTTAATGCTACGTAAGTATCTTTTGCCATGGTTTCACCCGACTTATTATAAGCCCTTGCCCCTGGAGCTTTTTTTTATTTTCACTTTTCCCCGTTAACGTTTGCTCCCCAAAGCCATTCTCGCCGATCAACTCGCCAGCATCAAACACACAATGCTCGCTCTAATGAGGCACGATTTTCATAATTCGAACGCAGAGGTGCAATGCACCTTATTGTTAATGTTATACGATACGTTCGGCATAAAAATGAAATATGAAACGGTCGTAACGGTCGACGGAACAAGCGTTTTGCTGCCCGAGTTAGTGCTTTTGCCTGCGGAAGTTATTGCCGCGCCAATGCGAAAGAATCGTAAAAGTAGTGTAGAAGCGCCGAATCATAAAATTGCCAGAAGAAACCCGAACGAACGGGAGGGGGTTTCACCTTAGCAAATATTATATTATAGAGCGAACTGATTAATGAAAAGCCTCGTCGTCGCTGTAACAGCGGGAGCTTTTGCGATTGCTTGAATTTTATGATGCTGCAGCGTTCGCAGTTCAAATGTAACTCGAATAAAATACAAACGAGAGAGAGAGAGAGATGTATGTACGTAGTTTTTCGATATTAATGCTCAGCCGACGTGAAAATAAACTGACGAATCGTAAAAATACGTCTGACGAACGGATCGGATGGTGCAGTTCGAAAAACTCGAGTTTTTTGCATTCCACGTCGGCTATTATGATTCCACTATTGTGTTAGTATTTTTCTGTAAAATGAGGTTAAACTCATACGAGAAGAAATTCGCTGAACCATTCTATTAGTATTTTTCTGTAAAATAAGGTTGGATTCATACAAGAGGAAATTCGCTGAAGCATTATCATTTAGCGAAACAAAGCTCATATTTATGTTTGATAAACTAAATTGAATTTTTGATAATATACCACAAATAAAAATAATCAACCTCTAAAACTAACAAATTCAATGGGGGCTGGAATTTTTTTTTAGTTATATGGAAATTTTTAAGAGGGATTGAGTGATGAGAATTATTATAGGATTTGTGGTATTAGCAGGGGTAAAAAAAGGATGTAGGGAATTTTTACTCTTAAATAAAATTTTTGATGCTCACAGATTGACAGTGAATGTTTAAAAAAATTACTCCTCCTACATATAAGGTAACGAAAAGCGAATATATAGTGCTACAATACTACGTATATTCCGCACGGTGTATTTTCAACATAAAAATAAACTTATATGGTCGAGAAAAAAATCAAATTAAAAAAAAAAAAAATTAGGGTTTTTTCGCTGTAAGCAGTTGGCTCTCGTAAAAGGTGGAGTGGATTTACTCCTTTTATTCGGTTGGAAAAGGTTGGAAAATATACACACGCACGCTCGTCCTTAATATCACTCCACCAAATTCAACATCTTGGTCCCAATTTCTCCGAGTAAATTGAATCCTTTCGGATACGCCAAGATATCATTTCGAATTATCGTTCGCTTGTTTGACATCAAAGCACGTTTCCACCACCCTCACCCCTTACGAGCCTCAAACGAACAGGCCGCGAAGGAGTGAAATAAAAAAATATAAATAAAATGGGGATAAAAACGCGACGGCTAAATTTGACGAGCCCAATCCTCGATCACAATACATAAAATAAAAGTGGTGTACGGGATGAAGCGGTGGGGGAAAGGATTTGCAACGTGGGTGTGTACGAGTGTGGATACGTCTCGTCCTCAAATTATGGCCTGCCTTGTTACGGGGCGACTTTATGTCCTTTTTGAATTACGAAATTATGCGGACATAAAGAGAAACAAGAAATGTATGTAAAAGTGGGAGAGGGAATTCAAAGGTTTTCCCCGCGAAAGTATAGTGGTAATGTTCAAATTATACGGGGGGACAGCATGCGCGCGGGACACACTTAATGGTCGGCTGTTACGTTTGAATATTTTATTAAAACGAGCGGCAAAAACCAAAAAAAAAAAAAAAAAAAAAAAAACAAAATGGTCGACGTGAATTTTTCGCCCCCCAATTCCACCCCTGTCGGTTCATAGATGTATTTGTTCTTGTTGGAATGTGATGTGACGCGTTTTTCTTTCTTTTTTCTCCGGCAACGATCTGCTCTCTCGGATGAAATGAAAGAAGTTGTGCCGCCATATTGGCAGGAGAAAACAATGTGGCGGAAAATGAACCGGTCGCCGCCATTGTGAACCCCGTTATTAACGCCGTGCATAACGAAACGCTCTCTCCATTATCATTCTATATACACTTATAAAGGATATTTGCGCTTATCTCCATTTCGAGAAAAATAACTTGAATGTGGAGGGGAGTAAAAGAGAGGAAGCGAGACAGATGAAGGCTATTTAATATGAAAAGTAGGTGGAATACACAAAAAAAAAAAATGAGAAAATTGCCCATTTTGACCGTTTGCGAGGAAGGGAAGAAAACAAAAAATAAAACGCCGAGTATTTATATGGAAATGTATCTTTATGCAAATTGCACGTATTGTATCGGATGAGATTGTTAAAAATTTAAATAAATATGCCGCGCGTTCCAAACTTACGATCGACAAATTTATACGTTGGTTTAAATATTTTACAGTTGTATTTATTAATAGAAGAGATAAAACGAAGAATGAACATTGTTTTTAAATTGAACATCTCGCTATGCTTAAAAAAGAAGGCGTACTGCCAGTTATGACGTATGGATGTGAAACGTGGATGCTACATAAATTAGAGAATGTTACGTTAGATCTGGCACACACAGAGAAGCATGGAAAGATGTAAACTTGGTATAACAGGAAGAGATCGTAAGAGGAATACATGGATAAGAAGTATGACGTGGCAAAATAAAAAGTTGAAGTGGCACATAGCGAGAATAACGGATGGCAGATGGACGCGTGAAATACTGGAATGGTATCCGAGAGGATGTGAAAGAAAGCAAGGTAGACCGAGTGGACGATGGGCTGATGAATTGAGAAAAAAATGTGCGGTGTCAAGTGAATGCAGATTGCTCAAGACAAACAGGAATGGAAGAGGCTTGGAGAGGTCTTCATTCAGCAGTGGATGGTAAACGATTATGATAATTTATTACTAATTAATGCCCGTTGACAGTGCATCATCATGTGTACCGTGTATTCAGCAGTTCAAAAAATGTAGTAGGTGGTTGAAAAATGCGTGCCGTAAGTGTATGAGTGACTGTATGTATGTGTACGTGCTGTGAATGTATGCCCAGCACAGCTACCCAGTCAGGCAGATGTTTGCGCTACTATATGTTTACGTGTCGAATGCATGCACACAACCCTACTATAGCCATACGTAAAGTAACACAATCTGATCTTACCTACATAAGTTTATTACTTATTTTGTCTATGCATAAAAATCGCATATATCAAAGTAATCAAATTACGATAAATTCTATTGTGACACATGAAACGTTTCGACGGCTCATTTTGTCAGCTTGTAATAAAAAGCTATAAACGTAGCGTCAAAGTAATGTTACTCACATAATATAAGATTACCGGATCACTTGCGAAAACTCTTCACAAAGAACGTCTGCGAAATGAAAAAAAAAAAAAAAGGCATACTAGGCAAATAAAGAGAAAAAAACGTGTCAAATTTCTAAAAAGCGTCCGTATCGTTGTATAGTTGAATACACATTTCGCGCTAGAGGTACTTTGATTGCGGGTAACACACTTAAACCCTTTTCGAAAAATAACGAAACGGCCCTCGGAAAACTCCAGCATTCATAAAAATCATCGAACCGCGAAAGATTTTCATCCAAAACTCAACCCGTTTCCTACCTAACTTCCCGATACCCCTCGAGTCGGAAAAGCGTATACAAATCGGAAAACACGATATTTTGTTACACGAGTGTGTAAAATACATACATATGTCAATGTAACATAACGTTGTTTGAAAGGAGCAGGTGAGAAGTGTAAAAGTATAGCGTTTTTCATCGATCGATCGCAGAGACAAAGGAATAGGTAAATGCTTTTAACGGGGCCCCTCACGGGGGCCGTAACGGCTAATGGCGTTTCTTATACGGCGTTCGTGGGCGTGAAACGCCGACAGACAGACAGACAGACAGACAGGACACACGGACGGATGGACGGACGCGATCGATCACCGGTGGCCGTTAATGTGCCGAAACCGCCCTAATCAAGCTGTTAACCTTTAAACGCGCGGCCGGAGTCACTTCCGGCCGATTGGCATTCGGATCGCGCTTCCGGTCTCGGGACCTTAATTAAAACGATTACGACGAACCCTCGTCCGACGCGAGACACTTTCATAAGTGTCTTCCTTCGATTGCGTTAACCCTTTCGTTGTCCTGCTGGCCGTATAAGAGTCCGGGTCACAGTCGAAAATTCAACGCAATCATCCCACAATTCTAAACTGAAAATCCAGTGTATTTTAAGTATCAAGATATGCATAAATGAAACGAGGATGGGGCGCTTTTGGAAGAATGAACATAGTTTTTAAATCCAACATTCCGCTATAGTTAAAAAAGAAGGCACACATACGACCAATGCGTACTGCCAGTTATGACGTATGGATGTGAAACGTGGATGATAAATTCAAGAATGATACGTAAGATCCAGTGCACACAGAGAAGCATGGAAAGATGTATGCTTGGTATAACAAGAAGTGATCGCAAGATGAATACATGGTTAAGAAGCATGGCCAAGTGGCAAATATAGCGGAACGTGTGAAGAAGATGGTGAAAGTTTTGAAAATAATGAACATGTAAAGAATAAGAAATAAAACGGAGAATTAAACTAGGATGGAGTGCTTTTCGTAGAATGAACATAGTTTTTAAATCCAACATTCAGGTATCCTATGCTAGACGACGATGCGTTCTGCCAGTTATGACGTATGGACGTGAAATGTGGATGCTAAATTCAAGAATATTACGTAATATCCAGTGCACACAGAGAAGCGTGCTCGGTACAACAAGAGAAAATCGCAAGAGGAATGACCAAAGTGGCAAATATAGCGGAACGTGTGAAAAAGTTCGAGTGGACTTATAGCGAGAAGAAACGCGAGAAATACTGGAATGGTATCCGAGAGGATGTGAAAGAAAGTAAAGTAGACTGAGTGGACGAGGGGCTGATGAATTGAGAAGAATGTGCGGAGTAAACAGGATGCAGATTGCTCGAGGCAGACAGGAATGGAGGAGGATTGGAGAGGCCTTCATCCAGCAGTGGATGGTGAACGGCTGAAAATTATGATGATGATGTTCATACATACATATTTACGTATGTATGTACATACATATGTAGTTACGCGATTGAGAGTGAATCACACGATACAGATGGTCTGTACAGTTATACAGAGATACTAGAGAAAGAAAATTTGTCATATGAAAAAAAAAATACACGAAAGAAATGATTGTTCCAGTAAGGTATATTATTTATTAATTGTACTTATTATTATTTAACATTCAGTTTAAGCACAATCAAGTTTTGAAAGGAAATTTATTGCGCATTTATAGTAATTTAATCATAACTGGCGTAAAAAGTGTGAATACTACATAATTATATAGTATTCATATATAGAATATACATTCTACATATGTATTAGCGCAGTGGTCGGAAACCTTTTTTGAGGTAAAATCCAAATTAGGGAAAATCTTGTAAAATCGGTAAATGTGAGAGCTGCAATATATTATTTTCGTGATTTTGTGGCCATACTCTCATTCAATCAACGATACACTTACTATACAAAGTACTTTAAAACGGGCTCGGGACGGGGTGACTCCACCGTCATATGACGGGTTAACCAGCTAGTTTATTATATTTACATTTTAAAATATAATAAACTAGCTGGTAAAACTTACAATGTATCTATGGGTATATTACAATGTGTACCAATGTTAAAATGTGTACCAATTGTAACATTAACTACTATTCTTATTTACTTTTTTCCTTGAAACGTACATTTATACAGCATTTAGAGTATGTTTTAATGTAATATGAGTAATGGAATAGTTCTGTATATTGAGTGTAAGCTTACATAAATACTAGATTAAATAGAAACGGTTAACGATTCAAATCGTTGGAAATACGTCAAGTTGATATTAATGTTTCCATTCGATTTCGTCCCTCACCGCTGTGACCGTCATCACCGTTGCACAATTTAATATCCAGATAAAAACGAAACGACGCGGCGGGGGAAAATAACGAGCCAAATCGACGAAGGAGACGAAAAGGCGCCGAAAATTGAAATCCCAAAGTGAGAAAATAAAGAGCGAATAATTACAGCGAGCAGTGGAAGAGGAAATTTTATGGAAAACCGTAAACTCGAGCTCTATAAGGGGGTGGTGGCGTTTGATTAAACGATAATGATTGGGGTAGTTTTAAAGTTAGAGGAAACTCGCGCATTCGAATCCAATCAAATCTCGTGCATTTTTTTTTTTTACAAGAGTATAGGGAAATTCTGTGATATCAGACTGGATATATATTTTGAACACTCGTGCGGTCGAATGCATAACGCAATTTTCTACACGTCAAACACTCTTTTATAAGCGTTTTTTTGTCTTCAAATTGTAGTGAAAGAAAATTCAATGAATCTATAATGTGCATTATGCATAATAAAGTACGTGTCATTTTGAATTTCTACTGTAAAGTTTTTGCATAAAATAATCAATACTAGTGGGAAAAGTTTAATGGAATATTTGTCAGGAAGTTTAATGGAAAAAATATGAACTGGATATTTTAATATCTAATCAATGTCATTCATTCTACATATATAGATTTGACTTGATTTTTCTTTCGCATTAGTTATTGAATGAACTACGTTTTCGAAGCAATCTGCTTCGTTCTGTATATATAACTTAATTGTTTGCTTATTTGCAAATGAGTAGTGTTTTTGTGTTGAAGTAAGGAGGATTTAATTCGGCGTATCATTAATTTTCTGTAAGGATAGGAGACAGTGCAAACAGAGATAGAGCAAATAAGAACATGATGGGGACTCACAGGGAACAAACATTTTTTGGTGGGATGACGTACGTCGATCTTATATCCCAAAACGAAAGTAAATATTGGCTTAGGTATCTGTTTTCTGTGCGCGTGTAATGCTCAAAAGAAGCACTGAGAAAACTATCTTGTTTGCCGATCATTTTCCTTGCCAGATCGCTTTCAATTAGCGAAAATCCGGCTGGAACCCAACCCAGAGGTACGAAGGACCTTTAAATAATTTCTTTGTGTCGCCTAGCACTAGACGAAAACACCGTAAAAATATACGACTGGATTCGAATGCGTGGAAAATTTTTACATTATCTTTCAGACGTCTAAATGCATCTGCAAGATTTTACAAACAAAAATAGAATCCACTTTTCCGACACATTCAACTCTAATTTTGTTATAAATAGCACACACACACACACAACAATTACAGGTATACGTAGTCGAAATATATAATTTGAAAAGACTTTGCAATTTTATTCGACGATGAAAGCAATCGCGACACTTGAATTCAAATGGTCACATTGGAAAGTTTTCGAATGACATTACTTTTGAACGTGTCTTTCATTTATTTTCAACAGTGCTAAAACGTATTGAAAGGTTGTAATTGAACGTGGAATTTTTTCAATGTAAATTTAAAACAATTCTACAAATATGTGTGTACATATAGTAGTAAAATAAAATAAAAATCTAGTTAATTAATCATTTAGTTGAAAACTAGGCGGGTCGGTGGGTTAGTGGCGAGCCACTGTTTTAATTAACGATCGCCAGTATCATTTTAACGATTTCGTTATTTCGTCGGTAAATTCATGCAAAAATATCAACGTCGTACTTTATTCACTGTCACCGGTTAACGTTTAGGATTCAGAATTATATTTTTAACGGCATTTCGACCAATAGAGGACCGCTTATAACGCCCGGCCGCAGATAGATGTTCGGGAAATAATTAAAACAGGGGGAGAGAACCTGTCCGCTTTTTCGGCGGAAAAAGGTTTTATTTTACTCTCGAGAGATTTCATTGCTATTTAACGACAGTTGCGAACAACATTAAGTATCTAGTAATAAACAGGCAATAAAAACGATAGTTAAGTCGGAAAATTTCATTATGAAAAATATCACCGTTCTGGTCTGTCTGTGAGCGCATTTTCACGATACGTATTTTTAATTACACTCTACTCTGTTATATGTACTACAAACTCGAATAAAAGCGAACAATTACGATTGCTCAAAATATTA
Organism: Parapsyche elsis; assembly: GCA_022651745.1. Classification (NCBI taxonomy): domain Eukaryota; kingdom Metazoa; phylum Arthropoda; class Insecta; order Trichoptera; family Hydropsychidae; genus Parapsyche; species Parapsyche elsis. The sequence continues at coordinate 18,904,572 of JAGVSN010000001.1, read as the reverse complement.
CAGCTCGAATGATAATCTTACGTGAGCAGAGCATTTGCATGCATACTATGATAAAAATATAAGTATTAAATAATATTAATTGTATGATGTTTGAATGAAGAGACAGTGTATGAATTCCGACATGTGCATTCACATTGAAAGCATTCATATTAAATTGCTTTGAAATGTTTTCCAATTGCTTTTACTGTAATGGAATACATTTGCACTTTAGCCGTTTAAAACATGCAAATATCTTAAAAGCAATCCTTTCATATTCATTACACATCCTTTCTTCAATTTATTTTGTATGCGTTTCATTAAAAAAAAAATGCATTCAGAGTGAAAAACAACAGTAACGTGAACGTGAACGGTTTGAATGCAAGCCCATATTCAGTGCAAAATTTAACGTAGCACATACGAATTACATATACATATTAAACGAATGAATCTCTTTGTAAATGCATTTCACTGTCTGCTTTTGAAATGTTTTTTTAAATAGAGTCTCAAAGCGATGTTTAAATAAAAATACTAGTTTGTTACAAAGTTGAACCTTTTACACTATATGTACATATACATATGTACAATATAAAATTTCTTGTTTCAATAGCAGAAACGTTCAAAGCGAGTCAATATGTGCTTGTTATATCGAACCGATGAATCATAGGAGCGGGTGAGTCAGTACTGCGGAGAAAGCAGACAACTTTTTTCTAGCTAGAGGCATCCCCTTACGTGGATTCAACCGGAAGTGCGACTAAAGGCAAGAGAGTTGCTATAATTCAGCGCATCTAGACGCCGGTTGTAAACAGACGCCGACATCTCGGCGCCAGTTTTCCATTCGCATACCTGGGAAAACTGCCATTGAACCGCAAAGTACACATTATATCGAAGAATATTGCAGAAAAATAACGCACATCAATTGAACACATAAAATTCAGTTATTGCATGTACGTTTGTTCTTTATACATACATACAATCCCATATTGTTTGACTAATCGGGGCTAAGCTTTAGAGAGGTAATTGCTATGATCTTTCTGGTATACTGCTTAGTAACGTACTTATTTTTATGCAATTTGTTTCGATGACTTCGTGTAATCAAAGATGGAATATCATAAGTGACATTTTGATGGAAATGGATTTATTGAACTGGCCAAGTATCATAAATCCCAAAAATTATTTCATACCAAATTAATTAAAAAATAGTTTTTAAGCCATTTGAACTTGACAATAAATATTCCAGACAAATACTGTAACCCTCTAAACGTATGGTATCACTATGTAGAAATGATAATGAAACTTGTTGTAGTTTTTTTTTAATAATTTTATATGTCACTAGCTGAACCGGCATGCTTTGCAATGCCACTCATCCCGTGTGTTCCCGTTCCCGTTCCGTTCCGTTCCTAGTACGTTTTCTGACGCGTCAGCAAGCCCGTTCCCGATCCCGTTCCCGTTCCCGTTCCAGATCCCGTTCCCGTTACCGATCTCGGTCCCGATTCCGTTCCCGTTCCTAGTACGTTATCTGAAGCGTGATCAGGCCCGTTCCTGTTTTTTGCCGATTATTATTTTCACAAGAACCATCCCCGGCATGATCACAATAAGTCTTGAAAGTTTCATCGCGATAGGTTGTGTGGTTTAGGAGCCTATAAGACACAGACAAACAAACAGACAGACATTGATTTATATATATGTATATACTAGCTGACCCGGCATGCGTTGCAATGCCCGATCCCGTTCCCGTTCCTAGTACGTTATCTGACGCGTGAGCAGGCCCGTTCCCGTTTTTTTCCGATTATTATTTTTACAAGAACCATCCCCGGCATGATCACAATAAGTCTTGAAAGTTTCATCGCGATCGGTTGAGTGGTTTAGGAGCCTATAAGACACAGACAAACAAACAGACAGACAGACATTGATTTTTATATATATAGATATACTAGCTGACCCGGCATGCGTTGCAATGCCCGTTCCCGTTCCTAGTACGTTTCGTGAGCAGGCCCGTTCCCGTTCCTGTTCCAGATCCCGTTCCCGATCCCGTTCCCGTTCCAGATCCGTTCCCGTTCCCGATCCCGGTCCCGATTCCGTTCCCGTTCCCGTTCCTAGTACGTTATCTGACACGTGAGCAGGCCCGTTTCCGTTCCTGTTCCCGTTTTTCCCAGATTTTTTTTCACAGGAACCATCCCCGGCATGATCACAATAAGTCCTGAAAGTTTCATCGCGATCGGTTGAGTGGTTTAGGAGCCTATAAGAGACAGACATTGATTTTTATATACATATATAGATATATATACATACATACATACATGTAGATAGATTACAATAAATATTATTTTGATTTTTTGCACATTACTCTTGCGAAGTGCTTAGCGTAACCCTCATTTTTTTTATGAAAAACATTAATAGTTAAATATTTACCCATCATATGATTGCAAAATTTTTAACAGAGCTTTAAAGTCCACTTTCAATCAAATATGATTGATAATTTTGATTAATATTAAAATAAATCCAATTCGGTACTTCAATCGGTGAAAAGTGAGGGTTACGGCAATTGGCCTGTACAGTGACGATGTGTAAGTATACAGTTAACCAAATTAATTAATAAAATTTGTACAAAGAACAACACTGGATACTACAACTAGTATTTGAAGTAGTACCCAGTATTCGATATAATAAAGTGGACTTTGTTATATTGAATTTCCACATCCAATTTGTGTGTTGTATAGAAAGTGGGATAGTTTGAGGAACGCAGTCCCGTATACAAATGGATAGCAAAGATGGTATCTTAACAGTCTCGCGCTTATTTCCGTGCCCATTTCCGGTTTCAGCTGAAGGGCGCGTGTAACAATCTCTCCTACACAATCTGGGAAAATTTTATTTTGCATGCGAAAGGAAATTAGTTTCTCACGTGTGTGTGCTGCTGCGCAAACCGCCATACGTTTTACACCTTTTAGTGTCGCCTCACAAAAACCCACTTTACCCCACCGCTCTCTCTCTCTCTTCCGGTTATATTTGATTGCAAAGTTATGCGCAGTTTCGGTGTTAATTTGGCGAATTACATATTCATTGCATAGACGCCGCCATTACACAGGGTGGTCCCGTTAATTATGCGCTCGCTAAGAATGCAGAACCTGCGGACGGTTCTCGTTATATGGAAATATGCCGAGCGTTTGCGTTTGCCAAGATTCTCTGTAGCGAAATAATATGTTTTTAAACACATTCCAAGAAATTCATTGAAAACATCACAAGTTAAAACTCACTCGAGAGAATCTTAAAAGGAAAAAATATACTGCTATTTTATACGATACATTCAATTGTTTACATGTCTAATATATGCATGTAGGTCAATGGTGTGTTAGGCTAATGTGATTATTTTTTCATTGTACAATGATTCACTTCTTGCGCAGCTTATTCTATACATTCGATACGTTATTCCCGTTTTCGTTTTATTCCACATTCAGAAATTGAATGAGGGATCAATTTTACTTCCATTCATCCTTCCGGTCGGAACACAATGTTGTCAATGGATAACAATCGCGTCGAGCGATACAATGATTTTTTTTGCGTGTGCGTCGTTATACTTTTTAAGTTTTTGATGTATAAAAAAACTTTCGTGCGAGAATAGCATGTATGATGTTACAATAAAGCAGAAAGGAAACCGTAATGCATTAAGCTCGAGCAAAAGCCCGGATAAACTCATTGCGAAAGTTCATTGTTGAACTTTCATAATTAAACTTTCGCAGACAAGTTTTTGTAATGGGAATGCTAGAAATCAAAAAAAAAAAAACAACACAATGCACGCTTTCACAAAACAAAATTATAATATCTTTGGATGCGAATGTAATTGAGTATATGAATGTATTTTTTATTTTACGCAATAGTTTCGAAATAATATAAAGGCGTCTTACGATGGCGTGATAAATAAACGTAGCTGGGTAATGCGAACTTAAACACTCGAGTCCTCTGTAGCTTTGGATCTGGAGAAAGGGAAAGAGGATCAGGGCGATTTCTTTGCTATTCGTGCAAATTGCGTAGTTTTTGGTCCAAAATCCCCGGGTCTTTTCAGTTTCCAGGAATTATGACGACGCTCTAAAAAGGGCGAAGGTGACCCAAACCCTGCGACATTTGCTTACTTTATGTTGTCGCTTACCTCTATAATATGTACGTGTAATTGTATATCCTTTTGTTATATACATAGGTATGAAAAGGGTTAGGATGCTTAATTCAAAAGATACATCATACTAATTACTAAAACATCAAAAGGTATCAAATTGGAATAGAATAACACGAACGAAGAAACTCTAATCACAGAGCGGTTACTAAGTAAATGAAATTTTAATGCTACGTAATTATGCAATCGTTTTAATTCCACGAACTTGAAACGATTGTACTTACTCTGTCTATTTAATGTAAAAATAAGCTCAAAGTATGATTTGATGTATTGAAAGATTTCACCGCTTCGAGGAATCTTAACTGTTCATCTTTAAACGCATTTCAGTATTGTTTTCAGCAATAGGAACACTGTCAGATTTAATATTCCAAATATACAAAGATCCTATTCTAAATTTGGTGATTTGGCGTTTGACATTAAAGCGTACAGTAATGCTTTTTACCGCAATACAGTGCGAGAAACGGCGTCGTTTTCTAACTCGGCGCTCGCTTGATAAGAAGCAAAATCGGGAGCTTTTGACCGCTGAGAAAGCTCTCGTATGAAGCTTATTAAATCAACATATCACGCGAAGTTCGCGCAACGCATTAATTTTAATAGCGCCAAATGTTTTCGTATTAAAACTTTGAGAATACTCGAAAACAATGCTCGCCGCACGAACAGTTTTGTTTGTTGTATGTATGTATGTATGTATTTCGCAACGCAAACGTCGAGATGGTGTAACTTTGACTCGAATTTATTAATTATTATGAATTACAAAATATGATAATAATGTTAATTTTTAGAATTGCCTTTTGGTTACCGCGTTACCGCGGGCGGGTAAATCTGGTAAAAGGTCATTCGATATTACGACACACTTTCCATGATTAAACAATGGACGAAATCAAAGTACGCCTTCGAGCCATGGAAATAAACGAAATTTCCGAGAAGAGTCTTTTGCCTTTAACCAATATTCAAGATAATTGAAAATAAGGAAAATGTATCGAAGGCACGTTTAAGCTATTAAATTTAACGTATCTGTACATGCGCCGTAACGTATAATACATAGTATCACCAATACTTGGCGAAAATAACGTATCCAATATTTACTTCGGTCACTACCTTATCATGAAAGATTGAAAAGACTGAATCTCTCCACATTGGAGACGAGTAGATTAAGAGGTGATTTAATTGAAGTATTCAAAATAATAAATAATCATTGTTTATGTGAAATGACCAACCTCATTATGTTCAATGAGAACCCTCATCTAAGAGGTCATACTCTTAGACTCCGAAAATAAAAATCAAATAAGATTGTTAGAGATTCATTCTTTTCAAATAGAGTGGTTTAAGTTTGGAATAGTCATATGTATACATTAATAATGAATAATGAAGTGACGTAACTACTAAAGTATTCATTTTTTTTTTAATTTTTCCTTAGAATTATCAAAACACAATAGAAAATAACCTCATGCACTAAAAAAAAGTTTAAATAAATCAGTAATATATGAAGAAAAACACAAATTTAGAATAAAACTTTCAAGTCCATTTATTTCGATATTGTTGTTTTGTCAGTTACGTTAAGTGGGCTTAGGACGGCAGTATATAATATTCGTACATACATATGTATATGTAATGTAGTAATAATACTTTATATGTACGATTATGCAAATTTATGTCATCCATTCGGGCTAAAATTATAAAAATCTTTAGTATTTTTTGGCGACCGTATGGTTGTTTTAAATATTATTTTATTTTTTCGGTTTATTCCCGGGAGCGAAATAAAGGCAGGGGAGGAAAAAAGTGCGACGGTCGAGCGAATTTGGCCAGAAGCTTCTCGCGAAAAGCTTTTTTCGTGCGAATGAGCTTTCCTTTTTAACAATGGGTATCCGCTTCGGGCGTTTATGATGAAGCAAATTACCAAAAATATAATTCACGCTTATGCCGCCGCGAACGGATAAATTATTTATGTTTCCCCGGGCTTTTGCGGTACCTACGCTTTTACTGTCCTATCGCTATTTTTTTTTTTTTTTTCGGACATTTCCGGTTTGTCCCTATACCTATCGCATTGAACAAAGCAATTTATCGACTTGCATTTGCCATCGCGCAAAACTAAATAAAATTTATTTGAATCGTTTACCAACACTCGACACTTTCGTGCAGCTTTAAAAATATGATGAACTATGGAAACTTCGGGGATCGATACTTTAAATGTATGTAGCATAATCACCTTTCGACACCAGTTTTTCCGCAGTAGCATTACATGACGGAAGTTTTATTTTTAGATAATATACAATTTGCTTCGCAGAAGTGTTCGTAGAGGGATAAAATACGTGCACAAATGTATCTCGCTGTGCCGCCGTTAGTGTGCTGTCATCCACTAGTATTTTTTTAAATTTATTTATTTACGTAACAAACAGCTTATAGTGTACAATATAAAACATAAATACAAAATAATATTAATTTCACACAATACACTACAGCCAAAATAGTTACAAACGAACAACAGATCAAAACATGAAAGGAACTTAGGAGTTAGGGCTGGAAAGGAACTTAAGTAAAGATAATCTAAAGGAGGGTAAAGAATAGAGAAAAGGGGCAATATGTGTCGGGATTTCGTTAAATGACGAGCAGGATCTATAAATGAAGGAGTTTTGTGAATAATTAGTGGAACAAAGATTCAAATTAAACAATGGAGGATTTCTGACAGTTCTAGGGGGACAATGTACATAGAAGGATCCTACTTAGTAGGTACGGGCTATCTAATAAATTATTTTTAAAGTTTAAATACAAAGCAGAGATCCGAGACCATCCTTCTGGTTTGCAGGGAGACGTAATTACGAGAATTTGCAGAAGAAAGACGAAATCTGGAAATGGAGTACGTATGGAATTCTTATTAATTTTTTCCAATTTATTAATGGAATCTTGGCAAAACGGGTTCCATATAGTACTAGAAAATTCTAGGTTACTTCTCACAAATACATTATATAGTAGAGACACTGTGTCAAAGGACTTAAAGGGTCTGGATACTCCCATTATGAATCCCAAACTCCTATAAGCCTTATTGACAGCCGCATCAATGTGGAAATTAAAAGACAATTTACTATCTAATAATACACCTAGGTCTCTCACACAGTCAACTCTCAATACTCGCGTTTGCCCAATAAAGAAATCAAACAATACAGGGGAAGCAACTCAAAATTAGGTGACTTACAAATAGAAGTACGACTTCCGGTTCAGGTAAAATTTTTAATCATTTTGGATTCTATTGACCGGCACTAAACACATAGATATACATATATGAAGTTTTTGTGTGATAGGATTAACAGCTTTTGAGTTATAACGATTCTACACACATCCGTATAACACACAGAAATTTTCCAAAAATAATAAAAACATGATCAGATACGATACAAAACACAACACGATACTTGAAAGAAATCAATCAAAATCTGTCAAAGCTGGTATGATTTTATAGCCATACACCCAATCAATCAACGGTACACTGATACCTATACGATCGCACTGTCAAACAGGCTACGGACTGTACTGTTATTGTACGAAAACCAGCGCACACGGGTTAATCCACCGTCATATGACGGGAAAACCGTCTAGTTACAAATAATATATTTTTATTTCATTCCAAAATGTATATTTTCAAACAATCGATAAAGCCATTCTATATTTTGCGATTAAATTTCAACGAGGGCCTAAATTGAGTAATGTTTTGATATTGAGACGTTTTTTCAACAAAAATATTATTAATATGCTACGCTGTATATCGGAACGAGCATTATTGGATTATATATAACAAAATATGAGTACCCTTCATCTTTGATGGGCAATTTGCTGGTATATTGATAATTCAATATTTTTTCAATATCGACACGAAGCACCCCTTCTCTCCTTTAGCCCCACTACCCTCTATATCTTTTAGTCGCGAATGAAGATTCAATACATTTTTTCGTCGTTCAACTTTCAAAGGAAACTTTATCGTTCGCCGACAATTTTCTTTGAGCGTTTGATATTAAATATTTGCGACGACACTCGTCGTATACATAATTAACACTTAATTGCCATGGTGCACATTCACATCTACATACAATCGTATGTACATAACAATACTAATAAAAATGTAGGGATTAATGAACGTTTCAAATTGGATTTTCTCGTGTTGCAGGAAATCGCAACGGAAATCTTCGCTTTTCCGCGCGTACAAAAGCTCGACTTTGCGACGCGGGTTATTAAATATCCTGATCTTTCTATAGTCGCTTAATTTCGCCAAGCTTTCCGTGGATAAAACATTATTCACAGTACCTTTTTTATTCCGTTGGTATGTTTGTATATTGCAAAAAATACAAAAAGGTACGATACTTTGGATAGAATAAGAATAATTATCTTGTTATGCGGAGTTTAAATGTAGATTAACTAGTATAAAAAATACGTCAAATGAATTGAATTGGAAGAATGTAAGTGAAACATTAAAAGTGTGCATATTAATATATATTTTTTAGTTAGATAAGAATTTATTACCAAGTCATTTCAATAAGTATTTAATAAGCGGATATAATATTAATAATCATCAATACTACATAGAAGTAAGAATAAGTTAATTGTTACGAATTTAAAATTAAGTATGTACACACATATGTATATCTAGAAGAAGTATCTTATACGGGGGTGTTGTTGAATACAATTGACTGCCAGATGGTTTCAGACAAATAAAACAAATTGAAAGATTCCTGGCAGCCTTAAAACAACACCTCTGTACGAGTGCTAATAGACAATTAAGTTTATTATGTAATTTTAGCTTTAAGTTACTTTTTTTTTTTCAATAAGTAAATTTTGAATAAAATAGCTTTTCAAGCTATTTTATTCAAATAAATAAATAAGAGAGAAACATTATTTGAGTAATAATTATAAGAAAAGTTTCAGTATATCAGAATACATACAAACCTAGAGGAGAACTCTACTAACATATTGGTTAATGTGAACGTGGTTTTATGCGAGTTTGAAACAATGCATAAATTCAATCGTTTATTCCAACAAATGCATACGAATGCACGCGCTTAACAATGATCGTTATTTTAAACTTTAATCGAATTTATAACGACTATTTTACTTTGAGCCACAGTATTCACAGAGCATTGAATTCATTACCTGAAGGTTCGTTGTTAAATATCTAATATATTTGAAATTATTAAACTGTGTACATATATGGTTCCGGGAAAGATGTGGATATTGTTGAGACTTAATAATTTATAATACGGTTCTAACGGTTTGGGTAACATATTCATATACTATGTAAAGGCAATACCGACCTGTGGACAATCAACGGCAGTTAATTATTTAAATATGTGGTCTAACAATAGCGTCAGCTATAAGCTATAACACATACATACACATGTGCATCCATATAAAAATACTAGTGTGAGCCCGTTGAATATCAACGAAGTGGTTTCTCATCACCCGTACTGTGAGTGTTTGTGTGGGTGAGTGTTTGTTTGTGTACGTGCAGTATGTATGCGAGCGATCCGCGGCTATCCAGCCAGACAGCCGGCCAGGCAGACGCTTGCGCTACTATATATAGTAATGCATACTTCAAACTTGACAAATGAATAAAGTACTGAGCTTAGTAGTATTTATTTCTAACAGTAAAAAAAAAATAATATTAAATTTAATAGTTTTTATAGTTGTCGCATAGATGGCGCGTTATAAAACAACAACGTAACAATTTAGCAAAGTCGCAAACCTATTAAGGATTAACATTGTCAAATTGTAGCAGGCCCGTAATTACCTAGTTTAGATGAATCCACTTCCAAACTGGTGATCTCAGGTTCAAATCCCACTCGAGCGCGGACGGTTCGTGTCTTTTAATTATTTACCTCAGCGAGCATTATCAGCAGACAGACACACGGACACACAAACAGACAGATGGAATAGGGCTATTATACATACATACATATATAGTGATAGTGATGATATTGTTTCAAAGTTTCAATGAAACACAGGAAGTATGTCGAGCTTGATACTCATAAATTGAAATTTCAAGCATTTTTGTCGGATCAAGAGGCACACCAACAAATAAGGTCATTGTATACAATAAAATGCTTTTCTTTCTCTTTAGAAGGCAATTCAAAGTAACTACGGATAGAAATAAATTGTGTCTCAACGTTTGAAATCAAGAATGCCATATTAAGAATAAGCTTTATCAATTCATTTTAAACAAACATTCAGCTAATTAAGTCATCAAAATATGTCGCACGCGCGCGCCTATGAATTACATTATAGGGCAAAACATCGGCCAAAAATAGTTTCGGTTCGTTGTGAAAAATGACACGTAATTTATGCAAGTAATTAAGATTTCGCGTGGACGTGCGCGTAACCCCAATCGCGTGACGCCGCAGTTTGCGCGCGTCGACGCAAACAATGCGCGAAAAATTCCAACTGAAGACAAAAATTTAATTCAACTCGGACGACACGCACGCCTGATAAAAAAAACCACACACATATAAACAACTCAACGTGTATATGTAGATTTAAAAAAATCGCAGTGTGTAGCCGCTACTCACCATAGAAGTAAAACTTCTTTGCAATTTAAAGCAAGTGAAATGTACAATAAGGAATACAGATGTAAATGAATTGTGTACACAAATGTGGTTTTTAAACGCTCGCCTAATTACTCACTGTTCTCATGCCGCCACTTCACTATCGCGCGAATGTTCGTAGAATGATTGTAGAATGTTCCGTGAATGTTTGTGAAATGTTGGCCTTAGCGCTGTGGTCAGCTGCCGCTTGCTCGCCCGTGCAGAGCGCTGCTATCGTATCGCTAGTGGCGCCACTCTGGTGTCAACTAGCAAGCGGCAGCGAACGAAGTGTCACCATAGCATCGGTGTTTTGGATCCCATATCGCGGGTTCTTGGCGGAGAATTTTGAGAAAGTTCAGAGTCACTGAATTGGTCCACATGATAAATGTTCGAGTGACATACCCACACCTTGGCGCTCGGCACCGCTCGTCAGCGCTCGTCCAATATGATGTGCCGGCATTACTGCTACCTGACGTCTAGCCGAGGAGTGGTAGTAACCGCTGACTACTGGCCGTGACTGGTTTCCGTGCCGCGCCACGCTTCGATGACACGTTTTTACTAAACTGAGGGGCGGTGCGGGGCGCAGAGGGGACGTTCGAATTTTCGGGGCGGATCTCTCTCTCAAGCACGAACGCGAAAGAGCAAGAGAGAGGGCAATAGCCTACGTCCAAACTGGAGGAGTGGGGATATGCGTGACCACTTATTGCTCGCTCCGTTTGTATGGTACGTTGGATGAACCGTTTTTAAGACCTGAGCACACCAAAGCGAAATCGCGTATGAAAACCTAGCGAATTTCGCTCGTCTTTCAATTTGTATCGCACACACCGGCCCGATTAATCTATGCCACACACGCATATCTCAAATTTTTATTGCGAATTTGTTTCAATTTTATTAATAATCAATTGTTTTTGCACTAATTTACGTAATATATCTATTATAACAGCTAACACATATATAATGGACGTATATAATCGCCCAAGCCACCCGTTTCAAGGCAAACTAAAGTTTTTACCACGTGGCTATGCCCGAATATTTAGCGGTTAGAGCCAACTTTGCTAGGATTTCGCTTTGGTGTGCTCAGGCCTTTACTCTACCGAGCGAAAAGAAGTTTTACTTAAAAAATTTATAAATCGTATATAATGACCTAAACTAGAATTTGCTGTAAATGCTTGGAACCCTAACTTCAAAAAAGACATTGTATGTTTAGAAAGGGCTCAAAGAAGGATAACAAAAATGCCATCTGAACTTCGATCACTATCCTATAATGAAAGGTTGATGAAAATGAGTCTCACATCTTTGTAGACGAGAAGATTAAGAGGCGATCTAATAGAAGTCTGCAAAATAATAAATAATAAATATAAATGCCCAATGAAAAACCTCCTTACTTTCAATAAAAACGCACATCTCAGAGGCTATACACTGAAATTACTAAAAGACAAATCGAACAATTTTTTTTTCAAGTTTTGAACCATCTGCCAAATCAGCTAGTAACTTCCGAAAATACAAATCTATTTAAAAATCATCTCGATAAGTTTTTAATTAAGCATAAATAATTAAGAATTGTATGTACAAGTTATGTCAGACCCCTGGGCTCCATCGACTATGTCGCCTGCCCATGTATTTTAAATAAATAAATAAAAAAACTCGGTCAAACAGTTGAAAAATGAAAAATGGTTAAAGAAGTGCCGTTCGAGCGATGATCCTCTCACTCTTTCGGCGAAAGGCAAATTCGAAACGTTCGTTCGATCGTAATATATTTTCAGGTGAATATGACACCGTTTCGGGTTGCGAGATTTTCCCGGGGATTTTTCCCCCGCGACGCAAGCTCGAAAAGTAATTTTCGCGATGGCGAAATAAAAAGAGCATGTGTACGCGTGCGTCGCCTCGCCACGACAGTTTCGATGCGCGTTTTATTGTTATTTCGTCGATATTGAGCTTTGTTGCGCGAATCGGCGCCTCTAGTTTACGAGCTTCGCGCGCGAAAAGCTCCGCGTGTCGGTCGTTGGCGTCGAAGCCTGGCGATATGTCTACTGGGTCAATTCAGACTCGAAAATTAACCTTACGAAGTGTAAACAAAGGTCGAAATATTGTACACATTCGGCATGGGTATTTAATTTTATCGTAATTATCTATTTTTCGTCTATTCGAACAGTATTCGGTGGAATGTTTCAATATCTATGCACATGCATACGTACCTAATACGAGTACTAAAGTATTGTCCATTGAAGTACATCGGATGTTCATATTATTAATGTCACAAAGTGTGCTAGTAAACTTTCGGCATTTGTCATAAGAAAGTCTGGTGCACTTGGTGACATTGGGGTTATCAAATGTCTATATTCTTCATTAGTGCTGTCTAAACTGGAATTCAGCTCTATTATTTGGTCCCCTTATGAGCGTTTGTATATTGAAATGCTTGAAAGGGTACAGAAATTTTTTTTCAGATATTTATATCTTAGGATGTATGGTTATTACCCATACCTGTACCCTAGTAAATTTATTCTGGGCATGACTGGCATGCACTCACTTGTGATTAGAAGAGATATGTTGTTATTACGACATATGTTTCTTTTATTTCGTGGGTTCATCTGGAATCCTCAAGTGTTGGAGAGGATTGGCTTGTTTGTGCCGAATAATTATATTCGTTCACGAACACATCGTCTATTTAATGAGCCGTTAGTTAGATCTAATGTATTGGCAGTTTCTCCCGTTAATAAAGCTCTAAAATTATTTAATGCTCTGGCAACCGATGATGTGGACATTTTTTCCATTACTTATCCTCGCTTTGTGTCATATCTTAAGCTTAATTTAGCGAGGATACTGAGCGGGGATGGTAATGGTATTTGATAATAAATAAATTATATTATTATACTCTGTGAAACATTATATTATATTCTGTGTAACTTAAAATTTAAATTCTAGCGCTGTTTTTGTTAGTATTTTATTATTAGCTTTTTGATATTCTTATTCTTTTGTTTTATATATGTATGTATTTTAAATATGTATATGTAATCTTCTATTTTGGGCTAAAAACCTGTTAATAAATAAATATATTATTGAGATATTAGTGGGCTACCAATAATTCAAATTTTCAATGAAAACAATAAACAGACACACTTGCTGTATATTAATAGTGCTGTAATAGCACTGTGCAACAAAAAAAAAACTACCGTAGCGCAAACTAGTCAATCTGTACTAAGTTTGATCCACTGAATCTGAATATGATAATGAAATTTGTTAGTTAGCTCTTATTTGTGAGATATGAGTGTTTAAAAAAAATTACAATTTTACCTTTCTTTTTTACTTTTGCGGTCTGTAACTCAAAATTTTGTACCTTTGTGTTCAAAATGAGTATTAGAAGCAATATTTAGATATTTTTTATATTAATTGTGATATTTAGAAGCATTAAAATACTTATAAGTAATTGTCTAGCGAATCTTAAAAGTCAAAAATATTTTTTTTCTTTCAGATTTTTTCTCGGTGTTATTATGTCTAAGATTGGCTAGATTTTTCATTTAATGCATTTATAAGGATTGTTTCTCTATGTCAATATTTTTTTTTTTTGTCTAAACTTACAAATTTGAGCTGTAGATGATTTGAAGTCACTTGTCCCCAAACGTCTGACGCCAAATCATGGGCCATCGCATTGTCAACATGAACCAGCTTTGACAGCTTTTTTGTTTACTATGTATGTACATATATGTATGTATGTATGTTGCTAGGGTTAATGTAACCGCAACGACCCAAGTAGGCAAGCAGGCAGCAGGCAGCAGGTAGACGCTTACGCGAATATATAGTAATTATTATTAATAAAATGAGTAACATTTAATTTAATTTAATTTTGAATATATAATTCGAGGATAATACATATATACATACATATGTTGCGGCTCCCAAACTTACCAATTTTGCAGGGTTTTCCCTAGTTTGGCTCTTAGCTCGAAAAAGGTTCCGGACCACCGATCTAAACTACATATGTAATTGCTATACGTTACGACTTTGCAACTTTTTATTTATTTATTTATTTAAGATAGCTTAAAAAGCTAATTACAAACAAACATTACTTAAAGCTAAAATTACAAAATAAACATTATCTATTAGTAATTGTACAGAGGTGCTGTTTTAAGACTGCCAGGAATCTAACATTTAAACATTTAACTAATTCATTTAAATATTCAAAAAAAAAATGTTATATACATACATACATATACATATATAGCACATACAAAAAATTATCTTCCATCTACATACATATGTACATAATATGTACTACCAGTATTTGAGGAAATTTTGCTGCTTACCGCTTGTGATTCTAAATCTATGTACATATGTATAAATACATTTATACAAGTCTTCAAAAACAATCACAATTAGAAATTTATAAATTTTAATTTCAAATTTAGAATCGTTGACAAATTTCAATACAGGTGATTTAGTTACAATTTTCGCAACAATCCACATCGTTCACATTCCGATCGTTCATACTTAACGCGAACGACCCTAAACTATCCCCGGGGAGCGGTCGCACTTTTCACGCTCAGTGCCGTTCCGTGTTAAACATTTTTCACATTTTTTTTTTCGTTTTTAATGAACGAATTGTTCAGTGGCGTCCAGGTATCAGGGACTAGGGAAACGGGTCTCGGCGACTTCCGGGACTTATTAGCGTAACAATTTAAACCCGGTGGCAATTTTTCAAGTGTTGTAGGGCGGGTCTGCAATTTCCGTCCGTCCGTCCGTGTCTGTTTCATCCTTTTCCTCCCCCCCCCCCCTCTCCATTCACATTATGTATGGGAAACGAGCGGCTCTAGGGTCGGATATGAACGAGGGGTTGATGGACACCCCGATGTGACACTAGCAAATGTTCTACATACATTTTTTTTATCGATACATACATACATACGTAATGATCTGCGACGTAACTAGCGCCAAAATATGGATTTGTATTTCGAAAGAAACTCGCTCGACATTTTGACGGGTAGTACAATTTGGACCTGTCACTTTTAACGGGTCAACCGCTTTGTGTGTGCGACTTTACGTACGAAAGCGACTCGATTAAAATTCAATTTTTTTTTTTACATTCTCAAATACTCGATAAGCCGACGTCTGTTGTGTATAATTTTTTTGCGTTCAAATTTCGTTTTTGATTATTTTGAATAAATCCGAACAATGTAGAAGAGAGTTCGCTGTCAGACTAATGCTGCCGCTGACAGACTAATTTAATTCAACATTGTGTACAATTTTCCGAATGAGTTTTTTGTATATCTTCTTGTTATTTGGCCGACGTCAAGCCGAAGCGAAGGTATAATATATTGTTTTGCACGCTAAATTGAAATTCATACTGGTTTACATACATATGTATGTACATAATGTAATGTATATGCGCGTAAAATAAAATAATAAACCATGCACGTAATAATAACGAAAATTAATTTTCTTCGTAATATACGCAAATTTAAACATTCGCGTCTACCGAAACAGTCGAGTGAAAAAATAATTGAATGTAATATGTAAAATTATAATAATAAGATTTTATGTCAGCTCAATGTCAATTAATATAATTAAATGTGTGTTAACATTGAAACGTGTGTGTTGGTTTCTTTATATAGCACTAGCTGAATTGCCCGGCGTTGCTCGGGCCGGTGAATTCAAATAATAAAACAAATTAATATCGAAATGAATATTTATTCTCCAGTACAAACAAAAATTGATTGAAAATTTTGTATGGGGTCCCCTTGACCCAGGGCTCCGACCCCTTTCAAAAACCGTCTACGGTCTAAGTTAGAGTACCATGAGTTAGTATACCAAATTTCGTGGCTCTAAATATTGAAAACTGTAGATTTGCATAGCGGACAAACAAACAATCAACTTTATATAGTAAATCACACACAACACATGTTTAGATTAAATATTTTGATTTAAATGTACTAAGCGCCTTATTTTGATTGAAGTATTTTTTGTACATACATACATACATGTTGAGAGCTCATTCATCAAGTTTGAATTATTTTATGTTCGACTTTAAAATTTAGCTTTATAATAAAAAGATTGAAAATTTGCGGTTAAAAAGTTTTTTGTTTTCTCCGGATAGATATAAATTATACAAGTTTTTGAATAAAATTTCAAGTGTTAATAAAATGTCTAGAAATGACAACATCGGACTTTCATTCGAAATTAAATTTAATTGGAGTTATGTACAAGCATGTTTGCAATTCTAAAAACTTAATTTAAATAATACTAAAATACATTAAATAAACGTTGTCTGTACTTAACATGTATCACATCTGGGTATATCGAATTTTAAACCTTTCAGTCGACAGACACAAAACTAACTAGCGTAATATGGAAAATGCTTTTACATTAATGGAACGACGCAATCTATTCTACATACATACATACAGTCATCTAAATTCAATCATCAAAATTGACGTAGACACAAATACCACCAGCCACCGTTCAACACACACGTTCGACATCGATCATAATAATCGATAAATTGCAAAGCACCGCATCGTTAACGAATTATACATAAATGGCAAACTTCAATACTTCAATACACCACTAGAATAATTACTCGTCATGTACATACAAAGGCGGGGAAACACGTCAAAGTTTCACGCACGTACCTAATTGCGATACGACCGCTTAGGGCACGTTATTTACGCCTCGTCGTAATTAGTAACCCTATAACGCCACACACACACACTATCTGGACTATAGCGTAGCTTTTAATTTATTCAGAAGAGATGTACGTACACACTTTATCGCTTATCTAACAGTTTCGGTGATTATCTGTAGCCGTGCATCGAAACCAGTAGTAATTCACGTGTTGTATTTTTATCCTCTCGTGTACCTACGTGTGTGTATGTTTGTAAATGCGATAATGCCGGACGTCCCATTCTCTCATTGGAGTGAGAGGAGAGATTTCCGACAATGGAAACGTCCGGGAGATTTACGGGTATCTCTTGTAGGAGATAGCGAGGCTCTCTAGGTCGGATATAGGCGCTTAAGGCGCCATTCAATTAGCGCCAAATCAATTAGCGCGAGCGCACTTCCGAAAAAAAGAGTGATAATTGCGGGATTTACGCATCGCAATCGCTCGAAGACGTGCTAAAATAAAAACGAAAGAAAAAACAATAGTATAAGCGATGAAAGCTCGTGCTCGATCTGTTGGATTAGTGCTCGATGCGATTTCGGCTAGGCAATGCTCGAATGTGTCAACGTTAATGTAACGCAACTAATACCTACATTTTACCAAGATATCAGTGATATTACACTATTTCGCGGTGTGATTCTGTGAATCTGTTCATTATTTTGACAAAATTTATGACAAAACTGTAAAACGTATATCCGAAGAGTTTCTGTGTATTATTTTTGATGGCAAACTGTAAAAACCCGGCGTTTCCCGAGTCTGCATTTGAGCGTCTATTTTAGCGACGCTATGTATGTACATACATATAGCTAGCGCTGAATAAAAACCTCGCCTAACCCTAACATCAATTTTACTGAACAATATAAAATATCCGTTTAGTTAGGAATGCGTTTACTACACTATCCCAATGTTATTCCCGGGGAAAGTATATTAGTTTTTTTTATTTTTATTATAGCATTGTCCAAGATACTTTGTTCGCTAGGTTTTCCTACTAAAAGCTAATAAGTTTTATTAGCGATCATACACTTTTCTGAATATGTGTAAATATTATAGTGTTGTCGATGTATTAAAATTATTATTTACATATGTACACTGTAGGAGAGTGCTTCCCAAACTTTTTAGTACCGCTACCCACGTTTTAGAAGGACAAAATTTCGCGACCCACCTAGTCTTAATGAACATGATGGGGGGAGGGGTATTTAAATTATTTTTTTATTGTTTTTATACTTAAAAATATTTAGAGTTTTATTTATTTTTAAATAACTTATAATTAACGAAAACAAGCAGCTGCGATAAAACTTGTATATCCGTGGACTTGTCCAGTTACAATGAGAAAAATGTTACTAACTCACTAACTCTTTCGATCAGCTCATCTTCTGCCCACTGGGTCATTTCATCGATTCTGCGTACAATCGTATTATAAGCGAAATCGTTTCGACTTCTATACTTCTTTCTTACTCTTATCATCAAACATAATTCCAACTGTGTCTTTTAAGGGTGGTAGCAGTAAAGTTTTGCCAATTGTGTGTGGCTTACTAGCTTGCGCGATTTGCAAACTAATCAGGTTCGAGGCATGTGGAGATTTTTTTTTTTATATTGGTGTAATGCGAAAGCTTTGATTTCGACGACTTAAGCTGTTCCAGTTGTCTTTGATAAAATTCTAGTGGCTTGTTTTTTTTAAATCCGGATGCTTCGTCACAAAATGCCAACGCAATTTGCTCGGACGCATCCTATTCTCTGTTCGTCTTGTTTTTGTTTTTAATTTTGTTGCATATTATTTTTACTTTCCCAGTTTTTCATATTTTATTTTTAAATAATTTAAAAAAATCACATTCTTTGGAATGAGAATTTTGAACTTTGAATTTTTCGCGACCCACACTTTGGGAAACGCTGCTGTAGGCAATTATCATATAAAACAAATAAATAATAAAATGTGTCTTTTACGGACTGTAATTGAATATTAAAAATAGCATACATTGTTTTTAGCACATTCTTGAATACATAAGCGGGTTATCAACGGCGCTTTCTGAAAAAATCTTCACACGTGTGTTTGACTTTATAAAACATAAGGATTCCACACCAACGTGAAGAATAAAACGTGAAGAATTTTATAACGTAACATACACTTTAGCTACGTAATATATAGGTAGTATGTAAATAAACTGACTCCTGTAATGTCACAGATATTTAATTGAAACTATAAAAAATGGAATTCAATTACGAACGATTTCACGTTTTATACCTATATAAATAAATTTTAATTAAAGTTCGTCTCTTTTAAACGCAGCTTTTTATCCCGGGCAAAATCGCAATTAGTCCACTGGATTACCGTCGTACGGTCTCGTTTAAAAGTCAACTACCTACTTTTACTTATAGTGGGTAGACTTCAATAAAAAAATAAAAAATTTATACATACATACATAGTGTTTTGAGCTTAGGACAACATCACGATTTGGCAATTACCCATGGCATAATAAACACACCTAGGACCGAAATAAAAATGTCAAACGCTGCGAGGACGTACGAGCGCTGTGAGGTGTTTAAATCGGCATTCGGGGACCCATTTGATTTTATTGGACGTTAGAATGAATTTAAATTGTTCAGGTCGAAGCCAGCAATTGGCCATTCGAACTTTCGCATAGCGCTTTCTCAGAAAAGGGAATATTCGCAAATGGCCGCTCGTCTGCGTCATCTTCCCGACGCCGACGCGACGTGCCAAAATATCGCTTCTTAGTACATACATATAATATATGTATGTGTGTATATAAAAAAAAAAAAACCATTGTTAAATATCGATGAATCGTCCGGTGTAATTTGACATTATGGTAAAGCGTAAAGGTTGAGGAGCACGTTCGTCGCAAATAAAGGCTTCGTGTAAATACGATACGCTGAAGGGTTGTTACAGAGTATCAGATTGACGTCATTCAAGAGCGTTTAACGAGCAAAGGTTAAAAGTTAAACATGTATTTCAAGTATGAATGAGGCCCATCGATTGTCGCAGTGTTATATTTCATTCGCTGAAAATTGATTTCATTTGAAAATTTTCAATGAAATGTTTTCATCCGTTAATACTTTGACAGGCAATAACTAAACAATTAAACGATTGGTTTTCGCTTTCATTCGACTTAGGCATGCAAATACTCTTTGGTACAATATTGATAAAGCATTCACTTTAATATTATATATTGCAAACATGGAATAAATGAATGAACGTGGAATCTATTGAAAAATTATACAACTAACAGTATTAACAGAAAAACAACCTTATTCAATAAATTGTAAAGCCAATAAATTTTCTATACACTCACGTAAAACTAAATAGAATAAACGCCAGTTCATATTTCGCTACAGGCGTTAGTAAACACTCTTCAGCCACATTTTTTATATACACAAGCGTTAATAACTAACGAATGCCAAAACGTTATACATATGTACTATCTATGTATGTACATCAGCGGTCGCCAACCTTTCGGACCTCACGGACCACTAAACTCAAAATACCATGATTTTTTCCATAAAAATATCATTCTTAATATGAAATGGTAATTACGCTTGTATTTGCACTCCAAGTCATTTGCAAAAAGTTGGATATCACCTTATAATGATAGAAAAATTATAATAAATAAACGATATATTCATTATTCATTATGAAAACTGCCAGTTATGTGACGTATGGATGTAAAACTTGGATGCTAAATTCAAGAATGCTACGTACGATCCAGTGCACACACAGAAGCATTGAAAGATGTATGCTTGGTATAACAAGGGTAAGAGGTACGTGTACGTGGGTAAGAAGCATGATCGAAGTGGCAGATATAGCGGAACGTGTGAAAAAGTATAATCGGACACATGGATGGCAGATGGACGCGAGAAATACTGCAATGGTATCAGAGAGGATGTGAAAGAAAGCAAGGTAGACCGAGTGATAGATGAATTGAGAAGAATGTGTGGAGTCAAGTGGATGCAGATTGCTCAAGACAGACAGGAATAGAAGAGGATTGGACATGCCTTCATCCAGCAGTGGATGGTGAACGGCTGAAAATGATTTTTTTTATTTATATAATATAGTAGCTTAAGCTAATTAATTATAATCCTTAACCAAGCATCTGTACAGAGATGTTTTTTTAAGACTGCCAGGAATTTATCAATAGTTTTGGAAATTCTAATTCCATCCGGCAGTCTATTATATTCCAAAACACCTTTGTACAAGATTCTTCTCCTATTTCTATTTATTTTAACATTTTTTATAATTAAATTATTTTATTCCTTAAATTATATTCACACACATCCATTCCTATCACAATAAATTTACTAAAATATGATGGTAACATATTATTATCTAACTTAAATATAAATTCTCAAAGTATCATTCACATTCAACCAATCTAATTCAATCATCATCTTTTTACTTTATCCTAATCGGATAAAGTATTGTGATCGTGCGAAAATTCGACCTCGAGATTTTGACTGATTTGTATCGAGTATCATCCACTGATCACGTTTTCATGATTTCTAAAAAATGTCTGTATGTCTGTATGTCTGTGTGTCTGTATGGCTGTGTGTCTGTATGTCTGTGTGTCTGTGTACTTATGCGTGTGTGTGTCTGTATGTGTGTTTTCTCCGAAACTATCAAGGCTATCAAGCTGAAATCTATTATTTTTTTTTCACGTAAGGTGTAAAAGCCATAAGGAATTTGGTCAACATCCGTCAACCGGAAGTAGAGTTTTTTTTCTTGTAGAAAATTCTAAAATTCTTTTACCACAGAATATTTCCGAAACGGCTTCGGGAATTTTGTCCAAATTTCATATCTATAGTTTTCACGTTAGCCGTAAGAGATACTGTGATTTTAGTCAACTTCTGACGAGCGAAAGTGGCAGTTTACTCTTGAACGATTTTAGGTTTTTTTTTTTTTTTCAACCTTTTAAATATGTAGTATCGTCACAATATTGTAATTTTGTAATTCTAAGAGAAATTGATATTTAAAAAAAAAATAATAATTTAAATTAGCCAACCGGAAGTAGGTTTTTTTTTTCGTCGAAAAGTTTACGACAGAATATTTCCAAAACGGCTCCGGGAATTTTGACGAAATTTTATATCTATAGTTTTCAAGTTAGCCGTAAGAGATACTGTGATTTTAGTCAACTTCTGACGAGCGAAAGTGGCAGTTTACTCTTGAACGATTTTAGGTTTTATTTTTTTTCAACCTTTTAAATATGTAGTATCGTCACAATATTGTAATTTTGTAATTCTAAGAGAAATTGATATTTAAAAAAAAAAATAATAATTTAAATTAGCCAACCGGAAGTAGGTTTTTTTTTTTCGTCGAAAAGTTTACGACAGAATATTTCGAAACGGCTCCGGGAATTTTGTCGAAATTTCATATCTATAGTTTTCACGTTAGCCGTAAGAGATACTGTGATTTTAGTCAACTTCTGACGAGCGAAAGTGGCAGTTTACTCTTGAACGATTTTAGGTTTTTTATTTTTTTCAACCTTTTAAATATGTAGTATCGTCACAATATTGTAATTTTGTAATTCTAAGAGAAATTGATATTTAAAAAAAAAAATAATAATTTAAATTAGCCAACCGGAAGTAGGTTTTTTTTTTCGTCGAAAAGTTTACGACAGAATATTTCCAAAACGGCTCCGGGAATTTTGACGAAATTTTATATCTATAGTTTTCAAGTTAGCCGTAAGAGATACTGTGATTTTAGTCAACTTCTGACGAGCGAAAGTGGCAGTTTACTCTTGAACGATTTGTTGTTTTTTTTATTTTTTTCGGCCTTTTAAATATGTAGTATCGTCACAATATTGTAATTTTGCAATTCCGAGAAAAATTGCTATTTAGCAAAAAATAAATCATTAAAATCAGTCAACCGAAAGTAGGTTTTTTTGTCAAAAAGTTTACCACAGAATATTTCTGAAACTGCTTCGGCTATCTTGTCGAAAATTTATATTTATAAGAGTTGATAAGGTTTTGATCAAAAACCGCCGACCGGAAGTGGTAGTTGAATATATGCCGAAAATCGTATTTTACATTCGCGCGGCGCATTCAACATTAAAAATTAATTTCGTGACTCTTTGTATTCCTCAAATATATGGATAAAGTCATGGGTTGGCCACACCCGAATTTTTTACTTTATCCTAATCGGATAAAGTATTGTAATCGTGCGAAAATTCGACCTCGAGATTTTGACTGATTTGTATCAGGTATCATCCCCTGATCACGTTTTCATGATTTCTAAAAAATGTCTGTATGTCTGTATGTCTGTGTGTCTGTATGGCTGTGTGTCTGTATGTCTGTGTGTCTGTGTACTTATGCGTGTGTGTGTCTGTATGTGTGTTTTCTCCGAAACTATCAAGGCTATCAAGCTGAAATCTATTATTTTTACGTAAGGTGTAAAAGCCATAAGGAATTTGGTCAACATCCGTCAACCGGAAGTAGAGTTTTTTTCTTGTAGAAAATTCTAAAATTCTTTTACCACAGAATATTTCCGAAACGGCTTCGGGAATTTTGTCCAAATTTCATATCTATAGTTTTCACGTTAGCCGTAAGAGATACTGTGATTTTAGTCAACTTCTGACGAGCGAAAGTGGCAGTTTACTCTTGAACGATTTTAGGTTTTTTTTATTTTTTCAACCTTTTAAATATGTAGTATCGTCACAATATTGTAATTTTGTAATTCTAAGAGAAATTGATATTTAAAAAAAAAAATAATAATTTAAATTAGCCAACCGAAGTAGGTTTTTTTTTCGTCGAAAAGTTTACGACAGAATATTTCCAAAACGGCTCCGGGAATTTTGACGAAATTTTATATCTATAGTTTTCAAGTTAGCCGTAAGAGATACTGTGATTTTAGTCAACTTCTGACGAGCGAAAGTGGCAGTTTACTCTTGAACGATTTTAGGTTTTTTATTTTTTCAACCTTTTAAATATGTAGTATCGTCACAATATTGTAATTTTGTAATTCTAAGAGAAATTGATATTTAAAAAAAAAAAAAAATAATAATTTAAATTAGCCAACCGGAAGTAGGTTTTTTTTTTTCGTCGAAAAGTTTACGACAGAATATTTCCGAAACGGCTCCGGGAATTTTGTCGAAATTTCATATCTATAGTTTTCACGTTAGCCGTAAGAGATACTGTGATTTTAGTCAACTTCTGACGAGCGAAAGTGGCAGTTTACTCTTGAACGATTTTAGGTTTTTATTTTTTCAACCTTTTAAATATGTAGTATCGTCACAATATTGTAATTTTGTAATTCTAAGAGAAATTGATATTTAAAAAAAAAAAATAATAATTTAAATTAGCCAACCGGAAGTAGGTTTTTTTTTTTCGTCGAAAAGTTTACGACAGAATATTTCCAAAACGGCTCCGGGAATTTTGACGAAATTTTATATCTATAGTTTTCAAGTTAGCCGTAAGAGATACTGTGATTTTAGTCAACTTCTGACGAGCGAAAGTGGCAGTTTACTCTTGAACGATTTGTTGTTTTTTTTTTTTTTCGGCCTTTTAAATATGTAGTATCGTCACAATATTGTAATTTTGCAATTCCGAGAAAAATTGCTATTTAGCAAAAAATAAATCATTAAAATCAGTCAACCGAAAGTAGGTTTTTTTGTCAAAAAGTTTACCACAGAATATTTCTGAAACTGCTTCGGCTATCTTGTCGAAAATTTATATTTATAAGAGTTGATAAGGTTTTGATCAAAAACCGCCGACCGGAAGTGGTAGTTGAATATATGCCGAAAATCGTATTTTACATTCGCGCGGCGCATTCAACATTAAAAAATTAATTTCGTGACTCTTTGTATTCCTCAAATATATGGATAAAGTCATGGGTTGGCCACACCCGAATTTTTACTTTATCCTAATCGGATAAAGTATTGTAATCGTGCGAAAATTCGACCTCGAGATTTTGACTGATTTGTATCAGGTATCATCCCCCGATCACGTTTTCATGATTTCTAAAAAATGTCTGTATGTCTGTGTACTTATGTGTGTGTGTGTCTGTATGCGTGTTTTCTCCGAAACTGTCAAGTCTATCAAGCTAAAATTTCATATCTATTATTTTCACGTAAGGTGTAAGAGCCATAACGAATTTGGTCAACATCAGTGAACCGGAAGTAGGGTTTTTTTCTTGTAGAAAATTCTAAAATTCTTTTACCACAGAATATTTCCGAAACGGCTCCGGTAATTTTGTCCAAATTTCATATCTATAGTTTTCACGTTAGCTGTAAGACATACTGTGATTTTGGTCAACATCTGACTACCGAAAATGGCAGTTTACTCTTGAACGATTTTTTGTTTTTTTATTTTTTCGGCCTTTTAAATATGTAGTATCGTCACCATATTGTAATATTGTAATTCTCATAGAAATTGCTATTTAAAAAAAAAAAAATTATTAAAATTAGTCAACCGGAAGTAGGTTTTTTTTTTGTCGAAAAGTTTACCGCAGAATATTTCCGAAACTGCACCGGCGATTTCGTCGAAATTTCACATATCTATAGTTTTCACATTAGCCTTAAGAGATACTGTGATTTTGGTCAACATCTGACTACCGGAAATGGCAGTTTACTCTTGAACGATTTTTTTTTGTTTTTTATTTTTTTTCGGCCTTTTAAATATGTATTATCGTCACAATATTATAATGTTGTACTCCTGAGTAAAATTGCTAGTTACGAAAAAAATAATCATTAAAATCAGTCAACCGGAAGTAGGGTTTTTTTTTTTTTTTGTCGAAAAGTTTACCACAGAATATTTCAGAAACTGCCCTATTGATCAAGTCGAAAATTTATATTTATAATTATCATATAAAATTTAAGAGTTGATAAGGTTTTGATTAAAATCCGCCGACCGGAAGTGGTAGTTTTTCTTATTTGAATATATGCCGAAGATCGTATTTTATATACGCGCGCGCACTCAACACAGTAATTTCATGATATGTACATACATATGTATGTATTTTGATTGTTGTGGTGGTGGTGTATGCGTTTTATTTACTTACGTACTTAAAAAATTAATTTCGTTACTCTTTGTATTCCTCAAATATATGGATAAAGTCATGGGTTGGCTACACCCGAATTTTTTTATACTAGCTTTTTACACGTACTTTATTTTTTATGTATAATTTTGATATGAAAAACAAATTTCAAATTTTTTTTACTTGTATTTTTTATGTATAATTTTGATTTGGAAAACAAATTTCATAATTTCAAATTGATGATTATGAAAAACGCGAACCACCAAAATTCTCTAGCAGACCATCAGTGGTCCGCGGACCACCGATTGGCGACCGCTGATCTACATAACCTTAATACCTTAGCATGGTACGATTCGTGTTTTTGCGACGAACAACACGAGGAACATGTTCCTCGCATCGACCATAAATTTGACAACAACGCACCACGCAAATATTTACCCACCATCAAAGCACTAACAAAACGACCTAACGACTATCCTGTGGCCGAGAATGAAACCCGACCAAAAATCGAGAGCCATCCTTCGAAATTCGGATACACAGTATAGAAAATTAACACCTGGCGACACCTTAATGAAAATAGAAGAACGCACCGAATCTCTCATAGATAACAGCGGGAGAAAGGGATCGAAGTAACTAACTATTGTGGTATTTGCTGGGGAAAATTGCGCAAGAACTGGCGCCTCAATTTTGGGGCTTCACAGTAATGAGATCGTGTAGTGTTTTCCCAAGCGGACACGTTTCGTAGACGGTACCATATGGCTACACTGTCCGCCTCACTAGCAACACGACTCCACAGTCCACAAAAGTACGTGATAATTGTCGAAAGGGACGGTGGGTTGGCGGGCGCGCTAGGGGTTAAAACGTATCGACGCTCGCTTAGGCCGAAAGTGTGTCCGTATTGTCTCTATAGGGATAATCTCGCGTCGAAATTAATAACGTTGATATTGTGAGACCGTTCTAAAGAATAGACGTTATTAGTATTATTATATTATTAGACGGGGTGGTTCGTAAGTTACGCTCCGTGAAATGTTCGAAATTAACGAGCCCTCTCGCTTTGTGGAAAGAAACGGGGAGAGCGCTTCGCACTAATTACGCCGTTTAGTTAAATGCGAACCCCTGACTTTATGATGGGTAAGATCACATTCTTGTAATGTGACAGGAGCATTTTTAGTTTAATTATTATAATTTATGTCGATCTGGATGAAATAATTTTATACATTTTTTTACATTTCAAATTCATTGTACCTATATTTACTATTTGCATAAAGTTGCGTGTGATTTATGGTTGATTTTATACACTTTAGTCGATGTGCGATTGGTTATTTTTGTGTATCCAGTGAGTAAGTAGTAAGTGTGTGGATGTGAAAAATTTTCCGATTTTGGCGAATTCCATTTTACAACTTTTACGCTGAGAAAGGGAACATTTCGAACTTATTCTAGTAGATATAACATAAATCTCACGAGACATTTATACAGATTCGTAACTTGCAAAAAGCAAAAGCTCCTTTATGTATTACGTCTGGCGATATTTTACATTTAGAAAACGAGTACTTTCAAGTGGAATATTTTTGTACGCGATAAATTTTTTTTGTGTAAACAAAAAATACGTATTAAACTTTCAAAGGTTTCCAGGCGCTTCTTGAAAATTGAGACATTATCTTTAATTGCTTTTATCAACGATGAAAGCAATTTTGATATTACAAAATATCATGAAAATATTCTTATTTGATGTATAAAAAAAATTAACGTCAAAGATTTTAAAATTCCAACTACATATGTTTCGGAAACACGTTAAGAAATTTCATTTCAATGTTTGTAAAATAAAATTTTCATTAAATCCTATTTTTTTCAATACAGTATAGTCAAAAATGAGGCTCAAATCATGTTCAAATACCTAAAATATTGTCTCGGCGTATTTATGTACACAGGTACATACATTTTATAGCGGAAACGAAATATTAATCCAGGACAATTTTTAATTTGAAAACAAATCATAGTATTGCAATCACAGCGTTCATTTCAATCCTTAACTGAGAATTACTCATTTAATAAATAAACTTAATTAAACCAGTTTTTATGGATAATTCTCACTTAATACCAAGTACCTACAACAGATTCTCTTTTTGCACGGTTTTGAAATAACACGGTCGGGGAAAATGAACCAATTATTTTTTTTACACTGACTTTTTTGTTTCAATTCGGTTACAAAAAAATAAAAAAAAAAACAGCAGTAAACCACGTTTATTATCAAGTAGCGACACTGAATGAATATATTTTTTTATATTAAATTAACCATGTCATTTTATCACTTCATTATGTATGTCATCATCATCATCATCATCATTTTCAGCCGTTCACCCACCACTGCTGGATGAAGGCCTCTCCAATCCTCTTCCATGCCTGTCTGTCTTGAGCAATCTGCATCCACTTGACTCCACACATTCTTCTCCATTCATCAGCGAATCTTCCACTCGGTCTGACATGACGGACAACAGTCTTTGACCCATTGGAGTTTTGCGTCTCCACCTCTTTCCCACCTTCGTATATAGCGACGCCTAAGGGACTACGCTCTGCCGAAGGGACTCATGAGTTTAAAACTGTACTTTAAGCTGCGCCACGCGCGAGCTCTCCTCTATGCGGAGGGTGCTCGCTCGTCACGGTATTTAATATGTAGAGGGAGGGGCTTTGCAAATACTTCCCAGCCTCATTGCAAAAGAGTGATTTTAATAGACTGCCGGGAGGATTCCACCCTCGGAGAACGAGCGGGCCGATCTGCGAGGACGGAAGCCTGCCGGTCGCGGGTGTTTAGTGAACTATATTTACGGTTATAACTAGGTTAGTTTAGTCTAACTACTTATTGCTAGGTTAAGATTTATTGTTAAATTAGTCTTAAGCTAGCGTACAGTGGTGTTAGTAGTCCTGACGTCGACCGCTATAGCCGACGACCTACTCTTATTGTTTATGTTATTGTTGTGCACTTACAACACCACGCTTAAAGCTAGAATTATGGAAGAGGCGGGACGGGGAATCCTCGCCTCGCTACGTAATGGGCTGAGCCCGGAGCGGGCGGTTTTCGGCGGAGTTCGGCGCCGGGAGGTTGGAGACTAAGTCTCCGAAGGAAGTCGCGAAGCGACGGAAGGCCCTGAAGGCCCGCGGGGAGGACACGAGGTCCTCGTGGTTGAGCGACCTCGCGCCCGCTTCAAAGCTTCTCGTGCAAGACCCTCCTAGGCTCGCTCAGGGCGGGCACACCCACAGCATGTGGTCTGCACTTTGCAGGGGTGCCCGCACTGACAGGCTTCGGAAGGCTGCAATTTGAGGCTGAAAAGCTTCGCATTGAATGCCCCGTGCCCGGTCACTTTGAGATACCCAGTGATCGGGCTCAAACCAGCTGGCCGACAATCGCTTCTCGACTGTCGGGAAAAAAGAGGCGGGTGTGGTGACCCGTCTCAGAGGCCCGCCACCTCGCCCCCCAGGCGGCGATGGCGGCCCCGTTGACTGCAGTCTTGAATTTTGCCAACGTGTATCCCGTGGGATCGCACGTGACGTCGAGGAGTTGTAGCGGGCGAGAGTTCTTATGATAGAATCTCGCCGCGACAACGGGAATTTTAGGTCTAGCGGGAGGGTACCGGCGATTATTTGAAGCGCGTTTGTAGACACACTTCTGTATGCCTTGGTCAGGTTGATTAGAGCTCTCCTCTGACCGGTGGTCAGTGGGGATCTCAACCTGAAGAGGTGACAGCAGTGAGCCCAGCAGCCTGCTGCGTAGGCCACCTTGCTGATGAATATCGCCTCGTAGGCGAGTTTACGGGCTCGCCATCCGAGGCCCCAGTCAGAACCCGCCAGACGAGAGATGAAGCCA
Organism: Parapsyche elsis; assembly: GCA_022651745.1. NCBI lineage: Eukaryota > Metazoa > Arthropoda > Insecta > Trichoptera > Hydropsychidae > Parapsyche > Parapsyche elsis. The sequence goes on along the minus strand of JAGVSN010000001.1, from coordinate 18,874,380 downwards.
AAGCCGCGGGTCGCCGCGTCGGCCGCAATCCTCGCGTGGCGGGCAAAGCTGCCCTGTCCGTCGAGGTGGAGGCCGAGGAGTCGAACCGGGTCTTTTAATTCGACACGCAGTTTGACTCCGTCGAAAAGGATAGAGGGTTTCCGCATGGTAGCGTTGCCCCCTGTGAGGTAGGTAACGAGGGTTTTGTTGGCGGCGAACTTCAGTCTCTTCCGCTCGCTCCAGTTTAGTAACGAGATTAGGGATTGGGAGGCCTTCTGCTCGAGGGCCTTCCTGGTGTTGGCCTGAACGACCAGTGTCGCGTCATCGGCGTATGCATAAAGTTGGCACCCCTCCGGGACGTCGATTGTGAAAATATCATCGAACAAGACGTTCCACAGGAGGGGGCCAAGAATCGAGCCTTGCGGGCAACCCATCGTCATCGGGCGTGTTATCACCCGCTGACCGATGTCCACGCTAATCGTTCGGTCGGAAAAGTAACTCTGAAAGAGCTGATAGAGATTGTCGGGTATCCCTCGGAGCTTCAGCTCGTTCAGGACACCCGGCCACCAGGCGCTGTCAAAGGCGCCTGATATATCTAGCATAATGGCTGCTACGTATTTATATTTGCTATCCTCGACTTTGGTAAGGATAGCGGACAGAAGGTCCTCCGTGGACTTACCTGCTGTAAAACCGAATTGATTCGGGTGCAGAGGGCGGTTGTTTTTGAGGTGTAGTAGCAGCCTATTTGCCATCAGCCTCTCCAACACCTTGCCGAGGCCGGGGAGGAGGGTGATGGGTCTATAAGCCTTCGGGTCGTCCGGGGGTTTATCGGAGCCCTGCTTTGGAATGACGGTCAGGAGACCGTTCTTCCAGCAGGTGGGAAAAAGATGCCTCTTTCGACGCATCTTTGGAAAAGAGTGAGGAGTTCCGGTCCGGCCGCCGACCACGACCGCCTCAACGTTTCATTGTCGAGGCGGTCGGGACCAGGGGCCTTACCGAATTTTAGTCTGCCGAAGGCGGCCTCCACCTCTCTCCTCTTGGGAAGAGAGCAGCGGACGCCGGTGGTGAGAACCTCCGACCTGATTTGCCTGTGCTCGATAGTGTCCGTGGACGTATCGTCACTCATCGTGAGGGCGTCCACGTACGTTTCCGCTATCTGTGATGCGGAGACGGGCGCAGGGCTCCCCGCTGGGGTTCTCAGCGTTGAGAGGACCCGACAGCCCGTCCTGTTCCTGCGCACCATGTAGTACGCAGGTACCCACATTCCTCCGTCCGCCTGTAGCGAGACGAAGGAACGCCAACTCTGTGTTTTGGCGGTTTTTATACCGTTGAGGTAGGCTTTACGCTTCCCTCGGAGCTCCGCAGTACGGACGGCAATCAGATCGTCATCCGGCCCGCGAGTGCGCCGCGCTTTTGGAGGGCGTGACGCGCCCTCCTGAAATCTCTGCAGCTCGGTGAGAGCGGGAGACCACCATGGCGATGGGGAATCTTGGGGGCGACGGGGACGCCGACGGCCCAGGCAGCTTTCGGCGGTATCTGTCAGGTATTCCTGAACAGTCGCCGCTTCGGCGTGTGGGTCGTCGGTTTGGGAGTTTATAGGCGCATGTTCCAGGAGCGCTCCGAGTCTACGACTGAAGCTCTCCCAGTCAGCGCCCCTGGTGTTAAAGAGCGGAGGAAGGACGCTGGACGCCGTCGGGGGGGTTCGGCCTTGCCGATTGCGAAGGTAATTAGACGATGGTCGGAAGTCGACGCATCAGCGTGCACCTCCCACTCGCTCGTCGAAAGAGAGTAGGTTGCGAGAGGTGAGGCTCAGATCTATATGTGACGTGAAGCCCGCGTGCCCGCTGAAAGTCGGCGGGCCGTAGGGTCGTTCAATATGTTTAGATCAAAGGATGCGATGAATTCCTCCATCGTTCTCCCTTTAAGGTCTGTGGGGCCGGGGCCCCAAAGTCAGAGTGAGCGTTGGAGTCGCAGCCAATCACCAAGTGGCGTCCGGCTAAGCGGTCCAACGCAAAAGCTAATTGCCCAGTATGCACAGTGAGGTCGTCCTCGTACTGGCAGTACTGGGAGATAAGGCATATCGAGCCGCTCCCCAGGATACGTCCGCGCACACGAGATGGTCCGTTGAGATTTCTCGCAGAACCACCACGCGCGCGCCGGGCACCGCAGAAACGACCGCCGCTTTTGGGTTGGGGCCACCGACCGCGACCGTGACGTCGCCGTCCAGACCGCAGACGGCTTCCACTCGGTCTACCTTGCTTTCTTTCACATCCTCTCGGATACCATTCCAGTATTTCTCGCGTCCATCTGCCATCCATTCTTCTCGCTATGTGTCCAGCCCATTGCCACTTCAACTTTTTCACCCGTACTGCTATATCTGCCACTTTGGTCATACTTCTTACCCATGTATTTCTTTTGCGATATCTTCTTGTTATACCAAGCATACATCTTTTCATGCTTCTCTGTGTGCACTGGATCTTTCGTAGCATTCTTGAATTTAGCGTCCAAGTTTCACATCCATACGTCATAACTGGCAGTACGCATTGGTCGTACGCCTTCTTTTTTAAGCATCGCGGAATGTTGGATTTAAAAACTATGTTCATTCTTCCAAAATCACTCCATCCTACATAGTTTCATTCGTCGTTTTATTTCTTCTTCTTTACATCCAGTCATATTCACCAACTGCCCTAAGTATAAATAACTATCAACTATCTCTACAATATGATTATTATATGTACATATGTATTTATGTATATAATTTATTTTTTATTTATACTTAAAAATATTGTACCGCGTAGTCACAGTACATTACATATGTATGTAACTTATGAAAATATTTTAATGTATAAATAAAAAATAAATTATATACATACATACATATGTATGTATATATCTTTTATTTTACATGGTTTTTCTTCGCACGGTAGTACCTGAAACATATCCTCCGTGCAAAAAGAGAATCGGATGTACATATTCTAAATAATCTGTCAAGAGGAACACCGACCGAGGAGTCTCGCGAATAAATTTGACGTGCGCCGGCCAGCTTCGGCAATTAATATCTTAATTTTACGTTTTCGCGAGAAAGGACGAGGACCGCCCAAGGGTGCGGAGGAAGAGGGGGGGAGGGGTAAGGAAAACGAAAAAAAGTGGAACACTTAAAAAAAATAATTGAACACATTTCGCAGTCGTTTAAAGTTGCGCTCGTCGTTATCGCCGGCTGTTAATTACGTTTTTCCCCGGCAACATTGTCTCAAAGGCGGTCTGTTAGATTAAAATTCGTCGCCGAAGGAGGTCCCCGAAACGAAACAAATTTCAAGTATTCAAAGTCATAAAAGTTGGCCGCCATTAAAGTCCAAAAGGGAAAAAAGATGGGCAACATCCAGAAAATTGCTCGCGTCCGGGGACACCAGGTGAGAGCGGCCGCTCTCGTAATAACCAAAGACGGATGATGTGGAGGATGGGGTGAAGGGGATGAAATCGAGGGTGGTGCCTCGAGACACTTCTGGGACTTCTTACATCCTCCCCTTCACTTTCTTTACCCCCCCCGACTTTAAATGAGGCCCGTGCGATATTAGCGGCGACCGACAAGTTAAGTGCCTTGTGATTGTACGTAACGGTAGACTTGCCGTAGCCAAATTGTATATTATTAAAAGAAATTTTATAAATAAGAAATGAAAAAATACGAGGCAAAACGCTGATGTCATTTTGGGCCACCGCAATTTTCCGTAATGTCGTTAAAAATATCTCACTTATAAACACTGAAGCTCCACGGAAAAAAAAAAAAAAACATGTCGGTGTAATATGATAAACGATTTTTGTGCTATAGCGATTCTACACACATCCGCCTAGCACACAGACATTTTCCAAAAATCATGAAAACGTGATCCGCCGGTTTGACACCCGATACAAATCAATCAAAATCTCGAGGTCGAATTTTCGCACGATCACAATACTTTATCCGATGTGGATCAAGTCACGCGACGCAGTCAACGCAGTCACTATGAACGTGTGATTACTTGTGTTTTTTCAAATTTGCATACAATATTTGAATGGATATGCTTTACGCCAGTGGTCGGGAACCTTTTTCAAGCTAAAAGCCAAATTAGGGAAAATCTTGTAAAATTGGTAATTTTGGGAGCCGCTACATATTATTTTCGAATTATACATACATATGTATATTCAAAATTTATTAAAATGTTACTCACTTATCATTAATGAGATGTAAAAAATGGGCTGATGAATTGAGAAGAATGTGTGGAGTGCAGATTGCTCAAGACAGACAGGAATGGAAGAAGATTGGAAAGGCCTTCATCCAGCAGTGGATGGTGAATGGTTGAAAATGATGATGATGAAGAAATAAGTTATCCTCGTGATATTTCTTAACGTTCAACAGTATATTACTAAAAAGTATTATAAAGTTTAATCTGAAAAACGATCTTAAAGCCTTTTATAGCCATGAAGTTGTAGAAATGGGATTCATTTTGATTTTGTGCAAAATGTGTTTCGCGCAAAACGTTGGATGACAGCGAGAGTGGCAGGTTTTCATACAAAGAGCCGCATGCGGCTCCAGAGCCGCCGGTTTCCGACCGCTGCTTTAAGCTAAAGAGGCATTGAATTTCGCACGTAACAAAATGTAAAATTTAAGCCATTAGGACGTATTGTGCTTAGATTAATAATTTTTTAAACCAAATTTATACAAATGATTTTAATTATAGCCATTCGTTTGCACCGAATGTGTGGACGCAATCAGCTTAAATATTCATTAAATTCCTATTTCGACCCTGTAAAGCAGAGTTAACGTTTTAATTCTCTACCGTTTAAGTGAAACGGTACGCAATTAGAGACATTCAAACTAAAAGCTCTAATTATTTTTATTTTTACTGTAATTAGTACTTTTTTCCTTGGGTACTTTTACTACAAAGGAAAATTTAACGAAACCGTACCAATACTTTTATAGGAATAGTTTCGAAACAATTAAACTACGCTGAAAATAGCTTGAACGTCTACCTGCCTGTCTGGGTCATTAAGCATCGCCAACATAGACAATGCGTTGGCAGCGAGCCGCTATCCGCCAAAGGTAGTTCGAGTCGACAAAACGATTTTACCCATTCAATTAACGGTACACTATAAAATTGTTTCACGTACTGTCAAAGTATGAAAGTAGGCTTAAAAATTAATTTTAATTTTAATAAAACTAAAATTATGTTTAATGAATTTTGCACGCAAAGCGTAGTCACAGTAGATAATCTTGCTATAATCACTCGGTGATTATAGCAAGATGTCTTTACCCTTTAGGTATAAACACAAATTACCTAAACATAATTTTCTTTAGATCGCTGACTCTAAAAAGTATTTAATTATGTAAAATATATTATAAACATTTGATAATAATTGTAAATAGGTTTTTGAACTCTTTCTCCTATTATGCTTTAAACACTAAAATTTAAATAAAAGAATCCTTATAAATACTAACAAAATGAACAATGTATTGTGAACATTGTATAAGAACAATAAAAAGCTTTTTTAAATTAAAAAAAAAAAAGAGATAGTTGATAGTTATTTATACCTAGGACAATTAGCGAATATGATCGGATGCAAAGAAGAAGAAATAAAACTAGGATGGAGTGCTTTTCGTAGAATGAACATAGTTTTTAAATCCAACATGCAAGTATCCTATGCTATACGACCGATGCGTTCTTCCAGTTATGACGTATGGACGTGAAATGTGGATGCTAAATTCAAGAGTGTTACGTAAGATCCAGTGGGAACCGAGAAGCATGCTCGGTACAACAAGAGGAATACATTGGTAAGAAGCATGACCAAAGTGGCAAATATAGCGGAACGTGCGAATAAGTTCAAGTGGACTCCTAAGCGAGAAGAATGGATGGGAATGGTATCCGAGAGGATACCAAGGTATATTCATTATTAAAGAAATAATTCATCATCAATCATTCAAGAAATTCACTATGAAAGAAAGCAAGGTATATTCATTATTCATTATGAAAACTGCCAGTTATGACGTGTGGATGTGAAACTTGGATGCCAAATTCAAGAATGCTACGTACGATCCAGTGCACACAGAGAAGCATTGAAAGATGTACGCTTGGTATAACAAGAGTAAGAGGAATATGTACACGGGTAAGAAGCACGATCGAAGTGGCAAATATAACGGAACGTGTGAAAAAGTAGAATCGGACACATGGACGGCAGATAGACGCGAGAAATACTGGAATGGTATCAGAGAGGATGTGAAAGAAAGCAAGGTAGACAGAGTGAAATATGGGCTGATGAATTGAGAAGAATGTGTGGAGTCAAGTGGATGCAGATTGCTCAAGACAGACAGGAATTGAAGAGGATTGGACAGGCCTCCATCCAGCAGTGGATGGTAAACGATTGAAAATGATGATGGTGACTGTTAAATGGGCTGTACTGTTATTGTAAAAAAAATGGTTGGGGTCACAATCCACCGTCACGTGACGGGTAAACCGGCTAGTATTATATATTAATGGACCATGGAGTGAACTGTCATCAGCTCGACGGTATGTCGGGATATCGCTCGGACGTAATAAATGATTTTGACACTTTTCATACACGGTATAGTAAGTTGTGTGTGTTTAGGGCGCGAATTATGGCACTCGCGAGACAGCATTTGTCAGACTGTGGGTCGCGTGACGTCACGAGATACGGGGTGCGCGGCACAATCTGAAATTTATGCAAATCGACCTTTTTATTACCTTTTTATATGGACATGGGGCTGAAAGGGACCGCGAGTGGTGTGAGTTCGACGCAAACAATCTAAATAATTGAAAAGTGGCAGGGACCGGTCCTTATCTGCATTCGAGGTTTCGAGGACGGCCTTCGCTTATAACGACTGTTAATTTTCTTTATGTACATTCGCATATCGTCGAAACTGCTTAGGAATTCTTCAAATACCGCCACGTATTCCGCTTTCGATAGAATTTCGTTTGAAATAGGAGAAAACTATATGGGTCAACGTTTTGAGCGTATAGTTTGCGTTGCTTACGAAGCGCTTTGCTTTCGTCGACGTTGAAATATTGAATGGATTCCTATTGAGAAGTTTTGCAAAGTCTCGGGTTGCACCGTCGATTCTGACCGCTTCAGTTTGACAATCTGTTGTTGCACAAGTTTATCATAAATTGATCTCGATTCTCGAGAAACTTTGGCTTACGGGTACGCAGATTTCAACGTTGATCAATATTATCCTTGTGATGATTAGCTATGCACATACAGTGCTCGAAATGGACATTTTCACGAATGGGAGCGCTCGATAATTTTCAAAAAATATCAAACGACCTTTTTTTTTTAACTATATGTATAGAAAATGTACGTACATTTATATAAATACATATATTATAACACAAAACACATATGTACACCAATATAAATGAATTTAATATTATTATTATAGAAACTGTATTACATACATACACACATACACAATTTACACGGTTAATTTTTTTTAAATTTGAATAAATGTTAATATCACTATTTAGTTAGTCACGCGCAGTAATTATAATTCAGACGACTTAAAAAATGTTGTTAGAAAAGTGTTTGTTAGTGATGAAGTGCAGTAATAAAATATAAATAAAAAAAATAATCAAGCGATTCCCGATGATAGATTGAAACTGCAAATACGTTCGGTAAATTCAAGTTCTCTCATCAGAAGGACAGGCAAGACTGAACTATTTTGAAATTTTGGTCCCTTTAGTATAATGGTAGCGGTACAGCTGCTTTAGAAATTTTGTTAAAATAAGAAAGCCGACAATTCAAAGAAAGATATCGTAAATTATCGAAATGACCGATGCCCCGAGAGGGACCCGTTGCAGTTCGACCATAGTGTGACGGACAGTGCCGACCATAAAACAAAAAACTTTTGCGCATAAAACCCTCGAATTCTAAATGTTATCTTCAAGTAACACAAGTGCATCCAGCTTTTTCAAAACATAATAATATTTTAAATGGCTTTTGGCTACAGATAAGATGCCTTTGTCGGAATTGAAATGTAAAGAATTTAACTTTCAGTCAAAGATTGTGATTTAGGAGTCATTAATGTAAAAAAATTCACCTTCTAACATTTTTTCGGCAATAATTATTGAAAGAGCACGGAAATTTTGGTTTTTTACGAAAGGGAGCGCTAAATTTACAGATTTCACGAAAGGGTACGCTACGTTTTCAAATATCACGAAAGGGAACGCCCGCTCCCTGCCGCTCGCGCAGAATTCGAGCACTGTTCACATACATACATACATACATACACAGGTTCGTATCTCAGTAGTATCTTGCATCGTTTAATTTTCCGTTCCAAAATTGAATGATACATAAATGAATTCGTTGACCTTTCAAGTACATACAAATGTTGGGCGTATTTTATATTTGATTGAGTTTTATTCCGTTTTCGTTTACGCACACACATAATGTAGTCACGTAAGTTTATAAGCAATGAAAGTTTTATTTTCCTTTCTGCGTACATACATATATTGTATCTCTAAATAAATATTTATATTTACTACGCGTACGTATGTACCTATGCCAGAAATATTTATCACACACGAAGGCAACAAATCGTCGGGGCCAAATATAAATCATATCGTATATAATGTTACGGTCGCGTGATGAATACGTATTAGTTTTGTACAACAATTATATTATTTACCTTACTTAACTTTTTTGTACGAGACAAATAAAAAGTGGAATCGTTCATATTTATTACGACACAGTGTGTAATTTATATAAATTGTAATGCGGGGGATGTTCGCATTCAATATTATTTCAATCACAATATTTCCTACCTAGTTTGATCATACTTTTAAATTTTGCCTTTCGGACAATAGAACAGAGTCGTATCATTTCAATGACGTTCACTTGCGTTATGAGGATATTTTTTGCAATGTTGGCAGAATTTCAATATGCTAGCTAGACATGTGAAGGGGAAGGGGATGGTGGAGTGGGGTAAACGTGATGCAAAAACCCTCAAAGAACGTGTTGGGTTTTTTACGCGTCGGCCGTAAATAACCATCGGCCATCTGTTGACTCTTCTATACTGAAAACGTGATTTCTTTACATCAAAGCCTTGGACAGAGTATACAGAGAAAATTTTCATTACACGGACGACAAAACGTGCGAGTCGTATTTTATCCAATATAAAACATGAACTAAATACATTTTGAAATACATGATTCATTTGTGTACCGTATTAATAATATATAGAGCAAATTTCACGCGAGCTTTCGATCGCAGCTAATTCATCCGTCTCGAAGATTTTTATCTTGTTTTGTTTGCGCAACAGTCTTGCAAATATTTTTCATATCTGGGTCAATTTATCTTGAACGGACCACCCCCTTTCCTCTTATTTTCACCCCCTCCTTCCCCTCTCCGGTCTCCTTTCCTTCGTCCCTCCCGAAAGTTAAATACGATTCCTGTTTGAGTTGCTCGCCGGCGTCGATTGTAAAAAAGCGGATCGAATTTATCTGCGATAGAATCACTTACACAAAGTTTAATTAGTTTTCGCCTTCCGAATATCTGATATTTCGAATTTTTATTCGCTTCGGTGCTCCCCCCCCCTCCTCACTTCCTTTCCCTACTCATTCGTTTCTACACAGCAGCGGTAAACTTTTTGAAGAAATTCGTTCGAGACGTCAATAGCACGATATACCCAAGTAAGTACATACGTACATAACCAATTTATACGTAAGCTTTCGCTATGTTTGGTTTTGTATTTTGGTACATTAATACTGTTAAATTTGATTAGTACGTTCGTTGTAATCGCACCGAACACGTGCGATTGAATAAATATTTAAGATTTACATATATGTAATCCTTTCTATGTAATTTAACGAGATTTTGAGACTCACGCACCTACATATGTATGTACGTCTCTTATGCAGAAATAAGCTAAATAATAAATATTTTATTAGCAATTCAACAGAACCTTTCTAAGAAATACGCTATAGACGACACGCTCAATTAAGAAACATAACATTAAAATAGCATAGCTTCTAGGAGTAATTTCCTAGTAATAAATAACTTATAGGAATACATACATATGTATGTATGTATGTATGTTATGTATGTATGTATGTATATTAGTGTGGAGCGACATTGCGAAAATTAAAAATCGGCATTGTAATAATTACCAAAAGTTTCGTTGTATCATCCGTATTCTCGTAAAAATACTGCAAAAAATCTGTGAATATGTCTTCAGGCCTCTATCCGAAGGCGAAAAATAAAAATTTGCCCACTAATTTCGAAATCTAAAAACAGAATACAAAATTTTAGATAACATGCTCATAAAATTACCCTAATTTTATTGAATATTATAAGTACTTTTTGTAAGAATCTAATTTCTTTACGTATTCCTTATATTATTCAAATAAGTGTGAATTTGTAAACGTGGTAGAGGGAGGCATACGAGTAAAGTAAGTACATATGTATAGTAAAAATAAATATTAATTTTCCAATTAAATTTGCTATTTATAGAGATTGGAAACAATCAATTGTAAATTTTCATACATACAAGTAAAGTATAAAGATAAAAGTATATATAAAAGTATAAAGATAAAAGTGCTGGTAGAGACCAGAAAACTTTTTAAATTAAGAAGATTTTTTTGGAGAAGAGGTATGATATAGAGCAGCGGTCACCAACCTACGGCCCCTAGGCCAGAACCGGCCCGCGAGAGATTTTCATCCGGCCCAAAGAAAAAATTGAATTGATTTTGAAAAATGAATTTAAAATTTAAAATTTGTGAAAAAAGTCTACATTTGTGAAAAAAGTCTACTTTTCGCGAAGTTAGGTTGGGTACAGCATGGCTTGAATACAGTTTTCGGTTGACACATTTTCTCGTCGATATTTGAGAAAAAAGTCTTCTTTTAGCGATGTTAGGTTGGGTACAGGATGGCTTGAATTCAGTTTTCAATTGACGCATTTTTTCGTCGATATTTCTGAAAAAAGTCTACTTTTCCCGAACCTAGGTTGGGTACAGGATGGCTTGAATTCAGTTTTCAATTGACGCATTTTTTCGTCGATATTTCTGAAAAAAGTCTACTTTTCGCGAAGTTAGGTTGGGTACAGGATGGCTTGAATTCAGTTTTCAATTGACGCATTTTTTCGTCGATATTTCTGAAAAAAAGTCTACTTTTCGCGAAGTTAGGTTGGGTACAGGATGGCTTGAATTCAGTTTTTTTCGATTGACGCATTTTTTCGTCGATATTTCTGAAAAAAAGTCTACTTTTCGCGAAGTTAGGTTGGGTACAGGATGGCTTGAATTCAGTTTTCAATTGACGCATTTTTTCGTCGATATTTCTGAAAAAAGTCTACTTTTCGCGAAGTTAGGTTGGGTACAGGATGGCTTGAATTCAGTTTTCAATTGACGCATTTTTTCGTCGATATTTCTGAAAAAAGTCTACTTTTCGCGAAGTTAGGTTGGGTACAGGATGGCTTGAATTCAGTTTTCAATTGACGCATTTTTTCGTCGATATTTCTGAAAAAAGTCTACTTTTCGCGAAGTTAGGTTGGGTACAGGATGGCTTGAATTCAGTTTTCAATTGACGCATTTTTTCGTCGATATTTCTGAAAAAAGTCTACTTTTCGCGAAGTTAGGTTGGGTACAGGATGGCTTGAATTCAGTTTTCGATTGACGCATTTTTTCGTCGATATTTCTGAAAAAAGTCTACTTTTCGCGAAGTTAGGTTGGGTACAGGATGGCTTGAATTCAGTTTTCAATTGACGCATTTTTTCGTCGATATTTCTGAAAAAAAGTCTACTTTTCGCGAAGTTAGGTTGGGTACAGGATGGCTTGAATTCAGTTTTCAATTGACGCATTTTTTTTTCGTCGATATTTCTGAAAAAAGTCTACTTTTCGCGAAGTTAGGTTGGGTACAGGATGGCTTGAATTCAGTTTTCAATTGACGCATTTTTTTCGTCGATATTTCTGAAAAAAGTCTACTTTTCGCGAAGTTAGGTTGGGTACAGGATGGCTTGAATTCAGTTTTCGATTGACGCATTTTTTCGTCGATATTTCTGAAAAAAGTCTACTTTTCGCGAAGTTAGGTTGGGTACAGGATGGCTTGAATTCAGTTTTCAATTGACGCATTTTTCGTCGATATTTCTCGATATTTCTGAAAAAGTCTACTTTTCGCGAAGTTAGGTTGGGTACAGGATGGCTTGAATTCAGTTTTCAATTGACGCATTTTTTCGTCGATATTTCTGAAAAAAGTCTACTTTTCGCGAAGTTAGGTTGGGTACAGGATGGCTTGAATTCAGTTTTCGATTGACGCATTTTTTCGTCGATATTTCTGAAAAAAGTCTACTTTTCGCGAAGTTAGGTTGGGTACAGCATGGCTTGAATCCAGTTTTCGATTGACGCATTTTTTCGTCGATATTTCTGAAAAAAGTCTACTTTCCCGAACCTAGTTTAGGTACAGGGTGGCTTGAATTCAGTTTTCGATTGACGCATTTTTTTCGTCGATATTTCTGAAAAAAGTCTACTTTTCGCGAAGTTGGGTTGAGTACATCATGGCTTATATTCAGTTTTCGATTGACGCATTTTTTCGTCGATATTTCTGAAAAAAGTCTACTTTCCCGAACCTAGTTTAGGTATTGGGTGGCTTGAATTCAGTTTTCGATTGACGCATTTTTTCGTCGATATTTCTGAAAAAAGTCTACTTTCCCGAACCTAGTTTAGGTATTGGGTGGCTTGAATTCAGTTTTCGATTGACACATTTTTTCGTCGATATTTGTGAAAAAAGTCTACTTTTCGCGAAGTTGGGTTGAGTACATCATGGCTTATATTCAGTTTTCGATTGACGCATTTTTTCGTCGATATTTCTGAAAAAAGTCTACTTTCCCGAACCTAGTTTAGGTATTGGGTGGCTTGAATTCAGTTTTCGATTGACACATTTTTTCGTCGATATTTGTGAAAAAAGTCTACTTTTCGCGAAGTTGGTTTGAGTACATCATGGCTTATATTCAGTTTTCGATTGACGCATTTTTTCGTCGATATTTGTGAAAAAGTCTACTTTTCGCGAAGTTAGGTTGGGTACATCATGAGTTAGGCTGAGTACACAATATTAAATTATTACAGATAGCGTTTGATGATTTTATAGATTTAGCGTTTATTGATTTTAAGAGTAATTTAAAAGTGTTTCAATTTTTCCAAAATCCATTTGATATCGATATCAACGATATTGAAGAAGATTTTCAATTAGAATTAATTGATCTTCAAGCGAATGATGGTTTGAAGTCAATAATTAAAAATGAAGCGTTAATTAAATTTTATTGGAGGAGTTTGATTTTGTCCAAAAATAAAAGCAGTTGCTAAAAAAATTGTATCAATTTTTGGTAGCACATACATATGCGAACAGACATTTTCCAAAATGAAATATGTACATATATTCAATCAAAAAATATGTAATTTTTTTCATACATATGTACATATGTATGTATAGGTACTTATATAAAAATACATGCAAATTGGTTTGAATTGGATTCCAAAAGATTTTTTTTTCATCCGGCCCTATATACGTTTCAAAATTCTGAACCGGCCCATTTCCCAAAAAAAGGTTGGGGACCCCTGATATACACTACATATTTCAAAACGAATATTCAAAAAAAAAAGTTCCATACTTGGACGCTTCACCCCAATGTAAATGTGTCCCAGCATTTACGCAAGAAGTAATTTTGATAAAAAATACAGGTTTTTAATTAAAAATTATAATTTTTTTATTGATTCATAAAGTATACAGTATAAGGTTATGTATGGAGTAGCATATCGGGTTGGAGTAGCATATCAGGGTTCATTCCCAACAAGAAGCGTCGTACAGTGGACCGTAAGCTACTGTTCTGAACCGTATGCCGTATGAAGCTCCAGTGATTTGATTCATTCAAAAATACTCACTAGTGTACATTGTCAGGACAAAGCATAATTTTTGAATAAAAAAGAAAGACCTTCGACTATTCAGAGAAACAATTTTATTCTGTTCAATTCAAGAGTTGTGAAAGTGTGATTTACTTTCGAATACATGTGAACTTTCGGGATGTGTAAATTGTTTTTTTTTTATTTTATTTATGCTACTCCACACATAACCCTATACTGTATATTTCATGAATCAATAAAATAATTACAATTTTTTTATTAAAAACCTGTGTTTTCTATAAAAATTACTTCTTGCGTAAGTGCTGGGACACCTTTACATACCATCCAACTACGACCTCAAATAGTGCAGGAATCAAAATTTCACACTAAATGTAATAATATAACGTAACACAATTTAACAGCTCGAACGTTTCATACGAGGTATTGCATAAGTAGCGCGTGTGTATATTAGAATATTGCGTTCTAGAGTTCGAGTCGAATCGATGTGGTGCGTTAGTGTCGACATTTTTTTTTCTATTGAGTTTATCCTCAGCCCAGTGGCTTGGGTACAGGTGAGGGTTTATACTTCCGGTTTGGAGTGCCAACACTCATCATCAGGGGGTGGTTGGGTGGGTTTTTGGGAGAATCGTTGGTCCAGCGTCAGATAAGAGCAGCTCCTGACCGGAGTGGCTAAACCGAAGTGAGCGGTCGGGGGAATCGCCTTAACTATAAAGGATCAAAACATAAGACCTTTTCTATTACGTGAGCCGAATCCCGACTTAGGCCATTATCGATCACGGTCGTGCGATTTGTTCGCAATAACTATAATAATAGTGGAGTAATTCCCCCCGCGATCCAAACTACTCACCGGAGACTCGCCACATATACCTACTACAATCGGTATACATTATTTAAGTATATAAACACCCGACAAAGATTGTATTTCTAACGATGCGCTTCATTTATTTTTATCTGTTAAGTTGTGTAACGGCGAAAGAAAAAAAAAACAACAACACGGACAGATACCGATTTTCTTATTTTTATTTCCGGTCGTATGCGTCTCGGCGAATGGATGACCCTTATTTAATTTTACCCGAGTTGTATCAGATACGATTTGACATTCAATGAAGTTATTTATACGGGAAAAATTTTGCTGAGATGGCTACGTTCGCAGAAAGGCCTGAATTTATTGTGCAAATTGAGTAGTAACCTATTTATGTATTTTATATAGTGCGTACATACATATTCTTATTGAAAAATTGCGCATTTTCGTAATATCTACTGTTGTGCTCTTAGAATTCAACACATTCAATCAGCAAGAAAGTAACAATTTAAAAAGTAGGTACTTCATTCACATGCGATTAATATTAGGATACACTTTTATACATCTGTCTTCTTGCTTCTACCTATATGTACATTTATTTATAGCATGGATATTGCAATTACATATGCACATACATACATAATAGATGAAAAAGATAACGCACACTGTATTCAATCAATTATTCACAATTCCCTTCATCAAACCCCAATCATTTCATTTAAAAATATTATTTATTTAAAATACATGTGTAGGCGGCATAGCCGATGGAGCCCAGGGTTCAGATTTTAATTTTTCAGTTATTTATATTTTATATTTGAAGGATTACAAAAATCCATTTATATTCAAAAACTTGTGGAGATGATTTTTAAACAGACTTATATTTTCAGAAGTTACTAGCAGATTTGGGATGCGGTTCCAAGCTTCGACCACTCTATTTAAAAAGAACGAGTCTCTGACAATTTTGTTAGATTTGTCTTTTAGCAGTCTCAGAGATATGACAGAGTTGTTTATTGGGCATTTATATTTATTATTTTATACACTTCTATTGGATATACTCTCAATCTTCTCGTCTCCAAAGAGGTGAGACTCATTCTCTTCAACCTTTCGTTATAGGGTAATGATCGAAGTTCAGATTGCATTTTTGTAATCCATCTTAACATTTGGTTAATTAATGTACAAAACGGTAAACAAACATCGTCAAGTAATTATTTGAGATATATTGTTACCGAAAATGAATTATATGTATGTACAAATTTGAATTAAAGTACAACGCCATATTGAGTGTATAAAATAAAGTAAAATTTGCTTAACAGCAAACTAACCTCATCACGCCAGCCGACTATAACGTAATAGGTTTTTTGAACGACGTCAATTCAACTATTAATTGGACTACGACGTTGCGAAATATAAAACTTTTCAAAAGTGGAACTCAAAATTACCATAAAGTCGAACATAAACACGTGAAGAGGGCAAAAATGGTTACCACCCTCCGCTCAACGAACGTGTGTGTGTGTTTGTGTCCAATAAACTTGTATGAAGCAGTGCATTGTTTGCCAAGCGATAAAGTTATATGTGAAATATTGTCGGGACTTGAGGGGTTGAAGCTCACGATGGTAAAGGGGCGAGTTTGCGATCGAATGTGGGGGAGGTTTGGGTGGAAATCTCGTTATTTTTATTTATGGGAATACGTTCCATTATATTTATGGTGCGCACTTGATAAATTGATAAGATTGTGGAACTAACACGAGATTCCCGCGTTGTTTGCGATTCCAGACGAGCGAATGATGAATGGAAAATCGATGGCAATGGAAACGGAAGATTTCCATCAAACGAACGAGCCCGTGTGTAGATATTGTATGTATGTATGTATGCATGTATACGCCTAACTGGGGAAAATATACAATCAATTCCGTTCGTATGCCACGGGAAAAAAAGTGAGCCAATTCCAGGCTTATGACCTTATCATTTAACCTACATATGATTTGAATCGCATGATATTTACATTGTACTAGTATTGTAAGGGTGAATCTTTTGAATCACATGGCTGTCATTTTCGGATCCAATTTCGAAGAAGTGTGACGAATTTGAACTTTGCCTCTGTGTCTGATTAGTAGTTGGTTGTCTTCACAAGTTCGATAAAATATTAAATTTAATTATTTCATGTCAAATGAATATGTATTCACTACCAATGTGCCTTTTTTTAACCATGTATCATAATTTGAACGCTCTTACAACCTCTTAAGTGCGAATGAAGTAACACTTAAATAGTTTCCTTTAAAAATTAATATCATAAACTTTTCTCTCAGGAAGTGAAAGTCGACTGTTCTCCCAGCGGTGCAGGTAATTAATGTTACCTCCACAAAGACAACATAGTGCAAGTACTATATATGTATGTATGTATGTACATACATACGTATTTATAAAGTTTAAATGACGTAACTGCATATAAAACAAAGCGCATAAAAGCGAACTCTACATACGAGATATATTTTATTCAATATATAATATTAAGTTCGTATGATTCGACTGAACAGAACGTATTATACATAAGTAGGTACTTCGTTTTGTCGAGCTAAAGCGATTTGCATAGACAAAAGAGAAGAGGAATGATCTCTATACGTCGAGATTAAAAGAAAAAGCTCGTTGAGACAGAAAACGTAGAGGTTTCCTTTTTTAGTTTTAAAATAAATTATTGCCGAAATGCTTCTGCAAGTTGCGAAAATATCTTGTTGAGTATTGGCAAAGTTCCATTTCGTAGCAGCGATCGATTCAATCGCCGAAAGGAAATGATAATTTTTGAGTATCTTCTTCTGCATAATTCAAGTTACATTTGATTACTTTTAATGCATCGAAATTGAGCTGATCTGTATTTAAGTTTTTTCTTTAAACTTTTTGTATCAATTTAATTCAAATAGAAAAATATAAAATATTGACACTTTCTTAGGTATTCAGATAGTATGTACCAAATGGGGTAATCCCGTCGATAAGCCTCAACCCGTACGTTTATGTTAGTCTGACGATAGCCTAATTTAGGAAACGAATCGTTATTTGGGATAAAATGATAATGTTTACGTTTGAGCTTTCGTAAGCGCTTTTGCACAAAGTTGGTGTTTGTTCGGAATTTAACCGTTGATCTTCTAATTAGAGCCGCGAATGTTTAGCACACAATTTGCCCACTTCTATAATATGTTATATACGGAAAACTTTTGAGCACACAACGAATGAAATTTTCAATGGTTAAATCGATATAAATTTCTGATAGATTTTTGATACATTTCTATCGCATTCATTTTGAAAATAAATTCTGCTAGAAATTTGCTAACGTCGCATCGTCGAACGAATATAATAGAAACGACGCTTGAGATATTTGGTCATAAAGTTTTATGAACGTTTTGAAGAGGTCAAAAGGGAAAACGTAGAGGCTTTTGAGCGTCGTAATATTCACCTGACGTTATAAAGCATGACTGCAATGTGCATGCAATAAGGTGCATCGTTGCATTATTCCCACACCGCGCAATACACAACAGCTCATTACATACTTTTTATTTTATTTTCGTATACCTTGTAATTGGAAATGCAACATGAAATAAAAACTTTACATTCTTAGCTTCGGATGGAGTTTAAAATTTGTACACCTATACAAAAAATATATCGATTCTGCGTTAGCAAACACGAACTTTGGCGAGTAGTCACAAAAATTAGATAAATGCCACCGTTCAATTAAGAAGTCGGCCAATTTTTACCCATCTCTGTACAGATATGGGTTAAATGTGGACGAGAGAGCATCGAGGTAGGTTTTAATTAAACTTATTAAAAGTCCTGACGGTGGCCCTGGTGATTAGTACACGCGTTAAAGCCTTAATGGTACGTGAGCGACCGTTTTTCGAAACGCGTTCGCACTTGGGACCCATTACTTTTTTAGGTTTTTTTTTTTTGACGTATCTGACGCAGGAAAAGCGTACAATTTTTGAACGTGGTATTTAAATTTGGACCGAATAACGAAAGCTGAGACGCTTACGAAACAGTGGGACTAATCCGAAATGAAAATCGGAGTAATTTTATTAAATTTAATGGAATTTACACCGCGTCGGATGCTTGAGGATGTGCTATATTTCATTTTATATGGAATAATTTTAAAAACATTTTTGGAAATTTTTAAATTGGAATATTATTTACTACACTTCCCATTGGATAATATTGTATACCATTCTGAGGACAGTATTTGTTTAATCTCTTCTACTTACGATTTATGCAATTTTGCTTCATTTAATGAATGTCGAATTTGATTGTTATTGTACATAGGTACATATGTACATATGTAAGTAAATGATTTATTTTTCCGTACCTTATTTTAAGAATTTCGTAGAATAAGAGTCAACGCTCGAGGGTATATTGTTTAATTATATAAATGGTATAATATGTCATATCGTCAAAGACCAAAAGAAAATAAAACATTTTGTTTTTATAGGAATAAAATGTTTTATCTTCATTTTACATTTTTTCATATATTCTATTATAGGAAAAAAATGTTTTTACGTAAATGATAAAATATAGCATTTTACTCACATGTATGTATGTATGTATGTATATTACAATATTATGTATATTTACATATATGCATATATTTGCAATACTTTCATACAAATCCATTAAAAGTAACTACGGAGAAAAATGCTCGTAATCTACGGGATATTATATATTTCTTTTTGCATATGTTTCCCGATAGTGTTTTTCACAATGGTGGACATGCTAATGGGAAAAGTTTTCGTTATTATTTTCATTGTGCGATGTTCGTGCTATATTTTGCCCATTCCTAGTGAATAATTCAGACGATCAATATGCAATGAAAGCCTCATTAAACCTATCAAACAACAATATGCCCGCAACGTGTCATTATTTAAACGTCGACGACACATGTAATAATTTCAATCGGATAAACAGTTTTCATATACTTTGTATTATAAAGACACACACATCAAAACTCCCCTTTCGTGTGTTAGGAAATTTTATTACGGTCGATCGAATGCGAAAATCGATCCATCATATTTTCTTAAAGTTCGAGCGTGGACACACAGGAACTGTGAAAAATGTATTTGGCATTCGGTTCGCATTGAAACAGGCTTTTGTGCATTCGAAAATATGAAAAGGCTTCAGTTTAAAATTCTAAAGGCTCGCCTACCTATCGTCCGAATACATGTATAATAGAATATCAGTTTTGGCATTCCGAATAAAAGTATCTTACACCATATTAAAATACTATAAACCATTGATTAGATATTTGAAATGTTCCATTTTAAATTCTCCTCGTCGTTCTCACGCAACGAGATTTTCCGAGAATTTTCCTCGCACGCAACTTCGTATTGTGTTTCCCCTTTTTTATCTGTTTTTCACTACACCTAATATATTTTGTTTGCAATAAAAACTAATGTGAAAATTTCTACAATTACCCGCTATAAAGTGTTACAAGCGTTCGAAACAAAGACTTAAATTGCAGGTCCTGTATAATATAATTCAAAAACCACTACAGTTCAAAAAGCTTAGCTTGAATTTTAACCGAATAAAATCAATATTTTGAGTAGATGCTAAATATTTTAAATGAGTTTGAATCGATACGTGTCAAACTGTGTATTCCGGTGGTAAATCGTTAATACACACACTGATTACACTATATCGATCATTGTTTCAACGCGAATATTAAACACAAAAGGGAACTAAGCATATTCTATATCATCATCTTCATTTTCAGCCGTTCACCATCCACTGCTGGATGAAGGCCTCTCCAATCTTCTTCAACTTCTGTCTGTTTTGAGCAATCTGCATCTTGCTTTCTTTCACATCTTCTTGGATACCATTCCAGTATTTCTCGCGTCCATCTGCCATCCACTTTTCTCGCTTTTTCACACGTTCTGCTATATCTGCCACTTTGGTCATACTTCTACTATTCGATATACATACATAAGTACATGCAAACTGCAATTGTTTGTTAAACGTTAACGTTTATAGATTGCATAAGTGTATAAAAGATTTTCGTTCATTGTATACGGAATTCGTTTTACATTAAATATTGGTTAGAATACAATGCGAGTATTTTGACAATCAGCCGTTTAATATTCGACAGGGAAATATGATTCTATGGAAAATGAATTGTACCTTTGTTGAGAGTTTAAAAGGATTAAGATTAGAATCCATAGAATTAATTTTTAATTTTGATTTAAATTATTTTATGTACATACATATGTACATATATTGAATAAAATTTATCAATTTTGGAAAACGCATTGTTGTACATTCGAATGGCAGATAAAGCCTGAAAAAAAAAATAATATCATTCGCGTCACGTACCGTAGTGACCTTTGGGTCTAGTGGGGGTTTCGTGCTGTCGGACTATCAGCTAGGAATATGCTTTCTGGGTTCGGCCAAATTGACATTGTGTTCGACCATTCAGAAAAAGCAAAAATTTCTCGGGTTTTTGTCAAAAGATAATTCTAAAGCCCCCGCGACTTGGAGGCTTTGTGATTGCTTCCGCGAAAAGCCTTTCATTATTTTGCGATTTGTTGTTGCCTACGCAGAACAATCGCTACGAAAGAACTTCCGACTCGGAAACAAATATCCCCGTAAATGCCGAATCGACTGCGAAAATAAATACACGACTACGAAAATTGAATAATATAATGGATAGGTAAATTCAATTTGTAATCCATTGCCTACCCAACCATATTTACTCATACAAAAAATTGACGAGTGTATAGATTAAGCCACGGTCTTTCGTTTAAATTGTATAAAAATTTTACTCGCCGAACTTCGTGCGATGTAATAAACATTTGTCAGCAGTCACATTTAGTGGCGAATTATTGAACGCGAGTCATTAAATTTGCGGCACTCGTCGACTTTGCCATCATAAAATGTACAGTAATTTTTGCACAAGACTTAAAGGCTTTTGTTTTCCTTAGAAATCGTAAGTATGATAGCTTTTGTCATTCCATCTATGAGCTTGAATATTCAGTGAATAAAAAGAAAGCGCGCATTTTCACTTGTTATTTCAGTCTTATCAAAGTATTAGAGCGTGCAAGTTTGGTGAATGTATAATTTACAATGCATAAGTACATTATGAAATTGCTTACATACATAAAATAGTAAACAAAATATATATATGTACAGTGAAAGAGTGAAAACGATTACGTGAAAACTAGTATGGGATTCGAGTAACAAGCATCGCGTCTCTGGTGCTACATCTTTTCGGTTGACTTTATCATCCAGTAAAAATCCGAAGGGAATTGGCTCCCAGTCTCTCCCAGAGAAATGAAGAACTTTTTACGGCGCAAGGCAAAGAATTTCCTCTATTTTACGTGTCATAGTCTATATAAATCGGCAGGTAACAAAAGATCTTATATACACTTTTTTTTTTTATCGTGTAACAAAATTTCGGCCATATAACGACTTCTCATAACAAGAGAGCGTGCCTCGGAAAATTATTCGAAATCAATATTCATTCACCTACAATATTCTATGCGCATACAAAAAGTAAATGTAAATTTAGTACACGCTCAGTTTACCTACATTAAATTATCACACGGAGGAAATGATGAGATTTTCGACTTTAGAACGTTTTTGTTTTCGGTCGCAAGTACGTACGTTTCCCTTAAGAAAATATTTTCCAATAATACCGTCAAAGTTGGCTTTGTAGTAAGCACTTCAGTGAGCTTTTCCGCAAGGGGCTTCCGGAAAATCGAAGAAAATAATAGGGCAGGTGGCGGCGCCTTGTTGTCATCTAACAATCGACAAAGATAAAACCACATCCACATCGTCTTAAGCCAATGATTAATTCAATTATAAAGCGTTTATTTGTACCACCTTGGTCACGATTCTGCGGAAAGCCCTTTATCTTTTAAGACCGTTTAAATACACAAAAGCGCAACCGCACCGACAATGGATGGTAATATTCACATTTTTTGAATACCTCATCCATAATACTAAAAATACGTCATAATTAATTTCTCCATTTGAACGAAACTATTTGGGACCGTTATAAATCCGTCAAGTTTCCACTGTAACTATTTCAATGGCCGTTGACAATGGTACTTTGGAATGCTATCCTTCTCAACCCTTTACTATATACAAACACACAACTCCAACTATGAATCAATCCAATATGAATCCCTCAATTGAAAATGATACTTTTACGCCAAAGCAAGCGTAAAAAAAACTAATTCCATTTATTCAAATTAACGGTAACCGGACAAAAGAGAACATGATAAAAGAGAACAGTGACAAAACAGAACAGAGAAAAACAGAACAGTGACAAAACAGAACAGTGGAAAAACAAAATATTTATTTTTGTCGTATCTATGTATTTATTAATTAAATACATATAAAAGAAAATATTATAAAAATATATAAATACACAATATGTATGTATAACAAAACCACGATAAAACAGAATAGTGGAAAAATTAATTTTATATAATTTTTTTTTATATATATTTAATTAATAAATGGATACGACATATCGAGATACGACAAAAATAAATATTTTATTTTTTCACTGTTCTGTTTTGTCACTGTTCTCTTTTGTAATTGAACCCAAATTAACACTGCTTGTAATGAACGTCACAATTCATAAACACGCTATTCAAAACTTAGTCGTATTTAAACCTACTTTTCACGGTACAATTAAAAAGTAAAGCAATAACAAAAAAATGGTCAATTTTTCATCGATCTTGTACGATGAATTTTGAAAGGAATGAGGCATTCATAACAATGCGAAAATTAAAACTGGGACAACACGCGACTTTTATACACAAATACACGTCAATTTGGGCAACATATCATTGAGGACATGTCGATTTGTACCGGCTGGGTATTTAATTTTTGGAAAAACTCGAATTATTCAGTCATCAATAAACGTGAAAAATTGAAGAGTTTGGAACGATCGCCATCCTGAGGGGACCACAGGTCCTTAACCCCAGAATTATGATATCGTGACGTTTAAAGGCAACAACCGGGAACGTGACATTGCCTTCTTTCAAAAGTGAGGGGGTGGGGTGAGGGGGGGGGGGGTTTGGAAGAAAGCCCGGGAAACGCAACGCACGTGCCGTCTAGGAAAGTATGAGCCCCAGGTGAAACTCGTCCAGTTCTCTTTGGCGCGACTTAACAAAAGTTTCCCGTTTCCATTTGGGTTTGATGTTTCAATTAGAGGTATCTCCAAGTTTTAATGGGCTTATTAATGCCGCCTTGCAATGATGTGGGTAAGATACGATAATGCTTTCGAAAGGCTTCGCCGCGGAACAAATTGCCTCATCCGGTCTCATTGAACATGGTTCAGATTTTGCAACAACCCCATTTCAATTTACACAGGAAATTTCAATATTTATATTCTCGATTTTGAGTATTATGAAATGCGATTAGTGTCTATTTCCGTAGTGCGGTGTGTATGGATGTGTATGTGTGTGACTAGTTCGTCAAAACGGAAACTACATGCAAAGGTTACGTTAAAGGTCGACAAAGTCATTAGTGTCACTCTCCGGTAATAGGCTACGGCTTAATTATTACCATTCAACGATTAATTACGAATCATTTTTAACGAATGATTAATTTTACGCTAAACCGCAAGTCACGTTCGCTCGGTGACTACAAAGGATAAGTTTACATCAGTGACGTGCGGTGACGTAACATAACTAAGGACTGCGAAGAAATAAACGAGGGACAAAACGATTACTTTTTTCCCGTACACAATTTAAACAATATTCCACGTATGATATTCCGAGAAAATTTTAACTGGTAATATACATATGTACATAGACGACTGGAAAATCAAATAAAACAAAATTAAAAGTTGAACTCGAACCCTCTGAATTGTTAATGCAAACAAAATGAGTCGTATTCACAGGTGACTCTCTCTAGCGATTTTCAAACACGAGCATCCGTTTCAGCTATGTGTGTATGTGTATAAATTCAATAAAGGTACGTAAAAAAGTCCACGTGAGCTCGAATGAAAAGCCCGCTTTGATGTTGTTTTTTTTTTGCGACAAATTAAATTTCCCAAATCGACAAACGACATTTTTTAAGAGCCTAGAAAACAACCCAACGTACAGTTTCTATTTTTTATACGCTTAAATGTTTACGAATGCTGAACGAGCGTTCTCGGATAACACAAACTACATAAAACGCACAAAATACAAACTCATTTTATTTGCACATCGTATAAAAAAAAAAAAAGCAAAAAGACTATGTCGTACTGTCGAAAGTAGCAATTTTCCTTACTTGGATAGAGTATGCACATTGTCTGTTTGAATTTATCCAACCATACAAATTTTTATCTCATAAAAAATATCGATATACCTATGTACATATTAAACAAACTAGAATATAATTCTATAGTTTGGTCAGCTCATTTTGCCATTCTTTCGTATTCTATTGAAAAAAATTAATATAAATTTTTGAGAAACATCAGTTTTATTTTTAATAAACCAACTGAATATGTTATGATTCTCTTATATCAAAATTAAGTAATAGAAGAATCATATTTGATGTAATTTTTTTATATAAAATATTTAACTCTCTAATACAGTGGTCGGCAACCTTTTTGGAGCCCGGAGCCAAATCAGCGAAAAATCCAAAAAATGGCAAATTTTCGGAGCCGCCACATATTATCTAATAAAAATATATATGTACATATATATGTATGTATGTACATATATAAATAAATTTTACTGACTTGCAAGCTGTAGAGTTCATACAATTAGTCGTCTACACGATATTAATTAACGTTATACAATTCAGCGCTCAAAATAAATATTTTGTCTGAAAACGGATTTTAATGTTATTTTTGAACTTGTTTTTTGATCTTTGAATTTTCGGACAATTTATATAAATTCGGAACGTAATATTGTATAATAATATCTCAATGGTAATATTCGAAATAAGAAACAATATTCTCACTTTTTACACATAATATAATTTTGCACCGTAACTAATTTGGTTGAAGCGACTAAATTCAGGGTCAAAAAATCTAATTTACAATTTTTTTTTTTTTATTTTACGAAAAGTGTTGGATTATAAACGGAGCCGCCAATTTTCGCGCCCGGAGCCACATGCGGCTCCGGAGCCGCCGGTTTCCGACCACTGCAGTCTAATAGATAGTCCCATTCTACATAATTCATTTGACTTTTCGATCAAAGTACCAGTACGTGTTACCCGTTCTCTATTTTTATTAGATTATATAACAATTTCACGTAACAATTATTATCTACACTCCCCATACCTAGAATTATTAGATATGGTAATAAATACTATGATTTTTTTGATTTTTTTTATTTTAAATCTGTCTCACTTTTATTAACCCATTACTTCATTTATCAACATTTTTTTTTTTTATATATTTTCTAATATAATGCATTATTTGTGTATCTTTGTAAAAGCCCTAACAGGCATATCTATATATGTATATGTATATAAATCAATGTCTGTCTGTTTGTCTGTCTGTCTGTCTGTCTGTTTGTCTCTTATAGGCTCCTAAGCCACTCAACCGATCGCAATGAAACTTTCAGGACTTATTGTGATCATGCCGGGGATGGTTCCTGTGAAAAAAAATCGGGGAAAAACGGGAACGGGAACGGGCCTGCTCACGCGTCAGATAACGTACTAGGAACGGGAACGGGATCGGGAACGGGATAGGGAACGGGAACGGGATCTGGAACGGGAACGGGAACGGGCCTGCTCGAGCGTCAGAAAACATACTAGGAACGGGAACGGGAACGGGATCGGGATTGCAACGCATGCCGGGTCAGCTAGTAATAAATAAATATTAGTACATAGATGGCTACATTTGCCTATCTCAGTTATTTAACTTCAAATCATTAAGGTGAATGGAAGAATATAGCGACAGGGCAGCGCAGCAGCGTAGGGAACAACTAAATTTCATGTTGATGATAGTCCATTAGTAAAGGTAATTTGAATTTAAGACTATGCAAATTTGGCCCATTCATATATCTGTTGCAGTGTGAAGTAAATGAATTTTTATTTTTATTTTGCCAAATTAACCAGCTGAACAATTTGAACTAGCTTTTTTCACAGCGGAGCGCTTTTCGTGTAATTTCTGTTTCAATTTATAAAGCGTAGTACATTTTCCACATTGTATAAAATTGCATAAAATGCCTAGGCGTGCGGAATTTCACACTTTGTCTGTGGCATATTATTATCGTATATGGCGTTCGCACGAAGTCGATTATAGCTCGCGGCGAATTTATTCCGCGAGCCGCCCCTGCGAATTTTCGCAGTGGTTCAATTCTAGACTTTGTTCCCGCCGAGTCAGTGGCGGTTCGCGACTTGCGCATGAATAAAAAAAAAACAAAAGTGTGCCACACGGACCGCGAGCAGACTCTGAAATGACGTCACGTTTGCCGCGGAGGCTTCTCCCGTACTTATATATGTACCTGCGTGTCGGAAAAAAATTTGGCACGCGTCACGCATTTGTCTCTCCTACGTGAAAGACGCAAAAAAATAAATATATATACATTGCGGGGGGGGGGGGGGGGGGGAGGGAAAAAAAAAAAAGGGGGTACAAACAGCGCGCGCGTGATCCGCCATTAATCTGTCATTATTTGACGTTTGAACGTTTCGACGGAAGAAAACGATATGACTGTATTACGTCGACGGGCACGGAAAATGTCGCCATTTTCACTCTGTTTTTATTATGAGGAGCGTTGTTTTTTTTTTTATATTTTTTTGTCTACCTCGTGAACCGGAAGTTTGCGCGTGCTTAGTATTCAATGTGTTTCGCGTCGAAGTGGAAGCTCTTTCGCACCTTCAATTTAATCACTGTCTGCATGATATCAACGCAATATGCGGTATGCTTACAAGACACAACGGTTGAATTGTTTTTTTTTGGGTTTTTTAGTTATTACATACATACATAGACAGTATTTGGTTTTAAGTGTTCTTTAGCCTATGAATTATCCTACATTCATCGCCTCCCGTAATTCCTTTCTTTGTCATAAGCCAATGGTAAACCATCAAGTATCCTCCCCAATAAGAGATAAAATAGAGCTATGAGAGGTATTTTGAATGTTGGTAGGCTAAAAAGTATTAGAAGTATGTTAGATGAATTGGGATGGGTGAGTATTAGAAATTGTATAAAGTTAAGCACATTGTTTTTTGTTTATAAGTTAGATCATAAGTTATTGCCAAATTATTTTAAGAATTATATCATTAGAAATAGTGATATCCACAATTATTGTAGTAGAAATAAGAACCAATTAGTTGTAGGTAGAGTAAGGAAAACAAAGACAGCTGGTGGCGTTTTTCACAGTGGTGTATTCATGTATAATGCCCTCCCCGAGTGCGTCAAGTCTTCTAAGACCATAGATGTATTCTTGAAAAGTGTGAGGAGACACCTCTGTGAGCGATAGTAGTTATGTATAAGTATAGTATATAATGTGTAATAGATTTATGTAGTTGTTATAAATATGTAATAGATGTAAGTTAAATTAGCTAATTAGTTAATATTATATAAAATAAATAAATAACACTTCACTGTGAAAAGGAAATATCAAAAAATACAACTAAGCATACTTCTGTGCATTGAATTTTGAATAAATTTAGATTGCGATGTTAAAATGACATCATCACCATTTTAAGCCGTTTATCATTCCATTGCTGGATGATGGCCCATCAAATCCATTTGACTCCATACATTTTTCTTAAATAGTTCGTTTGGTCTTCCTTGTTTTCTTCCACATCCTCTAGATGTTCAGGGTAGTGTTTTTAAACCCTTTTACACCTGCGGACCACTGAAAATAGGAAAATAGTACCACCAGAAAATTTCTGTGGACCACTGTTTGAGAAACACTGCTCTAGGGTACTATTCAAGTAGATACTTCTCGCGTCCATCTGCGATCCATTCATCTGGCTAAATGTCCAGCTCACTGCAATTTCAGCTTTTCCACACGTTCTGCTACATCCGCCACTTTGTTCACGCTTCTCACCCATGTATTCCACTTTAGATCTCTTCTTGTTATTTCAAGCATAATTCTCCGTGTGACATACATACATCCGCATGTCATAACTGGCAATACGCTGCTGCGGTCGAAAGCATTCTTCCTTAACCATAGCGGGATATTGGATTTAAAAACTGCATATGTTCATTCTTCCGAAAGCGTCTTCATTCTTTATCTTATTTCATTACATCCGGTCATGTTTACCAATTGTCCTAGTTATAAATAATTATCTACTGTCTCTACAATGTGATTAATTGGAATAACTACGTTTTGCGCGCAAAATTCATTAAACATAATTTTAGTTTTATGACAGTTCATTTTTAAACTTACTTTCACGTGACAAAGTTACGGTTACAAAAACGTTTTCGAACTGCCAGTACGAAAATATTAAAGGCTTAATTGTTATTAATGAAACTAGGATGGAGTGCTTTTGGAAGAATGAACATAGTTTTTAAATCCAACATTCCGCTATGCTTAAAAAAGAAGGCGTACGACCAATGCGTACTACCAGTTATGACGTATGGATGTGAAACTTGGACGCTAAATTCAAGAATGCTACGAAAGATCCAGTGCACACAGAGAAGCATGGAAATATGTATGCTTGGCAAAACAAGAAGAGATCGCAAAAGAAATACATGGGTAAGAAATATGACCAAAGTGGCAGATATAGCAGTACGGGTGAAAAAGTTGAAGTGGACACATAGCGAGAAGAATGGATGGCAGATGGACGTGAGAAGTACTGGAATGGTATCCGAGAGGATGTGAAAGGAAGCAAGGTAGACCGAGTGGACGATGGGCTGATGAATTGAGAAGAATGTGTGGAGTCAAGTGAATGCAGATTGCTCAAGACAGACAGGAATGGAAGAGGATTGGAGAGGCCTTCATCCAGCAGTGGATGGTGAACGGCTGAAAATGATGATGATGAATTGTTATTATTACTTACAGGGTACACCGTACACGTGCCCTAGACAAAATGGGAGCTCTAAAAAATCAACAATACACAGGAAAGCATTATTTTTATCTTACACTTGATCAAAATAATTTATCGTACAGTGGTTATTAGGGTATAATGGTTAAATTTAGACAATTTAGCCCTATTTTTTTTGTACAATTCCGTCACATTTTCTGAATGAACTTGAACACACACAAAGACGACTGAAAATTTTGCCACACAATTACCTAACACTGTTTATTTTCAGAATCTTACAAATAGACATTGTAAAGTACACCCCCGGCAACATTTTGCCCGATCATCACGTCCTCATATACAAAGTTTTCAGGACTTGGAAGTTTCACGTGTCCTCGATTAAGCGCCAACGCACTTCCGGATAAGGGTCGAACCAACTAACGCTACGGACCCTTACTAAGTAACAATGCAACATCCTCGATTCCCTTCATATTTATGCACCCGTTACTATACCAAACGCTTACGCAAGACTACTATCGCAACATACATACTCGTATAACCCAAAGGCACACGTGGGCTTCCGATATTGCCGAGGAAACGTAAATATTGACAGATCTCGGAACGAATATCGATTAAGTGATCAAGGGTGTCAACCACCAACTCCCTCTCCCCTTTTCGTCTGTATACCATGGCAATTCCCGGAGGCGAAAATAATTTGCACCGCTCTCGCTCGGCACACTATCTGGCTAGCGAAATTGACTTCCTTTTGTGGCGCTCGAGCTGAGGGATAACGCGTCAATAATCTGTCAACGTCGGAGCCGCAGCAAAAGAATAAACCTCTTGTCGAACCTATCTCAAGTGTATTCAAAATTATTCGACCGAAATGCCGCTTTTTTTTTGCATACCGAAGCCTTTCCCTCATTCTCCTCACTATTTCCCTCTCACCTACAACATCTCCCCCATATAACCTTCGAGGAGATATTATACGCGAGAGCCGATAAAGGGCAAAGTCGATATTTTTCGCATTAAGGACATGTGCGTGCCAGAACGCGCCGGCGAACTTTCAATGACAACAAATCCATTAAGAAATGCAATAACAAACGAAATCGTTAAACGATGAGCGTAATCCTTTTTTTATTACCTATCCCGACACTGAACAATAAATGCATAGAACTAGTCATATTATATACATATATATATATAACAGCCGAAATCCGTCTGTCTGTCTGTCTGCTGATAACGCTCGCTGAGGAAAAATGATTAAAAAACCACTAGAACGAGTGGGGATCGAACCCACGACCTCAGGCTCAGGAAGAACGTCCTAAGACTAATCTGCCATCACCCTCGCTCAATTTAGACCTTTTTTTTTTTAAACATTATCTACAAAGGGGATCGTATGTAAGTCTGCTTTTCCTATAACATAAAAACTCTGCTAATAATACATAGATGTCGATATAAAAACTATTATTTTTTTTTGTTTTTTGATTTTTACAAAATTATAATTATTATATATATAATAATTAATAATTATATTATAAATATAAATAGTAAAGTAAAAAAAAAAAAAAAATTCCAGTGGGTATTGGGGTCGATCGATTTGGATAATGGGGACCTCTATTACGATATTTAAAATTCGTTTTACGCTTTACGATATTTAAAATTCAGCGGGCGTTGATATTCAACGGGCTTACACTAGTACATATATAATAGCCGAAGTCCGTCTGCCTGCTGATAACGCTCGCCGACGTAAATAATTGAAAAACCAGAACGTCGCGCGAGTGGGATTTGAGCCCGGTATCACTGATTCGGTACACTGAGCGCTTACGCGGTGAGCCAAACCAGATATTAATGGGCCGGCTTCAACTTGACTATTTATATAATAAAAAATAGGCTCGCGACTTTGCTAAATTGTTACGTTATTATTATAACGCACCATCTATGCAACAACTATAAAAACTATATTAAATTTAATATTATGTTTCAGCACGGGTGATGAGATCGCTCCGTTGATATTCAACGGGCTTACAACTAGTACATGTATAATAACACTATTCTAATGAGTTCTAAGAATTTAAGTGCGTACTTACAAAAAACTGGAAAATTGAACAAATGAAATAAAACATTACCCAAACAGACGGAACATTTCGTAATGATGTAAAAATGTATTGAAATTTTTTTCTATATTAATTGAATTAAAAATATAATTGCATTTTCAAGACACATTATATATTTATATAATAGCTCTATTCCGTCTGTCTGACTGTGTGTGTCTGTGTGTCTGCTGATAATGCTCGCCTTGGTAAATAATTAAAAAACCAGAACGTCGCACGAGTGGGATTTGAATCCGGTATCACTGATTCGGAACAGAGCGCTTACGCGGTGAGATGTAAAACAAACCAGATGATGCGACATCCCTTTTATTTTGTACATATAAATCGGTTGAAAGTTTGCGACTTTGCTAAAGTGTTACGTTGTTGCATTATAACGCACCATAGATGGCGCATTGTTGCACAGATGCAACAACTATGTATAAAAACTATTAAATTTAGTATTATTTTTCAGTACGGGTGATGAGAAACCGGCTCCGTTGATATATATCATTGAATATATTCAACGGGCTGAACCAGATTGAAACTAAAACATTGGAAAAGAAAAGTTTACCACAAATGAGCCAAATCGACGAGTAATTTCGAAAGGGCGGCAAGTACAAATATGAAAGAAAATCTCGAACAAACTTTTTGCGGTCGATTCGGGATTAGGTTTCCGGATAAAAATAACCTACACAATATAGGGAAAATGTATCGAGAAAATACTGAAAATCCCTGGAAAGTAAGTAGCTAGACGCTTCAAACGTCACAAAGGGTTTTTGGAGGGCGACCCACGTACCCACTCGACACACCAGATAATGAGGGCACTATATTCGATACTTTGACGCCAGTTAGTATCCAATGGTCGACCACAATTTTGATTATTATCACATACAAAACACACACACACACTCACGTGGTTGAAAATAGTAGCAATTAGTCAGCGGCGAATGCAACCTTACGGATAAAATGCGAGATGAGGGCAAGTTCCCCGGTCGAGGAGGATTATACGGCAGGGTAGAGCGAGAGACTACTGACGATTCTGGAATTCAGCGCACGAAATCAGTTTTGTAACTGAGGCTAGAGGTAGAAGGGGAAGAAAGAGGTCCGAAAGGGGTTGAGGAAGGGGAATATCGAACCGAAGGATGAGGAGATGGGTTGATGGGCGTCTAACGAGACGCTCCTTATCGGCGAGTTCGCGTCAACCCTTTCGATGCGACGGATGCGGGACATTTGTTATAGTTAAATGGGTCCGTCAAATCCAATTTTCACGTCCTGTGCTTTCAACATCGCCATAAGAAACTCCCACATCCTCCCCCATAGAATAAACTCTTCACCCATATGTATCCCTCCCCTACAAACGACCGGTAGTATTTTCGCGGGAACAGCATGCAAGAGTTGAATGCAGGGCACGTGCGTTCAGCCCTTCATTTCAATCCATTTTCCTTTCGTATACAAGGACACACACGTGTACGAGTCCATACAGGATGAGACAAAAGCTCAGAGTATATCACAAATTTTACAAAATATTATGCGAAAATTATCGACCATAAAATTCAACGTGTTTATTTATTTAATATTACGTAACAAAATATAAAATACAAAATAATATTAATTTCACATAATACACTACAGTCAAAATAGTTACAAATGAACAACAGATCATAACAAGAAAGGAACTTAGGAGTTAGGGCTGGTAAGGAACTTTAAGGGTTAACATAGGAATAGTGAATATGAGATTTCAATTTTCGATGGAACCGTCTCACAACTATGCTAGATAAATTGGCAAATTAAATCGACTAACAGGAGGTGCCCTATCTGGATTTAGTTATGTCTATATCTTACCAATGACGATAATTACGGTCGTAAAAACCGTCGAGAAAATCATTTCGACATTCAGAGTTTGAACCTTGACTTTTGATTACGAGACTAACCCACTAACCGCTGAGCTATCGTCTGATTTTCATTGAAAATTTTAATTAATTATACTATATACATATATATATATGTATAGTAGAGCAGGAACCTTCCTAGCCAGCTGGCTGGGTAGCCTAGCAACGGAACAGTTACTAGTATTTTATATAATACATATGTATATTAAAATTTTTCATCGCAATTGCAATTTTTATATGGCAATAAATAAGTACCCATCGATTAATAACGTATAATATTTATTTAATATCAAGTAAAATACAGCTCATAAAGTACAATATCAAATAAAATTAATTCCACACAATACAATACAGCCAAAATATGTATGTACATACATAGTTGCAAACAAAGAATACATCATAGCAAGAAAGGAACTTTAAGTGTTAAGGCTGGAAAGAAACATGAATAAAGATAATCTGAGGGAGAGCAAAGAATAGTGAAAAGCATCAATATGTGCCGGGATTTCGTTGAATGACGATCTATAAATGAAGGAGTTTTGCGAATGAAACAATGGAGGATTTCTGACAGATCTAGGGGGACAATGTAGAAGGATTCTACTTAGTAGGTAAGGGCTATCTGATCAATTATTTGAAAGCTTAAATACAAAACAGAGATCCGAGACCGTCCTCCTGGATTGCAGAGAGACGTAATCACGGAAATTTGCAGAAGAAGAAGAAAGACGAAACCTGGAAATGGAGTAAGTATGGAACTTCTTATTATTTTTTTTCCAATTTAGTAATGGAATCTTGGTAAAACGGGTTCCATATAGTACTAGTAAATTCCAGGTGACTTCTCACAAATACATTGTATAGTAGAGACACGGTATCAAAGGACTTAAAGGATCTGGATGCTCTCATTATGAATCCCAAACTCTTATAAGCCTTATTGACAGCCGCATCAATGTGGGAATTAAAAGACAATTTACTATCTAATAAGACACCTAGGTCTCTCACACAGTCAACTCTCAATACTCGCGTCTGCCCAATAAATAAATCAAACAATACAGGGGAAGCAAGTCTGGAGAAAGTAATGTTATGTTGATTGCTTATATTATGCTTTGATTGTTGTAATTTGGATTTTCCACATGTGTACAATCGAAACTTTACAAATAAATTTCGTGCAGTTTAAATGCGTATTATGAAATGTTGAAATTTGTGTACCGACAACACAATGAGCTGACGAGCGAATGCGATCGCGTCGAGCACATTTGTTTTTCCGACAAATTTTCGAATGGCTCATTTCCCCGTTTGGTTAATATCCGGTATTTCACCGGGATTTCACCGGGGAGACTTCTGATGCAAAATCAGCCGGTAATGTACCGAGAATTATTAAAATAGGCTTTTTCAGATACAAAAATGAGCGAAAACTACATACATACATACATACGTATAACTGGGCATACAATATGTAAGGTACTTTCGTGAATAAATAACGACTCGACTAGATATTATCATCCGTATCTACGAAATTGAAAAAATAATACGCGAATGAGAACGACGACATAGTTTTCAGCGTACTCTCTAGTGGCTCTCTAGCTAATATTTGAAATTCGCTATTGGCATACATGAGCGTATACATACATACGTTAATTGCTAAAGTTGTAATATATATTTAGTTTTACTTTTGCAATGTATCACACGAATGCTGAACGTTGTTTATGTGCTTACTATTTCTTATAATAATATTATAAACGATCGTTCAATGCAGTAGACTGCGTACAAACAAATAAATTGTTAAATCTCGACTAAAAATCAAAATGTACTTGATATTCATAAAAGTGTACCCAATTCGAGTGATTTAACTTCAGCTCAAATTACCAAGTCTGAAATTTAAATTAAATCATAAACAACCCAAAAAAACATGTTTACAATATCACAGCTCAATGTAAAATATCATCGCTGTGAACTAAATTTTTCGAATTTATATACCGTAAACACGATACTCATTAAATCTGCTGTACACGAGCTTTCAGCAAGCCCATTTTATGACTAGTTAAATAAATGTTATAAATATGTTAAATTGGGGCTCAAAAAAGCGTCCAGACTGTGAAAAAATTGGTTTTACGATGATACTTTCGACTTTGCGCAATGTGAACGGTTCATCGTTGAAGCAGCAATATATTCGTAAATTGCTCTGGTTTAGAACCCTTGTCTTTATTCAATCCGTCGCATATTTTACTACTGCTGTATAAATTAATTAAATAATTATCCTCGATATAATATATACATATGTGAATTTACAACACTGAGATATCAAAGGATTTACAACAGGAGAGTTTAAACTTTATATAGCCAAATTAATACAAAAAATTTCCACTGTTCACGATTCGAATACTTTGTGCAATTATGTATATGCTCGACGAAAAAAAAATGAACTAAATAACTAGATGATTATTTTATTCAAATTAGCGCGTACTCGAAACAGCCAGACGCTAAAGTTTAATAAGCAAAACGCCATGTCTCGACTCAACGTTTAATTACACACCAGATCTGAACTGTAAACGAGCAGTAATTTATTTTGCTCGAAAATTGTCTCGTTATTTGCCTTTTGGCTATAAAAAAGGTTGCTAGATTCGGCAAAAATAAATACGTAGCCGGGCTTAAAGTATTGTCGATTAAGCGGAGAAACTTCGAAGAGGACTCGCGTCCATTAGCGAACCGTCAAAATTCACGGACCTTAAGCCATTTTCACGTAGCGGACCTAAACGAGGACAATGAACACTTACAACCTATCGTTAAAGAGTCGTTTACACCCTTGCAAAAATGGATAAAGCTTAAAACTTTACAACTGCGTTTCAGACGTTTCTACAGAGAAACGCGACGTTTATTACATTATTATGCGATATCTCTCTCATCCGTCAAAAGTAACGGGTTTAATAAATTCATAGACATGTTTACCATTGTAAGTTGCAAGTCAAGTACTCAAGTTAAGTGCATGTATTCGTGATTGGGTAAAAATATAAACTACATAACATAAAACTGTTCAAATGAAGTTCATTATAAATAACTATACAAGTATTTAGTTCAAAACATCGTTAAAAGTTCAATGAAGAAATTTCCGATTCGCTTGAGAAAAACTTATCGACTTATTGACGAAAACTAGTTAATGGAATGGAACAAAATATATGTACGTCATTCAATGGGATTTCATACTGGGATTCAATGTACATACATATGTACGTCATTCAATGGGACTTCATGAGTAAATAACATACTTATATTATTTTGAAAAATTCTGTCGTATGAATTATTTCAAAAGTATTATTGAAGTGAACCGAAATATTTCAAGTGCCAATATTAATTGATTCGTCGAACAAATCTTCAATACCCCATTCGTTCTCTTTTATCAAAAAAAAAAAAGTTTCTAATAAAATAAGTACTGTCGATTATATTTGAGCGTTCTTCGAGAGACTAATATTTTTCAAAAGGAAAATTCTCCACGTTTTTGACTCTCAATAGCGTATTTTCTTTTCAATAAAACTTTTCAAAAAAAGTAAATAAACCCCCCCCCCCCCCCCCCTACGATATCAAAAGACACACTTTATTTTCACAGCCGCAAAAAAATTATCTTTTCAAATTACACGAAGAAAAAAAACCGAAAAAGAATATTTTACACAAATATCGCAATAGTACTTTAAGACCGGCATATTCGTTACACAGTTCGTTCGTTTCTAAGGAAGCAAAACAAAAAGGAGCATTTTGTTTAGAGTTCGTTCGTTCTGCTGAAACAAAATCACGATAAACTTTCACATTTCGTAACGCGGAAAAAAAAAATCGAAACACCTCAGCGTCTCGATCGGTACAATTTCATTATCGAAGCTTAAAACGTCTTTCAACGTTTCACGCAATAAAATTATTCAAATCTAAAAATAGTGTACGAAATTTTCATTGTTTTCACGGCGAAACTTCAACGTGAGCACCCAAACAAGCGTAGACACGGTTTTTCAACACGATCACGTTACAATTTAATCACGTACATACTCGTATTCAAATACGTACGTAGAAGATACACCGTGAGTGGTGTTTACGTTCGCTAATATTATGAAGCACGTCATATGCGTCATAAAATGTACGTGAGATGATCAAAACGCGTTTACGACTAACGAGACACGATATACATACACAAGTACATATTTGTGTATACGTTGGCGAAATTAAAGGAGACCTCTTGTCGTATACAAACACATACCAAATTACTTTCGATGACAATGTGTCTTTATATACAGTAAGTACATAATAAGTAATAAGAGTCAAAAATAGATAAGGAAATGAATGCGTGAGATTATTGCATCGTTTGAATATCTCAGTCGGCTGTGGAAAATCGGGAAAATTTACAATGCACGTGGAAAGCTCGTGCTGCACGGTCTTAACTTTTCAACGTGTCGGAAAAGCGTGTCACTGCGGCACCTCGCTGCATTTTCCGACATTCTCCAAAGCTTGGCTCACATTATCGGAAAATTTATTAGTTTTAGCCGACCCGTGCTTGATGAAGTCGTTCGAGGTTGATTTAACTTGTGGAAATTTTATTCGCGTGGTAAATGTGAATGTGAAAAAAACATGACGTTTCTACATACATACATATGTATAAAATATAATATTTTACTCTGTACAAGCTACAGAAAAACAATAAAAATATCAACTACACTTTTCATTTCATCCAACTTAAGAGCGTGCCAAGTTTTATATTTTTGATATTATAACGTTGGTGCCGAGATGCTATTAGTTGAAACTACTCATATTTCATTCCATATCTAATGATTTGCATTTTTCATGGTGTGTTAAGTAAATTTGTCGTCTAGAGACCAATTTTTTTTATGAAAAAACAAAAAAATACTAACCATAAATAAAAACGCGCCAAGGTTATGTACATATATAAATTTATGAATATTAAATGTAATTTTTTTTCAGTTTCACTCTGGAGTAAGTAGACAAATTCGTATAAAATCAACAGTTAATAGTCGTATCGTAACATGCCAGTTTTGAATCCCTCCAGGATCGAATGGGTTAATTTAATATACCTTTACACAGCGCACGCCCGTCGTGTTTATACCTCGCTACTTAAAAATAATTGATCGACTACGTTCTAAAACTCAGAAATTGTACGCTATCTGAAAACGTTTGCAATTTTAAATCATGATGAAAAATTACACCCATTTCTCCCAGTCGTATATTATGTATAATAATACCTACGTATATTACCTACATATATCTAGAGTTTCGCCCCTCGGACGAATCTTTGCCAGTTTTGGCAATCTATCAAAGTCTCTGACTGAGTGCAGTTTCCAACGCTTTACCTGCTGCAAGTCTTTTCAGTGAAAATTCTCGAAATAATGCAGACGGATGCAGGTGCCGGTGCAACCCATCTCCAACAAGCAATTTTTCACGACACTGAACCGAAAATTCGGTTTAAGCCACATACCTACACTATATCTCTTAATTTATCGCAAATTTTCAACGATTGCACACAAATGAATATGCACTCTCAACTGTTGAAATTCTTTCGATTAAAAAGTTCAGATAGGGTCATTCGACAACGAACGAAACGTTCGCTAATGGCGGTTTGTTATTGAATAAACGAAATTCGCTTTTATTCGACCGGTTCGCTTACATTGTGCCACCATGGTATCGTCGCGTTGAAAATACACAAACGTATCAAACTTTACGGTGTAAGGGGGATAAAAGGATACGAGGAGGGATTAAGGAGGCCTAAATTGGCACCGAGTTCAACAAGTGAACCGCCGAGTGAATTTTGTCAAAGCAACTTGATAATAATTTAAAGGTAGAAGCGAACAGTATTTTAAATAATTTATGAGAGAACGTCTGCATTGAATATCAAAAGGAAACGAGCGTGACAAATCTACAATCGAATATGAATACGCGATTGAGAAATTATTCTTAAACAATACTAAAGCGCAGACTGCTACGTTTTATTCAACGACTATAAAATTGTTGTGACGGTAAAATTCGACTGCACCCAGACTCAATGTGCGGATGCACAAAGTTGACTCATCCCCAGGGTGAAGTTTTATACAGTTGTGAGTCACAATGGAAGATGCGGTTCGTTGGTTTAATACAAAAATGTGACTCATTGTACATTTCATGCTAAATTTTACAACCCACGCTGAAATATGTGGCGCAGAATCCGCGACGGATTCTCTTCTTTCGTTTTTGTGCGAAAGTGCTACACATACATACATAGATACAAATTTAAATAATACATACGCTGCTAGATGGTTTATTTTTTTCAAAAGTATCACTTTCGCACACAGACGAACTACATACGCTTCGTTTTACCCTTCGAGACGTCTTTGGTTGAAACGATTTGGTTAACGATACGATAAATTCACTATCGTCTTCCAAGATTTAAAGTATCACAGTTTGATACAGTTGATTAATGAACGGTTTAAAATTTGACAGGTGATCCATTGAAATCTATAAGCAATTGTATGTATGTATGTTCAGCTCATGTATCAATACTATATATATTGTGGCAATATTAAAAATTGGGAAGAGGTAGTAGAGTCGCCTCACAACAAATTCATGGATAAAGAGACTATTGTACAAGCCATTGCCGATCAAAAAGTAATAAATAGTCATTTTACTTCAGATAAAGATTTTTCCTTGCCACACTCGAGCTACACAGTGAAAATAGGGACAGAAGTCTCTGCTACTGTTTGTGTAAGGTGAGATGGTTTCATAAAAACGACACTCTAATCACGAAAAATAATGATTATTGTTAACACAAAAAAATTAAAAATAACCAAGATGGTTATTTTTAAGTTTTTCTTGTGGGATTCTAGTATGACTTTTTCTATGTTTTTTGCTCTTAATTAGTAATTTAAACTTGTGCGATTGTGTAAAAATTGTGCTTATTTCCATTCTCTTAAACCAAATAAAATACAAGAAATGTATTTTATCTGCGTTTTAATACCGCACATGAACCTTCCACTTTTAGCTAAAATAATATTTTTTCAACATTTTTGACCCCTTTGGGGCAGTATAAAGAATTAAAATATCGAAAAAATAATTATACCGTTGTTTTGTATAGCCATGGACTATCCCAACTATCCCAAGCCCAAGCATTTTGATTTTCAAAAAATATTTCGCTCCACCCAATACATATGTATGTATTACAATAAGAAATGTTCAGTTTATAGAATTTTCCCAGTATTATGTATGTATATACATAGTATCCGTCTCGGAAACATACTATCTTCTGAAAAAATGTCCTTGAAAACCCTCCGAGACGTACTTATGTACGACATCGTTTCTACATAAATATGTAAAAACTCTGTGAATACAACGAAAAAAATGAAAATACACACACACAGCCGACAACAACGTTCGGATTTGCTTACGTTTCGGGATTCTTTTCCAGTTATCCCGAATGAAAATGAGGATAACAACTCGAACAGAAGAAGGTTGATATAGGGAAGGGGATTGTAGGTGAGGTCGGTCACGAGGGGTGGCGGCTTGTTTTAACCTTTTTATAAATGATTTCAATATATTTGTTGAGGGTCGACAGGTGGCCCCCATTTTCTGGCCGTTTTCAGGAAAACTCATGAATATTTTAACCCGATAGCGGGGAGGGGAAGAGACTCCCCCGTGAATCTAG
This sequence comes from Parapsyche elsis, assembly GCA_022651745.1. Classification (NCBI taxonomy): domain Eukaryota; kingdom Metazoa; phylum Arthropoda; class Insecta; order Trichoptera; family Hydropsychidae; genus Parapsyche; species Parapsyche elsis. Next base: position 18,833,173 of record JAGVSN010000001.1, on the reverse strand, counting down.
ATTTTTTTCTTCCTTTTGTGAAAAAGAGAGAGGAAGAGAAAAGTCGCCGAACCGATTCGACTCGACCATTGAAGAAAGACATTTTTTCATATGAAAAAAGAAGGTGAAGAAGATGTTACTTTTTTTTTCATTCTGCGTTTGCCTTCTAAATGATTGATTGCTAAAGAGGCGTCTCGCTTTGAAAAGGTTCCCGGTTCGATTCTCGCAGGGAACAGTGACGACGTACTATATTTATTTAAATGCGTTATTCAGGGTGAATAAAAGCAGCGATGCAAAAATTCGTCAATCATAAATAATAATGTAGACTTACATACATACCCCATATATAAAATGTCCGAGGTCAAAATCTGAATTTAACAAAGTGGCACAATACGTACGCTCTCCGTCGTTACTTTTTAATATATCGAGAAAGTAAAACGTCCGCTTTAATTTAAACATCCGAACGGCTCTGGCTTGTTGAACATGGCTCGTGATAGTCAAGTTTATTTCGCGAGTTTATCTTAACATTTCAAAATTGTCAACTCGACACGGCAGTAACAGCTGTACAACTTTGTATTTTGCATTCTGGTTTCATTCCGTACAAACAATGACGTCGTTTTAAAATTTTCCGTATAAATTAACATATAAACATTGTTGCCGTAATTTAATTTAGTATAAAAAACGTCAAAGAAAAACACATCCGCGGAAATATTGCCTTCTCAGAAATCCGACTACGAATGTGCTATTGAATAGAATTCATTTGCATACAAGAGAGTAAGTACATTTACAGAGTATTTTACAATAATATTATTTAATTATGTTTTTATAACTTTTAAAACTTATCTATTTGATTGAATAAAATTGAATTTTTTTTACATTAAAAATACTAAAAAATATTATTTACAACTTGGACGAGCTTTTTAACCATTTTATATAAAGCGTCGGTTTTATGGAACTTGTTGAATAACTAATAAGGCAAAATCAACAAAGAGATTTTCTTTTAATTTTGTTTAAACTAAACGTTGCTCCACAAAGCAAAATAAATTATACATATTTTAATTTTCCTCGTTTTCCTTTGACGCTTACTATTTCTTAAAAAAATAAATGAAAACAATCTAAATATTTTTTTGAAAATTGCGAAAAAAAAAATTCAACTGGATATTTCTTATTTTATGGCCTTAATTAAATCTATTTGGATTCCCCGATGACTTTTGAGTGTTTTGCTTCCTATTTTTTTGTTATCGTACTAAGTTAGATCAGCTGACATTGAAAGCATGTAAATGTGTCCAAAATTCACGCAATAAGTAATTTTGATAAAAAACACAGATTTTTAATTAAAAATTGTAATTTTTTTTATTGATTCATAAAGTATACAGTATGGGGTTATGTAAAAAAAAAAAAAAAAAAAAAAACAATTTACACATCCCGAAAGTTCACATGTATTCGAAAGTTAATCACACTTTCACAATGAATTGAACAAAATACAATTGTTACTCTGAATAGTGGAAGGTCTTTCTTTTTTATTCACAAATTATGCTTTGTCCTGACAATGTGCACTAGTGAGTATTTTTGAATGAATCAAATCGCTGGAACTTCACCAATACAAGCATACGGTTCAGAACAGTAGTTTACGTTCCACTGTATGACGCTTCTTGTTAGAAATGAACCCCAATATGCTAATGTATACATAACCTTATACTATATACTTTATGAATCAATAAATAATTCCCAATTTTTAATTAAAAACCTGTGTTTTCTATAAAAATTACTTCTTGCGTGAATTTTGGGACACTTTATTATGTGACAAAAATAATATCTTTATCGTCGAAACAATATAAACTTAATTTGTAGAAATGCAACAGCTTCTACATTTGACATTAGGTCGCCTTGTCGTAAATTACGATTGTAATAATAAACTTCTTCCAAATTTCAACTTACATATTTTACACTACATAAATTTAATAAATGAAAAAAAAATTATGCTCGTTTAATGGCACATGAAACATCACCAATTCTATACTCCAAAATGCAGAAAATGTTAACCGGGTGGGAGGAGGAGGGGGTGGGGAAACCGGTCGTTTTTATACAGCGCGAAATCGTCAGCAACATAATTAGCAGTAAAACCGGTAATTTATAAGCGCGCATCAACGTTTTTAAGGGATTATTAATTAATTTTTAGTAGGGGTTTCCGGGCTGCGCGTTTACACCCCGGATAACGAGTTTACAAATTGGCGCTTTAAACTTGCCCGGGACCGACTTATTTATTTATTCATGAACAATGTCGAGTGCAAACGTAAAAATAACAATTTAACTTCTTCATTACGCTAATGGCGATACTGGGTATCGACAGGCGTGCTCGGGGACAAATAAACACGCGCAATATATTGTATCTACTCGCAATGAATATATCCATCGATAAAGCAACACACATACATATGTATCTAAAAAATGTCATTTCAAGTAGTAAAGTCAACGTAACTCAATAAGAAAATTATTTAAACAATAATAGGTACTCAGTTACCTTCTAAAATACAAAGTAAGTTTTGTTCTATCTCTATAGGTATACCGTTGGCAGTAGTAATACTAGCGTGCTTCGTAAACTCAATTTGACTTCTGTATAAATAAACATCCCACTCCTATTGTTACTCTCGAAGTTGTACTCCATTTAAACACAATTAAATTCGACCAGTTTAAAAGACCAAGCGTGCAAGATGTTGTATTATACAAAATACAACTAAATGTATAAATTTATACATTCGAGTATCTCATGCGTATAATTGAAAAAGAAGAAAAATAAAAATCCTTTAATAAATGTATTAAAGAGCGATGCGAAAGGACCGTCTCGGCGCTCGCTCGCGTCTCACGCTCGTTGATGTCTTTTTGACGGCACAGAAAAAGATTCATTTTTAGGCTTTGAATGGCTTCGCTCTGCAGGGCTTCCGATGGATATCGAGAAAGCAATCACAGAAGGTTTCAATCCAGCGGTTCTGATCTTATCTCGCTTACGGCGACGACAAAAAATCGCACGCCAAAAGAAGCCGTGTGACGCGACCCTCGCACCAGATAGGCTTAACAATTCACTTACTTTCAATAAACACACACACACACTAGGGCGAAATTCATCAAAAATAAAATCAAATGTTATTAACTGATATTAAAAATCATAGTTCAAGAATCGCTGCGTCTTGTAAGAACGTTTCTGTTATTCGTTCGGGGAAAAATCGTTAGACGAGAGACGGCTGTAACGGGAAAATAAGATTTTCACATTTGGCCAGCGGAATGAGAAAAGTGTTTTTCGTCAATTAAAGCCACAAGTGTCCATTCGCGTTTTCGTTTCAGCCACGGTTGAACGTTAAGCAATCGAGACGGGGAAAACGAAAACAATTAGGCGATGTTTCGTCGACGCTTTTCCTCGACAAATTGATTTGTTCCCCGAGGACTGAAGCCTACGACTTGTTTCAGCTGAAGTTTTTCCATGTCATTGGACACGAATTGAATAGCAATATTCCTATAGTACACTAGATTTACTAAACATAAATACAATTTTACAATCCTACTAACTACCGCATATCCAATGTACTAATTTCCAAATAGGTACTATTTTATTTATTTAATTAAGATAGATTAATAAGCTAATTACAAACAAAAAGTAACTTAAAGCTAAAATTACAAACTTAATTATCAATTAGCACTTACATATACAGAGGTGCTGTTGGGCTGCCAGAAATCTATCAATTTTGTTTATATTTTTTGAGACCTCCTACAGGTCATTGTATTCAACAACGCCCCTGTACAAAATACTTCTAGATTTACTTAATTTTAAATTCTAAAATATTAACTTATTCTTACCCCTAGTATTATGACTATGTAATAATATCTTGGTAATAAATTCTTATCTAATTTAAAAATATATACTAACATGCACATTTTTAGAAAGGAGAGATTATGCTTACTTTCCTAATTAGCTTGACTTTTACCGCAAATAACGTCTCACACGTGCTCTTATACAAAAGAAAAACTATCATTTTCACTTATCGGAAATTTACCAGAACACTAGCGATTTCAAAATTTAACACCTCGACTATACGTAGAACTTTTAAACAGGTTGTAAAAATACTTAACATATCAATATTGTTCAAAACTGGCTTATGCCAAAAATTATACTGTGCAACAAAAAAAACTACCGAAGTGGAGACTAGTCAATCTTTACTAAGCTTTCAAATATAACAACGAATAAGCAAAAACATCTGACTATTGCTTCCAATACTCATTGAGTTACAAACTGCGAAAGTAAAAATAAAATTGGAAAATTGTTTTCAATTTTTTTAAACGCTCATATCTCACAAACAAGAGCTAACCAACAAATTTCATAACCATATTCGAATTTAGTGGGTCAGAATTAGTAATATTTTTTTACGCCTCCGCTCGGGTAATTCATAAGCATGATTTTGTGTTGCACAGTATTATTGGTGGCAAAAGTTAATACGTGTGCGTAATATGTACATCGTGGTAGTGTTATAAATTGAAGTCAGTGCTCGAATTCAGCGGGAGCGGCAAGGAGCGGGCGTTCCCTTTCGTGAAATTTGAAAACGTAGCGTACCCTTTCGTGAAATCTGTAAATTTAGCGCTCCCTTTCGTAAAAAACCAAAATTTCCGTGCTCTTTCAATAATTATTGCCGAAAAAATGTTATGACTCCTAAATCACAATCTTTGACTGGAAGTTACATTCTTTACATTTCAATTCCGACAAAACCATTTAAAATATTATTATGTTTTGAAAAAGCTGGGTGCACGCGTTACTTGAAGATCACATTTAGAATTCTATTCAATTCCGAGGGTTTTTAGATTCTATGTCGGTTTTGCGCAAAAATTTTAATGACTTTATAGCTGGCAATCGGCATTTCGAACTGCAACATGCCTTTTCGAGCCACCGGTCAATTTAATGATTTACGATATCGTTGTACGGCGACCACCACAAAAATGAGTATAAAAAATTGGTTAAATATCTTACTATAATAAAATCGGCCAATAATAATGAAATGTATAAATTTGTACAAAACAGTCAGAATGCTCATATTTTAACCACTGAAAGAGTTTTCAGAAAAGTATATAGGATAGTAAAAAATCAGAGACTATTTTCAGATCTACCTGTTGAAGTTGACTTACAGACATTAAACGGTATTAATCTCGGTAAGATTTTGCATTTCGATAAATATATACATATGTATTACATAATTAAAAAAAAAAAGTCGTTTGATATTTTTTGAAAATTATCGAGCGCTCCCATTCGTGAAAATTTCCATTTCGAGCACTGATTGAAGTGGAATTTCCCATATGTCGCATTCAACGTATCAAACACAACGACACATCAGCAGGAATGCGCCGCAATAATATATTAGTCGAACAACAATTCCGTCAAATTACAAATTAGTATATCGGCCATCGCTAACGGTGTTTAGTGCGAAGCTTTCAACGTAATGAACGTCAATTAATCGGTTCTAGAGGTAGACAGAGAGAACGAGAGAGAACGGATAGCTATATGGAACAGCCCGAGGCTTAGGCACTTCGTACTACCTTGTCCCGGGATTCCCGAATTCCCGTTTTCCCGGAGTGCTCTCCTCCTCCCCTCACCGTTATCTAATCGGAGAGGTTTGATCGCAACGTGCATGTCTGAGGGCGAGCTTTACGACTGACAACTATTTTAAATTATGGTCTAGTCGTGTAGCTATTCGAGACTGTGAGATACGCGTAGCACAAACACGTCGTAACGGCAATTTCAAACATACTATCGCGCCGCAATAAAACCTACCCCACCGTGTATAATACGCTCGCGAATTTCATCAATATAGTCGTAAATGGAGAGACTTTTCAAATTAAACGGTGGAGTTTGACGCCTGCGGAATTTAATATAGATAAAGGTATCACACAATAAATATAAACATACTCGTACTGTCTAAAAACCAACTGCAAGGCCGGCAAATATTCGGCGTTGCCAGTTGTAAATAGTTCAAACGTTGCGCCGTATGCTCTTTTTCTGATACTCAAATTGTCATCTTGCAGAGTCATCAAAATAGTATGGATGAGTACTTACTATAAAGAAAAATGTCATATTGTAATCAAGTACTCTACGTACAGCGGTCTACAATCGGCGGCTCCGGAGCCACATGTATGAAAACCTGCGGCTTTCACTTTTGCGTGAAACACAATTTACACAAAATCAAAATGAATCCTATTTACATAACTTCGTGGCTATATAAAGCTTAACGATCGTTTTTCAGATTAAACTTTCAGACATAATAGACGACCGGGTGGAATTAGAAGTTCCAAAACTATTGATATTTAAATTCCTGGCAGTCTTAAAAAAAATCTCTGTATAGGTGCTTAATTAAGGATTTTGTAATTAGCGTTAGCTACTACATATATTATATAAATAAATAAATTAATTAATAAGCACATATCATGAAGATTTTCATTTCATAAATAAGCTACATTTAATTTCATTGTGAATATATAATCTGAAAATAATATGTTGCTGCTGCCAAACTTTACCAATCTTGCAAGGTTTTCCCTAATTTGGCTCGAAAAGGTTCCCGACCACTGATCTACGACACCCTTTGTATCAAAAACAGACGGTCAGAATCATTTGAAAAATTATTATATTTGATTCTTATGCGTTCATTAACCATTTGACTAATCAGCACCAAAACTTTGCAGAGTTATTTCAAGCTGGTATTGTTGACCCATAGATCGTGAGTACATACTTGACTGGAATAGAACATGACAAAAGTTTGCGTGGTATAATTTTTTATAATATCCAATTTACGAAATTGTTTCGTATTGGTTAGTTTAAAAGAAAATCACTCACGGGCAAAACAAATCGTGAATATTAATTATGCACGGAGCGGAATTGTGTGGACGCTCGCATACGACAGGCTTCACCAGAACAATCATTATTATTATTATAAGAGCACTCACAATTTGACATTACTCGTGTAAATGATACTTGTCGATTTGACCTACATTTCGGAAGTGAAACCATGAGTCCGGTGCAAAGAATCCGCATGCCATCCGAGCGACGCGTATTTACTCTCTTCTCTCTCTCTGCAGCTTCCGGTAATGAATATTTTATTTTCATCGCTATCGTAAATGGTTTACATTGTTCCGCGTATTTCTCCATTATATTAGATAATAATGAAAAACGTGCAAATATTACTTGGCGGAGATAAGGCGCGGCGAATGAATATTCATCGAGGCGGCTAATACGAATGTTGCGCGAAATTATTTAATATTTCATTATTAAACGAATAGAAATGTTATCCGTTTGCGTTGGCGTTTCAATGCCACATAACATAATCTGAATTACTTCAACATAGTGTAGTTTTAAAATGTGGTAAAACTGATCTAGACTATCCATGAAAACTGTAGAAATACATTAGTATCCCAATCAAACGTGATAACTATTAAAGACTGCGACAGTGCAATGTAATATCTTAATGGTGTCGCTCTCGAGTAATTTTCCAGTAAGATTATGATATATATTTCTATCATGGGGTCAATGGGCGGGGTTTGGTATGCGTGCTAGGTGGTCGTCCCCAATTTTTGTGTGCGGAATTTAATAATCTCGTGTGTGATGTCGGCAATAATGAAACCATGGCCTGGACGTTTAGCCACGAGTTGTGGCATGCGAACCGCCACTGGAAAATTCCAAATAAGGGTTGAAGAGACAGTGCTTTGGCCTCCCTTTTTCTCTTATATATATAATAGAACTATATACACACCCTTGTGAACCTGGAACACGAGACACTCAATGAAAATTAATGATCTTTTTCCACACAATAGTGCTCATCCTTTTTTTTCCGCTACTTTCAGGCTCGTTTTCGTCACACAGCCATAGAAATTTTTCAGTAGCTGAATATAAAGGACACTACTTGAATAAATTGATACAATAAACTAACAAACAAACATCATATAAGTTGCATACAAAGCTTAGCTCGATATTTTGTATTGAAAAGTATACAATACGCGAGAATACGTTCGAACTCGAGACCGTTATTTTGTATGGTAATTTTTTATTATTACTAACTTTTAAGAGAAATTTGTACGCCACCGCCATAAGAAATATCGTTCTATTTACAATAAAGTATTGACATTGCTTTAATTTCGATTCCACGAAACGTATAGTTTCGCGTGGTTATATCAAAACATTGATATGCGCGATTTGGCTTTTCTCTTTCGATTCTCTCGTTCGTAGAAATTAATTTAGAATTTCATACGCAATGTCCTTTGCATACGACCAATATAGCAAGATATGAAGTGTACCTCGATATTGGTTATAAAATACATATATGTACAATATACGCATGAGCTTTCTGTTTGTGTGCTTATTAATGTTTTAATTTGAATAGGTTTATTAATATTTTCGATCGAATCTATTTACATACATATGTATATGTATTGTAGATATATATGGTTATATTTTACGGTGAAAAAAGTGAAAATGAAAAAACATGTGTGCAAAAGTACTGTACATATTATAATTATGTAAAAAAAATGCTCTATAATATTGTTAGAAAAATATTTTCCGCCGATTAGTTTGATATATGGCGTGACAAGGAACAGTTTGTGCCGCATTTAGCTTTGCGTTTATAAAAATTGAATTTTTCCAACGAAATACAACGTTTGTTTTTCCGGAAGTTTTCTTCGATGTTTAAAAATCATATAGTTTGCTGAAAATTCAGAAGTCAAATTGATAATTAGGATTTGCCTACTTTATAAAATTGTATAACAAATCTTACATAAAAAAATAATTTTGCATCCTTATCACATTAAACTTGTAAATGGAAAAATATTTCGCATAAGGTGCAACCACTAAATCTAAGCAAATTTTAACAACGACAAAAATAAAAATGCACGAATTCGAAATTTGATTGCATCGGAAAAATTGCACGGTTCGCATGCATTTCGATGCAATTAATCATGTGAAAATACGCCGTGGGTAATGTGAAAAACATATTTTCGCAAGAATTGAACCATAAATTTGTCGCCATTAAAAAAATGTGCACGCGTCGCTGGAAAGCTATGGAAAATTCACGTAACCGCAAAGCATTATAACTGCATATGTTTCGAATAATGGTGAACCAAGTCCGAAATGATTGTTTTTCAACTGATTATGATACAGTCAAAATATACTATTGACTCCTTTCTTATTCACTGCTATTTAAAAAGTCACACAGCGACGTAAATAGTAATATTCATACATAAAACAATTGCAAACTGATCGACAAATTTAAATGAAAATAAAATAATCAAAAGAATATTTTTCAAACGCTCCAAAAAGTCAAACGCTCCACGACAAAAGTGGTTATAAAAAGAAATTGTCATAAGCAATTGAGTTATGATTGAACCTCTCACTCGTCAGACTTTTCCACATTTATTTTCATATTAAATATATAATACATTTCCACGGAAAATTCGCATTTTAAAATAATATATAAACGCTCGTTTCGACGAAAACGTCAATCACACCGCATGCTCGCCGCAAAAATCGCACGAAAATCGTATTGTTTTTGCGTTTAATATAAAAATACAAGACGTACGTTTTGTTTGCGTATTTCCGTTTGAATTAAATAAAAAGAAAATTCAAAACAAAAAAGGTTAACATGGGAATTTCACGCGCAATTATGCGCATTGCAAAACGCACGAAATAATGCGAAATACATTGCGGTTCAAAGTTCGCCGCGCTTAAAGGGCTAACGAACCGATTCGATCTGAACGTATGTATGTATGTATGTATATGTATATATGTACATAGGTAAACTGAAAACAGCAATACGAAAAGTGTACGCGTGCCAAAATTGTTAAACTTACTTTGCAGCACATCAGTTTCATATATTAAATTTTTAATACCAAACAAAACACACAAACATAAAATCTATTTTTATAAACTTAAACTATTGACGTAACATGAAGTGAAAAATTTTCATCTGAAATAATAACTATTGAGGTTTGATCAGACCGCAAACTACTGTCAGAATATTTCGAGTTTCGTATGTATGTATGTATGTATATACGAGATATATTTTTGGCTAGGTACGTCTTGAGTTTGGCGACGAGGTCGAGGGCAGATTAAACAGTGGCCGCGCTACGGATTTAATTAACATTTTAAAAGTCGATGTAAATTAAATGAGCGCCGCCACTTGTGAATAATTTAATTCGAAAGCGCAAAATTGAGCGTGTTTAGTACATGTCGCCGGCTCACTAATGAAATTACACAGCTTTCCAGTTTTAATGTCATCCGCGACAGATTCCCTACCTATAGGTGCTAAAGCGTATTATATAATGTAATATAATATACACGTGTGTAAACACGCATAGGTGTACATATGTACGTACATATCTTCACGTAAACGTGACTTAAGCGCACATAATAGATTCGGTTCACCGCAACCGAAATGTGGAACGGGTTGGGGGCGTATGATAGACTCGAACGTCAGCGAAGGGGTTATTCAAAGACCAAAAATTGAGACTGAAAGCCTAACAAATTCATATGAGCTATACTTGTATATTATCATACGTTGTCAACGTTGATTACTATGTAATCTCTATAACCATACATATTAAATAAGTAATAATATTGTCTGATATGTACATACATATACCTATGGTTGAATAGTAAAAATGTATTGAATGAAGTTAGGATTAATTATACAATTATTGAAATAGTGGATAATTTAAAATATTTGAGAATTCATATAAACTGAACATTAAGGTATATGCTGAATATATAAATTAAAAAAATGGCTAGACAAGTTGATGTTTTATTAATATTTTAAGTTGAAAAAGTAAGGTTAAAACCTTACTTTTGTTTATATAATACAATTGTCTTGTCTTGTATAAGTATAGTATGTGTACAACTAGATTTATGTAGTTGTTATAAATATGTAATAGATGTAAGTTAAATTAGCTGATTGGCTAATATTATATAAAATAAAAATTAATTTCAAAACACTTTTTTACAATAATGTATGCTGTTTGAGTTTGAATAACTGTTTCTTCCAATGGTTTGAATTGAAACGGGACAAAAGTTCGTCTTTGTTAAATAAAAGCCACTGAAATTTTATCCCTTTTTAATACAGGCGATTAGATCAGCGGCTGGGAACCTTTTTCGAGCTAAGAGCCAAATTAGGGAAATCCTTGCAAAATTGGTAAGTTTGGTAGCCGCAACATATTATTTTCGGATTATTCATTCAAAATTAAATTAAACGTTACTCATTTATGAAATAAGTTATCTTTATGATATTTCTTAACGTTCGACAGTTTATTACTATATTATAACGATTAATCTGAAAAACGATCTTAACGAGCTTTGTATAGCCATGAAGTTATGAAAATAGAATTCATTTTGATTTTTTTTTTAATTTTGTGTCAACTTTGGTGTTTCACACAAAACGTTGGATGACAGCGAGAGCCGCAGGTTTTCATACAAAGAGCCGCACGCGGCTCCGGAGCCGCCGGTTACCGACCGCTGGTTAAGTTGAAGCAGATATGTACTCGTATTATTTCGTTGAAAAAATCAGACTAAGCTGGTCTTTTTCAATGAATATTTGATCGGATCATCAGATATAATTTTAAATTGGTATTATGTACATACATACATAGTTCGAAAAGTGTATGAAATTTTCGTCATTGTATGTAGTACATTAAGTAAAATTTGTACTGAACAGAACGAGCGATAATTTAGCGAGATGGCATCAAATTCAGCAGGGGTTGGAGCGTAGATGGCACTCTCCCTCTTTTGCGAGAGGAGTGCTCGGTAATTACATTAATTGTCGTTGTCATTGTTTGTTCTCGCTAATTCCCGTCGCCAGCTTCGCCACTATTTTAATTTCATATAAGACGATAAATTTCAAGTCGCCGCGTATTGTTCAAGTGCTCCGAGACCAACTCGGCATATCATTGTATAATACTCCTGCCGTTGAGACTGCGAGGGGAGCAGTTTCAACGCACACACACACACACTGTAAATTAAGGGAAACTTTGGAATTTTCCCGTTTCCCAGTTTCCGTTCGGATCCTTCCACACCCTCCCCTCACCCAACTACACGTTCAGCTAAGACAATGAGAAACAAATGTGAATCGAGAGGGAAGGATGGGGTAAAACTTGCATAAATAGAGGGAAGAGTGACGGCTAAATTGTACGCCACTGTTAGAACTTGCCAAAGCTAACAATCGACTTTGAAAGTGTACTAGTGAAACAAGCAACGTGAGCGTTCGGGAAAACCTCGAGATGTGAACGATTGTCAAAAGACGCTTCGACAAAATCATATTTTTATAAGCATAAGCATACGTTTTTCATATTATATGCAATATATTCATGCGTTGAATTTTTATATTGTATCCTGATATGATTAAAAGATTTGATCAATTTTCCCCTAAAATTATTCAACTTTTGCTATAGTTACTGGCTAGATTTTGGATCAATATTTGATGATTTCATCTAACTACCATAAGTGGTCAAAATGTAAAATTAAGAACTTTGTCCACAAATTCGCGTGTTAAAATATAAAATTATTTTCGGAACATTTCGTTATGTTAAGACGCTAAAAATGTTTGTCAATGAGAAAGTCAACGCTTGAAATAAAGTATTACTAATTGTAAACTCGCTGTCCACATTGATATTTTTTCTTCGTCACCATATCGCCTTTCATCTTTTCTCATGGATTTTAGATTTGAGTAACTTGATTAATATTGATTTTATTTTTTTATTTATTAATTTTTAATTGCATTATGATTTATTGTATTTTTACTATGTGTATTATATGTACATATGTATATGTGTATTATTTTTATAATTTATCCAACTTGACGATTTGGGTTAATCTGTTATGCCATGGTGGGTGTTTCTGTAAATAAATAAATATTATATTGTGATAAAATTAGACATATCCTTTCAGAAAAATTATCTGTATATGTAAACGCTGTATGTATGTATATGTAAACTGTACGAGAATTCTAAAATAAATAAGAAAAAAATGATGAAATGGGTCAACAATGGGAAATTAAAATGAGTTTTATTTTAGATCCCTTGAATGGTTTGTTAAAATACAATTTTTGTTTTATTAAAACATTTTCCAGTTTACTTTTTTTATTTTATATACATAGATATGTATGTACATACATTATATACATAGATATGTATACATACACTAAATATGTATGTATATACACTAGCAGAATACTAACAGTACATTTTTAATGATTATAGGTACATATGACAAATCAATACAGGTTAGCACTCCCTTAGAAGCGTTCTCAGCATGTACATATTTATATAGTACATAGCAAACATAGAACATAGAACATAGAACATAGAACATAGAACATAGAACACAGAACATGGAACTTCGAACATAGAACATAAAACATAGAACATAGAACATGGAACACAGATCATAAAACCCTACATTACATTACAGATTTTCCATTCATCTTGTCATGCAGGGTAATCATAAAATATGGTTTTATGCTATTATGTATAACAAAAGCAAAATACACAATAGAAATGAGAAACAAGAAATAAACACGAGTCAAAAAAACAAAATAATAAAAGTATAAAATATGCTTCTGGTCTTTTCTTTTAATACGATAATACATATACATATGTACATATGTACATATGTACATACATATATACATACATATGTAATATATGATAAAAATATCAATAACAGCCAACCGGCTATTTAACCAATTCCAGGAACCTATATATGTAATTTAGTGATTCTGTTTCTAGATTTCCAGAAATCTCGGAATTTTTCCGATCTCAATTAATTTCCACGAATCGAGATATTTTGGAAGGATTTTTATTTAAATTATTATTTCTCTCTGATACTCTCAATTTCGTATACGGCAAAAATATGACCGATGGAATCAAACCAGGTAGAAAAAGCGTACAATATATCCACATCCATATACATATGTATGTATGTACATATGTACATATGTACAATAAAATCATCGGTGTAAATTCAATACCGCGTACGAGCCAAAACATTAAAAATACTTTTTTGCCGTTTTAGAAGACGTGTTGATTGACGTATTCAAATTTTAGAACGAACCAATAGAAAACAACGTAAACTGCATTCAAAATATTATTTTTTCTAATATTCCTATAGATACGTAAGATATCTTATGATATTATGTACAAGGTTTTTCGTCCTCACTGAACATGCTTACAAATTGTTCCTTCGCGCTATTGCACTTACAACGAAGAATTATGTAATTTACTTATCAAATATTATTTTTCTATGATTCAATACAATATAATGAAAATTCCCGGGATTGACGAAAAGTGAAATGAAGTGTGGAGAATTGGAACATTTAAACGAAACTTCTAAACGAAAATCTACCGTATAAAATTCAATGTTTGTTTGTCATTCCGCTATGCAATTCTACAGTTTTCAACTTAGAACCGCCAAACTTAGTATACTATCTCATGATATCATGATGTAAGTCAGACCGTAGGTGGGTTTTGGAAGGGGTCGGATCAGGGGGTCGACGGGCCCCAATATACAACCCCCCGCCGAGCAACGCCGGGCAATTCAGCTAGTAATTCATAAAAGTGAATTATGGAAAATAATTCACGTTGACATTCACGTGCTTAATCAAAACAATAGAAATATTACAAAACGTACCTACACAATGATTTGCATTTCCCACAAAAATACGTTATGATTCTGAGAAAAGTAAACGGAAAACCTTTGAAAAGTTTTGATTAAAATAACAACAACAACAACAACAGCAAGGGAGCACGAGACTAACTAAAACGTACACAACCCCTTATGGGATGTTTTATTTCATAATATTAACGACAATTGGAAAAATAAATGCACAACACTCGATTATCAACAAATTTTTGCGTCGGAATCCTTATTCACCCGAGTGGAAAAGATTAAACCGGAACACGTCCTACGTACTGTTGACCCATCACGATCCGTATTAAGTCAAGTTCGTGCCCACAACATGATCAAATCAAGCAAACACTGCGGGTATCTATTATATATATATATACATATATATATATATATATATTTATATAATACGCTACACATTTCGCACGCGATTTGAAAGCAGCGAACCGTAATCGACACTACCCTTTATGTTATTCATTTCGTGACCGAATATTTAGCACAAAAGCACCGCGCACTAATGAAAGCTCGGGTCGCACAGAAGAAAACGCTTCGTATAATCCGAAAGGATATATATATAGACGGAACCGTATACGTAGCTATATCTGATCTTTAAATAAATTGAATTTGTCCCGTCTATGCGGTAGTATAAAGAGGGACGAAAAAAGAAAGGGAACATCCCCCCAATGGTCAATCAAATATGGGCAAGGGGATATGTCGCGGGAGAGATATATAAGGGTGCGAGTGAAACATTCCCAATTTTATAAGAGCAGAAAAAATAAATAAAAGGATCACAAGTTTTCCTCTTTATTCGGATCGGATCGTAAATATGTGTGTGTAATATATGCGTTCTTGAATTTCTCGCGCGAATGCTGTGGAAATTTCCGAACGGTTTTATCTATGCGCGTATTTCGCATACGTTAAAACAAGTCGAGCGAATATGACGAACCGTTTTGTCATGAATATGTATGTGAAGCTAGTTTGCAGGGCGTGTGCGATGCAATATTTTGTATGCCAATACTAATCAATCTAAAACCTATACATGATTAACTATACTATTGATATATGTATGTATACATAGGTGTACTATTCAGAATTATATGTTTATAGGCAAAATATAACGTTCAAGTGCATGACATTAAATTCGTTTGTATGTGTGTTTATATTTGGTGAAATCCAATCAACCAGACGACGTGTCCTGTTTATACGAAAGCCTTGCACCGGAAAAGTCGTCCTGCTTTTGATTATGTTGACATTGTCGGAAAAACGGCCATTCACTCACACACTCACACAACACAACAAACACAGTATAACGTTTATTGCATTATTTTAGTATTATGAAGAGAGAAAAAAAAAACGAACCTATAAAATCGATGTCAACGTTTACTTTATAAAAAATCTTTCAGCCATTTCATCATAAAAATACTGAATCGTAAAATGAACGAGGGCGTTTGAAAATGGAATAAATCTAACTTGAGATTAGCGCAAAGTATTTCTGCTCGATAAATGTTTTTTTTTTTTTACTTATTGTTTTGATACTTATTTTTGTAAATATCTAAATTATATATAAACCAGTTTTTTATTTAAAAAAAATTTGATACATAGGTACATAGTATTATAAAATGGAATTACGTAATACACTTTTTACCAATTTGAATTATATCGAGTTTGACATTTCAATTTACTTAACACGTGCAACACGTACTTTTTAGCACATACATACATACATTCATTGAAAAAGCATATAACTTGTTACATGTTGGAGGGTGGTAAAGATTGATCTTAAGAGAGCAAAAACGGATTCAAAGTCAACTAACCTGTTTTATTGGAGATACACATTTATGTACACACAACAACATAAAAAGAGTTCAGGATAATCCGCAGGAAAGTGACCAACTGTATCCTAACACCTCTAGGCTCTTTCTAGACAAGATTAAACGAATTTTCCCAACAGCTCCAGATCTCCAGAAGTTCTTCACCTTATCTCAAACCCCTCTAACTGACTTATTCTCTGTTTTCTATGCCACCACAATATCTAGATGTTCCTTTTCCAAGCTCACGATGGCTTGTTCATCTCGGCATCGACAACTTGAAGTGACCAATTAGTGCTTGTCTATTATCACTACCACTGACGCAATTCGTTACAATATTTTAATACATTACGTTTCGTGTACATTATTGATTTGAAAAGTGGTAAGTACACGGCCATTCAACTTTCGCAACGTGCCATTCAAATTTTGTACATCGACGAGACTATTATACTTGGTATGTAAATAAACAAACGATTCAACAATGCAAAAGCCGATTTCCAATATTCGCACGGTGTATTAGCGAATTGATTTTGGTCCAGTTTGAATGGGGGAGTGTGGGGGTGGGTTTGCGACGTGGCTCGGCCATAATGACGGGGTGCGGTCAGTGGTCCCCAACCTGTGGTACACATCGAAATATCGTCCAATCGAGTCGCAATTATAGGAAAATCGTGTCGACGACATGGCCGCAATAAACAGGAGAGGTGTGTCTGTGTGTGCAACTGCATTGTGCAACTGCATTGTGCACGCGAGCAGCAGATATGCATATTTGATCGACGGCCCAGTCGTTAAATTAAACAACGCAACGTCAACGACAACAGTCCTGCCAAACTTGTTAATGTATCGAAATGCATTTATAATTCGAGGGTGTTTGCTCTGCGGGGCCAAAACTGGTGCACCGAAAGTTTTGACTATATATATATATATGTATATAGATCCGTTTGTTGACAATATCGGTATGTATGAAGTGTACAATGAAACGTTGAGGCATTCTACGTGGACCGTGCGATTTTACAAAAATATACTACAGGTGATATAGTAAACGACCTGTGGTGTACGGAATGGTTCAGAAACAAAGTCTGCAATGGCGTTCAATCGTGTGCAGTTTGTTTACCGGATAGTATTTAAATGACTAGACCTTCACATCATTTTTAGCCGTTCACCATCCACTGCTGGATGAACGCCTCTCCAATCCTCTTCCATTCTGTCTGTCTTGAGCAATCTGTATCCAGTTGACTCCACACATTCTTCTCAATTCATAAGCCCATCGTTTGCTTGGTCTACCTTGTTTTATTTCTCTCCAGTATTTCTCGCGTCCGTCTACCATCCATTCTTCTCGCTGTGTGTTCACACGTTCCGCTATATCAGCCACTTTGGCCATGCTTCTTATCCACGTATTCCTCTTACGATCTCTTCTCGTTGTACCGAGCATACATCTGTGCACACTGGATCTTGCGTAACATTCTTGAATTTAGCATCCACGTTTCGCATCCATACGTCATAATTGGCAGTACGCATTGGTCGTATGCCTTCTTTTTTAAGCATAGCGAAATGTTGGATTTAAAAATTCATTCTTCCAAAAGTTTTAGTTTCATTATTTTTCTTTACAACCAGTCATATTCACCAATTGTCCTAGGTATAAATAACTATCAAAGCAGCTCTTAATTTACTTTATTTTTTAACCAAGCGATAGCTCTTACATGAGTGTTGAATTCATTATCGAGGGTTTAGGAATCAAATCACCGATACGGCTGAAAGATTATCTCAACGTTTTCGACTGGATATTAGTAGTACATGTGTATGTGTTATCGGCCGTCTCCAGTTAAGTTGTTGAGATGGTTATACCTGCCGATTTATTCCATTCCATTCCTTATTTCTTTTACTGGAGAGTACATTTCCTAAGAAACTTCAATTTAAAAAAAAAAGGTAAAATATTGTTAAAAGTGAAGTATGCAAAAAGTCTACATTCTAATTCTATGAGCTCAATAGTTAGAGCGTTAGTCTCTTGAGCATATCTCCGTATGTAGAAATGATTTTCGCGACGGTTTTTTCGACTTTAATTATCGACATTGGCAATTTATTATGGACATTAATAAATCCAGGTCAGCCGTTTCCTGTTAGAATTTGCCAGTTTATCTAAATTAGTTGTGAGACGATTCCACCAAAACTTGCACCACATATCCATTATTCCTATGTTGTTAAACATAAAGCTTTTTCGTAACTCATAATTGCCCACTCATATTTCAATAATAAACAACCTTTAATCGTCAACGGCCAATACTCCCCAGTCATAAAATGTTGTAAGATTTTTTTTTCCAAATATGTGGCATGAGTTTTGAGTCACTCGGTTTATGAATAAATTGATACATATATGGGTCACACTGCATATATAATACATATATCGAAATTCGCGCGGCAGCTGTTCTAAATCTAGTTTTGACTTTAAAAATAGGACTTCAGTTGTTTTCGGAATAGCAAACGGTTCTACTGGGCAGAGTGCACTCAGTGGCGAGTTGCAGCAGTGCATCGCTCACTTATGCATTCCACAAATCCTTTCGAAATTCTTAAGATCAACAAACAAAAGATCGGCGCCTTCCAAAGTAAGACATCGCGTAGTTTCGATTGCGAAAACGTTTTCATTTTTATTATTGTTATTTTGAAACATCCTAATTATACGAAATCGCCGGAACATTATCCATTATCCGGACCATTCTCAAATAGCTCATAAGGATTCTCTCGCTTTCTCCCGTATAAATTTCAATTAAAGTTGTGCAGTGGCGTTCGCGAAATGGCCGTCGGGGTTATAAATCCAAATCTGTACGAAATACAAATTAATTTCCTTCGCATTGCCATAATAAAATACGCTTCCCCACCCTCCTTACACACCCCCCTCGAAAATTGAAAATAAACCCAATTGTTTAATTACGAAACAAATAAAACCTTGATTTCCGCATCCGCGTAGAAGCACTTAATTACAAAGGTCAAAAAACTGCTCGTACTTCCTCGAAAGGGTAGACAAAAAAAAAGTCTCAAGTCTGATGGAAACCGAAATATAATTCATACTTCCGCTTAAGCTTACATAATATAAATCTATATATATTTTTTTTAAATTATAACACTAAGAATAAATCAAAGTTCTAAAATAATTATGAGTGAAATGCTGCAACGTAAACCATTAAAATCAATATTAATCACAGAAAATTTATTTCACGCATGGATATTGTTTTTGATGCACATTAATTAACACTACAATACGAAAATTAGAATATCAAAATTGTACGTCAAAAAAACGTTAAGTGTGTCTGTCTGTCCGTCGAGAACGTTTTTGTTTTTGTTGGGGAAGAGTAAGCCTACAGGTCTAAGAATACAATAATTCAGACGCAATATCGGGTTAACGTAGGAATAGTGAATATGAGATCTCAATTTTCGATGGAACCGTCTCACCACTATGCTAGATAAATTGGAAAATTAAATTGACTAACAGGAGATGCCCTATCTGGACTTAGTTATGTCTAGATCTTACCAATGACGATAATTATGGTGGTAAAATCCGTCGAGAAAATCATTTCGACATTCAGGAATCGAACCTTGGCCTTTGATTACGAGATTACGAGACGCTTTTTTTACGATTTTCATTGAAAGTTTGAATTAATTATACTATATATATGTATAGTAGAGCCAGCTGACTGGGTAGCCTACCCCGCGAACAGTTACTAGTATTTTATATAATACATACATACATACATATGTATATTAAAATTTTTCATCGCAATTGCTAGTTTTATATGGCAATAAATAAGCACCTGTCGATTAATAACGGATAATACTTATTTATTTATTTATTTAATATCAAGTAAAATACAGCTCATAAAGTACATATAAAATAAAATTAATTCCACACAATACAATACAGCCAAAATAGTTGCAAAAAAATAATAAATTATATCAAGAAAGGAACTTTACGAGTTAAGGCTGGAAAGGAACTTGAGTAATGAAAATCTGAAAGAGGGCAAGGAATAGCGAAAAGGATCAATATGTGCTGGGATTTCGTTGAATGACGAGCAGGATCTATGAATGAAGGAATTTTGCGAATAATTAGTATAAAAAAGATTCAAATGAAACAATGGAGGATTTCTAACAAATCTAGGGGAACAATGAAGAAGGATCCTACTTAGCAAGTAAGGGCTATCTGATAAATTATTTAATAGCTTAAATACAAATTAGAGATCCGAGACTGTCCTGCTAGACCACAGAGGGACATAATCATGAAAATTGGAAGAAGAGGAAAGACTAAACCTGGAAATGTTAGATCTTCTTATTAATTTTTTCCAGTTTAGTAATGGAATCTTGGTAAAACGGGTTCCATATAATACTAGGCAATTCCAGGTGACTTCTTACAAATACATTGTATAGCAGAGATACAGTATCAAAGGACTTAGAGGGTCTGGGTCTATATTCGTCCCATACGTTTTTTCGTAATTTTTCCAGTCTCCGCCAGTATGAAACAATCCAATTCGCAATAATATTGTAGATATATTGTATTCATTAAAATTATTACAATTGTGAATTTACCACATTTTCGCACTCAAATAATCCACTTCGTTCAGTCTCGTTCGCGTAATTTTATTATAAAAACTTTCGACGGATGGAAAGATCGTCTCTCGTCGATTTTATTTAACGAATCGTACCACTCGTAGGGAAACAATCCTTTACCTACATATGTACGTTGCGGTGCGATTCCGGAGTTATGTACATATGTATATGTATATCCCAAGTTAAAAAATTCGCCATCTGCGCCACCGAACCGAAAAGATAATTTCCACTGTCTCGCAGAATAAATTTACACATTCCCCACGTAAAATCTAATCTACTTATTTTATTCGAAGATTTGGCAATTAAAAATGTCAACGTGGGTAACATCAAATTTTGATCGTATCCGGTAAAATTGTGAAAATACATCGACACTCTGGTACCGTACACCGCTTCCGTGTAATGTTTCTCACATATCGAATAATAATCGCCCGTCGAATCGTTCGACTCCATTCTTTCAATCATCCTTTATGATACCGTCTTTGCAAATTTGACAATAGCCACTCGTTTTCGCGTAGTTCATCTTCGCTCGAATTTTATTATCGATTTTTTCGAAATAATCTTTCCAAAAGTGAACTCCGTCGCCTCGTGTTTCATCTCCTCTTCCGTTAAATTTAAACAATCGTTATCGTTATTTTTTTCAAAATGTTGCGTAAAATGATATGAAATATTTTCCATTCAACTTCATCACGGCCGAAATACACGCTATCTTATGTTCTTCTTCAATTTCGTAATACGACTCGCATTATATATGTATACATATTACATATGCAAGTTCAAACTTAATATGTATTAAAAAGACTCAAGCGACATTTTAATATTATCGTCTTTAATAACATATATAATAATATATATATATAACAATAACAACAAATCCAAATAGTAAAGCAAATAAATAATAACAATATTTTTTTTTTGTTTTTTTGACCTTTCTGCCCCAGATAAGACTGTGCGAGATAATCCGCGCTTATATTAATCTCTACATAATATTATGTATCTATCTGTATACTTTTATTTAATAAGCTATCGAAATGATTAACTGTCTGAAAATACTTGGCATTTCGCCGATATTCAAAGGGTAAAATGAAAACGGCCAAAGAGGCGTAACGCTACACAGAAACGCAGAAAGGATAGCGGTAATAACGCGCAGAGGGATGAGGGCCAAATAGAGGTAACTGTACCTCGGGTATGGCATAACAATATCATTTTCTTAAGGAAGAATGATCAGACTTATATTACCGCACCGAAATTTATCTTAGTCCGCTTCGAGTAGAATATTCTATGACGGGCATCGAGCAGGTGTATTTGTCTTGGGTGTGGGGGTTAAGGGAGGGCTGAGCCTTCAGGCAGGGGTGGCCCTAGAGGGCCAAAACCTGAATAAAATATGCTAAAGGCAATGTCAGAGGTCAAGTTTGGCGACAGTAAGATAAACACGAGGCATCATCTGGTGCCCTAATGCCATGTTTGCCCCCCCCCCCCCCCCCCCCCCCTCACATACCTTCCACACTCCCTTGGCTCGTTTGCACTATGTCAAAAAAAAAAAAGAAATAAATAAAAATACACGTCGCGTGTTTTGTGTATTTTTTTTTTTCGTTTTGACCCTTTCAACGTATCGAACGCTGTTTTGACGCCACTGGGGATAGAAAAATTCGAGTGTTGTTTTGTGTGTGTGTGATATTTTTTGACATTCAAATGAAAGGAAGGCTTACTGTATTCAAACGTTTGTACGAAAACACTACGCGAAATTCGGACTATCCAATGTGGATGCTATAAAGGGGATATATTTCCAATTGAAAGTTGTAGACACGTACAGTATGATGATTGAAACTTAAGACTAAATTGAAAAGGTAAAATGTGTATATAAACTTTCATTAAATTGAGGTACAAATATTGTGAGTTTTAATATTGAAACATCATAGATGTGATATTAATTATCAATATACATATATGTGTAGGCATATGTATGTAAACAATATGACAAAATGAATTTTCTCACTAATAAACCCGTTATCGCAGATAGGTACGTTCAATATTTGAAAATTAACAGAACGTGCACGATTATGTTATGTTATTATAATAAAAAATTTTGCTTCATAGGAAATACAAGTCAGGTAAAAAAGTCTCGCATCGACCTCTTTTTGGTTTTGTAAAAGTCAATTTTTAAAAATGCACGTGAACAATGAAAAATAATTTACGATACAAATTTTATAGACGCTCAACTATGCATGTTGCGTATTTGAGTCGAGGAAGCGTTGGGAAAAAAATATCGAAACATTCTTGAATTTATACAATAATAACACGGCGTATCGAAATGTAGATTTTCACATTCAAATACGGTTCAGTGCGATACGGTGAAATCGTAAATTTTCATTATTGTCTTTGCGCGGCCGATACGCGTACTCTCTCTCGCGAAGACAAAGAAAAATAGTGGCGAACGAGAAAAATTGCATTTCTCCGCGATCGCGTTCGGGGAAAAATCGCACAGATGTAAGTCGGATGAAACGAGCAAAAAATAAAGCAATTTCGCGAAAGCCTACCAAAGCGGGAATCCCCGCACGGTTTTGGCGACCGTGGATTTTTTTGCCGATTCTCAATTAAGATAGATATGTTCGTGTGCGAGACTGAAAGTCCTCGAGAAAGTCGATATATTCGTTTGTTAACCGCCGTGCGAAAACGAGATGGAAAAAAAAATAAATATATAATGTATAATACATACGCACGCACCTGCTATGTATAATAATTTGGCGAAAATTATTCCCTTTGGCGAGATTTTATCGGCGTGTCGGTTTAACTGAGCGTAGGTGGCACAGAAATAATCTGATTACATATGACGCCGAACGAAATTAGAACCCTTGAGTACACAAGATGATAACAAATGTGTTTCAGCTTAACATGAAAAAAGAACCTCTTTCTACCATTGTCATACTACACAAAGTTTCAGACAAATACTTGGAAAACGGCACGCTACATTAATCCCTATTATACTCATACTATTAACTGTAAAATATTACTCACCTGTTTCGGATTGAATATAGTGTATAAAAACCACTTAAAAGAAAACAACTCAGCATATTCGCCAGACTTCAAAGGACGATTGAGATAACCACACCCAGTGAAAAATAAATCAAAATAAATTTAAATCGAAAAATACTGACCATATACATATTTATGTAGGTACATACCTATACACAGTGCCGTAACTAAAGGGTAGGCAAGTAGGCAGTTGCCTAGGGCACCGAAAGTGTAGGGGCGAACAAATTTTGAAACTAGTAAGATTTGTTACTATTGATTAAGAAAATAAGTATATACACATCGAAGAAATGTTTATAGATTTCAATAATATTTGTGGTAAAAGTGGAGTACGTATCACGGAAGAAATTTTAAATAAATTGAACAAAAATGGTTTAGACATTTCCACGATGCGTTCTCAATCATACGACAATGGCAAAAATGTGAGTAGATCTAACAAGAGTCAATATACATATGTACATATATACCATGCTGTGAACACAGTTTAAATTTGGCGAGCATTCATGCATTTGAAAAAAACTAGTAAAAAGTCTGCACATATTTTCACAAAGTTGATATGTTTTAAACTTACTTATCAGGATCAACATCTAAGTGGGATGAAATGATAAAAGTAGAGAAAATTACTGTTAAACAATAATCTTCGACAAGATGGAGCTCTAAAGGCGGCGACTGACTTGTATCAATTCATGTGTAATGTAACATTGATTTGCAAACACCAAACTTCAAATTATATATTTTCTACGTGTTGAAAAGAATTTTTAACGATTTTTTGTACGAGGTATTTAGAGCTGCTGTTTTATAAAAGTTAATAGATCAATGCTTAGTATGAAGAATGTGTGCGTTATACCAATACCGATCGTAGTGTTTAGGTATTGACGATACGGCTTAGCATTGTATAATATTAATAACTTACCTATATATAATTATGTAGTAAAAAATTAGCAGTCGCCGATATGACAAAATGTTGTACATACATATGTACATACGTATATGTATATATGTATAAAATCATTATTAATATAATGGAATGGAGTAAGTTTGATTATTCAATTTATGGACTGTATTTACATAGATATTAAATATATACATATATTATTATAATGTAAAATTATTTTGTTATTGATTTTCTTTTAGTATGATAATTTTAATTTCATATAAATAATAAATTATATACATAACTTTGGAATTGATTTTATTTATTAAAATTTAAAATATACATGTCATTTATGGGTGGGAAAAAAACACGAGTAATTCAATTTAAATTCAGTTTTATTGAACATTTAATCGGGATGATTGTTTTCGGAAAACTATAATGCTACGAATATAACTACAAACATACATATATCATTTAATATATATTTCTAAATCTGTTGAACATTAATATCAAATTTGACATTTATTATTTTACATACATAATTACATACATTACCACTGGTCATACTACCACTTTCACTGGTAATAGATGACTTTTTGAAATATTGCACCGATTTAAGTAATGGTTGATTTGCTATTTCTTTCGGGACACCGCACCGTTTTGAATCTTCGGATCAGCTTGAATATTGTCAACATTGTCACCTACGACAAGGGATGGTTGTGTCGGTAATTGTTCTTCGGAATTATGAATTATGAATGCTTTTTCAGGCGGTATTGATTTAATCGAATTTAGATTTGGCAGACTTAGTTAAATATTAGAATGATCAATGCTATCTATGCTAACTCCGAAGAGTTGAATCTCCGATTCCGATTGATGAATCTTTGATTCTTGGTTGCTTCATTGATTCTTATTATGGTATAAAAGACTATATGTATAATAGGGTCCTTTGTACCAGTTTTCATCATCAGTGTCGGTGTAACTAGTTTTTGGATTCCTCGCACAGTATTTTATATTAAGCCTTATCGGCGATGAATCCTGAATATCTAAAACATTCTCCCGCATGATTTCCAATTTGGCGACTTCCACCAACAAAGATTTTTCTGGATCAACAATCTGCAATCAAAAAAAAATAATCAATAACTGAAAAATTAATAAATATTTAAAATCGAATATTACCATTTGCTCCGGAGGTGCGTTCAATTGTTGTTTCATAGTAATATCACCATTTCCATCTAACGCAGTTACTGCCTCTTGTTCGATATGTCCCATTTTCGAGTCTTCAGCCAAAATCATTTTGGCGGCAATTTCAATTTCTTGCTCTGCTAAGCCAGGGACATGAGGAGGAGGTGGACACAATGGCAGAGGAGAATTCGAGGGTAGAGGTGGTTGCGAATGATTGTAGGACATAATATCTCTTTTCAAATCATCAGTGCTATGATTAAGTCTGAAACAAAAAATCAAAATTATATTTAGAACATATTTTTTTTAGTTTATACAAAACAAAAATGTTAAAATAGCATAATATGGGCATTCGACCATTTTTTTTTTTAACATCATTTTTTAGGTTGGGTTGGGTTAGGTTAGGTTAGGTTAAGTTCACGCTTTTTTTTCTATTATATAAATAACCATGTTATCAAATAATCAAATGTTGAAAATTTTACTTCTTCAGAAGCAATGCCGCTTGATTTGCTCGGATGATTATGAGAGTTACCAACGCCATTACCTGTATTGAGGACTGGTTGTTTTGACGAGTCACAGTTTAAATTTCTTTATCCGTTTGATTCTCCTGCAGGATAATAACGCCACTGTACTTAATATGTTCAGTGGCCAAGATTTAGATAAAATGCAAAGGTTACAAAATAGAGCTATGAGAGGTATTTTGAATGTTGGTAGGCCAAAAAGTATTAGAAGTATGTTAGATGACTTAGGATGGGTGATTATTAGAAATTGTTTAAAGTTAAGCACATTGTCTTTTGTTTAGTTAGATCATAAGTTATTGCCAAATTATTTTAAGAATTATATCATTAGAAATAGTGATATTCATAGTTATTGTACTATAAATAAGAACCAATTAGTTGTAGGTAGAGTAAGGAAAACAAAGACAGCTGGTGGCGTTTTTCACAGAGGTGTATGAGTGCGTCAAGTCTTCTAAGACCATAGATGCATTCTTGCAAAGTGTGAGGAGACACCTCTGTGAGAGATAGTAGTTATGTATAAGTATAGTGTATAATGTGTAATAGATATATATATGTAGTTGTTATAAATATGTAATAGATGTAAGTTAAATTAGCTAATTAACTAATATTATATAAAATAAATAAATAAATGATAGATGTTCTGTTGCTAAACCGGCTCCTCGCTCTCAGCATCAACCTGAGCGACGAGGTGGTAAAAAGACTGGAGTTTGCAGGGTATTATTTAATACTAAAATTGTTCTTCTATTATTAATAAAAAAAATGATCCTTCTAAGAAATTCAATAATCGACCGGGTGCGGGTAAAAATAAGTGGAAAGAGCGTTATCACTAAAAAATTTATAAATATGGGGCATCTGTACATAGCGATGGTCAAAGTCCGAGGACAAAATATCCAGAGGAGAAAATGATCCATCCAAAGTTGTGGATCCGAGTTGAAAATCCGAGGTCTAGTCAAGATATACTGGTGGATCTATAGCTCAAAATATAAAAACTGTCGACGTTGAAGACCGAAAAATTCTGCATTTTCACCAATTACATAATTTACGTAATACCTGTCAATAATATGTTATTACTATATGCTAGTAGTACTTATTTACAGTTAGTTTTACACAAAAAATATGCAATTGTATTATGTATAAATTAAAATTACACTTCAAATTGTACATCACCTTCTTCGAAGAGCTTGCAGCAGCGAATGTGGAAAATGTAAGATATGATTCAAATAAATAGCGTTCCAAAAATGATGACGCAAACAATTGCAATTTGACACTCGTCACATTATATGTACATATGTATGTATGTACATACAATGTCTGAGAAATATAAAACTTGACTCGACGAAATATGCAACCCTGCTGAGTTTACAATGCAATCTTTTTTTTTTAAATGTAACAAGAGACCAATGATAAATAAGAGAGTAAATCAAATGATAAATTAGAACAAAGTAGAGCCATTGTTTGTCTTTACTAATAATAATTCATTATAATATAATACAAGCACATCTTAAATCAATAGAAAATCCAAACCAAAACTATTGAACTTTTTACATATTACACAAAGCCAAAAATTATTGGCAAAAGAAAACGCCCCAAGCAAAATATATTTTTACTATATACTAGATGAACCCGGCATGCGTTGCAATGCCCGATCCCGTTCCCGGTCCCGATCCTGTTCCCGATCCCGTTCCCGTCCCCCTAGTACGTTATCTGACGCGTGAGCAGGCCCGTTCCCGTTCCCGTTTTTTTTCGATTTTTTTTCACAGGAACCATCTCCGGCATGGTTGAGTGGTTTAGGAGCCTATAAGAGACAGACAAACAAACAGACACACATTGATTTTTATATATATAGATAGATATTAAACCACCACATCAAGCTTAGGGTCATCGATAAACGATGTCACGTCCTATTGGGGGTCTGATATAATGTGATGATTTGTGACGAAGGGGATAGAGGGGTTTGTAGAAAATGTGCCATCACAAAACCAACAACATATAATTAATTGTTTTATCTGAGAATAAAATTTAGTGACCCAGTAGATTTACAAAATAGATTAACACAATTAAGTAACGCAAGTATGAAAGTAGGTTTAAGAATTAATTTTAATAAAACTAAAATTATGTAAGAACAAGAGATAAAACGAATAATGAAACTAGGATGGAGCGCTTTTGGAAGAATGAACATTCATAGTTTTTAAATTCAACATCCCGCCATGCTTAAAAAAGAAGGCATACGACCAGTGGCGTAGCGTGAATTCCAGCAAAATATTTTAAGGCGCCCCCCCCCCCCCCCCCCTATGTACATATTATTTCCTTACAGCAAAGTAACTTTCCAAAATAATATTACATACCTTTTTTACGTAGAATTTTTTTTTCTTCTGGACTTAGCATTGGTAAATACCGCAGACCACTGATGGTCCGCGAGAGAATGTTGGTGGTACGCATTTTTCATAATCATCATAATATACAGCCGTTCACCATCCACTGCTGGATAAAGGCCTCTCCAATTCTCTTCCATTCCTGTCTGTCTTGAACAATCTGCATCCACTTGACTCAACCCATTCTTCTCAATTCATCAGCCCATCTTCCACTCGGTCTACCTTGCTTTCTTTCACATCCTCTCGGATACCATTCCAGTATTTCTGGCGTCCATCTGCCATCCATTCTTCTCGCTATGTGTCCACTTCAACTTTTTCACACGTTCAACTATATCTGCCACTTTGGTCATACTTCTTACCCATGTATTCCTCTTACTATCTCTTCTTGTTATACCAAGCATACATCTTTCAATGCTTCTCTGTGTCCCCTGTGATCTTACGTAGCATTCTTGAATTTAGCATCCAATTTTCACATCCATACGTCATAACTGGCAGTTTTCATAATGAATAATGAATATATTGTTTATTTATTATAATTTTTCTATCATTATAAGGTGATATCCAACTTTTTGCAAATAACTTGGAGTGTAAATAAAAGTGTATTTACCATTTCACATTAAGAATGTTATTTTTACGGAAAAAATCATGGTAGTGGTCCGCGCGATTCGAGATTGTGGTCCGTGAGGTCCGAAAAGTTGGCGACCGCTGCTCTAGGATCTTGAATTTTCCGTTTATTAATAAATTGGTTTCCTACAACAAGATCCTGGAGGATCGTTTTAGAGTAAACCAATAATTTTGAAATTTTGCATACGTATTCCAGATTCTCTCGGTACAAAATTTAGAATCTCACCCTTAAAATTAGTTCACTAGTTCTATTAGTTAAAATTTAATCTTTTCAATAAATAAAATAAAATGTCCATATAACTGTTGACCACGTTAACAGTTATATACATATGTACAAATGTATATAATAATCATTTAAATTTTAAAACAACAACCCACTATAAAATACTGACAGCTAAAATATTGACCATTTTGATAAACGCTAACCATTAAAAATTTTATTTAACGTAACTTAACCATTTATTACAAAAATTGATCAATAATTTTAATTTCCATATCATTTCACAGTAAATTAAGCCCTAAATCATAAAGACCTTTAAATTTAAAAACTTTTTTTTCAAATTTAACATTTAAAAAAGTAACAAATCATAACACAGAACACAAAATTTCTAAAATACGCACTGGATTCAATATGGTGAACATATTTCCATGACCACTGCTGTATACTGACGAAATAAATAGAAGCCATCATGAAATATTCTATAACATCCACGAAGACTTCATTCAACACTCATCAAAAATAGAATCGCATGAATTTATCAAATCGAACGGAGTATAATAAATTGACACACATCGAAATGTCACCGATCATAATAATTATACAATGTAATCTGTAGATCCATATATGTATTGAGACTAATCTCGCAATTGGTGCAATAATGCACTCACAGACAGCCCGTAGATGGAAGTGCATTTCAGTGCAATTAATTACAGACGCCGGGGAATGCATTCGCGAATGCAGTGGTGTCTCGCGAGGACTCAACCCCACTGACCAAAATGCACACACACAAACAATTATCGAGTGTATGTACATTTGTACAATAACGGTAATCAAACAATCACAAATTCACAAGTGTCACGGGTCATTGCGGAAACTGGTCGACCCCAATGACTCGGTTCGATTGCACACGATTCGCAATCAATTTTAAATCAATTCCTACGTATGTATATTATGTTTCTTCGTGCGATATGATGGATTTAGAATCCTTCGGGGGACGTGTAAAAGCTCACATCATCGTTTGTCGAATTGAGAACCACTGATCCGAAGGTGACACGTGATGTATTCAACCTGTCGCTTTCGCCATGTTGAATAAATACATCCTCGACACGTCCCGTTTACATGCGTGCTATTATTATTTGGTTTTTTGAAACACAATAGTATTAGGATATTACATTTTTCTATAAAAAAATGCGTTTAATATATGTACAATTGCATTATTTTATATTTACACTAGCCGGTCTACCCGTCATATGACGGTGGATTCTAACCCAATCTCCCAACCACTACCCGTGCGCGCTGGTTCGTACAATTTAACAGTACGTGAAACAAATGCATAGTGTACCATTGACTGAACGGGTGTATGGGCATAAAATCGCGTTTTTGACTCGAACCAGCTGTGACAGATAGTGGTTCGTTGCCAACACAAGTCCAAAAACGCTTACATACGTTAATATATGTATATATATGTACATACATATGTTTGAATAAATGTACCTGACTTTGAAATTATGTAGGTATTATAAAATTTAACCAATCTGAACTGTTTAAATATTTATACAAATTTTCAAGTATGTATGTATGTACATACATATGTATATCAATAAAATATTTTTCCACAAATTAATGAAAAAAACAAATATCTGACAATATTTGCAAAATTTCAATTTTCACGATTGACGTCACTCATTTTTTTCCATCAATCTGAAAAACAATAAAGTCCAAGTAAAAATAAGCGTTTTCTGAACAATATTGACAAATTGATATTGAACATGTGGCGTGCGCTCAATAACTTTTGGGGGAAAAAATAACAAGATTGATAACTAAAATACACTAGTTTTTGTCTACACTAGTATAATTTCAAGTGGATTTTAAATCAGAAATATCGCCGACGCTATTATTGCCATATGAAATTTGTAATAAAAAAACATGTAAATAAATCACGAGCTAAGTTCACGTGTCACGATAATACCTTAATACAAATATAAGGTTAAGGTCAATTCAATTTTTATCACCTTATATCATGCCAATACTCAATTCAATACGTGAAATCATCAACGTAAAGCATTATGGGGAAAAATGATACCAATCGAATGGATGAACGTAAAATTGCATCAATTCCGAGAAATGTTCGAACCCTTCAAATAAATCAGACTTTTTCTCGGCGATATACGAAGTGTACTTTGCACTGAACGTTTTTACTATCGCTGAACTGTCATTTTCGTCATAGCTGCACTTTTAACATAAATTTTGACTCGACTCGCTATTTTGATACAACCCGTATAAAAACTGTGAATATAAATTTTAAGATTACAAACGCTTAATAGCCAAAATTTGAAAAATATCTCCTGGCTAATTTTGACATGCAATAACGCTTATTTAAAATAGTAGAAAAACTAATCATGCACGAAAATTCTGTCTCTAAAATATGTCCAATATAAGCTTTAATATACATAGATATGTATGTATGTACATGTATACAGCTAATATTAGCATACTAGTGTAAGCGCGTTGAATATCAACGAAGCAGTTTCTCATCACCCGTACTGAAAAATAATATTAAATTTAATAGTATTAATGGCGCGTTATAATACAACAACGTCACAATTTAACAAAGTCGCGAGCCTATTTCTTATTATATAAATAGTCAAGTTGAATCCAGTCCATTATTATCTGGTTTGGCTCACCGCGTAAGCGCTCTGTTCCAAATCAGTGATACCGGGTTCAAATCCCACTCGCGCGACGTTCTAGTTTTTTAATTATTTACATCGGCGAGCGTTATCAGCAGACAGCCAAACGGAATAGGGCTATTATATAAATAATATATGTAGGTATATAAGCGTTGCTAAATATTTTCAAATCCGTGCTTAAATTGACTATGTTGAGCTTAGATTTGTAACTTGTTTTCAAAAGGTCCCATATCTAATCTACATAAATGCCAAAAAATTTGGATACATTAAAATTACAATATGCGAAATACAGGAGGATTAAAATATTATTAAATCAAATTTTACTACAAAATATTTGAGTTTCAAATTTTCACATAATTTCTCTAATTTTTTAAAATTTTACCTTTTACATAGAACCGAGTCACGAATCCATTCAAACTTTGTGCTTTTTACATACACATTGCTATAGTGCACGTGTCGCATAAACAAACATCCCCAAAAAAAAGGGGAGAGACACTTTCGAGCCATACAGTACATAAAATTGTCTATTCTCCGAATAGTACCGATAAGCTGAGGGGGTTGGTTGAAAATACGTGTGCGTCTCTTTGACCCCATGGCTATAGTGTGCGTCTCGTGTGATTTTCCCCCATGGAAATGGCATGGTATGGCTTGGTGTGGAGGCTTTGGGAGATGATCCCGCAGTCGATAGGGCGTCGCGACGCCGAGCAGACGCCTCTTGTCGGGGAAAACTCCCGGAAAAACCTCGCGCACACTCCGCGGAAAACTTAAACGAAACTTCAAATGCGTCTCGTTCGTATCAAATCGAACTCGTACAATTAATAACGTGCCAGTTTCTTAACAAGCGCTGATTATCCAATATGTGATTTACCACTAGGTATGCGACGTGTGCATTTGATAAAAAAAAAATTAAGTTCCGATTAATTTTTCAGTAAAATAAAACGATTGGATAGGACCAGTTTGAATTACGGAGCGGTTCAAAGTGTCGCAGTTTAAAATTTGCGGTCAATTATACACGACGAATTCGTACTTTCGCAAGACAAAGCTTTTGACCGTTTGAAGTGTTCACGAGCGACTGACTCTCACTTTGTATTTTGTAAGCGAGGAAGGTTTTGTTCGAAAATAAAAAGGTTCCGAAAAGCGCCTCACCTTTCTTAAGTCGTATAATTAAGATGAATTACGAAAAAAAAATTAAAAATAATGTTTTCGATTGTCCTTCGCGTCGATTGCAATAATTTAAAAAATAATAATAATAATATAGAATTTAGCCAATTATACAATTTTAATGATGTTGTTTAAAATTAGTGAATGTTCATTATAATTATTGTGTGTTAAAAAAATATTATAAATATTAACATGTTTAAACGTATAGTGTTATTAAATTGAATTTTATTTTAAAAATGTGGGCTTTGACCAGAAATTTTCTATACATTCTTCCGATACTTTTTCTATTCATTGGTGAGTATTTTTTAAACCTACTAAGTAAATTAAATATCTACTTTTAGGTATTGTTTGAATCGCTTATTTCAGTCAATTCGGTGCCTGAAAAAAAAAAAAGAGAATATCGTGAAAATGGGGTCATTTTGTTTCAGTTTCAGGTTAATTCAATAAAAGCTTCTAGAAAAATATATCTGCAGCTACTTTTGGCATATATTGAACAAGCGTTCTTGCATAAGAAAACATTGTATTTACATAATAAGGCTACAGCAAAAATTGCTCGGCAATCAACATGAAAATATTTTTACCTTATCATCAAATGTTTTCACTCACGCTCTTAATACTAGCCGCGATACGAAAATATACATAATATCGCGCAAAAGCATCTAGTTTCATTTATTTTTCGACTTCTCTCATACGTAAGCGTACGTTCGCCTTCGACTCTCCCGGTGTAATATTTCAAAAACTATTTAATCGGCCCGATACAGAAATATTTCACCGACGTCAAAAATTCGAGTAGCCCCGTCTGATAAAAAGGTTTGGAATTTATGTCGGCGTGGCATGCGACATCCGTTGACAAAAGTTTTCATAAAAAAAATATCAGATACTCCATAACTTCGATAAAATATTACGGCGATCGTGTGCGACGATAATTATTTCATTAAAATTAAACTCAAATACTAAACGTACTTTTAAAGCAATGCCAAGAATTAGAGTATCGACACACGTGTATATACTAGTCCAAGGAGTAATTTATATTACTCTGTTATACATACATATATAAGATGGTAAATTTAATTATGGCTAAAGATTTGTCCAGTAGTTCAGGTGACGTCATAAGTATAAAAAAGGACACAAACGATCCCGTTTATCCAGTTTCAGGCACGATAGCTATTTTTTGTCAGATTTCTGTTCAGCCGCTCGTTAAGGATGATGTTTTTTGGTTCGGTGAAAATATGGGTGGGTGGGTGTAGATTTTATGGTCTGAAAAAATAGACGAAAGCGTGTATCCATTGCTGAATAGACTTGTCGCGGTTATTAAAACCAAAGTATGCCAGTTACGTTTGCTGACTAATTGGACAAACACTCAATACGCAGTATGGTTTTGACTGATTGTACGGATCTGTGATACATATGTATGTAGTATAATAGATAAAGTATTGCGGTTGAGCGAAATTTGTTTTTTATTTCGACTGCTGAAAATATTGCTAAGTTTTTGTTTTTTAGGACTATTGTCGAAATATTTACTAATATTTTTATATTATAGAGCCACACCTATCACCTGTGTGTATAATGTGTTATGTATTGCTAGTTAAAAATTACATAGAGCTATTTCGTTTATAGGTTTTGGTTGATGGCCATTTTCTTTGTCTTCGCTAACCCTTTCTCGTCATTCATTGTCATTATGATGTCTTTCCTCTATTCCTTCCTTTCTTATAATCCCATCTTTTCATATTCTTATAATCCCATTTCTTCATATCTCTATTCCTTCAGTGATTGTACGATGTACGTATTATATAAGAAAAATAAGTGCTACTATATACTAGATCAATTCCGTACTATTATTCTGTATCGCTCCAGAAAGAGCTCCTAAATAATATAATACTTATATATTATTAAATTGACATTATGAGAATTTATTTTATTACCGTGACAAAATAAGAACCATTTACTTTTATTATTAATTCAAAATAAAATTTATACTATATCAGAATTTTGCGCTTTTACAGTGAACAGGTAGCCGATTGACGAGAAATAATTATAATTCAAGGTATAAATATCAAAGTCGATATATGTATGTAATTAGAACGCAAACGAATCGACTCTCATTACGAGATTTAATTAAAATCCATCGATCTATCGACGCTGAAAAATATAAATTATGCCGAAAATTCGGCGAAATCCTTGATCTAATTAGTGCGAATACGGCACCGTTGGATTAAAGCGAGCTTTCGACAAATCACTTAATAAACAGTTTTTTCTTTCCTTTTGAAAATTTCACAGCCCGTCGCTCATTTCAAACAAGGCAAAGGAAGAAGTAAAGGGGGCGCCGAAATATTAAATTTTACAGCACATACATATATAATATAACAAAATTTCGCTAATTTGACGTCGAGCTCGCGAATAAAGTATACTTGCGTAATATGTCATTATTCTCTTGCGATACGTTTCGCTCTTCGCACAACATTAAGATTAATATATCATGCGGAGTGCGCCGTCGTGCTAACATGTGTCGTTTAATTTATTGTGTCGGAATTATTAAGTGTCCTACGACGACTCTACCGGACGCTGAAAACGACCTGAAAAAGAGACTCGGTGGCTGAAAGACCCGCACTGAAAAAAAATGGCGGAGTTGGCCCCGAGTTTTTCAGACGCGTTGTGGAAGATTTACATTTCGGTTCTTTGGGAGAACGGATTTCAGCCTGTGAAGTGTTTGCTCGTCTGAGGTCAAGTGAGGTACGGTTGCTGAAAATGAGACCCGTTTCACAAGTGGGTTCTATACGTACTATGTATAAGTATTGTATTATGTTATATGTATTGTACATATTTATTCGCGAAAGCTCCACTGTATCGTCGAAGCCGTGTTGATACAAAATGATTTTAAACGTTATATTGGGATTATATGGCATAAGTTATTTATTTGTAGATTATATACATATGTATATATATATCTGTGAGTTTATATCAGACGTTGCATAAGCAGCTTATACGTAATGAGCTGTGCGGTATAATATTATAATTTGCCTTCGGGTCTATTATGAATATTTACGTCGTTGAAGTTTCGTCTATGTAGAAATTTGCGGAATATTCTATGTATGCGTACTCTATAAGTGCGTAATACATATATGTACACGCACGTTAAATTCTTATTTGAGAATTTTAATTGAGTGGTTAGCTTTTTACATTTTAATATTTGATTTGGATCGTCGTAGTCGATTTTAAAATAAATTTTTATGTTGTTTGGCGTAAAATGTGCTGCGAATACGAATTTTATGCGTTAGTCATTTACGAATACGGTTTTTTTATTTATTTAAATAAAATACACAAATGCATTGTATTCTCAAAGTGTGAATCATTTGAAATGGACCGTAATAGGAAACGATCAAGTAAAAAACGATTGTTTGATTTTTTATTTTGGAAATCGTCAATCTATTGAATACGGTTTCGTCGCTTAAAAGTCAAATACCTCGTCGAGAGAATCTTTTTTGGGTCAATGGAATTTCATACCGTGTCGATTTATCACAAATTTAATAGACGTCATCGAACAGAGTAAACTCCATCGAATGAGAATTTCATTAAAAGAGAATATCAAATCTTTAGATGCAACACAAAAAAATTAATACCGCGTTTGAATCACTTCTGTGAGTTATATTATTTTCGTTTCACCATTTCGGCTTTGTGGTCGGATACTTTTAACTGAAATTTACAGCGAAATGGTTACTGTACACGGGGGTGTACAAAAATTTTCGAATGTTTGATTTAAAACAGTGCAAATCGTTCGATAAGGCCGTACAAACAAAACGTTCGATTTTGTATTGCGTACGACCGAAATCGCGATACGATGATTGATTGCCGCTTCTCACGTTGACATTATATAGATTTTCGTCGATAATTAATCGAAGTAGCACCGTTGCCGAGAAATTATTACATTATATCTGGAAAGCAAGGAATGAGGGGGGGGGGGGGGAAATCGGGAAAACTGGAGGAGGGAGAGCTTTTCTTCCGATCTTGTCGCTTAACGCCATTTTCACGTTCGTTTCCCGCTGCGGATGTTTGGATTCCGTTCAATACGCGCAAATAAAAGGCCATTAGCTAAAAAAAAAACTGTGTAATTGTATTTTAATACGTACTTTGAAAGGTCATCGTTGAATTGTTAAAAAGATGTCCAATTTAACCGAATGCGACAGTATGTAGGTAATGGATTATCTGCTGAATTATACAATAGCACATACGCATATCAAATTTGCGTATCAAACTTTAAAAGGTTTTCCGTTTGTTACGTTTCGTACCTACTTTTCACTACCCAACGGTTAATGATTCATATGGGATAATGTTGTTGGCTTATACGGTGTCAGCTTGATTTATTTATTTGACATGTACATACCGCGTCGGCTTATCTGACTATTTTCATTAAAAATGCATCTGCGATGAGCTTAGTGTGAGTGCATTTATCATTTTTGTTTAATGTACGGGAATACGTACATATTTAAATTTCACTGTCGTTACTCTACAGTCTACATGTCTAAATAGAATAAATTTCAAATAAAAAATGACTTTTCAGTTATTCAATTATGCGAATCTATTTTAATACATTTTATGGTAGTGCACTTAAATTTACATCACGAACACGTTAATAACGTAAAGCGAACGCCGCGATAGATTATGCTCTCTACTTAATCCAATTTTGCACAAAGTTAGAATACACTATCTATGTACATACATTCACTCTTCTTTAAAATTGGTAGATTAAATATGTAATTTGCGTACATAATATTTATATGTGAAAATTTTTCGTTTAACGAGAGTGATATTTTTACATAAATGTAAAAACAGCTCGATTCTTGTTTAATATATTATTTAAAATCTAGAAACTTTTTAGGCAATCTTACTTTATGGTACATGCTAAATAATCCTACAGTGTTTAAAGTAATTAATTTTGCTTAATTACGACGTTAATTCATATTGCCCTTATCGCATTTTACTCGCCGGAGTAAAACAGCGCCTTTATCGTACGATATTTGACGACATTTTTCGTCCACTTTCGCCGTAATGAAAAATTCAAAAATTATAATATAATATCGGTATACGTTCGTAGAGCGTTTTTAATTCGATCAAAAGTATGCGTGAAGTTTAATGTAAAATGATAAACCAGCTTAAAGACCCAGCGTCGCACGAATGCATTTAACGTAGGTACATAGATTACATTGGCGCATAAAAGGTCATATTTTAAAAAGGTTTCTTAGAAATAAATTTATAAAAAATCGGAAAAGCTTTGAGCGGATTCTGTGGCATCGAAACGATCTTCGAGCAAAAGTCGATGGCCTTTCAAAGAGGGGTGTATCTGAGACTATTCCGTGCCCTATCGCCCCTTGGGGGACTTCATCGCGAACGTAACCCATAACGACTTGACTTTCCCGTATTGTTTCAGTTGACGAAACCGAAAAATAAATATTCATGTCGGCGAGATACGCCCTTATCTTCTGAAGAAGTGCAGGGTGGGTGGTGGCAAAGATAAAAGACACATACAAAACTCACCCTCCCCCAATTCCCTCGTTCTGGATATCTACTCTACGCGCGCGTTAAATACAGAAGGCAAAAAAAAAAAACAAGGGATACTGTCGAGAACGTGCTCGCGATTAAAATTACACAAATTGAATGGTCGTATTTGAATAATAAAACGGGAAGAAAAGGCGCGAAAATCGGCAAAACGAGCCGAGGTGAAAATTTGCCGGCTTATTATTTTTCCAGAAAATTGTTTTAATACGATACGTCACCTGAAGAAATGTAACGCAAAAGGATTCATTATTAATACGACTCGGTTCTTTATCGATATGAACAAACATCAAACTTTGTACGAGTTGAATCATAATTATGTACATACATACTCGTAGGTACATTTGGTAAATCAACAATGGCTAGAAACTAAAATTACACTGTGTAACAAAAAAATCACGTTTTTGAGTTACCCGAGCGCAGAGCCAAAAATTATTACCAATTCTGACCCACTGAATAAGAATATGATTATGAAATTTGTTAGTTAGCTCTGGTTTGTGAGATATGAGCGTTTAAAAAATGGACAATCTTTTGTGTTCAAAATAAGTATTGAAAGCAATTAGCGATGTTTGGATTTGGATTCAGTGGGTCAAACTTATTAAATTTTTTTGTTGCACAGTGTAATTATTACTCAAATGGAACATGTCTCTATATGAACCTACATATACACAGCTAAAAAATTATAAAAAGTCGGTGGGGAATTAAAATATTATAAGCTTATACATCTGCATCTACCTGCCTGCCTGGGTCATTGCGGTCACGCTAGCATTTCCAACACAGTTAACAAAATTAATATAACGGTGTGTTGGCAACAAGCCGTCTATCAAAGCTGGTTCAAGTTGATAACGCGATTTTATGGCCATACACCCACGACCCACCCATCCAAACAACTGTACACTATACAATCGTTTCACGTACTATCAAACGGGTTATGGGCTGTACTGTTATCGTACAAACTAGCGCTCATGGGGGGGGGGGGGGCTAGAATCGGTTAGCAAACCAGCTAGTTTTTAAATATTTGAATGTTATACTCTACTTTCCTGAAACCAGATATTTTACCACATATCGAATAAAATGGATATTAGGTATGTACGGTTTAGTTTCCCACCGAACAATCCATATCGTACTATTGAATTAACAGGACTGTCCGTTAGAAATGACAGCTAACGGTTAACCCCACAGAAGCTATTAGCTGTCACTTGCGACCGAATTGTCACCGAGGCCAACACAAACGCTTATTAAAACGGAATACCAAAGTTTTAACTATTGTAACCCTTTCGTTCGGAAGCAGCTCGGAACAACTCGCAACAATAAATTTTGCTGCGCGAATATTTCGTACCATCAACCCCCAAAAAACAACGTGAAATATAATAAAATAAACTCATTACGACTAGCAATCTTCTACTTGAATAAAATAATGAAAAATAAAACGACGTCGCTGTACAACGTAACACGTCTCGCCACATCCTCACCATCCATTCTTCTCAACATTAAGATCCACTTTCTTGCAAATTACACTTTTCTTTACAAGCATCGTGCCATTAAAATCATATTATCCCCCGTGGAAGTCTCCTCGGTTGAAATGAAAGCTCGCCTCGTAGGTACTGCGGAGTTATTTGGCACCGTGCAAAAAAAAAAAAATAAAACTTTCGCGCTCGATTCGATTCTCGTGCGGCCAGTTCGTGCATACTAAGCTGAAAATTTCTTTTTATGGTTTAAATATCGGATACTTTAATGATTATCGATACTATTCCATTGAATTTTCAAAAACAAAACATTACAGTTTAGAGTCGTTAAAATTACAACCACCTCTCTCATTATTTTTAATGTCCAGTAATTACAACTTATCTCTTACACCATTTCGGTTAACACGATAGAACATTTTTAACCTACATAATTCCGCTTGCACGATACTTTATTTTATTATTAATCTGATATAAGCAATGGAATCAAATTACTTAATAAATATGCCAATCTTGTTCTGACGCGTGCCCCAATTCTTTCCTCCTTATCTTATACATATTTTCTAACTAGGCATATGCTACATCAAGTTAATCACGCAGCATATGAACATTCAATATGTATGTACGTACATACAAAACTAGCATGTGTAAAACATTTTGAGCGATCTTTCTAATTGTTCAAATATCGTGTTAAATATAACGCGTATATGTATATATTTTTTTTGATTTCGTGCGTTGTGTTCGTCGGCTACTTCAAATATTAACAAAGCAAAGATTAGAAAGTTTGTGTTTAAACACAAAAGCGTATGATTGATGAGCATTTTTATGGATCTTATCGGGAACTATTTAGGCCACCAATAAAGCCGACTGCGTAAACATAAATTGGAAAAACGCTCAAGAAACCGAGCCCAAAAATGGAAAATTTCCTGTGTGGAAAGAGTAGGAGGAGTTGAGTGTCGTAAAACTGAAAATAAAAAAAAAAGGAAGCAATAAAATTATATGGCGACCCCGTGCGCTTAATCGCCATTGTTTAATAACGATCGCCTCGGTCTTTATAAACTAATCCGATTCGGAATAGTCGGCGTTCGCTAAACAGAAGCCATTATCGTTTAAGCAGAGAATAAAATTTTTAAATCTATAATATTACTACTAAGGTTTTTTTGAGATGTTTACGTATTCACTAGATTTCGAGAACTTCGACACTTTTCCCGGAGAAAGTAAAAAGTTACAAAGTTGATCTTTTACACGAAGAAAAATCATATTTTCTTAGTTTTTCTAAAGTAGTCCAACTTTACCCTCCGGAGACCGCGATAAATACAATTTGTTTCATTCAACATCTATAAATACGAATAAAGTTTGAAATATAAGCATAACACGTAAAAAAAATTGCTGTAATTTGATAGATATAATTAGATGTAATATATTAATTATAGAGTCGCGTAATTTGAATTAACTTTTTTGTACTGTATAGATAGTGATTTTTCAGGAATTCGTAGTGACAAATTTGTAGGATTGATTTTATACTTGGTACCTAATACATTTATAATTCGAATTTCGTGCACGATATTTTGAAACTGTTTTTTTTTTATATGTAACTATAAAAATAAATTTAAATTACACAATCAAACAAAGTTTTAATTGAGTTTAATCAAAAGGTAATTAAAAATACGTACATATTTAATTTTACTGCCGTAAAATAGGGCACACATACATACATACAAATGTAACCTATTAAAATAATTTTTAGGCAATTGTATTTTATTTATTATTTAACAGCTAAAAATAAAATACTACGCCGTTGAAAAGTTTTAACACATATGATATGGGATTTTTCCTGAAATATGATAGAAAATAAATAAATTTAATCAAAATTTGTTGCTGCGCAGTTTGAGTGACACAGAATTAGGTCCATAGCCTATATTTTGTTAAATTTTTTTTTTAAAAAATCCTACTTTTACTCCATTGTAAGTATTGCTCAACTTATTTAATCAATCTTCATTGGAAATTTATATTAAAAAAAGTATATTCATACTTTCAATTGACGTTTACATCCGTCCGAAAATGACAACTACGCCTTTTTTGCTCCGTTTTCATTTCGTCGTTTGCTTTTAAGGTAAAAAAAACTGAGATTTATGATAACAAGCGACGGGATTTATCGCGGCGCCCCAGGAAAAAACAATGTGGAAAAAAAGGACGCGGGCAACGGAAAACTTCCCACTTTGTACTTTGCGTAAGTTGGACTCCGTCGCCGACACCGCCTTAGAGAGAAAGTTATAAATGTTCCAAAGTCGTATTTTACAAATAGGCACAATAACGGCTCGGATAAATCCGAAGCCAAAGGATGATGGTGTGGGTGATGGGGAAACGAGGTGGGTAGAAAACGAGTGAACGGAGGGGCAAAGATGCAGAAACGTTAACAGAGGAACGTTAACTCGAAGCAATCCCATTCAATTCATTTTATTTAGGGAGACTGGGGTTGACTTGTCTAATGTTTCGTAGTGAACTTTAAATCGTTTCACATAACAATAACACTACTTTTAACGACGGTCTACACTTTCATCCGCTGCGAAATTTTTCCGGCTAGCCGAAAGCTATCCATAAATTTCAAAAGGAACCAGAGAAACGTGTACTTGAATCTCGTTTCACCATTATGCGCACGATAAATTGAAAAGACTCGTTATTTATACGAGTTTTGGCGCGAGTGTTTGATACTAACGATATTGGCTCGATTTCCCATCAATTTATAAACGTTATAGTAAGATATGATGACGGTGGAGTTAAACCACACCCATGCGCACTAGTTTGTACAATAACAATACATCCCACAACCGGTTTGATAGTTCGTGAAACAATTGTATAGTGTACCGTCTTAAAATCATGTTGTTGACTCGAACC
Source organism: Parapsyche elsis (assembly GCA_022651745.1). Taxonomy (NCBI): domain Eukaryota; kingdom Metazoa; phylum Arthropoda; class Insecta; order Trichoptera; family Hydropsychidae; genus Parapsyche; species Parapsyche elsis. The sequence goes on along the minus strand of JAGVSN010000001.1, from coordinate 18,789,540 downwards.
AGCTTTGGACATATAGCAAAATGTTAAAACTTAATCTTGGCAATGCTAGCGTTCCCAACAACCCAGACAGACAGACAGGCAGACACTTGCGCTAATGTTATAACATATTATACATTTTAAAACTAAGTAGCACGCATAAGAAGACCTCTGACAATTACACCATAATTTTGTAAACCAAGCCTGTGACTATTAAGCATTAACGAGCCCTATCTACAAATTATAATAACTTGACTTATTATAAAATATTTAAGAGACTCGATTTCTTGAATATACTTCGAAACCTATCTATTGAAAGTGTTTCGTAACATAATGAGCGCTATAACAACTCTCATTAGAGATTTGTAAAGTGTAATCGGATTAAATTGTTATAACTTGGCGACGCGATTTACAATATTGAACAAAGTTTAAATTTGTCTTTTCGAAGAGTTTGCCGCCGTCGTTTTGCCCAATAATAATTCAAAATTTACGTTCGAAAGTTGAAAAATATACGAAAAATTGTTCGCCGACGCAAAAATTTACATATTGCCGCAGACTTTATTACACCACTATTATTACGTTGTACGGCGACAGTGTATAAATATAATCGGTGTGAGGGTCGGTTTGCTAATATTTATATTCTCTGTGAAATATCTTGGCGCTTTTGTGCGGCGCGTTTAAATTGCTTAATTTCGCACGACCTTAATGGGATAATTCGCGTCATAGTTGAGATGGGTTCGAATTAGTTAAAAAGGAAACTGTCCACCCACCCCGACCGACTTCACAGCGAAAGCTACACTATCAGATTCATCGAGGAATCTTCTAAATTTTAACACCGATTCGAAGACGATAAGAAGAAACTAGAATAACAGGAAATTTAAGCTCTCTAGCAGGTCCAGCGCGCTCCAAAACTACGATAGAACAATAGTTAGTACTACAAACACCTACGACTAATATTCGCATTGTGAAATGAACAAAAACAGTCGTCGTCGCTTCAACTTATAATGACCACAATTTGCTGCTAACTCGAGTAATAAACTGACGTGTACCTACGTGTGATAATTGTCTGCTCGTCCTCGTCCTTTTTCAGCGGTGATAAAACCAACTTAGTTGGTTTGCCGTTGTGGGTAAAGGACCACCGAAAGTGTTTAGCATAAATCCGATACGTGGCTGACGGCCATTGTTTGCTTAAACTGCTAAAACCGAACGATCCAATATGAGAAAACTGCTTATGCAGACCCAAAAGCCGGAATTGTAAATATATTACATAATATTTATTGAAACATAGATATCTCAGCGTATAATTACTATTATGATGGTGCTATTTCTAAAATTGAATAAGTGATCAGTAGTTAAGCCCCGATCCATTAAAATATTTGATTTTTTGTGCGATACGTGCAGACATTGTATTTATTAGTGTAAGACCGTTGAGACCCGTAACCAGTGCTTGAAATGGTAATTTTCACGAAAGGGAGCGCTCGATAATTTTCAAAAAATATCAAACGACCTTTTTTTTTAACTATATGTATAGAAAATGTACGTACATTTCTATACATACATATATTATAACACCAAATCACTTACGTAACATATGTACACCAATATAAATGAATTTATGGTTGTATATATTAGGTTATTAGTATTATTATTATAGAAACTGTATTACATACATACATACATGCACAATTTATACGGTTAATTTTTTTTTTTATTTGAATAATTGTTAATATCACTATTTAGTTAGTCACGTGCAGTAATTATAATTCAGACAACTTAAAAAATGTTGCTAGAAAAGTGTTTGTTAGTGATGAAGTGCAGTAATAAAATATAAATAAAAAAAATAATCAAGCGATTCCCGATGATACATAGATTGAAATTGCAAATGCGTTCGGTAAATTCAAGTTCTCTCATCAGAGGGACAGGCAAGACTGAAGTATTTTAAAATTTTGCTTCCTTTAGTATAATGGTAGCGGTACAGCTGCTTTAGAAATTTTGTTAAAATAAGAAAGCCGACAATTCAAAGAAAGATATCGTAAATTATCGAAATGACCGATGCCCCGAGAGGAAACCGTTGCAGTTCGACCATAGTGTGACAAACAGTGCCGACCATAAAGCAATAAAACGTTTTGCGCATAAAAACCCTCGAATTCTAAATGTTATCTTCAAGTAACACAAGTGCATCCAGCTTTTTCAAAACATAATAATATTTTTAATGGCTTTTGGCTACAGATAAGATGCCTTTGTCGGAATTGAAATGTAAAGAATTTAACTTTCAGTCAAAGATTTTGATTTAGGAGTCATAAATGTAAAAAAAATTCACCTTCTAACATTTTTTCGGCAATAATTATTGAAAGAGCACGGAAATTTTGGTTTTTTACGAAAGGGAGCGCTAAATTTACAGATTTCACGAAAGGGTACGCTACGTTTTCAAATCTCACGAAAGGGAACGCCCGCTCCCTGCCGCTCCCGCTGAATTCGAGCACTGCCCGTAACGCACTTGGCTGCCTGGCTGCGCAGCCATGGTCGCGGCGGCCACAATGATGTTAGAAAATGTATTGCATAATAATAAATGACACTCGCAGGTGCATAGTAGAAAATAACACTCGTAGATGTATAAATAAGTACACGCACTATATAATTTGAGAAGGGACTGAGCTCAACTGACTTGAGTTCTAGTAAATTGTCCGACTGGACTAAGGTGAATTGTCCGACTGGACTAAGGTAAATTGTCCGACTTACGATGACGTATAGGACGTCGTCTTATATAGGCTTCAAAATGCATGTTGGAGGGGATACTGAAGGGGGTTTGACGCATCTTGTTGGCGAGGTTTTTTTGTGTGGAAACGAAAAATACATTTTGAACAATGAGTTGTTAAATTATTGGTCTAGACAAAATACAATTTAATAAATTATGAGACGTATTTTGCTGCGACGAAGTGGTTGATTTATTGCGTGGATGTTTATTAAGTTTGCGACTTCCAGGTAAGTTACTTTGTATCAACGAAAAATACAACTTTGAACAATGGATCGTTAAATTGTTCTCTAGACTAAATACATTGATACGTGAGAGAGTGCATCATGCTGACGAGGTATCAGGTGTGCAAACAAAAATATATTTTGAAGAGGTAAATACAAAGTTGCACAGAGGTAAATCAACCATGAAGTTTAGTTAAATATCAGAATAATCAAATACGAAAGTTTCAGGATATAACAATACATATTTTTTAAGACACTAAGAATTTTTAAAAAACAACAAAATCAAAACAAAAAAAATAACTAATAATAGAATTTACAACTTTTAATTTTGATTGCAAACCGCGCTGAGCTGATGTTGAAAACGTCAACATCAGTCGACAACGAATTAAATAGTTTAAGAGCAGTAACCACCGGATAATTTTATAGTTGTTGACGCGTTATAATACAACAACGTAACAATTTAGCAAAGTCGCGAACGTATTGAGATATTATGTCTCACCATAGTGACGAATTGGGGCAACCTGTAATGTCACTATGGTATAATTTGTAAAATAAAATTTAAAAAAATATTGTCAAATTGTTGCAGGCCAGTTATTATCTAGTTTGGTTGAATGCATAAGCGCACCCTCTTCCGAACTGGTGATATCGGGTTCAAATCCCACTCGCGCGACGTTCTGGTTTTTTAATTATTTACCTCGGGAAGCGTTATCAGCAGACAGACAGACAGACGGATTTCGGCTATTGTATATACATATGTACATATGTACATATACTAGTGTAAGTCCGTTGAATATCAACGTAGTGGTTTCTCAGCACCCGTACTGAAAAATAATATTAAATTTAATAGTTTTTATAGCGCCATCTATGACGCGTTATAATACAACAACGTAACAATTTAGCAAAGTCGCGAGCCTATTTTTCATATTAAATAGTCACGTTGAAGCCTGCCTATCATCATCTGGTTTGGCTCACCGCGTTAGCACTCTGTTCCGAATCAGCGATCCGGGTTCAAATCCTACTCGTGCGACGTTCTGGTTTTTTTTTTATTTACCTCAGCGAGCGTTATCAGCAGACAGCCACACAAACACACACACACACAGCAGACAGACAGACTTATTTCGGCTATTATATATATGTATGTATAATAATATAATGATATGATGTAAGTAATAGTGCAGACTATGTAATATGTAACACTTCACACGCAATTTTCTCAAGTAATATTTTTTATAACTGATTTATCGATCAATATTTGCCAAAAAACTAAAATATATACCTATAGTGTTGATGGTGTCGTTTAAGCACTGTAACTGAACCTTAACAGCAATTAGTGATTATTTATGCTCGAAACAAAAAAAAAAATCCCCGAAGTAAATCGTGCGTTGTAAATGCGCGTCATATTTTAACCCCGCTCGAAACCTAAGGTGTTAAAAATATATCATACATTATCACTAATGGCCATTAATGGATCGAAAAACTACTTTTACGTTTACGAATTCGAATTACATAGTGTTATTTAATATTTATTGCTCATAATTAAAAAGTCTACGTTATAAATCAAGCTTCCTACGCAAGTATCCGGCAAAATATCGGCCTCGAAAATGGTTTTCGATGCTGACGATAAAACTGCAAACGTGTTACGCAAGTCTATGAATTTTTCAGCAATTATCAAATTCGTGAAAAATACACGTTGAGTAATAAAATGAACGATTTCATCATCGAATGATGAATTTACGTTTTAAATTACGGGTCGCAGAATGGGTTATTTATTGTGAACGATAAATTTTAGTTTTAGTATGGGCATTAATATAAAGTAGTGCATAAATTATGTTTGACTCAATACGATAACAGAAATCGCATATATTATTAAATTGGAATAAATATTAATGTAGTAGGTACATAAATGTATAACTTATCAGCGTAACACGAACATTTATTCATAAAAGGATCAGTTCTAAGAAACATAGAAAAATCTTATTGAATTCATTGAATAAGTTCGTTCGCAGATTGAAATAGAATGTATCAAAGCATTTTTTTTATAATATACATACATACAGTGAAACATCTTCATTATCAACGAACCTAATCGAACGTATACAATCCGATGCGAATTTTTCGCATCGTCGGACTACATTACCATGCTACAACTGTCGCATAAATATTGGAAAACTATTCAAAAGTAGTAAAGATAGCGAATAAAGATCGCATTAGCGATGGGTGGATGAGATAAAGTAAAATAAAAAAAAAGCGAAAACGATGTAAACTGATTGAGGGGTGGTTAAAGAAATGGGTCGTTGAAAAACGCGCCTATCTTCAGATATTCTATTTCGACTTATAAACAAAGATATGCTCAGTATGTGTAGGTTTATATCACAATATGTGTAGATATACTACATATACATATATGGGTATACGTTATTGAATTTAAGTCGGTAATTAAGTTCGGGTTATAATTCACACGGTGGGGTTTATTTAGGGACGAAACGCCTAATTGACCACCTGTGGTTTCTTTCAGAACGATTCTGAAATTTACAGGTGACTTGACGTAAAGAAATTTGCCTTTATTATTATACGCTTAATTACTAACTGTCCGCACGAATACACCTAGCCTTTGAATAATGTTTATATACCGGGAAATATTCGGCTTAGTTAGAAATTAAGTTTTGTTTCTCAGAAAGAGGGAAAAAATAAGGGTTAAGACTCGTTGACTGTCAACATTTTTCCAATTATTTTTGACGTGCGTTACGCGATTATTACCGAGCTGAAAAAAGCTGGTGAAAAAAAAATATTCGATAACGACGGTAGAGAGGAGCTATTTTTTTGACAGAATGACTGACGGTATGGTAATGATTCGACACATATTATACCGGGATGAATTTTTCGACAATGAAAAAGTATCGGCTGAAACTATCGGTCGTATGTCAATACGTATACGACCGAAAAAAGAAAAATTCTACACAATCTGTATCGTAGAATATTTTTTAATCGTAATACGTAAACAAAATACATATCCATAATTATGTATGTTGTACATACATACATACATACATGAATATATTTTTACTATTACTACTATTTTACTATTAATACTATTACCTACGCAAATTTCCATTTGAACTTAATCGATGTTCTCGTTAAAGCTCGTTATATAAAATGTTTACTTATTTAATTAATTCAAATGGCTTAAAAAGCTAATAACAAACAAAAAAGTAACTTAAAGCTAAAATTACAAAATAAACTTGTCTATTAGCACTTGTACGCTGTACGGAGATATTAATTTAAAGCTGCCAGGAATCTATCAATTTGGTTTATATTTGTAAGACCTTCTGGCAGTCCATTATATTCAACAACACTCCTATATAAGATACTTTTCCTAGATCTACTTAATTTTAAATTCTTAACTATTAACTTATTCTTACCCCTAGTATTATGGCTATTCACATACATATATTATATTCCCTTATTAAAATAACTCTAAATCTAATCTAACTTAAAAATATATACTAACAAGCATACTTTTAAGGTTTCACTTACATACACCTACATAATTCAATTAATTCAACATATTTCCTACACCTATGTACATATACTGGTTAATCTATTTACATTTAGAATACTCCGCATAGCTCTACATATTTTGCAATCTTTGCAACCTACATATCTTTAATTAACCTATTCACTAAATTTAAAAATGGATACATATATATGTATGTATATATATAAATCAATGCCTGTCTGTCTGTCTGTTTGTCTGTCTCTTATAGACTCCTAAACCACTCAACCGATCGCGATGAAACTTTCAGGACTTATTGTGATCATGCCGGGGATGGTTCCTGGGAAAAAAATTCTGGAAAAAACGGGAATGGGCCTGCTCACGCGTCAGATAACGTACTAGGAACGGGAACGGGATCGGGAACGGAAACGGGACCTGGAACGGGAACGGGATCGGGATCGGGAATGGGAACGGGAACGGGATCGGGAACACACGGGATGAGTGGCATTGCAAAGCATGCCGGGTCAGCTAGTACATATGTATATAAAAATAAATGAAGACGAACAATTGCGTTATAAACTATTATCTTTGTATTTCGAGATAGTATATTTCTTAATCTACGTACATAATAATCCTACTTTCTTCGCTACTTCTTTAATAATCATCTCTCCGTGTAATTTATAATTTAACTTATTGTCAAGTATTACCCCTAAATATTTAAAACTATTGTAATCTTCTATCATGTATATTTATTATTTATATTTAAATTAGCATTATTATTAATTTAATGTAATGTTTTAGTCACAGTAGGTACAATACGATGCGATAAGTGTAGATTTGAAGTGTACATACATATATCGCACTATGTATGTACTACGTATGTACATATGTAGTAGCAGTGAAATATGCGCGAGTCGTTTGCGCTCTTTCGCTAATGGCTTTCAAAATATCATTCATTGAACCTCCCCGCTAAGAATGACATATAAAGGGTATGTAAATGCTTCCGATGGGGGTGTCATACGCTATTCCAAGTCACTGGAGGGTTAATTTTTTTATAAACCCACGAGAAACAACTGCGCGATAATGCGTCAACGCTGAGCGCGACAAAAAGCGGAAGACGACAACGCGACAAAACGACACATTAATTTTCCCGCACAAGTCGCTAGCACAAACGTTAATTTATTACGCTTACTTTTTACACATCCTCCAGTTTCTTTGTGCCGAGTCGGAACGTAAATAACGTGTGTTTCTTTTTTGTTACAGCCGAATGCAGCAGTTTGAAAGATGTGCGCATCGTAGTACCTACCGCGGTGAAAAGAGGCGAAACGGCCATTTTGAGGTGTCAATATGACATCGAATCCGATCTTCTCTACACCGTGAAATGGTACAGGTCTGAAATGGAGTTTTACAGATATACGCCGAAAGAAAATCCGGTCATGAAGGTGTTCTCCAAGAGCGCGTTCACCGTTTCGGTAAGCAAATTTACAAATACAACTAAAATGAAAACGCGCTTTGGAGGAGTGGGAGGCTTTTGTAATGAAATTAAATCAATAATTTTATCTCGGATTCCGCGTTTCGAAAGCATTTCAGACGACGACGTGCCGTGTAAATATGTACAAAAGCTTTCTCTCGAACGATAAAAGCTCGCCTTTCGGTAATACGCGCTAATGCCTCGACAGTATCCAGATAAATAAATATCTGTCGCGGCTGTACGAACTTGTACGAATTCAATTATCAAAATACGTTTTAAATTTACTATTTTTTTTTTCGCGCCGTGTAATGAAGCGCTTTTTAATAGCTCGAAAAGCTAGTTGACAAATTACAAAGAAGAATGTTAAGATAGATAAAAAATGCTGAGATGCAAAAAAAATCTTTAATTTAAACCGTTCTGTCACTCTCATGTCAACTAACGCCGAGAGAAATAAATTAAACGGATACGCGACAATCTTTTTCTCTAGCGCTTTTAGTACGTAGATTGTATTTATTTTTTGTTTTTTACTTCGCTAAACTATTCCTTGAAATACAATTAGACAAATAAAATGGATTAAGATAAAGGCACTGCGCAATTTCAATGTAATTCAAATGGACCGTAATCAATACGACAATTTTTGCATCATTAAATGTTACACACTAACATTTTAACCTTCCATAAATTTTAATATTGGCTAATAAAATAGACAGTGTCTTCAGTACTTTATTGCCGGGAAGTTTGATTTAATTTTGAATGATTCAAAGCAGCGGCCGGGAATAGACAAAACGTTGACACACAATTAATTTACACAAAATCAAAAAGCTATACGATCGTTTTTCAGATTAAAGTTTGTAATACTTTTTAGTAATAAACTGTCGAACATCAAAAAATTTCATGAAGATTTCAACTTATTTCTTACAGCTATCCATTTCTTAAAAGAGCAACATTTAATTTCATTTTGAATATATCATTTTCAGCCGTTCACCATCCACTACTGGATGGAGGCCTCTCCAATCCTCTTCCATTCCTGTCTGTCTTGAGTAATCTGCATCGAGTTGACTCCACACATTCTTCTCAATTCATCAGCCCATCGTCCACTCAGTCTACCTTGCTTTCTTTCACATCCTCTCGGACATCTGCGATCCATTCTTCTCGCTATGTGGCCGCCAACTTTTTCACTCGTTCTGCTATATGTAGATATACATACATATGTATGTCATTTTGGTCATACTTCTTACCCATGTATTCCTCTTACGATCTCTTCTCGTTATACCAAGCATACATCTTTCCACATCGTTCTCTGCGTGCACTGGATCTTACGTAACATTCTTGAATTTAACATCCACGTTTCACATCCATACGTCATAACTGACAGTATGCGTTAAGCATAGCGTAATGTTGTACATATTTAAAAACTACATATGTTTATTCTTCCAAAAGCACTCCATCCTAGTTTCATTCTTCGTTTTATTTATTCTTCTTTAGATCCAGTCATTTTGAATATATAATTCGAAAATTTTATGTTGCGGCTCCCAAACTTACCAATTTTGCAAGGTTATCCTTAATTTGGCTCTTATGTACATACATAGCTCACTACTGACACCAAAAACATCTGTCTTTGGTGTCAGTAGTGAGCTAAATGAACGAGTTAAAATAAATTGTCAAATAAGGCGGCTATAGATAGTGAAAATGTTTTTATTATATTTAACATGATTAATCATCAAAAATTTATTCAATTACCGCCGTAGTCATCTGACAAGTTTGTCGCGAGAATTTCGAACTTCGTTGTTGTAGTACTTACAAAAAAAAAAACTTGATTAAATTATTGTCAAAGTCAGCGGATAATTTCCGAGACACCTTCAATTAAGAAGTTCGTCCTAAATTCGCAAGTTTATAGCCGGATTGTCCTTACGCGAAAATCGACCGCAACTTTCCGGATGATGTGGCGCGCAACGCGACGCAATCAATCATCGGTTAATTTAACGGCAACCCGGGGCCGGATCGAGAAAAAGCAGATTTGTCACGGGCCCCCGGACTCCGCTTATTATTTTCCCAGGGCACAAGATTGATCGCGGCCGGCCCTGGCCCTCTACTACCACCCGCATCCATCAAGCCGCACCAAAAAAAAGGTTCCATTTCACTGGTCATTAGCGCGCGCGCGCGCTTAACTAATAACTCCTCGCGAAGTAACGCAACATTACCGCTTACAATCAAATGACACAATTTTTTTACGAAAAATGACAATAACCCATTTACAGAAACTAAGTAGGTGCGCAAAACACGGAAATGTATCGCATCTATCGGTTCAAAGTCTCGTGAGTTTAGGTTGGCTCGTTTATATGCAGTGCACTCTAACGTGCGAGTAGCACAGTAACTCTTCACATACATACATATACACACGGTTTACTATTTATTTGTCGACAAACTTGCGAATGTTCACAATATCTCAATGCTGCGAATTAACACAGCTCGCTTCAGATACAATTTAGCAATTTTCGGATTAATAATAATAGTGGAGCATTGAACAGGGACGTCGCTGATAAGATAGGATAAATTCGCAACAATTTACTCATCCAAACTTTCATGCACTTGAAAACCATTTTGAGTATAGCGGCAAGTACAACATTACTATATATATTAGCGCAAGCGTCTGACTGGTTGCGTGTGTGGGTCGTTGCGGTCACGTCAACATCATCAGTTCAATTTTAACTTTTGAGGCAGCTGTTCAGAATAATGACTGTGTGCTGCATTAGAACCAGTCCCTCGAGTTGTTTAGCTAGGAAATGCGCCTTCAATGTATTTCCCCTGCAATGTATGTATGTAACTTTCATTATTTCTTATTTTTCTCTACTTGATACAGGTCAGAACTTCTTTGTCTCTTTTCATTCGTTTCGGGACATCTTCATTTTTTATCTTGTCCACTCAGAAATTTTTTAACATTCTCCTGCAGCAACACATTTCTAACGCCTCTATCTTTTTTGTGGTGGCTTGGGTTAAGGTAAAAAAGCACCGAGAGGATATAGCATAGCAAAATGCGCGTTTTAAGGTTTATATTACTCTCTTTGTGAAAAAACAGTCTCGCGCCATCTCTATCTTCACTTTAATCTATTGTAAGTGGTCCCATTGATCATTCACCCAACATCTTAGATATTTATATCGCTGAACTCTTTCAACATTTTGGTCTCCCATGCTCAGTGTAACTGAAGATGAAACTGGATTCTTATTTATGACCATAAATTTTGTTTTTGAAATGTTCCTTTCTAAACCTTTATTTTAACTCGCCGTATACACTTTTTCCAATAATAATCTTTGAGGGCTGTCCAATGTCCATGCTAAGGCGGGCCCTAGACGCAACTGAATTACGGTGCGATTTGAGTACGGTGCCGTAAAAACGGAGCGTGTAGATGAAAAAATCGCACCGTTTTCGATTTCGACAACGATTTCAGCATTAGCGAGGAAAGATCTCATTTTTAAGCGTGTTAGCGCTCGCGTATAGTTCATGCGGACGCTGCGCCGCGGTCGTGGCGCTGCACACGCCCACGCAGCACTATAAGGTACATTCGTACATTAACGTGTAGGGGCGAGCGTCAAAAAAACTGCGCCGTAGGCAAAATCGCTACGTTTTAAAACGCACCGTAATTCAGTTACGTCTAGGGCGGGCCTAAGAGAGAGTGCGCGAATGACCGATATGACCGATAAGCGCGCCGCCGAGAACATCTCATAACGTAGTTTAAAATCATTTTCCACTCGAATTAGTACGTTTAGATAAAATAAAAAATACATACACACATATGTAGCTACATACATATGTCTATATCCGTTGTTAATTATTCGTTTTCTTCTTTGACTGCTACGTTCTCTAGTTTACACACCAACATAACAAACAAAATTGTTTTAGCGATGCGTTGGCAGCAAGCCACTCTCTGTCAAAACTGGTTCGAGTTGACAACGCGATTTTAAGGCCATACACCCAACCAATCAACGGTACACTATACAATCGTTTCGCGTACTGTCAAAACGAGCGTTGGAGTGTACTGTAATTAAACAAACCAATGCACATGAGTGGGGGTCATATGAAAGTCAAACCGGCTAGTTAATAAATACACATATTAATTGACATAATCGAAAGTTCAAGGACATTTTTTTTGCTTTATCCGTTAATGCTACATATATTGATGAGATTATAATATATCAACCTGTATTCTTAATGAATAAGTTTTGACCGCTATGAGCAGTGTTGATTTGAGTATAAAATGTTGTGTATCACCTCTAATGAAAATAATATTTATAGCGTACACGTTCGAACACGTTGTCGTACAATATTAACCGGTCTTTTGATTGGACGATACCGTAAACGTATCGGAAAAGTCGTAAATTCCACTAATCAAAGGAAGAGGAAAAGCTCGAATCGGACAAAAGCACATCTTTACACACACACACACATACACAAACCACATATCTATGGACAATGTGTGTGAGATCGTTTCTGTTAACGACCCTATTTTTGAATCGAATCACGCGCGCTCCCCATTCTCTCTCACATATGCGGCGCTCAAAGGGTCATCCGGAGACTCTTCGTTCACAATGGATGCATTATTTATGCACGAGCGACCGGTTCGAGTTCCGGAAAACGAAAAGCCGGTTTTCGCACGCGCTTTTGGCCGGTTTTTCGCGCTGCGGTCACGCGCCGCGAGATTGATCGAACAGGTCGGAATGCCGGCTATTTAGACCGTTGGCACTTGGGTTTTATTACATTTTGGGGTTTTTTTTTTTTAGGGGCTTGGGTATTCTTGAAGAATTCTAGTCAAGGAGGAAAAAAAACGGTTTTTCTCGAGGACCTTACTGTGGAATTTTCATTTGGTATTTGGCGCATAAGTAGTGAAGCATCTCATTGTGTATGGCCTCATATAATTAATTATTTTTATACACTATACCGTTTGCAGATATATTATAGAATACGTTCGATGGTACAGTATAGTCAAAATTACTGTGATGTGTGAAGAAGTAACCGAAATTACCCGTTCTCGTTTTTTATTAGATCGTGAAAGTATTTCACGTAATAATTATTACCTTTATTGTCCCATCCCCAGTTAATTAGATACAATAAATACTCCAAAATCATATTGTAGAAATAGTTGATAATTATTTATATCTAGGACAATTGATGAATATGACCGGATGTAAATAAGATAAAATAAAACGAAGAATGAAACTAGGATGCAGTGCTTTTGGAAGAATATACATAATATGTAATTTTTAAATCCAACATTCCGCTATGCTTAACAAAGAAGGCATACTGCCAGTTATGACGTATGGATGTGAAACGTGGATGCTAAATTCAAGAATGCTACGTAAGATCTGCACACAGAGAAGCATGGGCAGATATGTATAACAAGAAGAGATCGTTAGAGGAATACATGGGTAAAAAGTATGACCAAAGTGGCAGATATACATACATAGCAGAACGTGTGAAAAAGTTGAAGTGGCAATGGACTGGACACATAGCGAGAAGAATGCATGACAGATAAACTCGAGAAATACTGTAATGGTATCCGAGAGGATGTGAAAGAAGACCGAGTGGAAGATGGGCTAATGAATTGACAAGAATGTGTGAAGTCAAGTGGATGCAGATTTCTCAAGACAGACAGGAATGGAAGAGAATTAGACAGGCCTTCGTCCAGAAGTGGATGGTGAACCGCTGAAAATGATGATGATGATGAATTCAACATAATTTATTTATTAGTTTTTTTTCTTTGTGTTTTTTCTAATTTAATATGTAAAAGCCCGAAAAAGCGTTTAATAAATAAATAAATATGTACAGGGGTGTTGTTGAATAAAATGAACTGCCAGAAGGTCGTAGAAAATTAGACTAAATTGATAGATTCCTGGCAGTCTTAAAACAACAAGTGCTAATTGATAATTAGGTGTATTTTGTATTTTTAGCTGTAAGCTACTTATTTGTTTGTAATTAGCTTTTCATTTTAATTGAATAAATAAAATAATAAATTAAATTAATGTATGTATGTATGTATGTGTTTGTTAAGTCAATTTGATTTGTATCAAACGCAATGTTCAAAATAATACTGTAATTGTATGCATAGAATTGAATAAGTATTCTCAATGTGAATAAAATGTCATTTATTATATTTATAAATTGCGCGCGGTTTTAAAAGTCATGTAAACAAATTTTGTATATTAATATACATATATAATAATAATACACTTGGATCTGTCAAATGTTGAATTTTACTATTTAAGTGCTACGTCATAATTAAAGGGTAGTAAACGTCATAAAATCACATCGTTTAATATAATAAAAAGTGCTATAAAGAACAACATGTAAATAAGCCACGCTCTCTGCATAAATTATTGCTAAATATATACACGCGTTTAATAAAAATAAGATTATTTCATAAAATATTAGTTTACGATGGTGAAAAAGTATATTAACAATTCACGTTAGTTCTTATCGAAAAGTCTTAATTGTTTTTTTTTTTAACTACTATTGAATATAATTAACTCTGGAATGGAGTAAAACGCGATCCAATTTACTGTGCGAATCGTAATGAAAAACTTAAAAATAAATTAGGTACAACACACACTCATTGTACACACACAATGGAATGATCGTTTTGATAATCACATTTATTTTACATACGTAACTTTTCACGATTTAAGTTAATACTATAACGAAAAAAAGCTTAAATTCATGGAAGTACTTTATCGCTCGAATTATTATAATGTCATTAAAATAACATTAAAGCCGAAGCTTAATGAACATTTACGGTAAATATACCTTTGGCAGACTTTGCCCACAGAAGGACAAAATATAATATAATTATAAGTGTGTATGTATGTACGTATGTTCATTTAGACGTGACGAATCTATTTTACAGATTCATCGGACGTGAATTAGTATTCGTTCCAGTCCCTTAATTTTACGGGTATTCTGTAACCGGCTCGTTTTCACATCCGTTTCATTAAAATCTCAAAATATATACCTACATATACAATTGTCGTGTTGTATTAAAATTTTTGACTATTAATTTATAATTATTAAACAATTGATTTTATCAGAGTGATGGTTCATTTAGGAATGGGGTTATGTTCCTGTTTTTGGTACATACATACATATGTATGTATGTAGACCTGTTACAATTTTTTTTTACGTATTTATTTGAGCTTTGTTGAACGATCGTGTGCTCTGCTCGTATGAATGGTCATCTTAAAAGTATTAAAGTGAAAATAATCGCGTGTCGAGTGACGCACGTTGCGTCAACGACTTTTTCGGGTACAAAACACACGGTCGTCCCCTACCCGCCGAAACTAAATTACACAAAATTGATCCCTCATAAATTGGCGAATAAAACGGAAAATGACCGGCCGTCACTACCGCCCATAAAAAATATATATTCGAACGTAAAAAGGTTTCGGGAACGTAAAATTTAAGCTTCGGTCCCGGCTCGTAATGTACGTAGTGTTTGCGGGATCCGAGAATAGGGATGAGGGGGTAATGGAAAGGGGATGAGGGAGAGGACCCTCGAATCAGCGGTCCCTCCCGTCGTGGGTCCCTTATTTGCACGAGAAATTAAACCTTCCAAATGCTGATTTGATACGATCGATATGTGCTAGCCCGATTTTCACTTTTTACGACGGTTTCCCAGTCCCGACCGACGACGCACGGTCTTAACCCTTAGCCCGTGGGAACGAACGGGCCGACGCTATTATCTCGCCGAAGGGCGTCCGTGAAAAGGGATCATCCGAAGAATTCAATCGAAGCGTACCTCTAGGACAATGGGAAAGGTGCTGAAGAATATAAAGAGAACCGTCTTTCACGCCAATAAATGTCGCAATGTGTCGTAGAAATAACATTATATTAAAAAAAAACCCTTTTGCAAAACTATTGTTGTTGTACGTGTCACATTTGGATATATTCCGTCTAACGACTTTGTTTTTGAAATATCAATATATGTACATATGTACATACATATAGGGGAGAGCGGGGCAAGACGGGGCTGTGGGGTAAGATGGGATCTTGTGATATTGGCTATAATAATTTCGCTAACGAGCATCTAGTGGTATTCCCATACGCTCCTCTTGCACAAACCGTGGGTGACACAAATTCAGTGTTGTCGAGCATTAGGTTCGGGCGCAATGTGGATTTAGGGTATATTCCATACTTCGATGTAATTTTACCACCGTGCATCGAGCGTGACATTGTTAAGAATATTTCACGAATTCGACAATATTGCGAGTGTTATTCCACAACCAGCTATTGTATTTCAAGTTTAGCTTATCATTATTTGCCTTAGTTACGTAGTTTAAATATTGCGATTGATTTTTCGCAATAATACAACTTGGGGCAAGATGGGGTATGAGATTTGATTGGTACCATCTTGCCCCGCTTTACGTTCAAATGTTAAAAATACTTGGAGATACACATAAACTTGATGCTAACCGCATATACAATTGTTACGAAACCGGGATACCTGCAATTCCTAAGACAAAGTCCAAAATCATTGCGCTGAAAGGGAAAAAGCAAGTTGAAGACTCTGGAGAAAGAGGCCAAACGATCACTGTGGAAATATGTTGAAATGCAACAGGAAACGATCAAACGATCCAAACGATCCTGTGCAGGTGTGGATGATGAGGACCAGGAAGCCATTCGTATTTGCCCACACTGTGCTATGTAACCCCATCTTGCCCCATGGTCATGGTTTTGTCCCATCTTACCCCTCCTGTGGGGTAAGATGGGACAAAACGTACTTTTTTTTGTTTCTTTAAAAATAATGTTATTTTTTTTTTTTTTCCCTAATCTTTATATGCAATTATGTTAAGTATAAACCAAATTTTATTTTGATTAATTAACGGATTTTTTAATATTAAAGACCATTGTGTTATTTATCACCAAACCTTAGCTGTCCCGTCTTGCCCCGCCCTCCCCTACATATGAATTAATAAAGGTTTGGTTTTAGCCAGGGCTGTGGAGTCGCAGTCGGAGTCAGAGTCGTAAAAAAATCAAGCGACTCCTCTTTCCGCATTAATTTTTTTTTTTTTTACTTAATAATGTATGTTGGAATCGAGGGAATGTTGTTCTAGTGTGAATGTGAATAATCCAATAACTATCCAGCAGCTGAAGGCTGACATTAGAGAAAAGGCTAACAATCGTTGAGACCTGAAATCCTAATAAAAGTGATGAAAATGCGTTCGAATAAGCCTGACAGGATAAAGCTGAAAATTGCGGCCATTTGCGGGATATTCTTTTTAACAATTTCTCCCGAGTATTTATAAATAAAAAATACAAAATATTAAAAGAAAAAAAAGTTATTAATGATGTAAATCCGCGCCACACTGTACAAGTACGCAAGAGATGTTCGAAAATTAGCCTATTCGTCGCATTGTTTGTTGAAATTACGACTGTATTTATGTATGTACCTGGATATACATAAATACCTACTAAGTATACTAGATATCCTACTGGATATGGCCCTTACCTACTAAGTAGGATACTTCTACATTGTCCCCCTAGGCCTGTCAGAAATCCTCCATTGTTTCATTTGAATCTTTGTTCCACAAATTATTCACTAAACTCCTTCATTTATAGATCCTGCTCGTCATTTAACGAAATCCCGGCACATATTGATCCTTTTCTCTATTCTTTGCCCTCCTTTAAATTATCTTTGCTTAAGTTCCTTTCCAGTCCTAACTCCTAAGTTCTTTTCTTATTTTAATCTGTTGTTCGTTTGCAACTATTTTGGCTGTAGTGTATTGTGTGATATTAATATTATTTTGTATTTATATTTTATTGTATATATACTATAAGCTGTTTGTTGCATGATTAATTAAATTAAATAAATAAATAAATAAATATGGTCTTAGGCCCGGGCCTCACCGGGCAACTAGTCTGCCGACTAGTCTGCGGCGAGTTGCATTGAGCAATTTGCTCCGCCGACTCAGTTGCTCACATTGCGATTTTGATTATCTTTAATTATTATGGAATTTCAAAACTGACCCGCAGAATCGGTTTCTTAGACAATTCTATAAATGAAACTCGAAAAAAAAAGTTATGAAAAATTCGTCTTTTTTCCTTTGTCCGAATCCAGCTGTTCATTATGTTGTTGTACAGCTGTTCATGTATGACGTAGTATCCGTTTCTTACAGAGCAACGTCTCTCTCTCGCGCAAATAGAGCGCGAGCGAGACAACGGCGAGTGCATCACCTCTGTATGATTTATTTACGTAACTTTCAAAATAGACAAATCTCAAAAAGTAAAAAATTTTTTTTTTCATGTTTCTTATATAATATTGCCTAATAATCAAATTATATTGTCGTCGATTTTGGCCTCTTACAGAGCTATACACTTTTATGGAGATGTTTGTATGCTATGATGGGAAGAATTTGAAGATTTGCGAAGATTTGAAAATAAGAAGAAAAATAAGGATCTGGGGTGAAACTTTCTTCGGAAATCACTATCTGTGTGTAGTGTTTATCTCGTAGTATGAAAAATTCGTCTTTTTTTCGTTTTTCGTTTTTTTTTAAAAAAAACCATTTTTTTTTTTGTGTTACCTGTACAAAATTGTCTAAGAAACCTATATTTGAAGTCGGTTTTGGATTTCCATGCCTATATAAACGTCTTTTCGGGTCGTGAAAATCTCCCAGAGTTGCTATGACGGCATGTAGTCTTCGGTAGTCGTCCATAGTTGCGGAGACTGAGTTGCCTGGTGAGGTCCGCTCCGTCTAAACGCTAACATTTTGACGACACGGCGACTAAGGCCGACTAGTCTGCAGACTAGTCGGCAGATTAGTTGCCCGGTGAGGCTCGGGCCTTACACATATGGGAACAAAAATGGAAAAAATTCAATTTGACAGTTTTAAATTTTTAAAATCGCAGTTGGAGTCGGAGTCGGATTGTTGGAAAATTTCGGAGTCGGAGTCGCGTTTTTTTTAACGACTCCACAGCCCTGGTTTTAGCAAAACCGGTTCGGTTTTCAGTGGATCAAGTCCACGAGATTTTTTTATCAATTGCGTATTTGATTTTATCGTTTGTCACAGTAAAGTGTTTTGGGAAATAGTCTTTTAAGTGTTTTCCTCTATCCTTTTAGAAGCGATGGGAAGAAGGAGAGGACAATGAATTGGAATATGGAGGCAATTTAGGTCCAATTTCAACAACTAAGTCAGATAAATAGTCAAATTATAACAGGATACTGTAATGTATCCACGAGCTTTTCACGACGTAATTTAATAAATACATAAGGTCACATATGTAAACCATTTAAATTTATTGACGCTCCAGATTTCTAGAAAATTCTTTGTCCCAGCCAGTCAAGGTAATGACAAATCATATAAATATGACATTTGGGGTATCTTTTTTACGATCCTTTGTTTTGTGTATTACGACATATTGACATAATAGTACCAAAAGCTTTGTGACGTGGATAACCCCCTCTTCCAGATATCAAAAGCTACATGTAAATATGAATGCAAAGCTCATTCCATTCTCTTCTTTAACACTATTTTTAGACTCATTTTGACCTTACCGTCATTCTTCTCTTGTAAGAACAAACAGGTGAGTTCGATCGCGCTTTTATCCCCTATTGTGCTCTCTCTGATTGATCTTCATCTATCATCATCTGCCCAGTGAGAACATAACAATACGGCTTCAGATCTAAATTTATATGCAAATCTTGCTAAGGACAATGGAAACCTTCAAAATAGTTATTTTGGTCTCACTACAATAGTAGATAGTGTTGACTGATCGATCGTGTTCAATAGGCAAAAATGTATAGGTATGTAGGTTAACGTTTTAAGATTGTAGCAACGTAGTATAAACTTTTACGAGCAGCGATCGTCAACTGTGTCTTGTACTAGGTATACATACATACATACATACATACATACATATATATATATATAGCCTGACGCTGCAGCGTTATTTGTGCATCGTTTGTTAAGTCCCTGTAATACAAATTGCGGCATCGTCGTATTATCGAGCTTTCATACTATGTAGAACGCTAACTAAGTTCATAACTGTACACGTACCCACATAAAATATATCATAAACGTTACACACTGTGAATAATTAAGTGACGTTCATAGCGACAACGCGTCGTAGCAAAATTAGCAATTAACTGCTTAGCACAATAAAAATTAAGTAAAGGGAATGGAAAATTGCTGGGTCGTAAACGAGCTAGGTGATTAATACGATAACAGTGCAATGTGCAATGGATATTATTTTATTGATAGAAGAGTTTTTTTGCTAGTCGTAGTTAAATTTTCTCTATGTGGGGAAGTCAAGCAAATTCATTTTAATTACTCTCCGTGTAACATACACTTGCTGCCGTCTGGCTAGGTTTTATGTGATGATACTCGAGTAATGTACATACATACATATGTACAACATTAACATTTTTCGTATGTGGACAAATCATTGAACAGATCTTGAAACAGACGTGTTTCCTCGGTCTATCCCAGGCTTGATATTAGCATTTATTTGACTTACTGCAACATCAAATAGATTTTTTCATATTTTAGGATTATCAGGATAAATAATGCCTATAGAAGCATGTAACATTTGAAGTTCTATATAATCATCATCATCATCATCATTTTCAGCCGTTTACCATCCACTGCTGGGTGAAGGCCTCTCCAATCCTCTTCCATTCCTGTCTGGCTTGAGCAATCCTTGCTTGCTTGCTCCTATCTTGCACATTCTTTCACATCCTCTCGAATACCACTACAGTATTTCTCGCGTCCATCTGTCACCCATTCTTCTCGCTATGTGTCCAGCCCATTGCCTTTTCAACTTTTTCACACGTTCTGCTATATCTGCCACTTTGGTCACACTTCTTACCCGTGTATTCCTCTTACGATCTCTTCTTGTTATACCAATCATATGTACATATTTCGATGCTTCTCTGTGTGCACTGGATCTTACATAACATTATTAAATCTAGCATCCACGTTTCACACCCATACATCATAACCGGCAGTACGCATTGGTTGTATGCCTTATTTTTTAAGCATAGCGGAATGTTGGATTTAAAAAATATGTTCATTCATCCAAAAGCACTCCCTCCTAGTTTCAATCTTCGTTTTATTTCTTCTTTTCACACTATATCCTTAAATGTATAATGTATTAAAATAATACTTAAATGTTCCTGCGCTTGTCTGGCCATAGTGATGAATTGGGGTAGCCTGTAGTGTCACTATAGTATAATTTGTAAAATAAAATAAAATAAAATCTGCCACTTTGGCCATGCTTCTTATCCGTGTATTCCTCTTACGATTTATTCTTGTTATACCAAGCATACATCTTTCCATGCTTCTGTGTGTGCACTGGATCCTACGTAACATTCTTAAATTCAGCATCCACGTTTCACATATGTGTATACCTCATAACTGGCAGTACGCATTGGTTGTATGCCTTAATTTTTAAGCATAGCGGGATGTTGGATTTAAAAACTACATATGTTCATTCTTGAAGTTCTAACATAAAACAAATAAACGTACAATGTAAACGACATCACTGAATATAATAGAATACGCATCAAGCGTGCGATTTCGCAAACGCGGAAATAAAAAGTGAGAAGAAAACGGAAAAATACCTCGCTGAAAATTCTCACGGGGTTATTTTCAAGGTCCGTCTACGCGACGAATGAGGTTTTCGCATGAAATGCGCATTTCGTCGTGTGACAAATGAATTTGATTATGGCCCTTTGACAGTTGCGTTGTGTACACAAAAAGCCTACGCGTGGCAAAATGAAAAAAAAAAGCAGATTTCATTCGCCTTCTGCGTAATTCTACGCATGTGTGCGTGTTGTAAAATATACATCTGTATATATATATGTATATGAATATATCGAGAAAGTGTGGGTCGAGCGTGAAATCCTTTCAGCAAAACGCGTTGAACGGCAAATACGTCGATGACCGCAAATAATACGCGAACGCCTTTTTAAAAATTCGCGCGCGGCGACTTCAAAAAATTGGAATCATTAATTCCGCCGAAAGCGAAACACGGCTTTGCTCTTTACAGTGGAAATTCTGAAAATGACACAGATTGATATGGAATTATTATTTTTAGACTGGTGCGTTGCCTTTGAACGCACTTTAGTATCGGAAAATTAATCGTCACGCCATTACGGATTCGGTCGGTTAAATAAAATGCTTTATATGTACAATGTATGTATGTAGGTACATATCACTGTACGTATACTTTGATGTATGTATGTATTGCCGTTGTGCTGTTCGCATTTGAATACGTGCTTATTCCAAATGCGCAAATCATGCATACCTGCCGAAATATATTTCGTGTAACAATGACTATACAATAACGCGTATAACGACCGTTTAAGAATCGTCGAATGAAAGTGAATCAATAACAACAGATAATGATACCGTTTTTTTTTTTTTACACACTCCAACATTTAAACATTGTTAATGACGCAAAGTTAATGAATTTAAAAAATGTTCAAAATCTAACCAAGTTTAACTTTTATTTTTCAGAAAAAGAAAAGCAATGCAAGTATGGTGACACTGGAAAATGTTGAGCAGAGCGCAGCTGGTAGATACAGTTGCGAAGTTTCGGCAGATTATCCGTCATTTTTGACGTATGTCGTCAGCGGAAACATGGACGTAGTCGGTAAGAATATAACTATAATTAGACATCATCATTATTCGGCTGCTGGATGAAGGTCTCTCCAATCCTCTTCCATTCCTGTCTGTCTTGAGCAATCCGCATCCACTTCTTCTCAATTCATCAGCCCATCGTTCACTCGGTCTACCTTGATTTCTTTCACATCCTCTCGAATACCATTTCTGTATTTCTCGCGTCCATTCTTCTCGCTATGTGGCCACCATCTTTTTCACACGTTCCGCTATATCTGCCACTTTGGTCATACTTATTACCCATGTACTCCTCTCACGATCTCTTCTTGTGATACCGAGCATACATATTTCCATGCTTCTTTGTGTGCACTGGATCTTACGTAACATACTAGAATTTAGCATCCACGTTTCTCATCCATACGTCATAACTGGCAGTACGCATTTGGTCGTATACCTTCTTTTTTAAGCATAGCGGGATGTTGGATTTAAAAACTGTTAATTCTTCCAAAAGCGCTCCATCATAGTTCTAAATAATCAACTATCTCTACAATATGATTATCTACTGTGAGTACTGTAACTAAATTTTGCGTGCAAAATTTTAGCTTTATTAAAATTAATTTTTAATCCTAATTTCATGCTTTCGTTGCTTGATTGTGTAAATCTACTGAGTCGCATGCAACTATATGTAATTATGTCGTCATTGAGATGGCTCAAGTACCTTAAATTATATAAACACAAATATAGCCATTCCATGCGGTGATTTCGAAATTCAATTATTCTTCTCAGATTAACTTGAGTTCAATTTTACCACAAACGTGCAACGCAGCGTGCAACTCGAGTTTCGATTTACGCGAACACCTTTAAGTAGTTGTGAATGTACATATTATGATCGACACCTGCCGAAGTTGAACGTGAATGGAACTGCAGTTGCTTTCTCGAATATATTACACATTGTGAACTTTAAACTGGTTTTCGACAGCACAATGGCGAAAATTTTAAATTCAATTACCGAACACGGCGCTTAGTTTAGGTGTTTATTTTTAACTCTTTTTCTCAGCCACGAACAGGTTTCGCATTGAATAACATTGCTTATGAATCATTCGTGGAATGGGTGTTTCAATTAAATTTGATTTATCCTGTATTGTGATTGCGCACTTTAGTGTATATTTCAAGTCTAGACTACATACATATGTATGTACATAAGTCGTATCTAGTGAAAATACACTCAAGGCAGAAAATAATAAAATTAATTAATGTAACTAATGAAGAGGTCGTTAAGTAAATGGGTCAAATGGTTTAAGGCTCAAAACCGTCTAGACTTGATTAATGTACGAAAAAATTATCTTCAAAGTTTTTTTATTTGTACCTATGTAGTACCATTTCAATTCACTTGAATTGTTATTGTGCAGAAAACTCAACTTTGAGATTTTTGTTTATACAATTTGACCCGGTTGAAGTAATGGACAAATTCTGGTGTACGGTTCAATTTGAATTTCATTGAAATTATGCAAAATATTATAAAATAAGTTAATTAATAACCAGTACGTACACTTGCTTCTGTCACTTGTAATTTACGGTTCAGTTCAATTTTCACGACAGTCTTGCGCTAATGGGATAGAGCGTGGGCCAAGTGTGCCCAAAGGCGCCCAACCAATACGTAACTAAAGCAATTTTAACTTTATCCAACAGGAATGCTAATTGTGGCTACCCCCCTTCCACCTCTTTAGATCCACCCACTACCAACCAACTAGGCTAGAATCATCTTGCGGACCTAAATGGCCCATAATGTAAGCCGCTTTCCCTCACTTCAGGCAAGTTTATTAATATTAAAAAGGATTGGGACGTCGCTGTGAGTCTCATGCGAAAATTTACGTATAGTTAATTTTTAATTTTGACTAAATTGAGTTGTTCGAAGATCGACCTGGGAATAAAAGGTCGCTACGTGTTATAATTTGACCGTGAAATTTTCGAGTCTTAATTAAATTTTCTTCGCACGTCGCAGGAAACTCTTCGAAAAGTAATGTACGCTAGGGACCCCAATCTTTTGCGCTGTGATGAAAGTTATTAGGAAAAGTATGAATCTATATGCCTACGCATGACCTGATTTTAAAAATCTGAAGGGAATAATTTATATAAAAAAATATTCTATTATGCTTCAAAGATGTTAGCTAATTATAAATTACGGGAAAATATACGTTACACGATAAAAACAGACTTCATAAATCCATATAAAAAAATAACATTAATCTTCTTGGAAATCACTTTGTTTTGTACTGAAAAATTAATGTAAGAGTAGGCATATAAAAATATAATCGTAAGTATTCAATTTTATCTTTTAAAAAAGGTAAAATTCTTATTCTTTAACCGGTTCAGTTCCAATTCAATGCATTTTTTAGATTCAAAACACCCTTACCACTGATACATACGAATACAAAATCGATGTAATATAAAACACTACAAAAAAAATCTATTTTGCCGTTTATTTTCAATTTAACATTTGACTGTAACTTTAATTACATGGCAGAACAATGCATACAATATGTTAAATCACACATATGTACATTAAATACGTCAAATGCACAGTGTACAAAGTTAAATTAAATTTTACTCCAAAGACATAACTACCGGCGATATACAAACGATTAGTTTCAACATTGAAATCTAAAATGTAAATTTAATTCGCTTTCGAACACGGCGCTTGTTTATTTTTAAACTTTGAACATGTAGCGTATAGTACCGATGTTTTCGCACGGTCAACGGAGTAAAATCAACCTTAAAATTGGAGTACACCAGATCGACGTACGTAACGGCTGGTTAAGCCTAATTGAACCAACCCTCTAATGCTTTATTTTCACTTTAGATGTTCCTGCACACAGACCGGTAATAAGCGGGGTAAAACCTCGCTACAGAACTGGCAATCTACTACGGGGTAACTGCACCTCCAAGCATTCGAGACCGGCGGCCAATCTCACCTGGTACATAAACGGACAACTGGTATGTACATACAATCCAACTACATGTAACTAAATTCGAGTATATGGAAATAGTGAATAAATAAATTAGCGAATGAGTTATCGCCCTACGAAAATTGCCCATATCTGCGCCGCATCCCGTACACGTATAACTGTATTGTGCTAGTTTCATAAACAATTCCGCTATCGCCACACGTCAGTTGATCGCACTCAAACCAAACGGTTGGTTGTTCTTGTTGTGTCGGTGTAAAGAGAACCATATCAGCATCTACTGATCTAGCTCGTTTATCAGCGCATATTGAGCGTAAATTTCGACATTTCTCAACTTGACACCGTCGAGTTTCCACGTTATTTCTCGTTTTGTGTATGCGCGTTTGCGCGCACGCATTTATCAAACGGGGAAACGACCGAGTCTAGAAATAAAAGCCCACACACACAAAAAAAACAACGCTAAAGGAGAAAGTCCTTAAATAATCGGCGCAAATAAAAGAAATAGCACGCGCGTCACCCTGACGTGGTAAAATAGACACTTTATCAGATAATATGATTGATCGTTTCAACCGTTTAAACGCGATATTGCTGGCCGCTGAGAAAATAACACTTTCTTTGTAATGGAGCGTTACCACTATGTACCTATAGTATGTAGAAACAAAATTGGACAGGGTGCTTTTTCGTTATATTATTTCTGTGTTATTATTAAATTCCTATACGTTAATTTCGTGAGTGTATCAACTTTCGATGACGGTGCGAGTTTGGTAACTCGAACATAGGAAATTCTTATGAATTTATTATTTTGTTAGCTCAAAGCCGACGTATTTCCTTCTCGGACGAAAATTTCGTATCGTCGATTTTTTTTTTAAAAGTTTGTTTACTTTTGCAACCATAGAAACTCCGCCGTACGCGACCCAGTTCCTTTTTAATTCAATCTGCAAAACGCTCTCGAAAAAATAAACCACCGCGTATCGAAAGATCAATATTTTCGCAATAATTTAATAAAAAAAATTATACCGTACATAGGTTGGTATATTAAAAAAATGTACAGGATAAAAACACACACGAGGCATGGCATATTGAAAAAAATTCTTTAAGCTATACACATGAAATATTACTATATTTTTCTAAAATTCAATATCGTGTTCTATTAGGTATTGACGCCATAACTAGGTTATTGAAATTTCCCTCCTTCTTTGTCGCTTTTGAGTAAAAATATTGTTAAAAATTTAATATCGCCTATAGTCAGCGTTTTTCAAACTTTTCTTACTACGACCCACTGTGGGTATTTTGTATTGCAACTCGGTAGGCCTATACATATAATAATATATCAAACACAAACTCTATCCATTATGTTCCTTTATTTACTACACATGATATATGCATATTTATGGATGAAACTAGTTTTCAATAAAGAGATGGAAAATCCTAGTTCGCACAAATAAATTGAAGTAAAAGGTAATAGTATAAAGATTGCTTTTTTACTTAAAAGTGGAAATTCCCTTTTAACCTCAATCCAAAATGATGACAAATTTAATTGCTGAAAATTATTCTTCAGTGTAAATGAACTAATAAGGTGAAGAAATTCAGCCTTCTATTCGGGATCAAAGTTTAACCCAATTATTGATTCAGGGCTTCCAAAGGCTTTTCTTTACTATTTCAAATTTCCGCACTGGAAAGTAGTTATCAAAGCTTTGGGATAGAGAAGTGAGACGTGACAATATCTCGAGTTTTAATTATTTTAAAATATTGACAATGTTAAACAAAGACATTGACAATGTTAAACAAAGGAAGAAATCATTCCGGTGTCATGCGAATGGCCCTTTCACAAATTCTATGGTCATAAAATCTAAGTAAAAACGACTCGTTCCATTCTCAATATTTGCAATGTTTGACGAAACCAATTTTTTTTGGATTTTATCCGTTTGTCGCGACCCATTTTATTTATTATGAGACCCACAATGGTATTTTTGACCCACAGTTTGAAAAACCCTAAAATTTTTGCGCAAGTTGTACAAATTTAATACGCGTTATATAAAATTATTGTCAATTTATTAGTCATTTAGATAATAATGATACCTCGAACAGGTCAAATACATCGTTTAGTTAAATTAATTACCGAGTGATTCGAATATTTTAAATTAAAAAAAAATCAACCACCGTATAGCGGAACAACGCTCATAGTTTTAAAAAGCGACAACACGAGAGAGCGAGTGCTTTTTAAATTAAACATTCATACCTCACCGAAAAAAATCCATTAGAGGTGTTTATTTATAAACGAAACGCATAAATTCGAAATAAAGGAAGGAAACGCGAAAAAAACGCGAAAACGAGCAATAAAAAAATAATATTTTTTCCATTAAACGCCATTTCCATAAGCAACGTAATTTCGATTCGAGCTTAAGAGGCTTCGAGTGTATTTTGGAGAAAGTTTTCTCATTTCTTCAGCGCCGTGGAAGCGAGAGGTCAGGTCACAAAGTATGGCGCTTTTGAAACGAGGGTGACTTTCTTTAGCTTGGGGATACATGTATGTATGTCTGGGCATGGGGTAACCGCAAACGGGATACCCGAATTTCAATCGGAAAAAATCGGGACACAAACATTCAATCCAGTTGAATTTATTACTCATAATTTGTATGCCGTCTATAACAATCGATTTATTTGATTAACATTTTCACAGTAAACAAAATGTATATGTGTAAGAAGTTATCTACGCATAGAAATCTAACGTTAGGGGTTGCTCGACAAATTGCTTTTGCTTTTGAAAATTTGATTAAACCATTTGAATTCCGACATGGTATTGATGTTGATATTGCCGTATGGATACCCTAACACAGTACAACGAGTCTGGGGTGTGTTGCCAAACAAACAGCCGCCAATGTGGCGCCATGAGAATCCCCAGTCTGCGTGAAACCCTCACAAATACACATACTACTCATTCCTGTCGACAATAATACTCGGCGAGGTTTCCCCATTGTCTCCCCTCGCGTCTGGCATCGAAAAAATGAGGAAAAACAAGAAGCATCTCGACTTGTTCCCGGAAAAGCGGCAGACGCGAAGGTAAAGCGGCGCAAACCCAAGACATCTCCATTGTGAGTCGACACAACAATTATTCGTCACAATAAACTATTGATTTTTTCATCAATATTATCCCATCCTCCTTTGATAGATAGAGAGAGAGAGGACCGAAAAAAAAGGTAAAATCTGATACGCTATTTTGCCCCCGGGGGAGATTCGCCAATTTATTTTCATAAGGGGGAGCCATGTTGACAAGCGTAAACAATTCAGCAGAAATGAAGCGGGGAAGAAGGGGGTGTTGTGGGGGGGGGATGGGGCACATAAAATTTTGCCAAGTTTGTCAAAGAAAAATAATAAATTTCGTGTGCGAGTACATCGCCCCCGCTACCGCAAACCATTTGTATAATATAATGTGTTTAATACACCGCTATGTAATCCAGTCTGAGCGGGAGGGGTGTTGTTGCACTTATAATGCATTAAAAGTGCACGGGAACGTACATACATACATATGTATGTACAGTGGCGCATCGCTAATACGTTTCGGGGAGTAAATTTGCGTGAATTATTCATGGCGATTCGTCGTTGTTTAAACATCATCAGTCACCACTGTTATATCGATTGTCAGTCAATTTTTCAACCCGTAAAAACCCAGTTTGGTTCTATCTATGTATGTAATGTAGTTTGAGGCACTATTACTGCTTCAATGAAAAAAGTTATTCAATAATGCAATACATCAATGTGAGAAAAAGTGTATTCAGCCCAAAACACTTCGACGTGCTATTAAAGTGCAAGTGCAAGATTAAATCTATAATATAAGGTACTTTAAAACGAACATTTCGCTATGCTTAAAAAAGAAGGCATACGACCAATGCGTACTGCTAATTATGACGTATGGATGTGAAACGTGGATGCTAAATTCAAGAATGTTACGTAAGATTCCAAGAGAATCATGTAAAGATGTACCTAATATGCTCGGTATAACGAGATCGTAAGAGGAATACACGAGTGAGAAGTATGACCAAAGTGGCAGATATAGCGCAACGTGACACATAGCGAAAAGAATGGATGGCAGATGGACGCGAGAAATACTGAAATGGTATCCAAAGAGGATGTGAAAGAAAGCAAGGTAGACCGAGTGTACGGGCTGATGAACTGAGAAGAATGTGTGGAGTCAAGTGAATGCACATTGCTCCAGACAGACAGGAATGGAAGAGGATTGGATACAGCAGTGGATGATGAACGGCTGAAAATGATGATGATATAAGGTATGTACATAAACATGGGAATATCCTACATTTTACATACATAGTTGCAATTTTGCCGTCGAGTTTTTCAAGCGTTTCTCGAAGAGCTTTCGAGGAACTTCCGACGTTGACTCGTTCATTACACTCTCGGTATATGGTTATGATTTAATCATTTTCCGTCGAGCACTATATAGTCTACATACATGCAACGTCTTGAAAGTTTAGTGATCGTAGATCAGTATAAAATTCGTATAAAATTAAAATTTGTTAACGTTCGAATCTTTCGAGTTTCGCGTAAGGAAAAAATCCTCAAAAAGGCGGTGCGGTTGCAAATGTATGGACGCGTTATTTTTTTTTCAATGTATGTATTTAACGTGCCGTTAACAAGGATTTGTGTATTGAAATCGATACGTGGAAGCGAACTGGGAATAAACAGCATTTATCAAAGCCAACGAGACAGGGACGCATTGGCATGTTTGCACGATTCGGAAGCGACAAACGCTCAAGTATAGGATTTCACTAAATTGCCTTTTCGCCCTTAAACATACACACAAACACACACACATATTTTAGATGTAGGCAGAAGCTATACAAAGGCAACTTTGCGATATGGTATGTTTATATATATTTTTTATTTCGATTGTACGGTATGTTTATGATTGTTTTGATATATGGCATCGTGTGCTTTCATACAAGAGATTCGGTAGAATTTCGGTTTATTTTTATTTTTTTTCTTCTCAATAAACCTTTTGGTTTTTTTCTCTCGATTTATTCTCTTCGAGCGTAAATACGACGAGGTAATACGTGTACGTCCTTTAACACACACCTTTAGATGCTCTGATACGAATAAGTAAGCGTAATACTTAAAGAGATTATTATCGAGAATGACATTTTAATATGCTTCAATATTAAACGGTGAAAGTCCCGAAATTTCGATTCTCTCGCACACTTTCTCTCTCGCCGGTACTAATTTTGCGTTTTACAAAAGACATTACTGAGGGTTGCCCCACCCTCTTAGCACTGAGAAACCTTGAAACTGTAAGGCTCTATATACATAATAGCCTTGACATTAAAAAGTAATTATTCTATCGTGATCAACGGGGGAAATTGATTCTCGCTCAAGAGCACCATTAGCTCTAAATGCCAAGGAAAAATTAAAAGGCCTCATTACAAACAACCCACGAAGACCAAATTCAAAATTCATTCACATTAGGAAACATTCGTTTACACACGACAAGCAATCATTTTAAATGACAATAATTGGGCAAACAAACATAATACATATATCAAAAGATCAAAGAAGCACCTTTCAATTACCTATACAATATTAATATTGGGGAAATTCCATTGACGATTTATCAACATACTTTTTCAAGTAAAGGAAATGTATGAGAATATTGATACGAAGAATTTCTTCATGTGTCAAAAGTGTTTCGATCGTGGCTAAAATATTCTCCGTAGATATTTATACGATACGGTGATCATGAATTCGTGATCGGAATGATTGGCTGAAAATTTATTAACATCCCCACACCCTCGTTTTTTTTTCTACATAAGCCTACCTCTATTCCGCAATACGCTTCAGATCCACACCTCATTTTCGATTCAGGGCTGTGCGTCTACTAAAATTTACACGACTCAACTGAGAGTAAAGAAGGTCTCTTAGCACACACTACATGAAAGTGCGTGAATTTTATATTCGCCTTCAACCTTTAAGGTCACTATTTCACGAATCGAAATCGATAGCCGTGAAAAATTTCCTATCGTATCGTCAAATGAAAATTAAATAATTCATATATGAAATTTAGAATTCATATATGACGAAAGTGTGGTATAATAATAATATCAAAGTTGCTTCATATCAATGAACGGAATTGATTGATTGATTACAGTTATTATTATTTGAATTTGGACAGTAGATATAATTAGGTTATCGGCATTAGAGCATCGACAACCGATAGTATGAATATGAAAGCTTCTCTGAAATGATTTGGGGTACGAATCAAGTGATTTTAATTTAGATGGTTAAAATACTACAGGATACGTGGTGCCTATCAAATTGTAAAGAGGGATCATATGTCAAATAAGAGGCTATTTTCAAACCATATGCGGAATTTATAATACTATGTTTTACGCTGTGCAATTTTTAAATGGTAGTAAATCGTAAATATAACCCTATTCGGTACATCGTAACATAATAGATTCGCTAATACTAAAAATAGTATTAGCGGCCTCTTATCGATTTTCATTTGTTCCGCGAGCACTGTTGTTGTGCTATTTTTTCGTAACGTCGAAAAAAAAAAAAGCCGATGAAATTTTGCGGCTTTCACGCGGAAAGTTTCATAATGTGTTTCGTAAAGTCTCGAAGCGGCTCTTGCGCAATTTCGTCGGTGCAAATAATGAGAGGCGAACTTCGACGAAATTGCGTCGTGAATTTTCGACAACCGCGTACGTGTATAATTGGGTCACAACTATTCCACAACTAGTTACCCACATACACCTACAACACCTATCCACGTGTGTAATACAATCGGACTATTTGTAAACCGGCGGTTGTCAATATTCGAATCTCATTACATTAGCAGACTTAAATCGGTCGTTAGTACCGCACTATTGTACCGTTTATGACGAAAACCAAACCAAACGGTTCCACGTCGAATTTTGCTAACTTGAAGTCTAGTTAGAGTACGTAATACATATGTACTAATTTATTTATTTATTTGATAGGTTTAAGCCCAAAGTTTATACACAATATAATCTATATATGTATGTATATACATATATAAAAATCAATGTCTGTCTGTCTGTTTGTCTGTTTGTCTGTTTGTCTCTTATAGGCTCCTAAACCACTCAACCGATCGCGATGAAACTTTCAGGACTTATTGTGATCATGCTGGGGATGGTTCCTGTGAAAAAAAATCGGGAAAAAAAAAAAACGGGAACGGGCCTGCTCACGCGTCAGATAACGTACTAGGAATGGGAACGGGAACGGGATCGGGAACGGGATCTGGAACGGAAACGAGAATGGGATCGGGAATAGGCCTGCTCACGCGTCAGATAACGTACTAAGAACGGGAACGGGAACGGAACGGGAACGGAAGCGGGAACGGGATCGGGAACGGGCCTGCTCACGCGTCAGAAAACGTACTAGGAACGGGAATGGGAACGGGATCGGGCATTGCAATGCATGCCGGGTCAACTAGTATATACATAAATATCATCATTTTAATTTTTGGCCGTGTATTACCATCCACTGCTGGATGAAGGCTTCTCCAATCCGCTTCCATTCCGGTCTGTCTTGAGTAATCTGCATCGAGTTGACTCCACACATTCTTCTCAATTCATCAGCCCATCGTCCACTCAGTCTACCTTGCTTTCTTTCACATCCTCTCGGACATCTGCGATCCATTCTTCTCGCTATGGGTCCAGCCCATTGCCACTTCAACTTTTTCACACGTTCAGCTATGTCTGCGACTTTGGTCATGCTTCTTACCGATGCATCTCTTCTCGTTATACCGAGCATACATCTTTCCGTGCTTCTCTGTGTGCACTGGATCTTGCGTAACATTTTTGAATTTAGCCAAATACATACATATATAATAAAAATAAAAATATACAGTTATATTATGATTATGCAATCCCATCCCGGTTACTTATCCTACTACTTACTTATCGTACTTACCCTAGCTAAATGTAACTTCAGATAAGCCACAAAACTAGGATAGGGTATGTAAAATAAATCGATACCATCGGAGGCCAGAGCATTGAATAGGTGGATGGCTTCAACAACAGGAGACGCAGCTTCCATGACATTCCAAACTCAGGGTTGTTGTAAGAGACGATGAGAGCGTGAACGAATGTAATCTTCGGACGCAAGCAGGCTAAGTCTTCATGCACTTGACGATTCCATACATCGCCTCTGTATACTAGGAACATGTGCCGTACAGATGCGTATAGTGAGATTTCATCTGAACAGCTATCATTGTAATCTGTAATTTATTTATGCGGTTTATGTGTGTATTATAAAAACGGGCAATATAAATTTGCGACAAGAAACAAATCGGGGTTAACTCGCCGATAAACTCTAACTGTTAACATAACCCTTTGAATGCTTTTTGTCGTTTCGCGCGCTAAAGGGGTGTGGTGGGGGGGAGGGGAGGGGAGTCGGGATTTATTTGCATTAAGCGATCGGCGCCAAATCCCATTCGGAACGTTTCGAAATGAGAAAATGCCGGTTCAAAAACGTAATTTCGTTCGTCCACGAATCGGTAATTTCGGCCGCGGACTTGGGGGTATGCTCGTAAAAACAAGTTTGATAGTCGTTGGATGTAAAAAAAATAAAATAAATATATAAAAGGAAATTTTCCGAGCAGACGCGCTATCGAATTCCCTTTACGAGTTTTGTGCAACGGTTACGTGATACCATCAATCTCTTTGTAAATATTAGAATAGGTAGTGTTCCGTTTTAACCCCGTCTACTTTTAACTAATTTTTTTTTTGTTTGATTCTACATGCGTTTGTAATTAGTGTGAAATACAAAAAAAGCTATACAAAGAAATATAAAAACTACACAAAAGTCTTCGACAGTTTAAATTTTTACTTTATCCTAATCGGATAAAGTACATATTGTGATCGTGCGAAAATTCGACCTCGAGATTTTGACTGATTTGTATCAAGTATCATCCCCTGATCACGTTTTCATGATTTCTAGAAAATGCCTGTATGTCTGTGTACTTGTGTGTAAAATCGCTAATAACTCAAAAACCGTGTATTCTATTAAGCTGAAACTTCATATTTAAATGTTTTTTACCGGCCATTACAATTCATTATGCTTTCAAAATTTTTCGTCAACCGGAAGTGATACTTCCCTTGGAAAACCACCTAATTTTTGTGTACTCTTTGGAAGGTTTTTCCAGCAAAACTATCATACACGCTGAAATTTTGCATATGTAATAGGTATAACGACGTTCAAAATAATATAATTTTTATTTTCAACCGGAAGTAGTACTTTTACTCATGGTTTTTAGAGTTTTTAAATTTTTCTCTGAAACTATCAAGTCTATCAAGCTGAAATTTCATAGCCATTATTTTCACGTAAGGTGTAAGAGATATTATGATTTTGGTCAATATCGGCTAACCAGAAGTGGCAGTTTACTCTTGAACGAGATTTCGTTTTTTATTTTTTTCGGCCTTTTATGTAAATATTTAGAATCTTCATAATGTTGTAGAACTATAACCATTATGTTAATTACAATCTGTGAAAAAAAATCATCAAAATCGCTCAACCGGAAGTGGGTTTTTTTTTTTGTAAAAAAGTAACAAATCCTGTTATTTTTCTTTGTACACGGTTTTTTTACTTTTTCAGTGTTTGGTCACTCTTCATATTCCTCAAATATATGGATAAAGTCATGGGTTGACCACACCCGAATTTTTAATTTATCCTAATCGGATAAAGTATTGTGATCGTGCGAAAATTCAACCTCGAGATTTTGACTAATTTTTATCAGGTATCATCCCCTGATCACGTTTTCATGATTTCTGGAAAACGTCTGTATATCTGTGTACTGTGTGTGTGTGTCTGTCTGTGTGTTTTATCCGAAACTATCAACTTATAAACTTATTTTTTTCGGCCTTTTAAATATTTAGTATCGTCACAATATTGTAATGTTGTAATCCTGAGAGAAATTGCTAGTTACGAAAAAATAAATCATTAAAATCAGTCAACTGGAAGTAGCGTTTGTTTTTTTGTCGAAAAGTTTACCACAGAATATTTCCGAAACTGCCCCATTGATCAAGTCAAAATTTTTTTTGTTGCACAGTGTAATCGGCTCTAATGGCGTAAACAATTCGATTTTATTGACAGCGATAATTTCTAGTGAATCTAAATAGTTGTTTCATTATAGGGTATTAAAGAGTATTTACTAGCAGCACATATAGTTTGTAGTAGGTATTAGCCAATTAATTTCTTCGGTAAATAATCATACATATATTATACAGATGTGTATAATATATGATAATACATACATAATACATAAACTTCGAAGGGAAATATTTTACCATGCGGTATATTACTCGTATGCTGACTGTATTATACACTTTTAATTAAACAAACACGTTCTACACATAAACATTAACATCAAACTCTGAAAATATTGATTATGATAACGCGCGATTTGCTAAAACAAACAAAAATGCTATAAACTAAATATAAACTGTTCGTGTTGACATTCACAGATTATGTTATAAAAATAAAAATAAAAAATCACATAGTCCCTTATCGGTTAACACTGTGTTATTATATATGAAATACAGTGTAGGTACATTGATACTTTTATAAAAATATTTATTACATAATAATAACAAATAACATCCGTTTATTATCGCCATTTAGTTTTTGCAAGCGTGTTCAGGGTGCAATTTTCATCGGTTAGAATTATCTTTATGGATGGAAAGTGAAATCCCTGTATGAACCAAAACAGTAATAATAATAAATACCAGTTCAAGTGCCACATACATACATATGTATGTATGTATGTGCACACATTATTAGTTTATATAATCATTTTAAATATTATTTTACTATTTAAAATTTTTAAATTACCTAGTACGTTGCAAAAAACGTGGTTGAAAATGTTACTCAAAGTACTAAATACTTCTATCTTTACATATTGTGACTTATATTTTTTCGAACTCATTTTGTGACGATGAAAAGACTGAACTTTTATCTGTGTTTTTTTTTTATCTCCTTGAACTTTTTTCAGGCTAATCCATCCTATACAAAACGCTACAAGTCTCCAGAGCTTACAAACTCCGAAGGCTTACAAACCGCAGTTCTCGGTATAAATTTCCTGGTCACACCGCAACATTTCATCACTTCTGGAAAACTCAAGGTAAAATATCACGTATTATGCATGCAAATGTTCACATTAATTTATTCTTATACTTTCAATTTAACCCCAACGCAGTAAATCTAAATTAAACATACATAGGCATAATATTGTTGTTTCGCTGCGTACACACAACTGTGTGTTTTTTCGTAAGACAACAAATGCCTATAAATATAACCGCGAGTACAAACATACGTGGAAGTGCGGGAAAATTTCGCAGGTTTTATATCGTGTTTTCATATGAAAGCAATAGCGTGATGTTATTTTAAACCAGCACGCAAAAAAAAAAGGGGAAGTGAGCTTTAGGTATACGGGGCCCAAGTAAGACAGGTAGATGCGTGTTTATCAAGCTCAGAGCTCAAAGTCTGTTATTTTAAGGCGATCTCTTCCAAGTGGAACCACTCAAGACTATTTTCTCATCTAAGGCCTGAATTTTGACACATGGCGAATTGCGCGTGTGTAAACACGCTTACACTCAAGAAACACACGATTTTTCTCAAGATAAATCGTGCTGAAAATTCATATAAAAATTTTCACACTGTCCACATCATGAGTAGATAATACAAAGAACATGTTAACTAACCGTATATGGTTTCAGTATATTAGTTTAGTTTCGAGCGAGTAGTTAAGACGATCATTACAAATTTCTTGTACCTATATAATAAGTTATGCCGTATTTTCCGTCGTTGATCAAATACAGCAAGGCTAAGTTTCTAGATTAAAAACTATCGACTCTGGGGTATGTTTAGCAATACTGAATGTCTGGCTCGAGTCTTACGTATGGTCAAGCTACAGACCAGACTGGTAAATCTAATAAGCGGACAATTGTGTGCCTTATTTAGATGATTGGTTAATAATTCGTTTACGTTCAACAGATCCGCTGCACGGCCAGTCTATACGGCGTCTATTGGCAGAGTACAGAGAAGAGCATAGAGGAGGAGAAGGTGAAAGGAGGAAATGGATCAGGAAGATCGGAAGGACCAGGGATCGTTAATGTACCACCAGAGAGCCAACACGTGGCCCTGATGTATCCAGTTCATGGCACAGCCCTGGATCCAGACCCCCCACCCAATTACAAAGACGCATCGCACGCTTTTGGTAAAAAGATTTACAAAATTAATATTTCTAGTATGCATTAATAATTCTAGTAACCGCAGTTGGTTTCCATTAGAGTTTAAGTATCGCTTTGAAATTTACGGCATGGTTAAACTCCGCTAGAGAGCACATTACGATTATAAATGTCGCGTGCAATAAAGGTTCATTGCAAATTAATACTATACACGTATCGGTATGAGTAGTAGGTTTTAAAATGTTATACATACATATACAGAGTGATTCGTGGTTTATGATATACATACATATGTAAGTTGAAACTTTAAGAGTCGCAATTTAAATGAACCATCTGTACAGTACGGGAATCGATACTCAAGTTATTAAAGTAAAGCTAATGTATGTATGTAAGACTTTGGCGGAAAAGAAGAATATTCCAAAAATCATAAAAATGTATGCCTAGAAATTTTGTTAAGAATTCGAAATGTTTATGAAACTAAATAAGCTCATTTACAAGTAATATTATATGAAAATTAAGTAAAGAAATTCACTTTAGATATTAGATAGATAAGTTTGCAAAATTTCCTTACAGTATGAATCGCATACGATGAATTATTCGATGGGTCAGTTTGATTCTGAGCAATTCCGAAAAAAATTCCTTTTCGTTATGGTATGAAATCGCCTCTGTACGAAAATAATATTCCCGAAAAGTCAGCATGAAGTAAAATCTGAACGATCGATCCGTCACGCAAAGTTTTATTCGAGTTTATTGTTATGATCGTCGTAACGGAATTTATTAAAAAAAACTTTTAATTGAATCGAGAGCAAGCTGTCCCAACTTTTAAATGAAATATGACTTGTTTTGTGCCTTTGAAACGTTTAGATAAATTGTGCGAATGTTATATTATATAACTACATGTATAAAACATGGGTTAAGTTGGGCACAGATAATGCGTAGACACTTGGCGAAGAACTTTTCACGGAAAGGGATGTTGTTGATCGATCACGGAGAGCCACGAACACTATGTATGTATGTATATTGAAGCAGGGGGAGATGGGGGTGGTGGTGTTGTGGGAAAAACATTGGGTATGAGGGAAATAAAATGTTAAAACCCACAACACGTGAAAGTTTACCACCCCTAACCCACCGATCAAGAGTGGGGAAAGTGTCGTATACATTTTTCAAAAGTGTATCTTTTCGCAACGATAGTGTCAAGCGCTCGAATACAAGACAATGCTAGGC
Organism: Parapsyche elsis; assembly: GCA_022651745.1. Lineage (NCBI taxonomy): Eukaryota > Metazoa > Arthropoda > Insecta > Trichoptera > Hydropsychidae > Parapsyche > Parapsyche elsis. The sequence continues at coordinate 18,750,615 of JAGVSN010000001.1, read as the reverse complement.
ACTATACCACATTTATAAAATGTTTCTTATGGATAAAGATGCCCCCGCAAGGTTACATACATACATATGTATGTAGTTTTGAAAGACTCATCGACTTTATACAAGATAATCCTCGACTCACACGAGTGGTGTTATTTAGTTGTAAGCTAATGTTTATAAGTCAGTTTTATACTAGTTTATATCTTTCGCTTAATCCTAAAGAAACTTTTGAGTAAAATGTATATGTACACCGCTATAAGCTTATTACGTCTCTCGAAGCCAAACGAAACAACTGTCTTCAAAGGTACCCACGCTGATCACTCTCATTCACACGTGCAAAAGTAGGAAACCTTTTCAGGATTAAAGGCTCGCGTATGTGATACCGTGCCGCAAAGCCTACAGTACCTATACCATTAGCGAGAAGTGTTGAACACTCTTAAGAGTCGCACTGTACTAGACGCTTTATCCGACTGTACGTAACTCGTAGCGAAAATGAAATTTTATCGAAATTTTTCAGCCAAACTTTACATCGGGCTTTAGATATTTCATTTTTTTCTTCCGTTTTTAGGTGGTGCTAGTGTTTCGGCCAGGATTGATGCGATCTCGTTATGGTTCGCGACGCTGTTGATGGTTTGC